>BSBM01001232.1:0-1200000 GCA_027924585.1 Larix kaempferi
ATTGTTTGGTGCAGAGTAGAGTGCGATAGAGCATAGTGTGTAAAGTAGTGAAGATTGTTTTCTGTAGAACAAAGTGCAACATAAGAGTGTGACAGTAGTGAAGATTGTCTTGTGCAGAGCAGAGTGTGAGAATAGCTAAGATTGTCTGGCGCAAAGTAGAGTGTGACAATAGTAAAGATTGTCTTGCACAGAGCAAAGCGTGACAGAGCAGAGTGTGACAGGTAAGTTGTTGCGTAGTACATCAATACAAAATCCAGGGAGTTGGTTCTTCCTTCTTGTTGGTGCTGGAAAATCCAGGGAATTGGTGCTTCCTTCCAGTTGGTGCTGGAGAATCTAGGGAGTTGGTGCTTCTTTCTAGCTGGTGCTAAAGAATCTAGGGGGTTGGTGCCTCCTACCAATGTTATCGGAACCGGACCGGTCATCGAACCGGCAAAGCCCAAAATGTGAACCGGACCGAAAACCGGACCGGAACCGGCAAAAAACCGGGTAAAAAACCGGCCGACTAAAAAATACATAAAATATTCATATTTTGTAAAAAAACATATATATTCATGTGCATACATATGAATCGAAACCATTAATACACAAATATGCAAAGTTTCTCATATATATAGCAAATATGGGTGCAAATAACCAAAATAGCACCTAGATTCACTGGCTCATTTAAATGTCAACCCAGGGCTCGTGATAAGGTTACGAGACATTAATGCTGCATGTACAGAGCAAGTTGCTTGAATTTGACTGGTTACTATGGTTTCCTATGATTATTTTACCTAGTGTATCCAAGGTTTATGCTTGAGAGTTTGTAAGGTTAAGTGACTGTATTTGATTTGTTTGATGTCTCTGCAGTTTCTCTCATTTCATGTTCTCTTCAATTTGGAATTTATATATATACAATCATTTCTTTAGTCTTTTAAATAGTGTTCAACCATGTACCATGGACATTAAAAAGGTTAAAACTATGCAAGTAACTAAGTATTAAAGATTATAAACTAAGTAATGTGACTTAACCTATCAATAAAGTAATGTGACAAGCCCATTACCTATATGATAAATGATTAACTAAGGTTTAAAGATTTACAAAATTAAGTAATGTTATTTCAAAATAAAGTGAGAGTTCTAATAATAAAAATTCAGTGAATTATATCACACAGAGAGCATTACCAGCAAACCATGCTACAAGAATCAAGGTGAAGTGATTAATACCTTGTTTGATTTACAGTTCTATGCAAACAGAGCAACGCTATCTATGCTATCGATGGTAGATATTTACACGAACCACAACAAAGTATTGCTACAGGAAATAGAATAAAAGCAACGCTACAGCAAATGGTGATTTCTTTTAGCAAATTACAATCTGGCTATGCTACAGAAATCAGACCGGCCGGTTCCATACGGAACCGGTCAAAACCGGCCGGTTCGGCGGTTTTGACCGGTTCCATACGGAACCGGCCGGTTTTCTGGCCAGTCTGATGCAAAATCCGGTTTTCAAATTTTTTTTGCCGGACCGGACCGGCCAAGCCTGTGAACCGGTCTGACCGGCCGGTTTTGCAGGTTCCGGTCCGGTTCCGATAACATTGCCTCCTACAAGTTGTTGCTTGCAAACTTGAAGATTGGTGTCTCTACCAGATGGATGTCTGCAAATCATTGTTTATTGAGAGAGCAACTTTCTGTGTTTTTCTCCCTTATTGGGTTTCCATGTTAAATCTTTGTGTCTCATGTGTATTAATGTGACGATTGATTTCATTGAAAGTTAATGTGGACGATAAATAAGATTTGAAAGTTAAAATCTGTCCTATACCGATTCACCTCCCCCCTCTCAGTTTGGCTGAACATTTCAACAATTGGCATCAGAGCAGGGTTCCTTCAGAAACAATCTAACCACTGGAAGGCAGATCACTGCACATACATGGATAGACAAGAAGGGTTCTCCAGAAATAGAGCTCCTTTATTTGATGGATCGAATTATTCTTTATGGAGCATAAGAATGAAAACATATTTGATGGCTCTAGGGTTTGACATTTGGGATGCAGTCAAGACTAGTTATACTGTGCAAACAACTTCACCTGTAGATGCAGCTGGAAAGAAGCTTAGTGAAAATAACGCTAAAGCCATGAATGCAATTTTGTGTGGATTGGTAGAATCTGAATTCGTCAAGTTTATGCTTTGCAAATCGGCAAAAGATATGTGGGACAAGCTGCAGAATATATACGAAGGTGATGACAAGGTCAAAAAAGCAAAATTGCAAATCCATCGAGGACAATTTGAGAGCCTTGAAATGAAAGAAGAAGAAAATATTGTAGTCTTCTTCCTTTGTGTTGATGAGATTGTCAAAACCATTAGAGGCTTGGGTGAAGAGATGAGAAAATCATTGTATAAAAGGTGCTCAGATCACTTCCTTTAAGATTTGACTCCAAGATATCTGCCATTGAGGAAATGAGGAATCTAGATGATCTCACAATGGATGAATTGCATGGAATCCTTACTGCATATGAAATGAGGATAGAAGAAGATGAGGACCAAAAATCAACAAGGAGAGAAGCGACCTTCAAGGCATCAAAGAAGACAAGGCCAAAGAACACAAATCAAGTGATAACGCATACAATGAATTAGATGTAGAAGAAGCCAATTTTGTCAGAAAGGTCAATAGAGGATTAGGCAAATACACAGGTAAGCTTCCCTTTAAATGTTTTAATTGTGGAGAAGTAGGACACTTTATTGCTAGATGTCCTCGTGCAAAAATTAGAAGTAGTGATAAAGAAGACTCTAGCTTCAAAAGTTATAGAAAGGAGAAGAGAAGAAAGTTAAACAGAAAAAAGAAGAATCTATATGCAAATGAAGACGACAACTCTTCTGATGACAGTGACAATGAAACAAAAAAGTTTCTTTTCATGGCCCTAGTAAAATAGATTGTTGTTTTGGAAAATAAAAACACAAATTCAAAAGAGGAAGGAAGTTCGGAAATTGATGGAGAAGTAAATTTGGATGAAGAACTCATATGTGCCTTGGATGAAATAGATAGATTAAGAAAAAAGAAATGGCTGCAGAAGGAATAGCTAAACAAGTGTAGAAAGGAACTAATTTGCTCAAAAGAGAAATTTGATGAAACCGAAAAAATCATCATCAATCTAAAAACTCAAGTTAAAGAGGCTAAGATAATTGAAGAAGCTTTGACAGCTCAGTTAAAAGAAAAGGAGGATGTCTGTAGCAGTCTAGAATCTGAGATAGTCAGTGTAAGAAATAAGCTCGATAAATCAAATGCCAATTTGAAATTTGGAAAGAGCTCTGCAACTTTGGATGGGATCCTAAACCGTCAAAGACTTCCATCTGACAAAACTGGTCTTGGCTACGACAAGAAGGAGAAAACTGTGAAAGAAGAATCGACCTCTTCACAACAGTTGAGTGAAAGAAAGAACAAGAGTGATGCTGAAATAGTCAAGAATCCTATCAATGTTGAAGACAACAAGAGAGAAGAATAATATGTTCCATAGGAGACAAATCCTTCTCACAAATACAAAATTGAGAAGACCTCTTCACTAGGATGGAATCATACTCTCAGGTACCAAGAACCTTTTTTTGGCTATTGCTATTCTTGCGATGGTTTTGGTCATAAAACTATAGATTGTAGAATGAATGGAAGAAGTAGTTATATGAGGAACAAAACTAGAGATACCTATGGATTCTCAAGAAGAATTCACAACTCATTTTCTCCTTTACTGAATTATAACATTATATGTTATAATTGCAACAAATATGGACATATAGCAAGGTTTTGTAGAAGTGGTTCCAGGAAAAATAAAAATGAAGAAATCCCAACATCTATGGAGAAAAATCAAGAACCAAGGGAACTTAAGAAAGAAAAATCCATGTTTATACAAGCTGCACAAAAGGGATGAGTGGTATATTGATAGTGGGTGCTCAAGGGGGTATAAAACAAAGTTTATCACCTTAAGAATGAATGAATACAATGTTACCTTTGGGAATAATGTTACTTCAAAGATAATTTGAAAAGGGACTAATGAATACAATGTTACCTTAAGGTAGAAAATGTTCTATGTGTTGAAGATTTGAAACACAATCTTCTTAGTGTCATCTAGATCTGTGATCAAGGACATACTCTTACTTTTGATTCTCGAGAATGTAAGGTCAGAATGGCAAAATTCGACAAATTAATTGCCAGAGCAATTAGGACCCCAAACAATGTGTATATTCTTGATGAAATTAGTGGAGAAAAATGTTTCGTGGGGCCAACAAATGAAAGTTTGCTATGGCATAAGAGAATGGGCCATATGAGTTTTGATAACTTGGGTAAAAATCAGTACTAAACAAGCAGTAAGGGATATGACAAAGATCACAAAACCCTCAAACACTGTGTGTAAGCAGTGTCAGCATGGAAAGCAAACAAAGGTAAGCTTCAAGTCAAAAGAATACACAACATCTAAGCCATTGGAACTTGTGCATATAGATCTTTGTGGACCAACCAAAACACAAAGCCTGCAAGGAGAGAATTACTTTGTGCTATTTATTGATGTTTATACAAGAATGACTTGGGTGGCCTTTCTTAAACATGAATCTGAGGCCTTTGAAAATTTCAAAGCTTTTAAAGCTTTAGTTGAAAATGAGACTGATATGAAAGTCAAATGTTTAAGGTCAGATAATGGAGGTGAGTTTACATCTAATGAATTTTAAGAATTCTGTGAAACTCATGGGATAAGAAGACAATATTCAGCTGCAAGAACTCCTTAGCAAAATGCAGTGGTTGAAAGAAAAAATAGACATGTGCAGGAGATTGCTAGGACAATGCTGAATGAAGCAAGGCTATCAGATAGATTTTGGAGAGAAGCAGTGTATACTGTAGTTTACATTTTGAATCGAGGGCAAAGCAGAGTTAATAGTGATAAGGCACCCTGTGAATTGTGGAAAAGCAGACTAACATCTGTCAAATATTTCAGAATATTTGGAAGCAAGTGTTATATTAAGAGAGATGATGAGGATCTAGGCATGTTTGATTCAAGGGCAGATGAAAGAATTTTTCTTGGTTATTCATCAATAAAAAAATCCTATAGATGTTATAACAGAACATTGCAAAAAAATGTTAGAATAGATGAAGCAATGCCTCAGGAAAACAAATGACAGGCAAAAGGAATGGAATGCAATAGAGAAGAAGAAGAAGAAAACAATTTTAGGAAATGGAAACATAACGCCAAGATACACAAGCCCCATCAAGGTTTGCGCAAAAGAACCATTTAGAAGACTTAAGTCTTGGTGACAAAAATACAGGAACACAAACTAGGAGAAAATTGCCAAGCATGTCTGAACAAGTCAATCTTTCCCTATTGTCCAAGTAGAACCTAAATTTTTTACAGAAGCAAGTAAAGATGAGAGTTGGATTGCTGCTATGCATGAACATTGAAGAATTGGATCAAATTGAGAAGAACCAAACTCGGGAACTTGTCCCAAGACCTAAAGAAAAAATTGTGATTGGAACACAGTGGGTCTTCATAAATAAGCTACATAAGAATGGAAAAGTTGTCAGAAACAAGGCAAGATTGGTTTGTAAGGGATATGCTCAAGTTGAAGGCATTGACTTTGAAGAACTTTTGGCTCCTGTGGCTAGACTAGAAGCCATTAGAATGTTTTTAGCATTTGCATGTTACAAGAATTTCAAGGTTTACCAAATGGATGCCAAGTCAACATTCCTAAATGGAAACCTAGAAGAAGTGTACATTGAGTAGCCTGAGGGATTTCAACTAACAGAAGACAAAGAATATGTATGTAGACTGAAGAAAGCACTCTATGGTATAAAGCAAGCTCCTAGAGCATGGTATTCAAGACTTGACAAATACCTACAACAACAAGGTTTCAAAAGTAGAGTTGCAGACAATAATCTATACATCAAGTTTGAAAATGAAAATATGATTATAATTGTTGTTTATGTAGATGGCATCATTGTTGGAAGTGATATTGACGATTTAAGTCAAAAGTTTGCAGAAGAGATGCAAAAAGAATTTGAGATGTCTATGTTGGGAGCAATGTTATCAGAACCGGACCGGTGATCGAACCGGCAAAGCCCAAAATGTGAACCGGACCGGAACCGGGAAAAAAACCGGTCGACTAAAATATACATAAAATATTCATATTTTATAAAAAAACATATATATTCATCTGCGTACATATGAATCCAAACCATTAATACACAAATATGTAAAGTTTCTCATATATATAGCAAGTATGGGTGCAAATAACCAAAATAGCACGGAGTGCAATATATCCATGAAGTTCTGAACCAAAATACATCAACAAAGAGGCTCTAAATTTTCATAAAGAGGACATAAAATATAATGATCATACTAAACAACCCAATTAAGTGCATCAAAATCAGTTTGTAAGATTCTTCAGTGATCTTACTATTATAGATATAAGAGTTAGACTTGTTTGATATCAGAACAAGAGTGAGACAAGAAATATAAACCCCATGGTATAATACTTATGTTTTATACTCAGATTTTGCCAAAATAAACTTAGTTTTGTCAGCAATACTTACATCAAATTCAAAGTACTCAGAATGTCAAGAGTGAAGCCACAAAAAGTTTGTAATTACAACCAATATTAGTGAACCATATGACACCTGCAAATATCAATCTCAGATAGCAGGGTTGAGTATGGGCCGGCCAGTTCCGTACGAAACTGGCCAAAACCAGCCTGTTCGGCGGTTTTGGTTAGTACGGAACCGATCGGTTCAGGGCCGGTCTGAATCAAATTTCTAGTTTTTCCGGTTCAGGCACCAAACCGGACCGGTTGGGCTTGTGAACCGGTCAGACCGACCGGTTTTACCGGTTTCGGTCTAGTTCCGATAACATTGGTTGGGAGAATTTTCATTCTTCCTTGGTGTGCAGATTTCCCAATCTAAAGAAGGAATATTCATTTCTCAAACCAAATATATTAAAGAAATGTTAAAAAAGTTCGGAATGGAAGATTGCAAACTTGTTAGCACCCCCATGGTTACAGGCTGCAAATTGAGCAAAGATGATGAATCATTGGAAGCAAAATTGCAAATCAAACTCAGTACAGGTCAATGATTGGCGGCTTACTATATGTGACATCATCAAGGCCAGATGTTATGCAAGCACTAGGATTGGTTGCAAAATTTTAATCTGCGCTAAAGGAGACACATGTTCAAGCAGTAAAATAATATTTAGATATCTAAAAGGCACTTTGGACATTGTACTTTGGTATCTGAAAGGTGAGGAGTTTACTTTGATAGCATATACTGATGTAGATTGGGTAGGTGATATTGATGATAGAAAAAGTACAAGTGGAGGAGCATTCTTTTTGGGAAAATGTCTATTATCATGGTTGAGCAAAAAACAATCTTCAATCGCTATCTACAGTAGAAGCTTGGTACATCGTAACAACATCTTGTACTAAAGTTCTCTAAATGAAGCAAACATTGCAAGATATTAAGGTAGAATACAAACATCCAATCTCCTTAATGTGTGACAACACTAGTGCCATAGACATTTCCAAGAACCCTGTTATGCACTCAAAAACAAGGCACATTCCAATCAAGCATCATTTTCTAAGAGAGCAAGTTTCAGAACAGATTGTTAAGTAGGAATACATTGCTACTAAGGAACAAATTGTAGATATCTTTACCAAACCCCTTCCTAGAGATACATTTGAGTATCTCTGACAAAAAATGGGGGTAATTTCTATCCCTAAATAGATACATAAGCTTATGAGTAGCAACCCTTTGCCATTGATGTCAAAGGGGAGAAATTGTGCAGGGTGAGAAGTTGTAGACAATGAAACTGCGAAGAGATAGAATTGTGCAAAAATAGAATTGCACAGTTGCGTAGGGGGAGAAGTTGTAGACAATGAAATTGCACAGAAACACAATTGCATAAAGACATAATTGTAGATAGGATTTTTGCGAGGTTTCCATCAATGACAAAGGGGGAGATTGTTGGAAATATTGTTGTCATTGATGTCAAAGAAAATGATATATTGTTGTCATTAATGTCAAAGACAGGGGGAGACTACAAATAGAGATTGCAAGATGAAGATTGTGGGAAATATTGTTTTTGATGCCCAATTTGGATACCCTATCTTTAAAGGCATTTTTACTCTAGATATCTAGCTCAAATTGGAGTATAAGTTACATGGTTGGAAAGCTTATTCCGAGACCTTTCCAATGGTATATGGAAGTTCCTCTAACCACATAGGAGTGATGAGATATGAAAGAATTTGTAAAGACAACCCAACGAGAATGATAGGTTGACCTTGCTAGGATATTGAACAATGTTATGTAGGCCCAAAAAGTGATTTAAGAACACTATAGATAAATGGAGTGCTCCCTCACTTGTTCATTCAATTATACACTAATGGAGTTCTGAAAACGTGCGCACTTGTGAAGAGGAAGGTCTTCTAGGGGTTGAAGATGGATTTGCAGATGTTTTTTTTGGTTTTGAAGATGTTTTGATGATACTCTCTTCAAAGTGTTTTTTAAGGTTTCTAAGGTTCTTTAAGGAAGAAAAGGTGCACCTTGTGAAGAGGAAGAGATGTTTTCTTGCAGAGGTTGAAGCTGCGCAGAAGTTACATATGTTTTCTTGTAAAACATGAAGTAGTATAGAAGATGGAGACTGCACATAAGTTGAAGTTACACAGAGGTTGAAGTAGCGCAAAAATTGCAGAGTGTGCACAATAGTGAAGTTTGTCTTGCGCAGTGCAAAGTGTGACAGTAGTAAAGTTTGTTCTGTGCAGAGGAGAGCACGACAGAGCAGAGCATGCATAGTAGTGAAGATTGTCTTGCATTGAACAAAGTGTGACAGTAGTGAATATTGTCTTGTGCAGAGCAGAGTGTGACAGTAGTGAAGATTGTCTGGCGCAAAGCAGAGTGCGATAGAGAAGAGTGTACACAATAGTGAATATTGTCTTGCACAGAACAAAGTGCGACAAAAGAGTGTGACAGTAGTGAGGATTGTCTTGTGCAGAGCAGTGTGCGATAAAGCAGAGTGTGACAGTAGCTAAGATTGTTTGGCGCAGAGCAGAGTGTGACAATTCTAAAGATTGTCTTTTGCAGAGTAGAGCACGACAGATAGAGTGCGACAGGTAAGTTGTTGCACAATACATCAATACAAAATCCATGGAGTTGGTGCTTCCTTCCAGTTGGTGTTGGAGAATCTAGGGTGTTGGTGCTTCCTTCCAGTTGGTGCTGGAGAATTTAGGGAGTTGGTGCTTCCTTCTAGTTGGTGCTAGAGAATCTAAGGGGTTGGTGTCTCCTACAAGTTGTTGCTTGTAAACTTGGGAGATTGGTGTCTCCAACATATGGGTGTTTGCAAATCATTATAATCATTATTTATTAAAAGAACAACTTTCCGTGGTTTTCTCCCTTATTGGGTTTCCACGTTAAATCTTTGTGTCTCATGTGTATTAATGTGGTGGTTGATTTCATTAAAAGTTAATGTGAATGGTGAATAAGATTTGAAAGTTAAAATCTGTCCTATACTGATTCACCCCCCTTCTCAATAGAGCTGAACATTTCAACATGTTGCACTACTTACCTCTGTTCTTATGCGTTTTTTGTTGGCTAAAACTCATCTTGACTTGTTTTGTTGGTGTAAATTGTTTCTCAAGATGCATAATGTTGTTTGGACTGCACTTCACTTGCTTCTTCTTGGACCGTTTTCGTGATTGTTGGCATTGTGTTATTTATTGGGTTGATCATGATAAGAGTTGGCATGTTGTTAAGCTTATGCTTTGCTCAATCTAGGTTGGTAATTTAGGGGCATTCCCAAGTGTGTTCATGGTTAAGAATTCGAGATTTTGATTGATACAATAGTGTAATTGGCTTGGGTAGTTGAGCAAAAGATTCATTTCTTCTTCTCTGATGTTCAAATGAGCCACAAGAGTGTGGACCTCGTTTTTGTAGTTGTTGATGGAATGATCAAGGTGTTGGTGTCGTTGTGTCCACTTCATGGATTGCTTTCGTTGGCAATTCAAAGGGTAAGATTTGTCATGCATCGTTGAAACGTGAAGCTGGGTAAGCACATAAAGTTTTACAATTTGTGGCTTGGTCCGTACAAGGTTGAAGACATTGCTGGTCCAAATACATTCTACCTAAGCCATCTGGATAGAGAGAAGCTACAATTGCTTCTAAATAGGAAATATCTGAAGATTTATTACTTTTATGGGATTTAATGACAAAACAACTTAAAAGGAATAACTTCATATTAGCATTCCAGTAGAAGTAGTTTTTGTTCGATGTTCCCTTCGACATTTGGCTCATGCTTTATTTGTAGAGTCCTTGCTTGAATTTAAGTCCGTGAAGAAACTCTTCGAATGATTGAATTGATGATGTGGGGTTACAGGATGTGAAATTTGGATCCATCTTGCTGTTACTACTTAAACATTACAGATGTAGTGTCAACAGGAGAATGGAGATTTGGGGTTCTCTTACACCCTACAGGAGAGTGTAGTCCTCACATGGAGCCAATTGTTATGAGGAGTTTCTGATGCACCTAGAAGAGAACACCTTAGCATGGATGAGCATAAAGGACCTTTGACATAGTCAATCTCCACTTCATTGGCCCGGTTGACAAAATTAGAGGGCATTTATGGGCCTTTAAGGAGGTGAACTTGAGCATATTGGGCCGACTCACATATTTAAAGCATGATGTTTAGTAGTGATGAGGTTGGCCCTAGTCTAAAAGGGCCCCAACTTATAGAAAAATCCTTCAAAAATAAAAAAAAAAAGATAAATTTAAGTTGTTTGGATGTTGGTCATCTAGTGTTGTGAGCAAAAAGGGAGTACAAGTTACAAGTTATGCAGGAGCTTGACAAGTGTCATTTAAATTGCCATTGAGCAAGAAAAATGGCTCGTCAAGGAGGCACCCTAATTGGGGTCGAAAATGAGGATGAGGGCTATAAATTGTTAATACTAGATGAAGAAGGTGCAAAAGGGTGTGATGATGTGTGAAGAAGTTCCAATGACTTAGTTGAATATCTAGCTGGAGCAAGGCAAGTTAAGGGTTTATTCTATGTGAGGTTCATCTTCTTTTCATCTTTCATGGCTGAATTCTATTGCTGAAGTTGCCTCAATAAAGCTGCTGTAAAAATCTTTTGCAGGACTGTTTTGTTCTATAAGAAGAATCATGGTTGAGGTTAAACCCTCCATGTTTATTCTTGTTGGTTTTTGACCAATATATAGTTTGCTACTGTCATTTCTATTTTTTGAGAGGCTGCTGCTGTCTTTATTTGTTCATGATCATACACGCTGATTTGTAATGGTTTGTTGAGGTGCACCTTTGGAAGGCCCCCTTCTTTATTTCTGCATGTTGTTGAAGGCTATTTGGTTAATGCCCAAATATGTCTCCACTAACTTTAAATCCTACCCTAACTACATCGCCTAATTGCGTTGGCACTCTATTCTTTCACCCATTTATATCAAAGAATATCATAATCTTTCTTAGGGTTTCTCCCCTTGTGTTGGAGATGAGATGACCTAAAGTGAGAGGAAGTGTTACTAAGATGAGATTGGGTACCTTCCTGAGTTCCCATAGAGTGGCACTTGTCTTTAGGGCTTTATAACTCAGTGCAGGTTTGGAAGGTAACATTGCTTGTAGTTAGATTATTCTTTATGAAGGAAGTTGTCAATCAAACACTTGTCCACCTTCTATGCATGTACAACCATGCACATCTTTGCACATGGGATGAGAACCTACCTTTCATCGAACACACCTATAAAATGTCTATTCACAACCTTACAAGCCCTGGTCTATTTTAGACTCATCCAGGTTTTTAATTGTTGGCACCGTAGACATTGCGTTTTAACCACTCACAACATTGAAAAACCCAAAATAGTTTAAGGAACAGGACAAAGAAGACCAATTCATTCACAAGATTCAACACATCCATTGACTAATACTAGACATTGTCACGCAACAACAACAAGACAAGAAGACCAATTCATTCATAAGATTCAACAACTCCACTGACAAATACTAGACAATCTCCACCAACAAGAATAAAAGTACAAAGACAGGATGATGTACATCGCACCCTTCATCAATTCAGAATCGATTTGGCAGATTCAATACAGATGCAATACATTGAATTGATGGGCCACTGGCTATTCAGTAGCTACACTCTCCGTCAACCTCAGTAGTAAACATCCGACACATGTTAGTCCCCGGGGTGTAGACCAATTGGTGATAGGGCACATTGTTAAGGTAGTCCTTGTGACGTTGTGGCTCCAGACCTCGATTTTCCCTGTGTGTTGCACGTGGGGCAGCGTTGGTACACCTAGGGGTATAGTGGTAGTAGGCCGGAATTGACCCCGTGTCACACAAGTAAGAGCCTGACCCCAGTAATCAATTCCCCTAGTTACAAAAAAAATCATGTGACAAGTGTTTGACAACATGGTCTTACATACTTGTTTAACTTGTTGGAAAAACTATCTTGATTGACAACAAAGTTTTTGATGCACCACCCGATTACGGCATTCTTCTTGGCACAACTATGTGTCATGAAGGTGGTGCTTCTTTGGTTTTCCACACCATGATGCTACACGCAATGGGAAAATCATCACTTTGGACCAATTTACATATTATGAGTCGAGGCCACCTATGAATCTTGACAATGTTATGTACTTTAATAATAGTGTTACCCCCCATATTGTCATGGGTGTCCACATATGATCTTCATCTCATTCTGCGTTGCTGAAAGCCAGTCAGACTCACAAGTCTCTGCTCATAGTAGGTTGAGGAATTTGGAAGAGGAGCTTGTTTGAGAGCTCAGATCTGCCATAAAGCAAGCAGGGGTATCTAAGGATGAGTACTCATTGACAGTAAGACTTAGAGGGCTTTACCAACTACAGTTATCAAGGTTTGTGTCAAGTGAAACTCTCTTCTCAGACATACCTGGTCTTACAAAAGATTTCTGCAGTTTGGAAAGGGAGTTGTCTGCAGGGGATTCGTCTTGTTCTTCTGAACATGTTTTTTGCACATTGCTTGGTCCTAAGATTATTTCAAATTTTGTTCTTCATGGAAAGTGTTGCTGAGACAGTGAAGAAACTCATTGCCATGTTGAAGAAAGGATTATAAAAGGGATGATCTTCCCATGTAGTGTCTGAGAAGCACTCACAGTCTGGATTAAAAACTAAGGGCACAGCTACAGTTTTTATATAGCCTGGATTGGATTTATACTAGTAAAGATAAGATATACTGCTGTAGGTGTTGAGAATTGCTGAAAAGTCAGAGACCCAATTTGATCCAGATTGGGACACGTTAAAATTCCATTTTATTTACTTATGAATGCTGCAGACTCAATCTGTTTTGTGAATCAGTGCCAGATGCCAGAGATTCTGACCCGATCATGAGTAGATGGTGGTGCACGCGCAGTTTTCACCTTTCCCTCCGTAGCCGATAAGGGTTCCACATTTTTCTGTATCGACTTTTTCTTATCAGTCATGCTGGGCAAACGAAACGAAGCATAATTTATCTTTAGATGGCGGCAGATGGCATTGGGTAGTTGGAATCATGGTTTCAGTTACTATCGTGAAGTTTTCCTTGTAATCTATTGTCGAAGATTTACTAATGAGATTGTGAAGGCATATGCTCAAGATCACTTCTTTGATGTCATCACCAATGCAATTGGTCTAATCGCTGCTATCCTTGCAAGTAAGCTATACTGGTGGATCGATCCTGCTGGAGCAATTGTGCTGGCACTTTACACAATAAGAACATGGTCAAAGACAGTTTTGGAAAATGTGAATTCGTTGGTTGGGAGAACAGCTTCGCCTGATTATTTGCAGAAGTTGACATACCTCTGTTGGAATCATCACCAAGCAATACGGCAGATTGATACAGTCAAAGCTTATAGATTTGGTTCTCATTATTTTGTTGAGACAGACATTGTACTTCCCAGTGAAATGCCTTTACAACAGGCTCATGACATTGGAGAAGCACTTCAGGAAAAACTGGAATCTCTTCCTGGCATAGAACGGGCTTTCGTGCATTTAGACTATGAATATACTCCAAACCAAGCAAAATGTTGAGCCCGACATTCAGAAAACGTCAGGATCGGGAGAATTCTTATTCCTACGCGGCCAGCAGGTTACAAATTCGGAAGCATGCCGTGATTGTTTTCACTATTGTTATTTTGAGATGAGTATAGGGTCGGGTCCGGATTTTTTATGCAGAATTAAAGTCATTGCCAGGGCTCGGGTTTCATCATACAGCGATGTATGAAAGCTAAGTTAGCACGCTTTTCTATCCGACTTCAAAACTCCGTTTCAGTGTATTAGCAATAGCTCGATACAGAGTTGAAAATTTACTAAACACTGCTGAGTCAGTTAGAGCTCGATGTCAATCGTGCCAGCGCAGGTGGTCGTGGATGATTCGGTAAGAATTTCTATGAAAGACAGCGTGAGAACCCATATTCACATTGGAAACCGCTCGCGTAAAAAGGACTCACCCACCCGAAATCATTCTACGGTCAGTTTCGATGCTAATTCGTCGGGTGCAGATAGCCGAGCTCACATGCTGAACATAGCTCACATCGTGGGGCAATCCACATTTTCATCAGCGGTTGAAGACATAATTTTGACAGCAAATTGCACTCTCAATCGATTTTCACTTTCGGTGTTTGGCAGCCGTATATCCGTGTCCGAACAGAGTTTTTCACGCAGCTGTTGCCAGCCGATTATAGGTCACATTAACAGCCGATTTGCTTTTGTTGATGTGTCGTTCAAACCTTGACATCGCTTGGCGCCAAACAACTCGATGTTCTACCTACAAACCAACACCCGAAAGTCTGAACTGAGCATATTGTTCACTTAATTACCAGCCGAATATCGGGTTAACTCCACGATTAGTGCTAGGTCTCGGGGTTCAACAAAGTGATGCACACCGCTGATTGAATCGAAGGCCACGGGGATACACAATTGACAGCCGCTACGGAGTATTCGAGCCTCGAGCTTACCAGTCAATTCGAGGTCGAGTTAATTAACACACAAATGGAATTAAAAAAATGAATCGGTGGCCACCATTGTGATTTATGTAATTGCCCCAACCACTGGAAGGTCTTCACGTTTCCATTTGAACAGCCAACCGATTGATGCAGAGGCAGTTCTTATCAGCGCCATCTGTCACCTCTCTTAGCTCTAGGTGTTCTACAATTTAATCAACACAATGATAAAGTAATTGAAGTGAATGCCGTGGAGTATTTGACAGCTTGTGTGAGGGTCTCGATTCCCTGTTGCAATACGTATGGGGGTTCATGGATATGCCACGAACAGCCTAAGTAGCAGTACCATCAAATAAAGTAGGAGTGCCACTTAAACAAGGATTTAGCCAAATATTCGTTGAGGAGAAAAAGGTGGATGATGACCTTTTTGCTTTATGGCCATTATTTTATTATTTTTCTGTTCTTTATCTTTTCATAAGAGGTTTTTGGCCTATAAAAGCCAACCTCCTTCATTGTAACCGGGATGGAGAATTTCGGAAGTTTTTTCCCGTGAGCTTAATAGAAAAATATCATGATGGGATTCTTTGGATAAATGGAGAATTCTTTCGTCCTTTGTTTGCCATCTCTATTTGTATGCCATCTTTCATTTTGCATGAGGCAATACCTCTCTTAGCTATTTGCTTTCGACTCTTAAGCTGGGATCATCTGAATGGAAGGCTAACAATCTAGCACAACTTTATTTGACCCATGTTTTTCTCTTAAGTTTTGCGGCTTTCAGGTATGCTCTAGTGCAAGAGCTGTTAGTTGGTTACTACTTTTACCTGGCAGCAAGGTCCTATTAGAGCTCTTCTTTGACTCCATTCGCCCCTCTCTGATACTGGCACTGGTCTTTCCCTGAAGATTGATCTTCCTTTCCTTTCCATCACCCATCCAAAATTATCTTTTGTTACCCCCGTTTCTCTAAGGCAGCCTCTTCCATTCACCTTGCCCGTTACCGTACCTGCCTTAGCGATCCTATTTTAGGGATACCCCCCTAGTGTTGGAGAAGATCCAACCTAAAGCGAAGAGGAGAGGAGTGTGGTGACATTGGCCTCTCTCCTGAGAGAGTTGTCATCCAGCTGGCGTTGCACATTTTGGGCTTTCAAACGACACGCATGCCATTTCGGAGGACAACAAATAGAATAGGAAATTTAGAGTAGAAATGACATAATAAAGCAAGATTTTTAGAATAAAAGGACAAAATTACCACATCAATAGACAATTGTAGATAACCAAATATGACAATATCAATAATTTTATGGATGAAAGCAATGTTCACTTGCCTCTTGAAGGGGGCAACCTCCAAATGAGCAGAGCTTCAGTTACCAATGCCAATGCCGCTGTTATTTCGCTCCATGATGCACAACCATAAATCCTTTTCAAAGGGGGCAACCTCCAAATGAGCAGATCTTCAATTACCAATGCCAATGCCGCTGTTATATCGCTCCACGATGCACAACCATAAATCCTTTTCAGAGTCCAATGCCCACGTTTAAGATTTGAATCTATGATTAACTACCGCCTTGGAATCTGCTCTTGTAATTGTATAAATATAGTTTGAAATTCCTTTTTAGAGTCCAATGCACAAGTTTAAGATTTGAATCTTTATATTTTAACTACCTCCTTGGAATCTGCACTTGTAATTGTACAAATACAGTGTTTGAGCTCACGTGTACATTCTAATATTCCTAGCTTCTTGATCACTCTGAGTACTTCTTTGTGTTGATCATTATTCTTGTATGGGGCTTGCCTGACAATCTTAACCGAAACGTGTGTAGGTTAGAGGTCGTTCCCAAAAAATACCGGGAGCGTTCTATATATATTTGTATATATGTGCGTGCTGTCTCGAGAGCGGGAGGCCTTCTAGTGCTCCCATCCATGGATAAGATTGTACGGAGCATGCCCCAGGTTACTTGAATTGGGTACTGTAACTGACATGGCTGGTGTAGACGTGTCACTACATACAGAATGCAGGCATCTATAAGTGTGAAGTTATGTTCTAGCCTTGAATCTCACTTGTTAGAAAAAATTAAAAAATAAAAAATCTCAGCCATAATGCTAAGGAGCTAATCAATTAAGATGGTAAAAAATATAAAGAATTATTATGAAAGAGATCTAAAGTTCTACCTCTACTACGGTTATCAAAACCCTGCATTTTGGAAACATCGACAGAAATAACTTAATAATGGCTTATTTTGGAACAATACTGGGTGGGCTCCACTCTTATCTTATGACTTTCAGACAGATAAATTTAAAAGCATGATCTCTTAGGAATGCAAGATCGTTAAGGTTATTTAGTGTATGTACAACCATTTTAAAGATTATGGATTCAATAAATATGCTATTATGGGAGAGATTTGCTTATTTTAGCCACTGACGTTGCAAAATATGCATCTTAGCTAATGTTGTGTCATATTCCATCTAGGATAACCTCATTTCCTGTTTGAGTTATATTTTGTAGTAAAGGGAGAAACATTATTGCACAAGGAAAGCCCATCCTGCTACGGACCGAGGATAGATGTTACGTTTCTCAACTTTTAGGTTAAAAAAGCTTCCTTGGATTTTACAATTTTTTTGTAAAATCTGTGAACTGACTTGGGAAATGTGGGTACATGACGAAGGAAATCAAGGCTGCTAAGTGCTAAGTAGTAAGGCCCGAAGGTCAGTGAAGAACACAGGTGAAGTTTGAAGCTTGGTGTTTGCTTATAAACACTATAAGTATCTTGGTGATTGCTTATAAACACTAAAAGCGACTATAGGTCAATTTTATGAAGTGCACAGCATTATTCAAAATATTATTTTCTGTAATCAGAAGAGATTCAACTTAAATAACCTCTCAATAAGATGAACACATTATATTTCACATTTCTATATGTTCGAAATGTCTAGACGCCAATCAGAATGTGTTTTTTTTAGTTCAATATGTTTTATAGATGTGTCAAAGGTTATAACTAGCTTTGAGAATATATAAATAATAAAAGACAAGAAAAGTCTGTTTTTGCTGTAACAAATTCTGCTTGGTTCACAGGTCAGTTGAAGGTCAGTTTTATGAATACTGTGACCTAGGGTACTAATAAGTTTGTGAGGACTGAAAGTTAATGAAGAACACGGATCGAAAGTGAAGTTTGGTGTTTGTTTATAAACACTAAAAGCGGCCATAGGTCTGTTTAATGAAGTGCACATCATTATTCGAATTATAATTGTCTGTAATCAGAGGAGATGCAATTTAAATAAGATCTCAATAAGATGAACACATATTTGACATTTTTTATATGTTTGAAATGTCTAGATGCCAATTTAGAATGTAGAAATTTTGTTTATCTTCAACATATTTTATAGATGTGTCAAAAGTAATAACTAGCTCTGAGAATATATAAAAGAGAAAATAAGTCTGTTTTTGCTTTAACAAATTCTGCGTAGTTAGTTCTAGTAAGTACAGCTCAGTCGAAGGAAGATACAATATGGTTTAAAGTACTATGTTTTGCACAATCATAATAAAACAAAGTCCACTGGTTTGAAAATATCTTTGGATGTTCATGCCACTAGTCCTTTTTTATATCTTCTAGAATGTAATATCATGATTGTGATGTCTTATTGTATTTTTTACAGATTCCAGGCAACATTGTGTACAATGATCTGAATGTTAGCGGAATTCCAGGAAAGAAGAGCAATCATGACCAAGAAGACATAGATAGAGCAAGTTACGGTGTTTCTCCAATAGAATTGGAGAGACGGTTGCATGAACTTTTGCAAAAGAGACAAGAAGATCGTATAGCAGAACTAGAGGCTGATTTGAAAATTACAGAAGACGAGCTTGTAGATAAAGAAAAAGAGCTTTCTTGGTGGAAGGAACGTGTATGTCAGCTTTTACAAGGAAACGATGAAGCCAAAACAACTCCAGGCAAAGTTTTGTTCTTCAAGACATTTTCAGTAAACTTTTATTTCTGTGGATGGGTAGTCTTCATTATCTTAGGAAAGGAGAATCTCTTGGATTAAGTGTAGCAATGGAAAAAGATTGTACCGTTGGTTTCCTGCATATCTGATTTTTTCCCCGTCTAATAGATTTTCATTACCATTTCAAAAGAAAGCATAACCTGGGACTAATTGTTATGGGAGGGAATGTGTCTACGGCATAAATGTTTGCATTATTGGATGACTGTTTTCCTAGAGTCCAGTGACATTGCAAAATGTGGCCATTTTGGAAATCCAGCAATTCATCTACATTTATAAAATCAAGGTTTCATCTACATTTATAAAACCAAGGTTTCACACTACAGGCAACACGTGTTTGCACTTTTCTTCTGTTAAGTGGAAGACATATTTCTCTTGGTGAAATTTGAATTTTGAACTACTTACTGCTTGATACATAGCTTTCTTTCTACACAAGCAACTGAATCTAGTTAGTTTCCGATCCCCAACATCCCCCACAGTATGTCGATTTTCTACTCCTTGAATTTGGGAGGCATGCATCTGTTTTGCTGGACTTATGATTGGGATTTATTTTTTGTATTACTTTATCAGTTTCATGTAGATGATTGACATCGAAGCCTTTTCAATGGTTTTATCTTGTTCCTTTAATATCCTAGGTTTTACAGGTTAAGTATTGGGGCTGATATTAGCACATTGTTGTCGTCCATGGTGGTAACAGCTAGATGCCTTAGTATTAAAGTCCTAATAGAGAACGATTTTGGCCATTTCGAACATGTGATCTTGAACCCAATCATGGCAAACTAACTTTATCACTTTAGGTGACGTTGTAATTCCCATTGTAGCTTTGGCAGTCGATAATCCTTCTTAGTTCACCCCATAATTCACTTTGTGATTTTCAGCCGTTTCTAACAAAATAAAAACCTATTTGTATGTTTTACCTGTAAGCTAATACAGTTATCGCAGTCAGAATCATTCCAACTCATGGCATCACCATCTGCATTGTCGTTACTGTTAAATTAATTTTTCAACACAGTATCTTTCTGAATTTTAATTATCGTTACTGTTAAATTCCTTTTTCAACACAGTATCTTTCTGAATTTTAATTAGCATTATGGTGTGTTTGAGAAGGCATGCATGTGTTGCTTGTTTTTGAAATTATACATAGAATGATGGAACAGTCCGATGCAAAGCTTACATGTTTGAGGAATAATGACTGATTATTTTTGCGGTTGCAGGGGATGAGTCCACTGCTTCTATGTCTACAAGCCGAGGGTCCAATAAAAGTTTAGTCTTTTCTTACTCTTGCAATGGAGATGATCTGATTAAGGATAAGGAGAATCTAAAACGTTCAGAGACTTTGAATTGCTGTAAAGATATTGCCAATGCTTCTTCAAGAGGGACCCTTGATGTAAGAGAAGAAAGTTCAAACCCAGATTCTCTTTTAACAGACTTCAAGCATTTAATTAATTTCGAAACTAAAAGGAAATTTGCAAATTCTCTAGTACAGAGTGAGACGCAGACTCACACTTTTGGATCTAATACTTCTCAGAATGGGGAAGGGACTGAAAGAAAGGAAAATGCTTTGTTATGTAGAAGAAAGAAGGCTGCTTGCGCAGATAATCTTCAAAATTATTCTACGGCAAGAGAACTTTGTATAGACATGCCTTCTGCTTCGAAAAACATTGCTTTCCAGCAAACTAAAGAACTTATTCCCAATTCAGTTTTTAATACCCCATTACGGAATGTCAATGTAAACATGAACTCACAGATATCCCATCAGAAAAATGTGCAGAATACACCGGAGGACAAGACATATTCTGCGGGGCTAAGAGAACCAAGCTCCCCGCTTCTGAACAAGATAAAGCATTGGGAAGCACTTTCACGAGGAGAAACGTCGTCAACGCAATCTTGTGATATGGATAATGACCATCGTCTTGCAACATGTCATCCTTCTTTGGTTTCAGTCACTGATAACAATGGAGCAAAGTGCTGGGAAACATCAGTGGATCATGGCAAATGGAAACAAGGTTCATTTGGTTGCGCTGAGCAGGATACTGTAGGAATTAACCTTGAATCCATTTCTGATATCAAATTGCACTGTTCTGATTGAAGGGTTTCGTTGTGATCACGTTCTATATATTTAGAGGTAAATGATAGCGTGTTTGTATGTTTGACTATGGCCGAAAGTGTAGATTGCTAAGGAGTATTTCTGAATGATGGTTGGCTGCCATTAGTGTCACCTTGTTTAGTTATTCTCCGAATCTCCATTGTCTGTATGTTTTTTCACTGTTCAGTAATTCCGGGACCCATATTGTATACTTGTCCATACAGTTTTTGTATACCCTTTACCCAAATTGATTGTATCTTATCTCCAAATGCTTAATTTAAATTGCTATGATGAGTTCTGTTTTCTGCTGGTTTCTTTTGATGAGAATGTTTATGCATGTTGTGATCTTACCTCAGTGAAATGTCAAAACAGCTATGGATAACAAAACTTTGTCCCTGTACACATTATGGATCTTATTTCACAAGAACTGGTTCTGTTAGATGAACAGCCAAGTTATATTCTCTATTGAGCTTGGGGATTTTTTTTTTAAGAATGTTGGGGATCTTTTTGGTTGTGGACGACAATTTACCAAGCAGAGTTAAAATTGTGGCAATATGTAATCGAGGCCTGCAGTTCAAAAAGACGCAGTAGAAACTACTTTTTTCATGACATATATTAGAGAAGCCTGGACGGTTACATGGTTACATATCAAGAATAAAAGAACCGAACATTCAATCTTACATGTATAAGAAGAACTAAATCAAAAGAGAATACCCTGCGAAAAGAACGATGTTGCTAATTAGCATATTATCGCCCAACTGTATGCTCATGATCATCATCCCGTGATGGAATGACAAGCATGACGATCGCATATACCAGCTCATATTGATCATGATCCAGCTGTTCTACTCAATCAAGTATTGGCGTCCATTGCTAAAATGTATCAGTGGGTTCATGGTGTGAGCTAAGCTTGAGGCTAACATGCATGGATGTTTATACTAATAATCCATGTAATTTTATGGGAGTTCGTTTCTTGGACTATGAATTATGAATTAGTGGTTGGAATAGGATACTGCCATGCAAATAGTCTAGCTTCAAACCTCTACATTATAAAATCTTTATGTATGTGGAAAATGTGGATAACAGTCATACTACTACCTCGCTTAAATATATCCACTAGGTACATGATTACCAATTGATGTTCTATACCCAGATTTTATACATATTTTTTTAATTAATCCACTAGGATTTTGCGTATAATATTTAGAAATCCGTTATTGTTCACTTGGTTAAAAGTGGAGATATCATTATATTTCTTCATTTTTTATGAGCTCGACTGCTTTGTATTTCAGGAGTGTTTGGACTTATGTAATGTCTGCAGTCAGTTGTACGTACAGTTTCTTGCGAGCCATTGAAAGTTTCTTGCAATGCTAACTGATATACGTGTAGTTTCTTGTGAGCCATTGAAAGTTTCTTGCAATACTAACTGATATAGAGACACGGGGAATGGATAAAATCAAAGTAGATGCTTTGTAAGAGAAGAGAAATTGGGTGACACTGGATGAGGTTATTCGTGTGGAAATTTATCATTGTACCTGTTGCACGGAGAGTGAGTTTAATAAATAAATTGTGTCGTTTATCTTCTCACGTTTTTATGCTTATTATTTGCTTTAATGCATGATGCATGTTCCTTTTCTGGGTTATTTGTTACTTCATTTTTTGGTTTTAATACATAATGTACTCTAATTTGCAGGCCTCTAATCTTTTATTTCACAGCGTGTTGGCCATCATATATTTGTTCTAATATCTCCGCAAAACTCAAGACGCCTGCTAATTCTCCCCCGGCACTCAAAACTTCGCACCAAGTAATCAAATTAGCCAAGTCTACTTTGTCATTAAAAGATAATATTGAAAATAAGTCTCTGCATAACGATGAGAACTACTTCACATTCCACAACCAACCAGAATGACGGTGGAACAATCCTTTACATTCCCACTACGAAGACAGGGAAAGGGGAAGAGATAAATTATAGGAGCAATATGAAGTTTAAGTTAGAAAACAAGTTATAACTTTTTTTTTCTTTTCTTTTCTATAAAGGTGACAAAATCTATCATAATTGATTTGTTAACTAATTATGAAAGACATAATTTATTTATCATTAATTGCTATGCATGAAAGTAAGTTAAGTTGACATAAAATTCTTCATAATTTATTTATCATTAATTGCTATGCATGAAAGCAAGTTGACATAAAATGGAGAGACTATATTAGTTACCAATTTACCTCTGGTTGAAACTTATGCATGAAAGCAAGCTGACATAAAATTAAGATACTATATTAGTTACCAATTTACCTCTCGTTGAAACTTGGCTTATAATAATTATGAAGTTTTGGTTTATTTTTTAAATTTATTTTTATAGTCAACTGTTGTAGGCACGAGTGATCCCATGTTTCATTCTCATCATGGGAGCCCCATTTTGTAAATAAAAAGATATTTAGGTAAGTTTTAAATTTTGGTTTGTCATGGCAACATGCCTTTTATTTCTGGTTTGTTTCATTGTCATTTTTCTCTTTGAAAATTTCTAAGTTTCTAGTTGTTTTCTTAAATTACAGTAAGCCTTAGTTTCTTTCAAATATCATTTTCTTATTGTAAATCTCGAAATCCCGAAACCCGCAATTGCAGATTGCGGGAATCTTTTGTTACTTCTTTTGAATTTCGTCAACCCGAAACCCGCAACCCAAAATTGCGGGTTGCGGAAAGACTTTGTAAATGTTTTAGAAATCCTGATTCCGCAACCCGAAACTTGAAATTCTGGATTTCGGATTGCGGAAACTCGTTATGCCAATAAAACGCGTTGTGTGTTTCCGAAACATGCAACCCGCAAATTATGGATTGCGGGTTGCGGAAAAAGTTATTTTAGTTTCATAACATTGTTTTGTT
The DNA here is from genome assembly GCA_027924585.1 of Larix kaempferi. NCBI lineage: Eukaryota > Viridiplantae > Streptophyta > Pinopsida > Pinales > Pinaceae > Larix > Larix kaempferi. The sequence continues at coordinate 23,926 of BSBM01001232.1, forward strand.
TCCGAAACCCGGAACCCGGAATTTCGGATTGCGGATTTCGAGAATTTTGAGTAATGTTTGAATTTGAAACTTATGAACCTGATCCCGCATCCCGTCGGAGTTAATTTCAACCGTTCGTTTCCTCTAATCCTATGGTCAAGGTTTGATTTAATAGATGAAATCATGTTGTTTGTTCAAATGTGTAAACTCTCCGTTCTCCGTCGTTTTGATAACCAGGCTTCTGACTGTGATTTTCACCTTCGGCTCAAAGTCGAAGGCATGATTGCCGACTTGATTGATCCATAATGACAAGCTCTCAGAGGCGATTTAAAGTCATGCATGTTTCAATTCGATTTGTACTTCCATCCTGCTCTTAATCCAGTTAACACATGCTGCAACTTGCTTTGTTACAGTTTGGATGATTGCAGTGTCCAAGTTGTAAGATTTTAAATCATGGCTGTCCATTATACTCAATCATTATGGTTTTATTGGTTCTTCTTGAATACAGAGATAAGTATGAGGCAATTTATTCGCTGTTTATAATTATGTAGAGAAATCTTGTACTCAACATCCATAGATAATCTCCGAATACTTCTGTATGAGCAGTATGCAGACATATCATAAATCTCTAGGTAGTTCTTTTGAAGACGAGGAACTTCAATCTCTGTTATATCCAGAACCTATGTTGTCACCTTTTGATGCAGGTGTTCTTGATATAAGTAGTAGTACCGAAGAGGAGAATTCTGAAACTCGACTCATTTGTACCCAACTTCTTCAGACGAAGAGACAGGAAGTCATTGAAGAGCCCATGGATCAAGACGATGCCATTATCCATGATTTTATAATCAATGAAGACCCCGCTTCTTCACCACCCCCGTTGAAGGAAGATCCTTCCCGTTGAAGGAAGATCCTTTGGTCGATTTCTTCGATTTAGAAGACATTGTTGAACTTCCGCAAGTTCCTAAGCAATATTTTTCGGATCTTCCATCACTTGTTATCAACAGTCAGTAATTAGTCGTTGAAGTTTGTGGTTGTCATGGGATTTTCCCCGAAATTAGAAAGGATCATGTATATGGATACATTGTTAGAGATTTGGGACAAATGGCAAGTTTTTCTAGGCCATTAGTTTATCTTTGATTTTGTAATCCCGGTTTGTGGGAATTTACTGTTTGTATTATTATTTTGTAACTCTTGTTTAAAGAGATGATTCCTTGTAGAAGAAGGGGGATGGGACTTGGAGGCAAAATCTGCAAGAGAAGCTGGAGATGCTCTGTTTTGATACAAGCTTGTAATTTCTTACAGACTGTCATTGAATTCAGTGAAGTTATTTTTGGATCTACTTTTGTTAATTTAATCAAGTTTATTTGATGAATGTGATTTTTCTCCAAGTTGCTTATCTGACATTGTTTTGATCATTTGCAATCTATAAATACATTGATCTACAGTCTTGATTTCTCTCTGCTCATGATCTATGTATCTCTAAATGTTTTAAAGAGTTTATTCTATTAAAACTTTTTATCGATTTCTGCAAATGATTCTTTTAGTAAGTTACAAATGGTGTTAATTTTTCAATTATCATATCAGCTATAGATCAAATCTTGAACGTATAAGAACCTTCAATTTGCCATTAGTTAATTTTCGTTAATTAATTGTAACTTGAACAGGTAAGTCATTGATTTTTTTCACATTTATGTTTAATTGATGAATGATCTTATCTATTTACATATCAAGTTGATCTACACTTATCTCAGACACCTTCTTAGGGCAGTTCTAACTTAGTCTAGTTACTTTTAAATAGATTAGTGTTTACAGACTTTTGTACTTAGACTTATTTGTTAGAAAACTGATCCATTTGGATCAAAACCCATCAACTCATAGAGTGCCAGCGGAGGCCCAATATTCGTGGGAGATTACTATACCAAATAGGCTGGGGATAGAACAATCCTTGCGTAGGATTTTTCGAAGCCTTTCAGTCTGAGTTTTCCCCCTCTATTGAGAGCTTAGGAATCCATTCCAACATCTTGCATACCCGGCACTTCCGAGGCCTCAACAAATGGCGCTAGAAGGAGGGCCAGTAGTTAACTATGCCTAAACAAAATACTCATAAACCTCCTCCAGCAAGAATACCGATTGTCACCCGTAGCCACACACATGCATCTACTTCTGTTTAGCAATCGGTGCAACAGCCTAATACTATCCCTGTCACCCCTATAGCTCACCGAGATCTTAGAACAAGAGATATCATCATTATATCTCCCACAAGAGGACCCATTTTACTTGAACAAATAATCAAGCGTTCTAATGATAGTGCTGCTAGGTTACAACAGAGGCTTGCTGAAGAAAGAAATCAAGGATTAGCAACAATTCACCAAGAAAACACTAATCCATAAGGAAACATTCAAGATAATAAGGATAATCAAAATTCAGCTGAGCCCACTGAGAAAAATACTTCATCAAACCAACAACAACTCCCTGAATTTGGTCTTGATTTATTATTTACTGAAACAGAACAAGCTTCACACACAACAGGTGGACCGCCACCCTCTCCTCCTTCATCATCATCTTCCTCATCTGAAAGTGAACACTCCTCTTGTTCTTCATCTGAAGAAGAAGAACAACCTATGGCAGGGGAAGGCCAGAAGATGCTGTGTTCATACTCGGGGATCAACATAGATTGCCAAAAAACCCTGAGAAATGGCTTCCTAAGTTCGATCCAGACAATAAGTCACCTGCATTAGACCACATCAAAACCTTTATGCAACCTATTAGACTTAGGAGTGTTATGCATGAAGAAGTGGTTTGTAGACTATTCCTTTATACTTTTGAAGGCAAGGCATCCACATGGTATTTTTCTTTAGAAGCCATATCCATAATCTCGTGGGATGAATTGGAAAAATTGTTTATACAGAAATTTGGGGATGATAAGACACCACAGGATTTAGTTTTGGAATTATCTTCCATAAAAATGAAAGGTAAAGAAAGGGTCAAAGACTACAATCAGAGGTTTTCCTATTTGAAGAACATAATTCCTGCCACTGTTCTTCCTGCAGAACAAATTTTGGTTGCCTATTATGAAAAAGGTCTATCTGTACCTATTGCTATGTGGGTCAAGAGGGCACACAAATGTTAAATTTTCAGTATTAAATCACAATACTATAGGATCTTTGCTGAGAGAATAACATCTACAGTATATCAATGCATGACAATCATAATATGACAAGCATCACAAGCATCACAAGAATCAAAAGCATAGAGACAAGAGACACAGAGTTTCCGTGGGGAAAACCCTAAGGTGAAAAAACCCCACAAACTTCCTCAGAGATAGAGAGAGCAATGGCTCAACCAAAATACAACCAAATAATACAGAGATAGTCTCCTAGCAGATGATCCTCCTCCTCCTCACTAGTGCGCCACTTTCCAGAGAGAGAGATAGATACTTTTCCGAGTGAGTAAAATAGAGATCTCCTATCTCTATTTATACTCACCTTTTTGCCCAGTGACCTACTGGGGCCGACTTGTCTACTTGAGTACATCCACATTATATTATATATTAATTAGGGCCGACCCCATAAGGTGGTCTAATAACCCATCGGCAAGTACACACACTTGCGACACTTGTCAATCCACATGACGACACTTCCTTATAGAGGAATAACACATCTCTTATAAGGGTACAATAAATATACATATAATATACTGATGAAATACATTCCGAAGTTACATATACATCAACACTCCCTCTTAACAAGGAAGGTATTTCTCGACACAGATCTGCTAGACAAGTCTTCTTCTCTGGATCATCGTCATCGATGCATCGTCATCATCATCGCCACTACTGCTGCTATCTCATTCAATCTCTGTCTCTACTCGTCATAGGAAGTTCTACAGAGCCAGTCCTTTTTCATACTGGATGTAGGCCCAGCACCTGCAGGTCTTCGTCATCACTGGCCATACTGTGGAATCCTCAGGACTTTTACGTGCGTCACAAAACCTCGAAAGAGCATTTGCCAGATGTCCCAGGGTACAGATTACATGCCGTAGGCAAAACCTCGAAAGACCATCTGCAAATCTCCCAGGGCACAAATTATATGTGACCTCACCACAAAACCTCGCAAGAGCATCCCAGGACTGATTACGAGCACACAGCTCAACCTATCGGATCTCCCAGGGCACAAATTACATGTGGTCATGGCAAAACCTCGCAAGAGCATCCCAGGACTGATTACGAGCACACAGCTCAACCTATCGGATCTCCCAGGGCACAAATTACATGCCATAGGACAAAACCTCGAAAGAGCATCTGCCAGATATCCCAGGGAACAAATTACATGCCATAGGCAAAACCTCGAAAGACTATCTGCAGATCTCCCAGGGCACAAATTATATGTCCTCCCAAGCAAAACCTCGAAAGAGCATTTGCCAGATGTCCCAGGGCACAAATTACATGCCATAGGCAAAACCTCGAAAGACCATCTGCAAATCTCCCAGGGCACAAATTACATGCTTATCTGCACAACCTGATCCACGGCCACAGAGTATCATCCTGATACTCACCATACATCATCCTGATGTATCCATGATCATCCTGATCATCATCACTGCAACGTCCTGCTGCATGTCATCTGGAGCAACATCCTGAAGCTCGTCATCTATGATCATCCTGATCATCACTGCAACATCCTGCTGCATGTCATCTGGAGCAACATCCTGAAGCTCGTCATCTATGATCATCCTGATCATCAATGCATCTACCTGATGCATACCAAGTATCTACCTGATACATATCATCATACATGATCCTCCTGATCATCAATGTATCCACCTGATACAAATACAAATACATGATACATATCACCATACATGATCCACCTGATCATACAATGTATCCACCTGATACATATACAGATACATGGTCCAAGCATCCAACATGATGCATAAACAATACATACACATGATCCAACTGATCATATCCAGCATCCAACATGATGCGTACATACATACATAAAATGATCCAACTGATCATATCCTGCATCCAACATGATGCGTACATACATACATAAAATGATCCAACTGATCATATCCAGCATCCAACATGATGCATACATACATACATAAAATGATCCAACTGATCATATCAAGCAGAAACTAGAACATCATCCTGATGCTCATCATCCAGCGCTTACATCCACAGCCATGTGAAGGATCCTCCTTCCAACATGCTTGGAATGGCTTCAGCAAATGTGTCCATCACTTCTTCCTCGAAGTGTCCTCGATCTGAAGAACGCCAAGCCTCTCTCTGAAGTACTCGAACTTCACCCTGGCTAGTGGCTTCGTCAACACATCTGCAATCTGCTCGTCCGTCGCAACATACAGGAGCTTCACAGCTCCTCTCTGCACCATATCCCTGATATAGTGATATTTGATCTCTATGTGTTTCGACCTGTCATGAAACACTGGGTTCTCGGACAGCTTCACACAACTCTGGTTATCACAGAAGATACCAGTAGCCTCCAACGGGAGATCAAATAACTCAGACAGTAGCTTTCGTAGCCATACTGCCTCACAACTAGCTGAACAGGCTGCAACATACTCTGCCTCAGCTGTACTCAGTGCTACGCAGGACTGCTTCCTGCTAAACCAAGAGATCACTCCTGATCCCATACTGAAGCAACACCCAGATGTGCTCTTCCTATCTGCAGCACTGCCTGCCCAATCTGAATCAACATAACCCAGCAAGTTAAACTTTTGATTCGCCTCATATCTGAGTCCATAATCCACTGTACCCTTCAGGTACCTCAGAACATGCTTTACAGCAACCAGGTGAACACTCCTCGGATCCGTCAGGAACTGGCTCAATGTGTTCACAGCAAAGCAAATATCTGGTCTCGTGTTCGTCAGATACATCAAGGACCCAATCATCTGACGATACATAGAAACATCAACTGGCTCAGATGAAGCATCACAGAGAAGCTTCAGATTCGATGCCATAGGTGTGGCCATGGCTTTGCAATCCATCATCCCAAATCTCTTCAGGATATCTACTTTGTACTTCCCTTGACCAAGGAAGATCCCACCTGCATTCTGCCACACCTCCATACCTAGGAAATAGTGCATCTTTCCCAAATCTTTCATATCGAATTCTGCTGCAAGCTTCCTCTTGGTATCTGCAATCATTCTGTCATCTCCTGTCACAAATAGGTCATCCACATATAGTAGTAGAATCACAGGATTCCCTTCCTCAACCTTGTAGTAAAGGTTGGAATCCGCTTTACTCTTGGTAAAGCCCAAACTAGATAGGAAACTGTCCATCCTACCATACCAGGTTCTGGGAGCTTGCTTCAAGCCATACAAGGCTTTCTTCAATCTGCATACATAAGATTCCCTATCATGTATTTCAAAGCCGAGTGGCTGTTCCACATATACTTCCTCTTCTACTACACCGTTCAGGAAAGCAGTCTTGACATCCATCTGGTGTATCTTCCATTTCATTGCTGCAGCCAGGGCAAGTACTGTTCTGATGGAAGTATATCTGGCTACAGGTGCAAAGGTTTCTTCATAGTCTATTCCTTCCTTCTGAGAGAAACCACGAGCTACGAATCTTGCTTTATATTTTTCCACACTGCCATCTGCAGCATGCTTGATTTTGTAGATCCACTTGGAAGTCACAACAGACTTCCCTTTAGGTCTTGGGACAACATCCCAAACATCATTCTTCATAATTGATTGGTATTCCTCAACCATAGCATCCTTCTATTCTTTCTTTTCTGCTGCCTCTTCATAACTGGAAGGCTCTTTGTTCATGATGTCACAGAGTAAAGCAACATAACTGGTGTGTGATCTGGTTCTCTTCTTTGCTCTGTGTTCTTCTTCTGGAATGCCAAATCTTTCTGCATCATGAATGAGCTCTCTAGCCCATACAGGTTTCCTCTTGTGAGAGTTATCCTCACGGGGTGGATCTACAGGTTCTTGTGGGTCTTCAAACTCACGAGCAGTTTCTGGAACTGCATCAGTCATCGTAGTGTCCTGAAATCTTGTTTCCTTAGGTTCTTCATACACTTCGATAGGTGCCTTTCTTGATTTGATGAATGCTGAATTCTCATCAAATGTTACATCCCTGCTGACATCAATCTTCTTGAACCCTGGAAAATATATTCTGTAAGCCTTCGAGCTTTCACTATAACCCACGAAGATGCCCTTCTTTCCTGAAGGATCTAGTTTAGTCCTCTTCTCCTTTGGGACATGAGTGTATACTGGACAACCAAATATTCTGAGATGGCTGACTTCAGGTTTCTTACCAGAAAAGACTTCTTCTGGTGTCTTGTTGTCCAATATCTTGTGGGGTGTTCTATTCTGCACATATACAGCTGTTCTAGCTGCTTCTGCCCAAAGATGCATGGGAAGATCCTGGTCATGCAACATTGCCCTTGCTGCTTCCATGATAGTTCTGTTCTTCCTTTCTGCAACTCCATTCTGTTGAGGATTGTATGGAGCAGTCAACTCCCTCTTAATCCCTGAATCACTGCAAAGCTTCTTGAAGTCATTTGAGGTGAATTCTCCACCATTGTCAGATCTGAATGTTTTGATTTTCTTGTCAGTTTGATTCTCCATCAAGTTTTTGAATTCCTTGAATTTATCAAACACCTCATCTTTGCCCTTCAAGAAGTATACCCAAGTCTTCCTAGAGAAGTCATCAATAAATGATACATAGTAAACATACCCACTCAGGGAGCTAGATGACATAGGACCACATACATCTGAGTGGATGATTTCCAGAATGTCTTTTGCCTTGCTTTCACTGCTTGGGAAAGCCTTCTTAGTGTTCTTTCCTTTTGCACATCCTTTGCAAACACCTTCATGTTTGGTCTTGATTTCAGGAAGACCTTCTACTGCCTTGCTTGCAATTGGAAGTGCCCTATAGTGCATGTGAGCAAGTCTTCTGTGCCAAAGTTCACTTGGCTCCATGGATTCATGTACCATGGCATGTTCAGGTTGTCCCTTCAATTTATACAAGCCTCCCTCTTGCTCTCCAATCACTACTGCATCATCCATGGTCTTTCCCTTTGGCCACATTAGTACTTGGCCATCAACAAATGCAACCCTCATACCTTTTGCATCTAAAGCAGAGATGGAGAGTAAGTTTTTCTTGAGTCCAGGTACATAGAGGACTTCCTTCATCTTCAGAGATTTTCCAGAATCTAGGTTGTAAGAAGCTTCACCACTTCCTTTGATTGGATATTGATAATCATCCCCAAGTTTCACCTTATGGGGTGATTCATGTTCAGAAAGGTTCATAAAAGATTCCTTGAACCCAGTCATGTGTTTGGAAGCCCCACTATCAATCAACCAATCATTACAACCATGGGAGATGGTACCAGTGAGTGCAGAGATTAAAACATACTCTTCTTCACTTGATGAGTCATCATCACTACTGCTTTCTGCCTTAGCCTTCTTCTTTGGGGGTTCATCATCTTCGGCAGCATGAGCATGAAATCTTCTTTTGCTGCCCTTCTTCTTCTTACTGAAGCTGTTGTTGTCTTTCTTCTTCTTGGAACAATCTGAAGCAAAATGTCCCTTCTCATTGCAAGTGAAGCATCTGAGTTCTTTCTTATCTTTATGATAATGATGATGGTGAGAGAATCTTCTATTATGAGATGATTCCTTCTTGGATTTACTTCTTTTAGTGTGAGCTGCAAGAGCTTGATCTTCTTCTCCCATCTTTTCCTCACGAGCTATAAGTCTAGCTTCTTCTTGAGAACATTCTTCCCGAAGTCTACTGAAGGAGATCAACTTCTTCCTTGCACAAATTCCTTGGATAAAGGAATCCCATGACCTGGGTAGGCCATTTAGAGTGGTCATCACCACTTCACCATTCTCCACCATTTCCTCTACTGCTTCCAATTGTTCCTTGATCTGAGAGACCCTTGAAAAATAGGATTGAATGGTTTCTCCATTCTGAAACTTTACTGCTTTCAATTGGTTCCGCAGGGTCATCTTCCGATTTATGTTCTTTCCTTCAAATAACTTGGTCAAGGATTCAAACATCTCCTTGGGTGTCTTGAGAGAAGACACATGGGGTATGAGATGGTCTTTGATAGAATCAGCAATGATTCTCTTTGCCTTGACCAAGTTCTTCTTGTGCAATGCCTTGGCCTCTTCATCCTCTGGGATAGGGATGTCTTCTTTCACATATGAATCCAACTCATTCTCTTCCAGGATTAGCCCAATCCTATACTTCCAGGCTCGGAAGTTATCAGCCCCTTCAAGCTTATCCTCAAGCTTGGTGTGAAGAGACATCTTTAAGAGTACTTCAAATGGAAATAGAAAAGATTTAGAACTTACCACTTGAAGTGCTGAAAACTGGATCTGGTCCCAGATTAGGGTTTGTCAGTGAAACCCTAAAAATTCAAAATGTGAATTTCAAAATTCCGGAAGGATAGAAAGATGCGCCTTGGAGAGCTGATCAGCCTAGTACATTCAAAATTTGAGATCAGCAAAGTCTTGCCCTTCAAAATTGCCTTTTTGTCCTCCCGGGTTCACTGGGGAGAGCCCTGAATTAGGGTTTGAGTTTCCCGGAGATCTACTCAGCCAAAAATCTCGATCCAAAGCTCAAACCTTCGATTTTTGCAAGGAGCTTCCAGCTGTGCCTTCAGTTTCCAGAAATTCCTATTTTTGTGGAAACCCTAATTTTTAGGGCCAAAACTGAAAATGCTCGGAACTGAAATCTGATTGGACAGAAAGATGCGCCTTGATGAGTAGATCCAATCTACTATACTGAATTTCAAAAATCTGTGGAGAGAAACCCAATAAGCAAGCAATACAAGCTTCCGTCACTGCAAAATGTCTTCTTCTCAGTTAAGCTCTGATACCATGTTAAATTTTCAGTATTAAATCACAATACTATAGGATCTTTGCTGAGAGAATAACATCTACAATATATCAATGCATGACAATCATAATATGACAAGCATCACAAGAATCAAAAGCATAGAGACAAGAGACACAGAGTTTCCGTGGGGAAAACCCTAAGGTGAAAAAACCCCACAAACTTCCTCAGAGATAGAGAGAGCAATGGCTCAACCAAAATACAACCAAATAATACAGAGATAGTCTCCTAGCAGATGATCCTCCTCCTCCTCACTAGTGCGCCACTTTCCAGAGAGAGAGATAGATACTTTTCCGAGTGAGTAAAATAGAGATCTCCTATCTCTATTTATACTCACCTTTTTGCCCAGTGACCTACTGGGGCCGACTTGTCTACTTGAGTACATCCACATTATATTATATATTAATTAGGGCCGACCCCATAAGGTGGTCTAATAACCCATCGGCAAGTACACACACTTGCGACACTTGTCAATCCACATGACGACACTTCCTTATAGAGGAATAACACATCTCTTATAAGGGTACAATAAATATACATATAATATACTGATGAAATACATTCCGAAGTTACATATACATCAACAACAAAGACAACTTGTTTGAAGCATATGCTGAACCTATTCAAGTTGAAAAGGATATCTATTGCCTGAAAGATAATCCCGAGGCTTTAGAAGAACAACCTTCTACATCCAGAAAGAAAACTGACATTGTGCCCAATCCCACTACCCAAAACAAAGATCCCTTTGAAATTACTGATATTAAGAAGTTTCTTCAGAAAATGTCAAATGAGATGGTGGATCTAAAAAGAAATAATAATGAGAATCAAAATCAAAACAGAGGTTTTGCAAGGCCACCTTTTAGGAGACCTTATTAACCTCCTCAAAATCCACCACCTCCTAATCCTAATGAAGGATTGACTTCTGAAGAGATCTATTCCATTTTTAAAGCCCTTGCCACTGAACCACAAAATGCCCCTGAATCTTCTGAAGATCAAGCAAACCATGACCCACAATTACCAAAAGGAGAAGATGACGAAGAGGATCCATAGGTAAATGCTGTTAGCTATTTCTCTGAATTACCAATGAATGAAGAAGAGGAAGAACCTGAGACAGTGTTCAACGTTCAACATCCTTACAACACTAGGTCAAGACCACAACCCGCTCAAGAGCCTTCATCTTCAACAACACCTCCCAACAAAAGTAAAACTGTTCCTCAAAAGGATACAATCATTCCTGAATTGGATTACAGTTTGGCTGAAGATTTAAAGAGAGTCAAAGCAAACATCTCTTTGTTTAAACTTCTGAGAATCCCTTCTATGAGGGATTCTTTACCTAAAAGCATGATAATCAAACAACCTAGGGAATCATAGAATAATAACTTAGACTCTTTTACCAAGATAGAAGATCAGAAATCTGGAAGTAAGAGGACTCCTCCCTTCTTGCTGACTTTTGAAATCTTTAACAGGAATGTACACAATTGTATGATAGACTCAGGAGCTTATTCCAACGTAATGTCCCTGTCTGTCTGCAGAAAACTTAATGCCACTTGGGAACCTTGCCCTACTCAAATCGTCCAACTTGACAGATCACAAGTAAGAGTAGTAGGGAGGTTGAGAAATGTGTTGTTGACTTTGTCTGCTGACCCTCGGATTCACCAGACCATTGACATTGTTGTAGCTGACATTCCTGGAGCCTATGGGATGTGGCTGAGTAGAGACTGGTCAGAGAAACTTAAAGGTTACTTTGCCACTGATTGGTCTCACCTGTGGTTAACCTAAAATGGACAACAAAATAAGATTAAGGTCAGTAGGGAACCATTTATGAAGCAAATGGTCACTGACCTTAATGATTCAAGTGAACCTGCTTGTTATTTCAGTTCACATATTGAGCATTTTACTTTTGATACCTTCTTTGGATATTTGCCAGTTGATTCTTCACCAGATGAGAATGTGCAGAATGAGTCACAGATTGCTAATGTTACCACTGTACCATTCTCTAGAACCATTGTACATAATTTTTATAATGTCAATACCAATTTTAGGATAGACCCCACTACATGGACTTTATTTTTTGATGGCTCTAGATCCAAGGATGGAGCTGGTGCAGGTTGTGTACTTATTGATCCCAAAGGGACAAAAACCATGATTGATTGCAGGCTTGAATTTGATTGTACAAATAATGTAGCAGAATATGAGGCTCTTGTGCAAGGACTCAAAAAAAATATTGATATGGGTGCTCAAGTGATAGAATGTTTTGGTGATTTTAAAATCATAGTTAAACATGTAAGGAATAAGATACACTGTTTGTCCCCTTGTTTAACCAATTATCAGAAAATGGTAAAAGAACTCACCAACTCCTTTTCTACATTCAACATTAACTTAGTCCTAAGGTCACATAAATTTAATGCTGACCTCTTAGCAAATACTGCATCTAGGTTAATTCCACCAGAAGGCTTGTCACCTGATACCTTTTCAATAGAACTTATGTACAGGCCTTCCATTCCTGATAATGTCACAAACTGGAAAGTGTTTGATGATGATCAACAAATTCTAGATTTCCTCTCAGCTTAGGATACCTTTCAACACATGGCCATAGATGAAGTTGAGCATGAAAAATCCCTAGTTGATCCTTCCAACATTATCCCAAAGTTGGTAATCAACCTAGAAAATTTTTATGACCTACAAGACAAGTTTAAACACAAGACCAACTATAAGACACAAAGCTCTTCTCTGAACTATGAACCAGTCAATCTAGGCACTGAACAGAATCCCCGATTTATTAACCTTGGAATTGACTGTTCTGTTGAAGAAAAAGAGCTTTCATCAGATTGTGCAAAGAGTATAAAGATGTTTTTGCCTGGACCTATGACAAACTCAAAACCTTTGATACTAGTATTATGCATCATAACATACCCATGAAGCCAGAAGTGAAACCTTACCAACAGAAACTTAGGAAGATGCATCCTAGTTTGGAACCCTCTGTGAAGAAAGAACTCGAGAAGTTGTTGACAGCTAGAATCACATTCCCTGTCAGACACACACAATGGATAGCAAATTTAGTGCATGTCCGAAAAAAGAATGGAGAAATCAAACTTTGTGTCGATTTCAGAAATTTAAACAGAGCTTTCGAAAATGATAACTACCCTGTTCCTCCCATGGAACACATTCTGCAAAAGGTAGTAGGGTCATAAATGTTCTCTCTCCTGGATGGTTTTTTAGGTTACAACCAAGTCATGGTTGCCCTTGATGACCAGCTGAAAACAACCTTCAGAACCCCCTAGGGTACCTTCGCCTACAAGCGAATGCCCTTTGGACTGATAAATGCAGGGGCCACGTTTCAGAGAGCTATGGACATAGCTTTAAGAGGTTTAATGCATATTTCTGTTGTAGTATATCTAGATGACATTACTATATATTTGAAGAAGCGACATTAACATTTATCTGCTTTGAAACAGGATTTTGAACGCTGCAGGAGGTACGGAATATCCCTGAACCCCAAGAGTGACGGAAGGTAAGTTTCTTGGTTTCATTGTTTCCAAAGAAGGTATGATTATTGATCCTGAACGCACTGATGCTATTTCAAAGATCAGTTTGCGTGGCTTGCGAAAAGCCATGCAGTCATTCCTTGGGAAGATCAATTTTGTACGTAGGTTTGTTCCCAATTTTGCATAGATTGTTAAGCCTTTACAACAATTAGTTAAGAAAGATGTACAGTTTAGTTAGTCACAGGAACATAAAGATGCATTTATTGAAATTCGCAGGGCCATTGCATAAGCTCTTTCTTTAATGTACCTCGATTTTAACAAGGATTTTATTTTATATACTTTCGCTACTGATTTCTCTTATGCAATTGTTTTGACACAGAAGCATGACAATGATACTGAGATTCCAATTTCCTTGATGAGCTCAACATTTAAGGGAGCTGAACTTAATTACTCCCAAATTGATAAGCAGGCTTATGCAGTTTACAAGTCTGTAAAACATTACAGGCCCTACTTGTTGAAATCTGGAACAAAGGTATTTGTGCCATATACAACTATAAGAAACATGCTGGTCCAGAAAGAACTGGGCGAAAAAGGGCCCATTGGATGACTGCTTTGCAGGAATATGATCTAGAAATAAGGCTAGCGAAAATTGTAAAAGGGCAAGGTTTGTGCCTACTGACTGCTCAGTCAAATGATCCTGTACAACAACAGACTGAGTGGGAGCAGGAGGAAGATCTCCCTACAGGTTTTGTTAATACAATAGATACTCCGACATCTGAATGGTATGACCATATCAAGTTTTTTCTGAACAATGGGTTTGCTCCCGAAATCTTAGACTTCAAAAAACGCAGAGCTTTGAGATTAAAGTCCGCTCCTTACCAATTCATTAATGGGATCTTGTTTAGAAAAAATTATGATGGAGTCTTTCTTAGGTGCTTGGAGAAAACTTAAACTGATGACATCCTCTTTCAATTTCATGCAGGACTTGCTGGGGGCCATTTCTCAGGCGAAACCACAACACACAAGATTCTCAGGGCTGGATATTATTGGCCTACTCTGTTTAAAGATGCTTATGCCTATGTCAGGAGGTGTGAAACATGTCAAAAGTGTGCAGGGAAATTCAGAAAACTTGCTTTTCCTCTGCAACCAGTAACAATTCAGTTCCCATTTCAGTAATGGGGATTGGATTTTGTTGGTCCCATTAATCCTACCTCCTCCCTTCAACACAGGTATATTCTTACAGCAACTGACTACTTTACCAGATGGGTAGAGGCAGTTCCCCTTAAGCAGTGCAACACAAACCAAGTAACCTCTTTCATTGACAGCCAAATAGTTACAAGGTTTGGTGCCCTTGAGTATCTTGTCTTAGATAATGCATACTATTTTTCCTCAATTGACTTGACACAATATGCCCTTGAAATAGGGATTAAGTTAAAGTTTTCTGCCAATTACCCACAGGGTAGTGGGCTTGCTGAATCTTCTAACAAGAACTTGATAAATATTCTCAAGAAGACAGTAGCCACTCATCACAAGGATTGACATACACAACTCTATAATGCTCTTTGGGTAGATCGAATCACCCCAAAGGAAGCTATTGAGAATTCTCCCTATTGTTTGGTCTATGGAAAGGAGGCCATTCTTCCAGCTAACCTTACCATCCCATCACTACAATTAGCCCAATCTATTCAAGAAGATGATTCTTCTCCTCTTCAACAGAGAATTGATACTTTGCTTAAGTTGGAGGAAGACAAAGAGGTGGCTAAAAATAAGCTATATCATCATCAACAAATGGTTAAGAGATGGTTTGATGAGAAATCCTCTTCTGACAGGGAATTTTCAGTAGGAGATTTGGTACTGAGGTGGGATAAACAACATAAGGATAAAAATCAGTACACCAAATTCCAACGCCTTTGGCTTGGACATTTAATTATTACAGAAAAGATTGGTCCAAGTACAGTGCGGTTACAGACATTGGAGGGAGTCATTGAAACTTATCCAGTGAATGTTTCACTACTTAAAAAGTACTTTGTCTGAACAATCTGATGCACTTTGTACATAATTTTACTGTGTTTTGCATTTTCTTTGTTTGGATTTTCTCATATTGGTTTCTCCTTTTAATAAATCCACACATTTGGTTATGGTTGGTGATCAGCTTGCCTCGAGGATAGTCTGAGTTGAAGTTATAGGATGTTTTGTCAATCTTAGTTTTTCTCAACCTGTGTCAGAATTTGTTTTACAAAGAATAGACATTCATTAATTGTAGAACTTTGGTTGATACCTTTTCACCTTGGTCATTATCTTATACATGCTTCATTTGTTTAATTGGGATTGTGGAGACTGACTAACTTTTTGTCTTATGTTTCATGTGTGTAATACAACATATCTCAATAACCTAGTCAACCTTTATTTGCTCTGGATCCTATCACGGTCACCTTAAAAAATAATATCATTTAATAATTGTGGATTGCAGGATGGGGGGTCTTGTCACAAGCCATCCCATTAGGTTCATAGATGTGAGTGGAATGACATCTTCACACCAAGCCATCAAACTTGGAAGATGACTTTCAGTTTACTGAAAGATGGAAGATCCTATTATAGGTCAGTCCATTCATGATCTGCAATGCATAAGTGAGTAACGCCTATATTATATGGTCACCAAGCCATGGTGGTGTCCTGCAGTTCACACCTTAATAAACTGTCTGTTTTATTTTCTTTATAAGACAATGTTGTACATAAGGACATGGGGTCTTATCACAAGCCATCCCTGCCATGATCATGAGTTTGATTTTGGATTGAAATTATCATTATGTGGTCACTAAGCCATGATAATTGCTTTTAGTGTCATAGCTGGAAGACAAGGAGTCTCATTACTGAGCTAGCTTGTTCAGTTTCCAGATCAGGTTTGTGAATGGCATTGCCATAATCTGATCACCAAGTCAGGGCAATGGTCTTATGCCAACAAGGTCTTATGTTCAGCTTTTATTTTCAAAAAAAAAAAAAGGGAAAGAAGAAAAGCAAAAATAAGAAAATCAATGGAGTATTAATAATCCATCTCTATGTGAATAAAGCAATCAATAAGTCAAGGTGGTTTATGATTTGGATATCTAGAGTATTATGAAGCTTGTCCCCAGGTTCATCTAAAGCTGTCTTCCTGTGATTACATATTGATAAAAGGTTTCATGTTGTTCCCTAAATATTTTTATCAGATTTGCATTATCTTTAATTTGATCATGGATGGGAGTATATCAATTTTTTGTTAATTATGCTTATTGATTGCCTCTTTGTAAGCATCTTCTAATATTTTAGGTTGAAAATCGGTAGGATGACATACTTTCTTTGACTAAAGTTTGGTTTGCAGAGATAACTGGTTCTTCTTAGCCAGTCGCCATTTGTTGTAGGAACAACAGATCCCATGTTTCATTCTCACCATGGGAGCCCCATTTTGTAAATACAAAGGTATTTAGGTAAGTTTTAAATTTTGGTTTGCCATGGAAACATGCCTTTTATTTCTGGTTTGTTTCATTGTTATTTTTCCCTTTGAAAATTTTTAAGTTTCTGATTGTTTTCTTGATTTACAGCAAGCCTTAGTTTCTTCCAAATATCATTTTCTTACTGTAAATCCCGAAATCCGCAATCCTACAATTGCGGATTGCGGGAATTGTTTGTTACTTCTTTTGAATTTCGTTAACCCGAAACCCGCAACCCGAAATTGCGAGTTGTGGGAAGACTTTGTAAATGTTTTAGAAATTCCGATTCCGCAACCCGAAACCCAAAATTCCGATTTCGGATTGCGGAAACTCGTTATGCCAATAAAACGCGTTGTGTGTTTCCGAAACACGCAACCCGCAAATTACGGATTGCGGAAAAAGTTATTTCAGTTTCATAACATTGTTTTGTTTCCGAAACCCAGAACCCGGAATTTCGGATTGCGGATTCCAGAAACACGTTTGTTTGTTTTGCGTGATTTTGTAAACCCAAAACCCACAACTCGAAATTTTGGATTGCGGATTTTGGGAATTTTGAATAAAGTTTGAATTTGAAACTTATGAACATGATCCCGCATCCCGCTGGAGTTAATCTCAACCATTCGTTTTCTCTAATCCTATGGCCCAGGTCTGATTTAACGGATGAAATCACGTCGTTTGTTCGAACGTGTAAACTCTCTATTCTCCATTGTTCCGATAACCAGGCTTCTGACTGTGATTTTCACCTTCGACTCAAATTCAAAGGCATGATTTCCGACTTGATTGATCCATAATGACAAGCTCTCGGATGCGATTTAAAGTCATGCATGTTTCAATTCGATTTGTACTTCCATCCTGCTCTTAATCCAGTTAACACATGCTGCGACTTGCTTCGTTACAGTTTGGATGATTGCAGTTTCCAAGTTGTAAGATTTTAAATCATGGCAGTCCATTATACCCAATCATTATGGTTTTATTGGTTATTCTTGAATACGGAGATAAGTATGAGGCAATTTATTCGCTGTTTACAATTACGTAGAGAAATCTTGTACTCAACATCCATAGATAATCTACGAATACTTCTGTATGAGCAGTATGCAGACAGATCATAAATCTCTAGGCAGTTCTTTTGGAGATGAGGAACTTCAATCTCTGTTATATCCAGAACCTATGTTGTCACCTTTTGATGCAAGTGTTCTTGATATAAGTAGTAGTACCGAAGAGGAGAATTCTGAAACTCGACCCATCTGTACCCAACTTCTTCAGACGAAGAGAAATGAAGTCATTGAAGAGCCCATGGATCAAGACGATGCCATTATCCATGATTTTATAATCAATGAATACCCCGCTACTTCACCACCCCCGTTGAAGGAAGATCCTTTGGTCGATTTCTCCGATTTAGAAGACATTGTTGAACTTCCGCAAGTTCTTGAGGAAGATTTTTTGGATCCTCCATCACTTGTTATGAACAGCTAGTAATTAGTCATTGAAGTTTGTGGTTGTCACGGGATTTTCCCGAAACTTAGAAAGGATCATGTATATGGATAAGTTGTTAGAGATTTGGGACAAATGGCAAGTTTTTCTAGGCCATTAGTTTATCTTTGATTTTGTAATCCCGGTTTGTGGGAATTTACTGTTTGTATTATTATTTTGTAACTCTTATTTAAAGAGATAATTCCTCATAGAAGAAGGGGGATGGTATCTGGAGATGCTCTGTTTTGATACAAGCTTGTAATTTCTTATAGACTGTCATTGAATTCAGTAAAGTTATTTTCGAATCTACTTTTGTCAATTTAATCAAGTTTATTTGATGAATGTGATTTTTCTCCAAGTTGCTTATCTGACACTATTTTGATCCTTTGCAATCTATAACTACATTGATCTACAGTCTTGATTTCTCTCTGCTCATGTCTATGTATCTCTAAATGTTTTAAAGAGTTTATTCTATTAAATTTTTTTTATCGATTTCTGCAAATGATTCTTTCAGTAAGTTACAAATGGTGTTAATTTTTCAATTAACATATCAGCTACAGATCAAATCTTGAACGTATAAGAACCTTCAATTTTCCATTAGTTAATTTTCGTTAATTAATTGTAACTTGAACAGTTAAGTCATTGATATTTTTCACATTTATGTTTAATTGATGAATGATCTTATCTATTTACATATCAAGCTGATCTACACTTATCTCAGACACCTTCTTAGGGTAGTTCTAATATAGTCTAGTTACTTTTAAATAGATTAGTGTTTACAGACTTTTGTACTTAGACTTATTCGTTAGAAAACTGATCCATTTGGATCAAAACCCATCAACTCATAGAGTGCTAGCAGAGGCCCAATATCTGTGGGAGATTACTATACCAAATAGGCTGGGGATAGAACTATCCTTGCGTAGGATCTTTCGAAGCTTTTCAGTCTGGGTTTTCCCCCTCTGTTGAGAGCTTAGGAATCCATTCCAGCATCTTGCATACCCTGCACATCCAAGGCCTCAACACCAACTTAGTTAGTGAATTCATGGAGAGCTTTATTAGTCTTAGGATTAACAAAGTTAAGGTTGAATTCTTGGAAAACAACAATTTAATTTATACCATTAAGTAAGCATTGGCTCAACATGTGTTGTACGGGGTTTGAGTTTGTTAAAATTTTGGTGGTTTGATGGAGAATATAGTGTTGAAGCCAAGTTGTTACAAAGAAGGTAATAAAAGCCAACTTCTCATCATCCCAATTGTATTGTAGTTTAGGTCTAGAAAGATTCTTACTAGCATTATAAATAACATATTTAGTCTTATTAGTATTCCTCATCTAAAACATATCCCATAGCAAATTCCAATGTCGAGACATATTATATTAATCATGGCCTAAATTGAGATGATGGAACAAGCGATTTGAGGTGACAATTGTTTTCAACATGTCAAAAGCTTGATTGGCCTGCTTGTCCCAAACTAAATTTTCATAAGAAATTAGCTTTTCCTTGTAATATCTGATGTTGATGAAGGGTGTGTGGAGGAGATAATGACACCCAAGAGGATCAATAGTGATCCCCTAGCTTAGAAATAATGGAGTTGAACATGTTTTCAATAGTGACATGGAAAACACACTTAAGCGAATTGAGTTCAATCTTGTATTTGATACAACATTCAAAATTGGCACCTAAATTCGTAAGGGGATTTCCACTTTGTTTAGATTAAATGGTGAGATTGTTTGAATAAGGCGATAGTTTATCAATTATATAATGAACCACATGAGGCAACTCGTTGGAATGTTGCTCCAACATTTTTAAGGTTGAATGACAACTTTTTAGGCATATGTACCCCAAGGCATGATGAAAGAAATGTTGTTTTAGGTCCATTTTCAAAATTTTATAGATTATATCTAGAAAATCCATCTATGAAGGAGAAGGATATGTGACCAATACAAGTATCAATACACTCATCGATACAAGGTGTGGGAAAGTTTTCCTTGGGACAAGCCTTGTTAAAACCATGGAAATCTGTACATACCTGAATGATTCCTTGTTTTTTGGAGATGATGATATGATTTGAAGCCATTAAGTATAAATGATTAGAGAAATGAATTATGTCTTTAGAAATCTCTTAGTCTTAGCCTTGACCGTCGATGCTTAGACATGGTGAATAGGATGTTGCTTTTGCTTAATTGATTGAATGTCAAACCATTTGCTAGTATGGTGTTACATGATATAAGAATCTCAATTAAACAATTTCTTGTAAGATCAAGCAAAAATGTCTCAGAAACCATATAACACGGATTTGTAAGCTTCGAATTCCTCGATATCACAATTTTCACCGATACTAATTTCTTCCTAAACATCAGGGATTCAGGGTTAATAGAAACATCAACAAATACAATTTTCAAGATGTTGGCCAAGTTACTTTGTTCAAATGTGTTAAGCATTGGAATTGGGAGTTTGAACTAATCAGATTACCAAGATGGATAAAACTTACATGTATCTTTTGGAGAAAAATTTCCTTAGGAAGAAAATAAGATCTACAATGGAGTTATTCCCTTGGAGTATTAGGTTTAGGCATAGTCTAAACAATTTCTTCATCATGTGTAAACATATGATAAAAAATGGTAGATCTGATGATATTGTTGAATGCAAAGACATAACCTTTGAAGGTGTAGTCTCCAGGAGAGAAGTGTCAATTCTGACATGAACGCTTGTTAATAGGGCATGATGCCTTTTATGTCAACAACATGGTTGATTCTCCTCCATACATGGTCCCAATTAGACCTTGCACTGTTTGGTGTGGGGAATCCATCCAGATTTTGGCCTGGTAGCCATTACTAGTTATGAAAGTGTTCTTAGATATCCAAATGCATAATGCAAATGTATGCATGACTAATCCTATACGCAATATGCAAAACTATCTTATCTGTCCTATCTAAGGGAGAAATACTAAAATATAAAACACATAATTGTGATGTATTTTCATATGATATCAATAACTAAGATTACTGTGATTACCTATGAAAATACAATCACATGGCCAATTATTGAGAGCAGTCTCTAATCACTAATTCGTTTAAATTCAATGTTTATGAGGCTATAATGAAATTGCTTAAAGATCAACTAAATAAGAATGTATTATTTACCAAATAGAATTCAAAGTACATAAAAACATTCTCACAACACATTTCAGGAGAAATATGCGATCGAAAAAGTTCTTAACACAAACACCATAGAAACACAGTGTATCTTCTAAAAGTATGGCCGAGAATGGATTCTTCTTATTATTAATCAGCTCAAAAATCTTATACATAAAAAAATGCACAAGCAAAAGCCCTCTCCTCCTTTTATTACATTTATAAGAAGGTTTGGGTAATTGCCTTGGCAGTTATCCCTTTAGACTCTTCATCTTCCTTTTTCCTATTTTGTCCTTTAGGGACCACTCCACTTCTTTTGTCCTTACTTTGCCTATTCGACTAGGCACTAGGAAAGTTAAAACATGTACATAAAAATTGCATTATACTTAAAAGTCAAGTGGGTGGTGAGCCCATTTTTGTTATATATGTGTTCGACATGTTATGATATTTGGAGATTTCCTTAAGTATGTGGGGATGTAGGCTCTCAAAGATGACCTGGTGGTCAATCACATCATTCGATATGGTTATAATATTTCTTTGCATGGGTACATTGTCACTGGTCCCTGAGGCATACTAGGTTGAATATAAGATACACTAGGGCATGACGAGGCTCAACTTTTATAGATCCTAGAGCTAGATCTATGTGAGATTATGTTATGAATTTTATTTTTCTTAAATACATCTATGAATGAAACATTATGATCTAGCTTTGAACAAATAACATCATCTCAGAGGAATTTTACAGAGTATTACACTGCTTAGAATATGAATGGATATGAATTTAGCAAATGGAAACAAATAAAAACACCAAAGGCGCCTGCAAGACAATTCTTTGATATTTAATGGTAGAACAACATATTGAGCTTTATATAAAGAATTCAACAGCTATGGAAAAATGTAAATATATCACAAGTTTGTGTGAATTTCTTGATAGCATAACATGCATATGAACCACAGTAAATGGAAACTTCAAATACAACTAGTTCACATACACATCTTGAAAATGAACCAGAGGTCATAAAAAACACGAAATCTTTGCTAACAATCTCAACATTCAACAATATCTGTATTAACAACACAAATAGAGCTAAATTTGCTGCTCAAATCTTTGTATTATCTCATGACATAGTTACATAGATTGGAATAGATGTGGCAAAACATGAAGAAAGACAATTGACAGAGGGAGAAACATCTCTGCAATTACTCTGCAATCTTAATCTCATAAAATTCCATTACATGTACAGGAGTTTATCGACTCAACAATCCCCTAGAGAACCTCTAAAAAATTGCCAGCCTTTATTAATGAGTTCGATGTGCCTTTTATAGGCTTCAACGTGCAACATAATTTTGTTTCAACTCAACTGCTTTGTAACCATCTTCTAGATCTGTCACTTTTTATTTCAAATTTTACTCCTATATACTGACCTTTTTCACTTTTAAACTTTTGTTACTCGAACTTTTCTATTTTCCTTAAGCTGGAGATGTTTGTCCCGTCATGTACACATTCAATTGTATACACAGTTGCTTAACTAAATGAATTTTTTGTTGGCTTACTGGAGGTATGCCTGTCTACCCCATCATTTGAATATTTACTTGGCCTCTAGGTGGCATAAAAGCTAAAGGAGTGGGATGACTTACAAATTGGGCCTGAAACTTGTGCTAAATGTTGCCCTGATGTTTGGCCTAATGATTTCCCCGCTGTTTGCACTTGAGGGGGCAACGCTAATTTATGATATTGGACTACAGAATGCCATTCTTTTCCCATGGGGAATTTATGGGCTTTAAGAGCCTCAAATGATATCTCTGTATTAGTGGTCTTCTCATAAGAGATAGGCCCCAATATCTTCAAAATATTCTTCAATGCTATCCAAATCTCAAACTCATTTTTGAGCCTATCAACATCCTTCTCTCCATCGATTTTCCCTTCCAAAATATTAACCTGAATTATCTTATTCCTCTTTTGAGTCAGCTGCTTTTTGTACTCCTCTTTTGGACACATCTCCCCATTTCCATCCCATGGAGAGGGTAATCGGCAAGGTTCATTACCTCTTTAAAAAAATCTTTGAAATTACTAATTTCATCTGTCAGAGCCTTGATATTGTCTTGCATTGTTCTCAAATATGTCTACTTCATCACCATCTTCCTAGCTATTTTAATCAATTGAGTTATGTTATCAATTTGAAGATTTGACAACTGTCTCTTGGTTCTACTATTTAGATAGTCAATGATCTGAGTGGTCTACTTTGGCATTTCTCCCAATTGCTTTTCAATTGACCTGGTCTCTTCTTGAGTTGATGTGTCCATTTCTAGTTCATCTTGTATAACCTCACAATAGTCCCATTTCCTTAGAAACAAATGGGATATATTATCCCAAAGTGTTTGAGTTTCCCTTCTTAGAAGTTTTTCTCCCTGAACATCCAATTGTAACTTAGTAATTTGGCTCTTGAGTTCAATTATTTCAGTCTCCAAGTCTGTGATATCATCTTCATGCTTACTGACTTGAACTTCCAGTTCTACAGTTCTTCCATCCTTTTGGTTCACTTCAGTCTCTAGTTCTTTAATCTTGCTATCTATATCATTTGGTTCTTGAGTTGGCTTCTGAAATGCTATATCCTCATCCATTAAATCAATCACCTCTTGATCTATAGCTTGCTTCTTAGACTCTTGTTCAACTGATGCTACCTGTGTAAAATGATGCCTTTCATCTGGTACTTTTGGAGATGAGGCTTGGACATTTGGATCAAGGCTCAAAGATGTCTTTTGCAACTTCATGGATGATACTTGCATCTGCAACTCATTTATTCGTGTTTCCGCCTCCTCTACCAAATTTTTATACTGCACCATGCTTGCATAAATTTGCTCATTTTTTGATTGAACTTGCCTTAGTGCAGAAGTCTGAACTCGATCAGTAGTGGGCATCTTTAATTGCTTTCTTAGGTGGGTTATTAATTATCCTTTTTCCATCTTAATGATTTAACTTGGTTTTCATTAGTTTTATTAACACCTAGGGCTATGATTTTGTCCTCAAGCTCATTAATTGTAACCCATTTTTCTCTAGTAGTCCACTTTTCATCCTTCCAGAGTTGTTCGAACTTTTCCAAGGCTATCATTAACTTTCTTTCTTCTTTAGATGATTTCACTAGCTCATTGCAAATCATGTCATTGACTTGTTTGTAAAAGTACAACTTGTCAGGTTTTCCAAATTGATTAAATACCAATGTATCTTCATATGCCCTCCACTCACTGCGATTTGAAGGGTTTAGCACTTTAGTCTCTATGATGGAAAATCTAAAAGTGTCTTCATGATGGTCTGCCAATTTAAGGAGTCTTTTCTGTGCTGCTAGTACTTGTTGTCTAGTATAATTGATTAACTTCATACTCCTCTCTGATTCCCTTGTACCTTGCTTGCAAATATGTTTTTATTGGTACAGGGCTTCCTAAAGGGGATGTTTGTAAACCTTGGGGTATTGTAAACTCTAGAGAGGGGTAATGAGTATATCTAATTGGTGGTCCTCTTGGGATGATTGATGATTGTGCTATCAACTCTGCCAGCTCTCTTGGGATATTTTCAGTTTTATCCCCCTCTACTACTGCTTAGTTTGTCCCTTCAACTTCTATTCTAGATTTCTTTGACTAGGGACCTTTCTCAGGACCATCCACCTCCATATATGTTTGGAGCTCCTCTGCTCCTGTTTTCTGTCCTGCTATTTTTTTTGTAGTAGTCTGCTCCTCCAAACTCTTTTGAATCTCCAGGATCTCCTCCCAGCTTTCTTTGTTAGCAATCTTTTCCCATTTTGTTTTGGGTGCACATAAATAGGCATAATTTTTATTTTCTAATCTTTGATTAGATATAACCTAATGAGGGTCATAGGCCCCTTTCTCATCTTTCTTGGATTAAGAAACTCTCCATGTATTGCAATGCATTTAACCCTCTGATATGGAAGGGTCCTACTTCTTTGGGCAAGAGAAAGGTCCTGTGTTGCCTGAATTGTCTAAAATGCATTTCATCTGAATTGAACCTCTGCCTGAAATATTCCATTGCAAACATTCTGGGAGTAAGAAACACTGGGATCTTATATGGATCCTCTTCAAATCCACACACCCTTATCAATGTGTATTTTTCATATAAAAACTAGTCTCCAAACCTCATGTCTGGAGAGAATTGTAAATATTTTTTGTTCTCAGGGAACATCCTGGGAGGCATGGCACAAAAAAATAGTATATATGGAAGGATCATCACCTTTTTTGTGAATTATACATAATTGGAATTGTTTTTTCTTCTCATGATTAAATCAATCCACTCATACATAAGTGTTTGAGTACCATGCTCATATGATATTCTCAAATTTAGATATTTGTATTGCTCAAATTTCTGGTATAGGAACATGTAAAAGAGGAAGGAAGGGTATCCGAACCACTCTATAGTTGGAAGCTCTTCTAATTTCTCATGAATGGCTTTTGCTAGGAAGCTGCATAAGTCAAACTTTGGAGGACTGAGCCCAAGAACATGGGTTAAGCTGAGCAAGGTGCCTAAGATTACATCATCTTCTATGTTGTCATTCTCAAGACCTATTATGGTGCATATTACAAAGATAGCTTTCTTGGTACTTTCATAGAAAATTGATGTATTATAAGGGGTTGTAGTTGTAGGGATAGCCATGGCCTTCTCGAGGTGTTGGGACAAGAATTGGTTTTTTTGAAAGGGTTGCAGTGCTTGATAGAAACTGATAAGGATTTTTTCATTAAAGGCCTGAAGGGATAAAATGTCTGGGATGTAGAACATTTTCTGTAAGGTATCAACATTGATGAAACAAAAGGTTTTGGACAAATCATAGGACATGATAGCTCTTTTTCTTGGGGAATAGTGAGATGAATACCATACCACGAACTCGGGGAAGTATACAGTTATGGGGAAAATAGTTTTGGAAAGTTTTGAATCCCACAGGTGGCAATGGTTGCGATCTTCCGTGGCTAGGGATTTGGATTCTCTAATTGTAGAATTCAGGTCTGAATTTGTGACAATAGTATCAAAATGTTTGCTTGGTGATCGTAGTCATGCTCATCTCCAGAGAATCTGGGGTTAGGTAACTTGGCTTTGAATTTAGGTGCCATTTTGAAAATATATATACAAATGGTAGGTTAAAAGCTCGTGCAGGGTAAATTAGGGCACAAAATTAACTGCTTTATACAATGGTACAAGCAAAATTTAGTGATATTTAGAAATAGTAAAATACCTGGTCAATAGATGGATGATGAACTTGTATTTTTGATTGCTTGAGATTAACTGGTTAGGTACACTAGAGTTGGGAACCAGAGTCTTCTTTGAATAAAAAATGGCTTTGAAAAGGATAATTTACCACTTAATGACCAAATGGGTTTGAAATTTGACACTTGGCGGATTTTTATTTAACAGTGCATGATGAGTGCATGATGATGGGATGGTTTTCAGTGGTGCCCTCTTTGGCATGTGTTCGCTAGAGGTAGGTTGACGTGGATTCCAAGTGGTCACCTTTTAAATGCATGTAGAATTTGGGTGAAAACCACCCTTATTTCCATAAGTGGTAATGCTCGTAAGAGTTGGTGGTATTCAAAAAGTGTTGTTGGGAGGTGCACTTAATCAACTTTTTCCACGTTTCTCCGGTGGTTTTGGGAGAAACACGCCCTCGGGCCAAAATTATCTAGGGTGCACTTTATTGACGTGTTATCAATTATAGTCGTCGATCTCCTGCTCACCTCCTTAGATTAGCTCATCGATGCGCTAGATTATTTCACTTGCATTTTATAGGAGTGCTACTAATCTTGACTGTAGACCTCAAGAGATCTAACGATGTTCCACTTGTACTACTTGGTGCCCTATTCCTTATCCTTTGGTCACCAACCCAAATTTATTCTGTCGCTGCGCTCACTTGAAGATCCCTTGCTTTAGCTCCTTAGGGCCAAATCTAACATTTGTTAGCCTTAGGGACTGTAAACCCCTTTTGGCAAAATTTTGAAATTTTCTTAGTGATAACACATTGTATGATTTTATTAGGGTGGCATCCTTATACGATTTTTCCACAAACTCCATCAAAATTTCAACAATCAGACTTGATATAGATTCAATAGACAACTACATTTCCTTATTGATGTTCATTAATTCTACATTTCTGTGTTTTGTTGACTTCATGTTATCCCAATATCCAAATGAAGGCAAGTTGCTATGTTCCATGACTTTCTTAGAAGTTTAGAAGGTGCACTGGCAATTATTCAGAGTTGCAACTATATCCTTATCACGACTAGCAATGGATTTCCTGGTGTTGGCTATGGATTTGTAGTATATTTTTGCCTCTTCTGTGTTTATTCTAGGTAGTTTTGCAGGTGCATCTACTGCTATTTGCTTCCACTCAATGATTCTATCAAGGAAAGCTTGAGTTGCTTCCAACTCTATCTCTTGATCTCTTGTTTGTTCCATATATCCTTGAGTAACCCCTATGATATGTAATGTCTACACGTGCTCCTACAACTGAAATTTAGCATTAGCGAAATCACCAGTAAGTTCCATGAATAGGTTTTCAATTCCACTATGCTTCCCTTTTCTACGTGCAACTCTTCATTCTCCTCTTGCAGAATTTCATTCTTATTTTGCAGGGTCATCACTTAAGCTTTCAAAGTGTTTATTTATATCTTATAACCTTCATTTTCTTCGACTATATTAGCAACGTTGAATTCAGTAGCCATAGCATTAACCACATTTGTCGAGGCCATTGTTTTTTGATCTCTTCCTAATTGCGTGAAAAATGAGACTTCTATTGTAACTTCCATGATCTGTTGTTCAAACTGTTTGAGTATGCTATGATTCCTTTTCACTATTTGCTTATTTTTTCTATCAAATATATAGGAACTTAGTGAGGCCATTGATTTCTCTTTGGAAGGTGTAAAGTGCCTAAAACCAAACTCTAAAAGTGGGAAGTGTTTTCCAATGATCTAGATAGTGGGAGTGTTGGTTTCTGTTGGGATTGTCCCGGGAGTTCTTGGTTAATTTGTATTGTCTTCTCTTGATTGGAATTATTTTCACTTCTTTAATCTTTTTTCTATAATCCTCTCATCTTCCTCTTCTTCTTCTTACTTCTTGGAAACTTTCTGCTCTTAACTCAAATTACCACCTTGCCTTTTCTTTATTTGCCTTGGCAGTGGCTACATCTTGTTTTCCCTTGCCTAGTATTTGTGATAGCACCTCCAATGAATAAACTCTCCTAAAAACCTCCTCCTCCTGGAAAAATTCATGGGTGTAGGGGTAGGTGAATTTACCTAAGTCACAGTTCCTCTTTACTACTTGAGTGTATCATTTCTCGTGACACAGATTCAACAAAATTAAAAGGGGATCCAACAATTATTTCCATTATAATACCAATCTCACAGTACAACCATGAAATCACGAACACATGCCTTACATTCACCACATAATCACTCATCGGGAGAAAACCCCAAAACCCCAAAACCCCAAAACTCATTACATGACCAAAAGCCAAAACAAAATATCTCAGTTGCTGCTGCCTGAGATCTGCTTGCTCAAAATTCTCTCTCTCTCCATCTTAATATTCTGTTTCCTTTTATAGTTGCGCGCTAGGTACAAAAACAATCCAATATGGTTGAGGAGGTTACCTTGATTCCGCAACTTATGGTACTTTCCACTACTTCCACGACTTCCGCTACTCTTCTTCTTCTTCTGCTACTTCCTTAACTTCCGCTACTTCCTTTCTTTCCACAACTTCTGGCCTTCTTACGCTACTACAAAATGAAGGAGCCAACAATTTCTTCCATATTCAAAGTGGAACTTGAGGACAGTTGAAGATGGCAACAAAATTTGCTACAATGCTATAGAAATCTACATAAGACTAAGAAAATTGTTGTGGTAGAAATCGAGAAACTATCTCAATAAGGAAAAAATGATAAAGAAGAGGATTTCTCACCTTAAATTTATTTTGTTGATAGCATGCGAATTGCATTATTGTAGGTAGCAAGTATGAATGTTCAGACATTGGTGAATTGCTACTTGGTGAAAATCACAATTAATCATTAATTGTGTGCTTGGAAGAAAGACCATGGATTGGATCGACTATGACATGGAAGAGGAATTTCATGCTATGAAGATGATTTGAAAGGGGAAATTCCTTAACTCATCTCATGTTGTTATATTTATATTTTATGAGTTTACATGTAAATAATTAAGGCATGGGAGCTCTAAAAATGAAAGAGAATGCATATGCATTAGTGGTCATACTAAGAGATGATGCATAGTGTATATACATGCTTGTGCATATGTATAATGTTGCATATTGGTATAAGTGTTATGATATTAGATATGCGCTAATCATGAAGATAATTATTGTGGTTGGTGATGGTTGTATGACTAGAGATGATTGATGCATGGATGGAGATGTTGATGACACTACTACATGTAGGAGTCGTTTGTGTAAAGAAACGATAAGGACACTAATGTACCGATCAAGAGGATGGCGAAGGATATATAAATTTCCACAATATATCAACCAATAAGGTAACATCAAATATATTACTGGAAGCCATTAGGTATGGATTTATCTATGTTGATTGCATAAGTGTTGGAAAAAGGAATTGGGTAAGGATACCTTCAGCCATATGTTAATACCATAAATTTTTATTCTTGTGATTTTTAAATGAATATATGTGAGTGATACCTCACATGTTATGATGTGGTAAAGTCAATAAGCCTTATACCTATATATATATATATATATATTTTTTTTTTTTAGAATTTGAAATGCAATCTCATGGAGTAAAATAACATGCCATGTGTGTTGGTTCTGAGTTAATGAACAAGGCAGGTCTAGACCTATGATCCCACTGTGTAAATGAATGGCATCCAATAAATCATGGGTGAATTAATAGTGTCATTGGATGTAGAAAGGCTATAATGATACACAAGTGTCCAATGATCTCCCTACTTGTTTCGGTGTCCTGAACTGTAACCTTGTTTCCAATTGAAAGACACTATTAGAGAAGGAGGAATTTCTAAGAGGCTGTTGAGCAGAGGAAGGAGATTCCTTCTAGTACGCTTGAGGGATTGTTTAGCAGAGAAAGGGTATATTTCTGGTGTCTATTGAGCTAAACAAGAAGGTGTCTAGATGGTTGCACAAGAGGTGGCTAGATGATGTGTCGAGGAATTGGCTAGAATTTCCAATTCATCATGGCGGAATGCATGACATGGGAATATGGTATTTCTAAATAAATTAAAGGGTGCATTGAATGAGATGTGCATGAATAGATTATTTAAGTATACGATTACGCACATATATGTGGGCACATATGTTAGAATGCATTTTTTGAATGCATCATTGTAATGTATTTCATTGCATTTACTATGTTAATAGGTGAAACAATGAGATTATTGGTAAATTGCAATTCTAAGATCATTTCATGAGTTGTTGTGGATGCAACTAAAGGATTGCATGAAAGGTATTCATTTTTTGATGAACTACAAGAACACTTTGCTGAGATAACAAATATGTCTTTAATATGTCGAAGAGACTGATTGTGTAAACATGAGTATTAACAATTTGTTTAATTGCATAGACAATGTGATTACATTGTGTAGTGTTTATTATGCTAAGTGATGCATATATAGTGAATGTATTTCATTGCATTTGAGATAACAATAGTTGATAGTGATTGAATTATTTATGTGTTATAATTTCAACATCACTTTATGCGTTGTTGTAAATGTTGCAATGAAGGATTCTATGCATGGATACTCACAGTTTGTTTGGTTGAATGGAAAGTGTAGATTGCAGGTAAAATTGTTTTGGATATGAAAATGAGTGTAAGTGCATAATGAAGACTAGGTGCTACCACTTGTAAAGGTTGAACATTATGAGAAGGATCTCATATTTGTGAAATTGGGTTTCTGTATGAAATGAATTTGAAAAATTTCTAATAGAAATTATTAAGATGGTGTCTCATGGTAACTATATACGTATAATATAGGTGAGATGATGGATCTATCTAATGAGGATAGATGATGGTTGTTGAAAGTTTGCAAACAAAATGGACAATGCTACCATAATTACATTGGAACCCTGTAATAGGTTTTGTTTTCCATGAGCTATGTATATTAGAGGTTTCCAGTAGGATACCTTGGCAATAAGATTCTATAAGTCTTTGCTCTTTTTGTGCAAGAAAGACTTGGAAAACGGTGGATCACCCGAGGGATTGTTTATCCAAAAAGGGGATGCCTAAGCCTGGATGGTGAGTGACTGCAAAGAAGAGGAAACTTGAATGAACCTATTATGAGAGATTCATGTTATATACTAGTTGGGATTAAAAATATAGTATATGTATATATACCCTGGGTATGTCATAGAAGACAGTGAGATGAATCTTGCCCGTGATAGCCATGTGGAGAAGAGATATTCCATGATACAGATAAGTATTGGTTTTATTTTCATACTTTATCTTATATTATGAACACATATTATTCAATTATGAAACTTGATTATTTATTAATGAAACTTGATTATTTATTAATGTATTAAGTGTTTCTTAAATTGGCCATGATGACCATGTTTTTCCTTTGATGATTGTTGTAGGCATGTATTGAAATGTTAAAGGCCTCAAAGGTATTCCAACTTAGTCCAAAGGAGTGATTGAGCATTATGGTGCTAGATAGTCAACAACAAGACAAATGGCCTTAAAGAGGAAAGCATTGCAAATGAAACAAAAAAATTGAAGGACACAGATCCTTGCTAAATAGAAGAGAACAACGAGGACACTATTATTCGGGGAGGGGAATGTAATATCAGAGAGTAAGTACCATATTTTTATTAACATTGTCACAGACCTCGCAATTTCATAAATAAATAAAAAATTCATGTGTAATATACCAATCAATATATAAACTTTACATTATTACACCTTTTGCATTTAATAGTTCTTGCAGTAAAATTATGAAACATCGCCATATTTCTAAAATGTAAAAGTTACCGTGGTTACGAGAAGGGTTGACGTTAAAATGCGTAGTCGCTTACATGATTCTTATTTTTATAAATGATAGGTTATACAATGGTTAATTTTAGAGTTTGCGGCGTGCTGTCGTCATAACATAGGTGATGTTTTTTTTTTAAAGTTCATTCATCGCTTAATAAATTTTTACTAAAGTCGCTTAACTTTTCAAGCGAAGTCTTGACCTTACCTTAGATTATGGGCATTAGCATTTATAAGTGTGAACCACTTAATGGGAGACCATGAATTAAGGTCGTGACCCATTTTTAAGGTTCCACCAAAGCTACGATAACGATCAATGTGGCTCCAAGGCCCCTTTTTTTTTATTGTGGCAAGGTTTATGTAATAAAAAGGACTATGGGCACTTCCCTAGTCGACTTTGATCTACCAAGTAATAAAATATATTTTGGGTTATAAAACTGGTCGTTGGGGTTTTAATATCGTACTAAGCTTGATGGTGGAAGTTAATGAGCCACTTGGCTGCGAGTTGACAGCGCATCCATGCCTTTTTGGCTCTCACAGAGTTGATATCTCGATTGTCCATCTATGTTAAGTTGACAAGGATTTGGAAAAAGGGTTTAATGTAATGTTATGCTGTCTGAACCTTCATTTTTTGGCTTTTTGGTCTGTAAGCAATGAGAGCCGAGGATCTGCTCTAACAATGGCGTCCTTAGGGTTTCAAATGTAAAAAACAAATCTCGACCACAGTCTTGATGGCGGTTTTCCTGGTTGTGTTCCAAGGTGTTCCTGCGCTTGTGCAAGGATTTATCATCTCCATCAGTATGTTAAAATTGTATTCAATAGACCCAGTTACAAAGTCTCACTTCGAAATTCCCTTCACCAGGTACAAACATCAATTTAAATTCAAAAAGATTTGGATATGTATGATTATGCTTCAAGGTCTAAAACACTGATGTCAATACGTTTGTTCTGCAGGCAGTGGAGAGATAAGGGTGCCAGGAGGAGCCAAATCCTAGTCTCTCTTTGCAACAAGTTAAGGTAAGTGACTACAGTAAATAAGTTAATGAATAAATTCATACATTATTTTTTTCATGTTATTGACTCTCGGCTGGTTGGTGTAGGGTTTGGAGCGTTGGAAGGCCGGCGACGGGGTCACCTCCTCCCAGGCCCGCGTCTTAAGACGCCCAAATAAGGATACAAATTATTATTCAGTTCAACATCACACTTTTAACTCTCGAGGGGAAAATAAATATTACTACTACCCTCTGTTGTATAACGCAGGTGACTAGATGACTAAGGACAGGGAAAGGGTCGCAATAAAATGTAGGCTCCAGCTTATACAAAGATAAGTCACCATAATTTAAAATGGTTCTTGAGGGTTTAGACACCACTGAAAAAGGCTTTACAACTTTTCAACACCTGCATTTACCTTTAAATTAGATGTGTGTATAATATCGTTTTCTTATTCATAAACTAGAATTTTACGAACGAGGGTCATTGTTGCTGGCTTACCCTCTGTACTATAATTTTAATATCTGGCACATAATTCAAAAAAGGATACCCTTAGCGCAGGATTATAACCATACAGTCGCTCTATTGTAAGATATTCGATATTGTTTATACTTTTAATTATTTATCACGATCCACAGGGTCTTATGATTTCTGTAAAAATCTCCAGAATGATATTGTGGTTTCACGGTTTTAGTTAACTCCTTTTTAATCAATATTCTTATACTCTGTTACGAAATTGGATATTTGAAAAGCAGCTAAAGGATTTTCTTATTTATAATCTTCGACAGGATTTGATCCTGGATCTAACACCTTGTCAACTTGATTTGGTTTGTTTAATGATTAGTTGGCATATTGTAACTCTGTAGTTTGTACAATGATTATACTATGAATACCCTAAACCGGTTGACTGTATTCGTAGTAGTTCAAGGGTTTATAAAGTACCCATAAATTTAACATGCCTAATAATGTAGTTAGGGTATTACTTCGAAATGGATCTAGGTCGGTTGATTCTCGATCTGTGATAAGTCTATGTAATGGAATGTTTAAAAATAAGTTCATATATTAGTTTAGGATAAATGACTGTATCAGTCGACTTGCTTAGTTTTCTTTTCAAACTTCGGCATTTTATGTTGTGGGAGTTAAGTATATTTAAACCCTGTCTTTTAACTAAATATATAATTCATTTATACTTGAAAAGAAACGCAAATCGAATAGGATAATTTATTAAGGATTGTCCCATAAACATAGATGTAGTAATATTCTCAATAACCAGATTTGGATCTTAATTTGGTAGAGATATTTGTTTTTGAAAATAAAAATAAAATATACTTACGGGACTTAAAAAAATTACTTTACCTAGTTTTAAGCCATCATACGGTAGTTATATCAAAGACATTCCATCTAATTTGACTCTGTTCTGCATCTAAATATATTTGGAAACAGAGTTTGTTTTGGAGTGGTTTAAAAAAATTTAATTGTGATTTATTTTATAATCTAAATACCCCTGCGACAGAACCATTAGATGGAATATATAGTAGAATTACATTCCTATCCTAGTTTTACTTGTCCTCTAATCCTAGGGGTCCACGACATCATATAAATTTTAAACATACTACGAGATATACTTGTACAAGAGTATAAACAAGTTTATAATCTATTTAGATGCACAATAAAAATTCTCCAGGGGTTAGATGCAAAACATAAATAAAAATCCCTACTGTAAATAATTTAAACAAGTAGGAAAATAGAACAAAGAACCTGGTTCTACTGGTGGGAAAACATAAATGAAACAACTGATCCTCCCAACCAAATCTTAGAGAAACCAAGTCTCACTTGCTACAGAACCCCCGAGCTTGATTGCTGAACCACAAGAGAAAAATCCACTTAATGCGCCATCTCTTGCATTATCAGATTCAATCCCCATCCAATGCTATCCTCCTGCTGCTTATGGACATACTATTATATAGTATTTTTCCTAGGACTTGGCCATTTATGAGCCTCCTGCTCTTTAGCACTCAACTAAGAGTTGTGACCCGATTTTGGGGAAGATGCCTCCTGCACCTTGAGTTCTCACTCAACATCTTCAGCCACTTGGATTTTCCTCTTGTGGGTCAGCAATCATTCATGCAACAACTATTTCATTTCTGTCCCCCGTTCAGTATTTTTTTTATTAATAAAAGAATAATCCATTACATTGTTTTATTTTTGACTTCTTGTCAAAAATATTTAAAATAAAATAAAATAAATATTCATCAAAGTATTTAATAATAATCTATTAAATATTGGTGTATTACATACACCTCCCCTTAAAGGATAACACCGTCCTCGGTGTTATTATTTTTATGTATTTATTCTTCCATTTCTTCATCCTGGAATAGGATTGGATATGCCTCCCGCATATCACTTTCCAATTCCCAAGTGGACTCTTCCGGATTAAGGTGCTACCATTGCACCTTGACTTGTCTGATGGTACGGTTCCGGAGTAGAATTTCTCTTTTGTCAAGGATACGCTCCGGTCCCACCTGGAACTCTCCCTCGGGTTCCACCTGAATAACATCCCAACCAATCACATGAGTAGTGTCATGCACATACTTCTTTAAAATGGAAACATGAAAAACATCATGTACTTTAATAGTGGGTGGTAGGGCTAACTGATATGCTACTGACCCTACTTTACCCAAAATTTCAAATGGCCCACAATACCTGGGTGCCAATATTGAATACCTTCCCAGCCTTAAGGAGATTTTCTTGGGTCTTACCTTTATATACACATGCTCACCTACCTGGAACTCTCGATGAGTTCTTTTTAAGTCAACATAACTTTTCTGCCTGTCTTGGGCAACCTTCAAGTTTTTGTACCTACTTCATAGTTAGTTCCATATCTTTTAACAATTCAGGTCCTAGCATTAATCGATCTACCGGGATACTCCATGAAATAGGAGTATTAAATTTATGTCCATACAGAATTTCAAAGGGACTCATACCAGCTGATACTTAAAAATGATTATTGTAAGCAAATTCTACTAAGTGTAGGTAGTCTTCCCACTTACCTGGTTTTTCCATTACATACATTCTTAGCATGCCTTATAGGACTTGGTTTACCCTTTCAGTCCGCCCATCTGTTTGCGGATGATACACAATACTGAAATTCAACTGAGTACCTAATCCTTTAAACAAAGCTTTCTAGAAATTACCGGTAAATTTTACATCTCTGTCTGAGATTATTATCTTTGGTACACCATGTAACCTGAAAATATCTTTCATAAATATATCTGCAATGTTAACAACATTATAAGTAGATTTTACTAGAATAAAGTGACTTGCTTTTCTTAATTTATCGACTACGCCCATGATTGAGTTGTGCTGCCTAACATTTTTAGGTAGGCCTGTTATAAAATGCATGCTGACTATTTACCACTTCCATTCTGGAATGGGAAGCGGTTGTAATAACACAGCTAGATGATGGTGTTCAGCCTTGATTTGCTGGCATTCTATGCAGTGAGCTAAGCATTTTGCCACTTCTTTCTTCATGTTGGGACAAAAGAAGTCTTTTCTGATCATGGTGATCATCTTCTGGTATCTAGGATGTCCTGAATATGGTCGTTTGTGTAACTCATTCATGATTGTTAATTTGAATTCTGCTATGTTTGGTATGTACAATTTGTTTTTATGGAGCAATAACCCTCTTTCATTTAAACGGAAATATGTTTTTATCTGGTTCTTTTCATTTTCAGCAGTCCTTTCCTTTAAATTTTGGTTCTCTTTATCAAAATTTTCTGCATTTAAAATCTGATTTTCTAAATCAGTTTCGTAACTGCTGCTTGCAAATAGTAAATTTGCATGTCGACTTAAAGCGTCTGCAAATTTGTTTTCTTTACCTTTTATATGTTTTATCTCGAAGTCATATTCACTTAAGAATGACAACCACCTTGCTTGTCTAGCATTTAAATTCTGCTGATCAAACAAGTATTTTAGGCTTATGTTATCTGACATTAGCAAAAAATTTCCTCCGATGAGGTAGTGTTGCCACATATTTAGCGCATGTATAATTGCACCAAGTTCTAGATCATGCGTGGCATAATTCTTTTCATGTTCTTTTAATTTTCTGGATTCATAGGCCATAGCATGATTTTCTTGAATTAGTACTCTGCCTAATCCTTCATTACATGCGTCAGTGCATACGACGAAATATTTAAAAGAATCAACAATTTTTAGAATAGGGGCGGTGGTTAACAAATGTTTTAATTTATTAAAAATTTCCATACACTTTTCATTCCAGTCAAACTTTTTACCTTTCTCCTGTAGTGAAGTTATGGGGTAAGCTATCTTAGAAAATCATTCAATAAATTTCCAATAGTAACCCGTAATCCCCATGAATGATCTTATGTTCGTTATATTTTTAGGAACCGACCATTCCGTGATAGCCTTAAACTTGTTGGGGATTCCATCCTTAGACACTACGTGTCCTAGATATTGAATTCTGTCTTTGTAGAAATCGCACTTGCTAAACTTAGCAAACAATTGTTGTTCTCTTAAAATTTGCAAAACTATTTTTAAGTGTCCTTCATGTTCTTGTTCATTCTGTGAATAAATCAGTATGTCGTCGATGAAGACAACTATGAATTTATCTAAGTAGTTACTAAAAATAGTATTCATTAAACACATAAAAGTTGCGGGTGCGTTTTTTAAACCAAAAGGCATTACGACAAACTCGTAATGACCATAACAAGTTCTAAAAGCAGTTTTAAAGATGTCTTCATCTTTGATCCGTACCTGATGGTAGCCGGACCTTAAATCTATTTTAGAAAATATTGTTTCCCCTTGGAATTGATTGAATAGATCGTCTATCCGGGGTAAAGGATATCGATTTTTAATAGTCATTTTATTTAAATGTCAATAGTCTATGCATAATCTTAAGGTTCCATCTTTCTTCTTTACGAATAAGATCGGTGCTCCCCAAGGGGAAACACTAGGTCGAATGTACTTCTTGTCAATTAATTCTTGCAACTGTGATTTAAGTTCTGTAAGTTCTATTATATTCATCCGATACAGAGATTATGACGCTAGTACCACTCCCGGTATCAGATCGATTGTAAAGTCTACGTCTTTTTTCGGAGGTAGTCCAGGGATTTCTTCCGGAAAGATGTCTTTAAAATATTTTAATATGGGTATGTCTTCCACTTTAAGTTTTTTTATCTTGATATTTATTATCCAAAACAACAAACACTTTACATCTTTTACGTACAAATCTCTTCATTTGTAAGGCAGAGATTTCTCTGATAGTTGTTTTTCTAGGAATTCCTGTTACTTTAATTGTATTTCCATTGTTATCTATGCATGTAAAAGTTTTGTCAAAACAATTCAACATAACCTTATGTTTCTCCAACCAATCCATTCCTATCAGCATATCATAGGAACCTAACGGTAAAATATTCAGATCAGCATGCATATTAAATTCATTCATCAATACTTCACAATTTTTCACATTACTAGTGACCTTACGCTTAGTACCTGTGGCTAACTGTACCAGCCAAGATTTTTCAAATTTTTCCGTTACTAATTTACATATTTCAACAATCCTAGGTGATACATAACTTAAATTTGTACCCGGATCAATTACTATGGAAATAGGTTGAATTTTTATCATACCTTCGATCTCGACCATTGAAGCCTGATGGTCTTCCTATCGATTCTCCAATGCAACATTGATTCTGGGCATACTTCTCGCCATATCTCCAACTGTAACATCTTCCTGAATGGAGTGGACTTTATTAAAAGTTTTATTTCTTACAGGACAGTCTTTAAAGTAATGTGGGTCACCACATTCCCAACATTTTAAGGGTTATCGTTGTGCAGTGTTTTTAAAATTATGGGAAGGTTCTCTTTCTTTTGCTGCAGGGTGTTGTGTTTTAAAACTTTTATAATTATTATCGTGATACCCTATGTAGTTATTTCTAGAATTCCTATGAAATCTATTATTATTATTATTCCTTTTTCTTGGGTCAAAGTTATCCCATCTTTTAGGTTTCCAGTTAGTACATTTTCTCTTTTAATTTTTTTTTTTATGTTCGTAATAGTAATTCGCTTTACTCATTGCTTCTTCCAGTGTATTTGGATTGTCATACTCAATCTGTTCTTTAAACGGAGTAGGCAAGCAACTGAGAAAACGCTGTATTTTTCATTTTTCATCTATTATGTAAGGTACATAATGAAGTAGACTTAGGAATTTACTACAGAGTTCCTTCATGGTCAAAACACCAAACCTTAATTCGTAGAATTCTTTCGCTTTTTCTTCATAGTACTGTTCTGAAAGATACTTTTCTTTAAACCGTTTCTTAAAGGTTTTCCAGGTTAGTTGTCATTCTTTTATACCTTTTACTTTCTTGATATCTTGCCACCAGATATATGCGTTTCCACTTAAGTTATAGATGGCCATTTTTTTCCTTTAGATCATCAGAATAGTTGTAAATATGGAAGTATTTCTTCATTCTAGACAACCAGGCTTCTGCCTCTTCTCCTTTCTCAATTTCATCGTTAAACATAGGAGGTTTTTTTTTTTTTAAATTCTCCTGAAATTTCTTCATAGGGTTTGTACTTCTTTTTATCTTTATGACTGTCACTACTT
Source organism: Larix kaempferi (assembly GCA_027924585.1). Lineage (NCBI taxonomy): Eukaryota > Viridiplantae > Streptophyta > Pinopsida > Pinales > Pinaceae > Larix > Larix kaempferi. The sequence goes on from BSBM01001232.1 coordinate 63,956, forward strand.
TCACTAGAATCTTGACATTCTTGTTTTTGTGATTCCTCACTGGATATTTTAGCCCCATGGCTGGAAAATTCCAGCTTTCTTCCCTTACGTTTATAAGGTGTACCTTTTAGCTTATATTCTTTAGTTTCCTTGTTTTTATCTTTTTCATTACTGTGCATTTTAGCCAGCATGATATTATTTAGCTCTTCTTGTGATTTCATAATTCGTTCGTTTTCATCCCTATCTCTTTTTAACTCTGACCTTAATGCTTTGAGAGTCTGTTGCAATTCTGACGGATTGTCAGTTCTACTCTCATTTAAGTTTACCTAGATTTCACCTCCTTCATTGTTCACCGGTATTCTAGGGGGTGATTCTTCTCCTTCATGAATTCCAAACGTTGCCATAATTTCCTGCAAAAATAAAGTTTTCTTCATCTTCCTGTTTAGTAAGAGAATTAAACCCAGAAATAAAAATTAGATTAGTTTTCTATTTTGCGCAACTACAAAGTTTGGGCCGGTTCAGGCCAAGTGTTGTAACCGTGCTCTCATACCATTATGTCATAGACCTTGGAATTTCATAAATATTTTTTTTCATGTGTAATATACCAATCAACATATAAACTTTACATTATTACACCTTTTGCATTTAATAGTTTTTGCAGTAGAATTATGAAACATCGCCATATTTCTAAAATGTAAAAGTTACTGTGGTTATGAGAAGGGTTAACGTTAAAATGTGTAGTCGCTTATAGGACTCTTATTTTTGCTAAATGACAGGTTATACAGTGGTTAATTTCATATTTTGGGCGCGCCGTCGTCATAACACAGGTGATGTTTTTTTTTTAAATTTTATTCATCGCTTAATAAATTTTTACTAAAGTCGCTTAGATTTTTAAGCTAAGTCTTGACCTTACCTTAACTTATGGGCATTAACATTTATAAGTGTGAACCACTTCATGGGAGACCATGCATTAAGGCAGTGACCCATTTTTAAGGTTCCACCAAAGCTACGATAAGGATCTATGTGGCTCCAAGGCACACGTTTATTGTGGCAAGGTTTATGTAATAAAAAGGACTATGGGGACTTCCCTAGTCGAATTTGACCTACCAAGTAATAAAATATATTTTGGGTTATAAAACTGGCCTTTGGGGTTTTAATATCATACTAAGGTTGATGGTGGAATTTAATGAGCCACGTGGCTACAAGTTGAAAGCGCAGCCAGGCCTTTATGGCTCCCACAAAGTTGAGATCTCGACCGTCTATTTGTGTTAAGTTGACAAGGATTTGGAAAAAGGGTTTAATGTAATGTTTATGCTGTCTGAACCTTCATTTTTCGGTTGTTTGGTCTGTAAGCGATGAGAGCCAAGGCTCTTCTCTAACAATGGCGTCCTTAGGGTTTCAAATATAAAAAAAATCTTGCCCACAATCTTGATGGTGGTTTTCCTGGTTTTGTTCCAAGGTGTTCTCGCGATTGTGCAAGGATTTATCATCTCCAACAGTATGTTAAAATCGTCTTCAATAGACCCAGTTATGAAGTCTCACTTCGAACTGCCCTTCACCAAGTACGAACATCAATTTAAACTCAACAAGATTTGGATATGTATGATTATGCTTCAAGGTCTAAAACACTGTTGTCAATACGTTTGTTCTGCAGGAAGTGGAGGGATAAAGGTGCTAGGAGGAGCCAACCCCTGGCCTATCTATGCAACAAGTTAAGGTAAGTGACTACAGTAAATAAGTTAATGAATAAATTCATACGTTCTTTTTTTGATGTTATTGACTCTCGGTTGGTTGGTTTAGGGTTTGGAGCGCTGGAATGTCGGCGACATGGTCACCTCCTCCTAGGCCCACGTCTTAAGATTCCCAAGGTGAGGATCCAAATTCTTATTCAGTTTGACATCACACTTTAACTCTCGAGGGGAAAATAAATATTAACTACCCTTTTCTGTATAACGCAGGTGACTAGATGACTGAGGACAGGGAAAGGGCCACGATAAAGCGTAGGCTACAACTTATACAAAGATAAGTCACCATAATTTAAAATGGTTCTTGAGGGTTTAAACCCCACTGATAGAGGCTTTACAACTTTTCAACACCTGCATTTACCTTTAATTTAGATGTGTGTATAATATCATTTGCTTATTCATAAACTAGAAGTTTATGAATGAGGGCCATTGTTGCTGGCTTACCCTCTGTACTATACTTTTAATATCTGTCACATACTTCTAAAAAGGATACCCTTAGCGTAGGCTTATAGCCATACGGTCGCACTATTGTATGATATTCGATACTGTTTATACTTTTAATTATTTATCACGACCCACAGGGTCTTATGATTTCTGTAAAAATCTCTAGAATGATATTGTGGTTTCATGGTTTTAGTTAACTCCTTTTTAATCAATATTCTTATACTCTGTTGCGAAAATGGATATTTGAAAAGTAGCTAAAGGATTTTCTTATTTATAATCCTCGACAGGGTTTGATCGTGGATATAACACCTTATTGACTTGATTTGTTTTGTTTAATGATTAGTTGGCATATTGTAACTCTGTAGTTTGCACAATGATTATACTATGAATACCCTAAAATCAATTGTCTGTATTCGTAGTAGTTTAAGGGTTTATAAAGTACCCATAAATTTAACATGCCTAATAATGTAGTTAGGGTATTGCTTCAAAATGGATTTAGGTCGGTCGATTCTCGATCTGTGATAAGTCTATGCAATGAAATGTTTAAAAAAAGTTCATATATTAGTTTAGGATAAACGACTATATTAGTTGACTTTCTTAGTTTTCTTTTCGATCTTTGGAAGTTTATGTTTTGGGAGTTAAAGTATATTTTAACCCCGTCTTTTAACTAAATATATAATTCATTTATACTTGAAAAGAAACATAGATCGAATAGGATAATTTATTAAGGATTGTCCCATAAACATAGATGTAGTACTATTCTCAATAACCAGATTTGGATCTTAATTTGGTAGAGATACTTGTTTTTGAAAATAAAAATAAAATATACTTACGGGACTAAAAATGATTAATTTACCTATTTTTAAGCCATCATACGGTAGTTATATCATAGAAATTCCATCTAATTTGACTTTGTTCTGCATCTAAATATATTTGGAAATAGAGTTTGTTTTGGAACGGTTTTAAAAAAACTAGCTGTGATTTATTTTATAATCTAAATACCCCCGCGGCAGAACCATTTGATGGAAGATATAGTAGAATTAAATTCCTATCCTAGTTATACTTGTCCGCTAATCCTATGGGTCAACGACAACATTTAAAATTTAAACATACTAAGAGATATACTTGTACATGAGTATAAACAAGTTTATAAACTATTTAGATGCACAATAAAAATTCTCCAGGGGTTAGATGCGAAACATAAATAAAAATCCCTACTGTAAATAATTTAAACAAGTAGGAAAACAGAACAAAGAACCCGGTGCTACTGGTGGGAAAACAAAAATGAAACAACCATTCCTCCCAACCAATTCCTAGAGCAGCCGAGTCTCACTTTCTCTAGAATCCCCAGGCTTGATCGCTGAACCGCAAGAGAAAAATACACTTAATGCACCATCTCTTGCATTATCAGATTCAATCCCCATCCAATGCTAGCCTCCTGCTGCTTATGGACATACTATTATATAGTATTTTGCCTAGGACTTGGTCATTTATGAGCCTCCTCCTCTTTAGCACTCAACTAAGAGTTGTGACCTCATTTTGGTGAAGATGCCTCCTTCACCTTGAGTTCTCACTCAGTAGCTTCAGCCACTTGGATTTTCCTCCTGTGGGTCAGCATTCACTCATGCAACAACTATTTCATTTCTGTCCCCCCTTCAATATTTTTTTTTATCAATAAAAGAATAATCCATTACATTGTTTTTATTTTTGACTTCTTGTCAAAAATATTTAAAATAAAATAAAATAAATATTCAATGAAGTATTTAATAGTAATTTATTAAATCTTGGTGTATTACAAACACTAAGTACCAAAAGTGAAGACTCACCAGAGTTTTATTACTACTAATTATAAATCATAATAAACCATAGAGATTCTTTGATATTTTTTGATAGAGCATGCCAAGGAATATGTAGATTTTGTGGAGTAAGGGCTATAGTTTACTTCACTTCAAATCATTACTTATTATTGAAATTTGCAACGACACAAAGGACTAATACTTGTGCTAAATTTTATGTAACAATGAATCTTTGATATTTTTTGATAGAGCATGCCAAGGAATACCAAGATTTTGTGGATTAAGGGCTATAGTTTACTTCACTTCAAATCATTACCTGTTATTGAAATATGCAGCGCGACAAATGACTAATACTTGTGCTAAATTTTATGCATCGTGAGAGTTTTAAAGTATTTCTAGGTTTTGGGACACGTGTGATAACAATTTAGTCATCTTTGGTTCTACTAAACTTGGGTTTTTGGCTTATTATTTGGAGTTTTCAAATAATGAAGAGTTGAAATTGTTATTGAAGAATGTGTCGAAGTGTCATATAGATTATTTGTATTTGGATTGCTTCTACTATATATACTTGGTTTTTTGGCTTAATTGTTATTTGATTAGTTCTACTAGACTTGTTGTCTTACTATATAAGACTATAATATTTGAAACAATAAACTTATTTGTATTTTGATTAATGTATAGTATTGAAAACAATAAACTTATTTATATTTTGATTAATATGTCAAAGTGTCTTTGTTTTTTGGCTTAATTTGGCTTAATTGTTATTTGATTGGTTCTACTAGACTTATTGTCTTACTCTATAAGACTATAATATTGGAAACAATAAACTTATTTGTATTTTGATTAATTGTTATTTGATTGGTTCTACTAGACTTATTGTCTTACTCTATAAGACTATAATATTGAAAACAATAAACTTATTTGTATTTTTATTAATGTATAGTATTAAAAACATTAAACTTATTTATATTTTGATTAATTTGTCAAAGTGTCTTTTTGTACATTTGATTAAAGTGTTTTTTTGGCTTGATTGTTATTTGATTGGTTCTACTAGACTTTTTTGTCTTACTATATAAGACTATAATATTGGAAACAACTTGTTGTCTTACTCTATAAGACTATAATATTGGAAACAATACAATTATTTGTATTTTGATTAATGTATAGTATTAAAAACATTAAATTTATTTATATTTTGATTAATTTGTCAAAGTGTTTTTTATATTTAATTAATGTGGTTTTTTGAGTAGATTGTTATTTGATTGGTTCTACAAGACTTTTTTGTCTTACTATATAAGACTATAATATTGAAAACAATATAATATTGGAAACAATAAACTTATTTGTATTTTGATTAATGTGTCATATTGAAAACAATAAACTTATTAATCATTATTTGTCTTACTATATAAGACTATAATATTGAAAACAATAAACTTATTTGTATTTTGATTAATGTGTCATATTGAAAACAATAAACTTATTTATATTTTGATTAATGTGTCCAAGTGTTTTTTTGTATTTTATTTTTGGCTTAATTATTATTTGATTGGTTTTACTAGACTTATTGTCTTACTCTATAAGACTATAATATTGGAAACAATAAACTTATTTGTATTTTGATTAATGTATAGTATTAAAAACATTAGACTTATTTATATTTTGATTAATTTGTCAAAGTGTCTTCTTGTATTTGATTAATATGTTTTTTTGGCTTGATTGTTATTTGATTGGTTCTACAAGACTTTTTTGTCTTACTATATAAGACTATAATATTGAAAGCAACTGGTTGTCTTACTCTATAAGACTATAATATTGGAAACAATAAAATTAGTTGTATTTTGATTAATGTATAATATTAAACACATTAAATTTATTTATATTTTGATTATTTGTCAAAGTGTCTTTTTGTATTTAATTAATGTGGTTTTTTTGGCTAGATTATTATTTGATTGGTTTTACAAGACTTTTTTGTCTTACTAAAGACAATATAATATTGGAAACAATAAACTTATTTGTATTTTGATTAATGTGTCATATTGAAAACAATATTTACTTATTTTATATTTTGATTAATGTGTTCAAGTGTTTTCTTGTATTTTATATTTTAATTAATGTGTAGTATCTTTTTGATTGTTTGTATTTTGATTAAAGTGTGGTATCTTTTTGATTGTTTGTATTTTGATTAAAGTGTGGAATATGATTTAGACCAATACATATATTTGAATTATATGTTTTCTTGTATTTTATATTTTAATTAATGTGTAGTATCTTTTTTATTGTTTGTATTTTGATTAAAGTGTGGTATCTTTTTATTGTTTGTATTTTGATTAATTGTGTAGAATATGATTTAGATCAATGCATATTTGAATTATATGTTTTCTTGTATTTTATATTTTAATTAATGTGTAGTATATTTTTTATTGTTTGTATTTTGATTAAAGTGTGGTATCTTTTGATTGTTTGTATTTTGATTAACCCATGGAATATGATTTAAACTAATGCATATTTGAATTATATTTTGATTAATGTGTCAAAGTGTTTTCTTGTATTTTGTAATTGTCTTTTTTATTGTTGTATTTTAATTAATGTATATTGTTGTATTTTAATTATTATGTAATTCATATTCCACACGTTAATCAAAATATAAACAATCAAAAAGATACTACACATTAATTAAAATACAACAATACACATTAATTAAAATACAACAATAAAAAAATTAATGTGTATCTTTTTTATTGTTTGTATTTTAATTAATGTGTATTGTTGTATTTTAATTAACGTGTAGTATCTTTTTGATTGTTAATATTTTGATTAATGTGTGGAATATGATTTACACTAATGCATATTTTAATTATATTTTGATTAATGTGTCCAAGTGTCTTCTTGTATTTTGTTGTTCAATATGGTAGAACAATGCATATTTCAAGATTAATGTGTCTAAGTGTCTTCTTGTATTTTGTTGTTCAATATGGTAGAACAATGCATATTTGATTTCAAACTAGCGTGTATCTATCTTAACTTGGTGCATCTATCTTAACTTGGGATCCTTACGAAGTCCAATCGAATATGATAGAACTATGCATATTTGATTTCAAACTAGCGTGCATCTATCTTAACTTGGGATCTTTATGAAGTCCAATCATATTTGATTTCAAACTAGCTTGCATCTATCTTAACTTGGGATCTTTATGAAGTCCAACCATATTTGATTTCAAACTAGCGTGCATCTATGGATCCTTGTGAAGTCCAACCAAATATCAAATCAAATCCCTTGAGAATCTAAAATGTAAATATTTTTTTACGTATAAAAGATATCTATCTTAACTTGGCATCCTTATGAAGTCCATCCAAATATCAAATCCCTAAGAAAATTTTAAGAAAAATTTAAAGTATAAAAGAAAAGAAAAATAAATTTAAAGTATAAAAGAAAAAAAAGTATGTATGCATCTTAACTTGGCATCCTTATGAAGTCCATCCAAATATCAAATCCCTTGAGTAAAAGTCCATCCAAATATCAAATCCTTTGAGTAAAAGATAAGAAAAAGATAAGAAAAAATTAAAATATAAAAGAAAAGAAATTATGTATGCATTGAGATGTAAACATTTTTTAAAATATAAAAGATAAACATTTTTTAAAGTATAAAAGATAAATATTTTGTAAAGTATAAAAATAAAAAAAAATGTACCCTTAATAAGGAAACATTTTGTAAACATTTTTTAAAGTATTAAAGTAAGGAAAGATGAACATTTTTTAAAGTATAAAAAATAAGGAAAGATGTTCAAAGAGATTTGATTCCTCTCTTTGACTCTTTGAGTGAATCTGAGTAGATAAAATATAGTACACTTAACCATAATGGAGAATTATGTCTTAAAAGATGAAAGTGTATTAAACATTTTCAATAAAGCAAATGCACAATATAATAAAACTAAACATATAAAAATATCTATCTATCAACTAGGACATGTAATAAATCCATGAAAGATGAACCTTTTGCATACGAAATTAAAGATAAAACAGAGAGAAGCTCTATTCATTCCTATGCAACATGTCTTTTTTGTATTTAAATGTACCTTCACAAACAGTTAACTATTTACAATTGCATTAAAATGCAAAGCCTTTTTTGTATTTGATAAATGTACCTTCACAAACAGTTAAAAACTATTTACAATTAGATTAAAATGCAAAGCCTTTTTTGTATTTGATAAATGTAACTTCACAAACAGTTAAAAACTATTTACAATTACATTAAAATGCAAAGGGGAATAGCTCCCTAATCTCATTACCCACACCATGAAATCTATGTCAGGACAGGAAGGAAGGAATATGGCAAATCTGATGAAGTAAAAATCTGTAATGATCTATGTGTCACAACACTGGAGCAACTTGTTCCATTTTGGCAGCGCTCCATGTATGTGGTAGTTGGTTGCTGCTTCCTCCACTTTTAGAAGATCCTGCCCTTTCCTTACTTCTGCCTCTGCTTTCATCTCCTCGGCTTTCTTATGAGCATATGCTAGCTCGTTTCTCATCCTCTCAACATAAGCAGCTCTTTTCTTCTCCAGTTTCTCCTGCCACATTAATCAAATCACACCTCTCATTCTCATTCATGCATTACACTTATTCTAATGGAATATGGCCAAAAACTCAAAAGAATTCAGCAGTAAACAGGATAACCAGGGACAATTGATTTCCTTATTAAATATACCAACAAAAGCATACCAAAATTTCCAATGGGAAAACTATTTTATGGAACAATTGATTTCCTTATTAAATATACCAACAAAAGCATACCAAAATTTCCAATGGGAAAACTATTTAAGGGCCCAAAAGAGCTCGGAATTAGACAGTATAACTAGGTACAGTTGATTTCCTTATCAAATATACCAGGAACAACAGACCAAAATTTTAATGGGAAACCTATTTATGGGCTTAAGTAGATAAGAAAGAAGAAAATCAAGAGTTTCTATGGAAGAATTGTAACAGTTGTTGGATTTTATTTCTACAGAAAACTGTTAAGATGATGTTGTATTTATATATACGGATGAGAAGAGAGGAGATTGTCAAGTGTAACACATACAGATTCATTTAAGGAAGAGCAAGAAAAGCAATTCTAGTTGAATGATAATCTAATTAGGGTTTACTATCTAACATTGTAGTATTACCTCTGCCAATTTCAAACGAGCCTCAGCTGTAGTTTTTTTAGTATTTTCCCAAACCTCGATCCTGGAGAGCTTTCTATTGTATCTGAAATGGTAAAAACAAGATACAGTTGCACTTGATCAAATTATATGTGAATCCATAAATTCAACATAATATTCCTTTGAAAAAAAAGGGCAACTTGACACATATAAGATATAGATTTAGTACTGAAAACCACGTTGTCAATTTTCTTCAAGCCAACATTTTTGGACAGATGAAAAAAAAACTAGAAATGGTTTTCTAAACCTAGAAGAAAATGTGTTTCCAGACTTTGTATAACAAAATCTGGCAGTAGAGATCTAATGAAGTTTTATTTGATTCCATGAAATTCATGACATAATTCAGAAGTTCTAATGAAAGACAAATTGCAGGTCTTACTTGTTCACTGAATTGGCTCTTTTGTTTTCTTCCCATGCTTTGATCTCTGTATGGTTCTTATCGTTATTCAATTTAGCAAGAACAGCCTCTGCACAAATTACCATGCAATATTTACGTGAAGTTGTCAATTCAAGGAAAAAAAATATAAACAAAACATGTCTGGATACTTAGCAAATCCATGGTATAACTATAATCTGACCTTTGCTATGAAAATAAACAGACTGATAATGGAGAGATTATAAAATTACTTAGATCCAAAGAACAAAGTTGACAGAAAATATAGAATCACTAAGCTTACCCCGCCTGGCAGGTGAAAGCTGAGGGCCATTTTCATTTTCATCTGGATTTTTGGGAGCAATGATTGCTGTAGTGGAGCCATTCACATCTGTTGTTGCAGCTGGACTATTATCCATTATTGTCAAGTACTCTGATATTTACACTCAAGCTCTGATTGATCTCCTCTCAATTCTCTGATTTCTGTCTGTCATGAAAACAAGCAGTGCTACCTGGTTATTGAAAAATCTGGACTGTGGGTTTCTCTATTTATTGCAGAAAGTGAAACATTTCAAATATTAGAATCCATGAATAAATTACTGCATATAGCCAATGGAGAAAAAGACAGTGCAAACCTGCTTTCTTTTTTTATTCGAAGGCAAACAAAGAAAATCACCGCTGTATTTGATATGAAAAATCCTTTGTTTGGCATCTATTATCGCACAGCAATTGAACGTGTCGACAGTAGAAGGTGGTATGTGTCATTTTACCACCGTTGTTCTTCTTACGTGTCTTCTGAAACATAGTGTGGGGATCTGTGCAACAAATGATCAGATTTGGAGAATTGTCAATTGGAAACTTCCATCAAATCATAAAACACATCACAAATGTTATCATATATTGTTTGTTCCATTGCTTTATTTCCGAGTTTCGAAATTCTTTATAAAGATCTCATTGTTTATTTTTGCACAGTGTAAGTTGTCCCCATTTACACAATTTAAAAACAAAACACAAATCCATGGATATCTGTATTTCAACCGATTCTGCCCATTAGGAGGAGAGCACAGAACCTAGATGACCTACCAAGGAATGCATGACATTAATGGCTCAATGTCAAAATGGAATAATTTGAAAAAATTAATTGTTAAAAATTATAGTATTTGTTTTTAGAAATTTAAATGAGTGTATTTTAAATTTTATGGTTATGCTATTAGTGGAAGTTTGTGTCTTATAAATTATAAATTATCAATCAGTAGCTTGAATCAATAATGATAATTATCCTTATTACCAATTTCAGATTGAATTATATTAAATTTTATTATTTAAAACAATACAATTAAATCCATATTGAAATGTGTATATTAATGAATTTAAAAAAAAATAGAAATAATTCTCTTTATATATAATAAATAAAAATTGAAGTCTAGATTATATGTTAAATTAAAATAAATAAATTAAATATAAAATGAAAATATAAACTATAAATAATAGATTTATATCCATATTGAAATGTGTACATTAATGAATTTAAAAAAAAATTAGAAATAATTCTCTTTATATATAATAAAATAAAAATTGAAGTCTAGATTATATGTTAAATTAAAATAAATAAATTAAATATAAAATGGAAATATAAACTATAACTAATAGATTTATATGTTACTTTATGTTATACATCTTATTTATTATGAATTATAGAATATATACTTTTGGATGCAATAAATTTTATTATCACTTTTAATGTGATTATATATAATTTGACATTTAATATTGAGATATTATATTTTGATTACAAAGTAGATAAGAAGTATTTTATGATTTATAATCTTGAAATTAAAATAATATATTTGATCTTCTCCTCTTCTTAAAAGTTGTTTTTTTCTATATGATTATAATTAGGTACTTGATTTACACATACATAAAAAGCATGAAAGACTAAAGGCTTTCTAAGATTGCTTGAAACTTAATTCAAAGTCACCTACAACTTAATAGAGGATGACATAAAGATGTTATGTCTTCGATAAATCATTGAAGTACAGAGGAGGTGGTCATTTTGCAAAATATTGATTTTATTCAAAATATTTTCTCATTGAAATTTATGCAGAAATTGTGGTGTCATAAAGAAATTGAGGGAAAAAGAAAATTAAGACACTATAAGAAAGTTATTCACCCCAATCTAGAAGATGATATCTCTTAACTCATCAAAATTTGGAGATTTAGGAAAGCTTCTCTTCATTCTTTTCTTATAAAAATAAAACTCTAAAACAAACCAATTAATCTCTTACCATTTTTTTAAGGTTCCATAAATCAAAATTAGTCTTTGTGTTTAATCTTCTTTCAAGTGTAGTGGTTTAGGAATGAACATCATCATTCTTAAGTGTAATTAAAAAATGAACAAAATTATTTAAATATAAAAATGCAATTACTTCATTATTCCAAATGTCTTAAAATAATAAAAATATATAATATAAAAACATCCAAAACCTCCATCAAATCATGTTACAATTAAATATTATCATTGTGTGTGTGGTGGGGGGAGGAAATCTAAGGATTTTCATTAAAAGGCATTGGGGCTTGCAAGAAGTTGCTTCCTTTTTTTGTTGCAATAGTCCAACATACGTTCATTGCTAAATTAAAAACATGTCTGTTTTTTTAGGAATGTGCACACATTTCATTTTAAATAGGTTCACCCCCTTGTCAAACCTCCACACAACTATACTAGGTATGTTTGGAAAATTTAAAAATAACAAAATAGTGTGCACGCATTAGGAACTTGTGCGGGCGACGTTCCTAGGTGTGCATGCACTAAGAATTTGTGAGTGTTCATGTGTATAAACAAAAAAAGGGTTGATTGTTGATCTAAAATGGATCAATATATAATTTTTCATCTAATTTGGTGCTTTCACGATAGAAAAATTGGATGAATCAACTTGTAGGGCCCATTTTAGGGGTAGGCCTTACCTTGCAGATTTGGAGTCTAGAACCTTCTGAGACTCGTTTGAGGGCTTAAATGATGTTTTCTAGGGTCAAAAGTTTGTAAGCATAGCTCATAATCTCTCAACATTGTTCTAAACTCCAAGACCTTTCCAATGGTGCAAGAATTGCCTCAATTAGAGTTTGTATGAGGAAGTTATGCCCACGGGTGTTTTTGGACAATCTAACTAAGCGAACTTAAGGCCAGACCTCCCTAGTCTAACTAGATCTAGAACAAATAAATACAGAATAGAACCAACTTCCCTACATCAATAGAATCATAAAGTAGTAAACGGGTGTCTTACCTGAGATTTAAGATCTCTTTTGCTCTTTGCTTGATCCAATGCTCCAGAGTCTTCAGATCTGCAGCTGCAAATCCCTATTGAACAAGTAGACACAAACAAGCAATAAAAGCATATATTTCATATGATTGATCTAAGCTAACAGTTAAGGAAGTATGCTCTATACATCATCAACACGATAACATATATGGGAAGAGATTATATTAACTATAATGAAAGAGAGTATAAAAGAGAAGAACGTTACAACCTAAGCCTTAACGTTGTAACCTTCCTTCCAACAAACCAAGCCAAAGCCTCCAAGGACGAAGTAGGACTCCCAAGGATGTGATGGGATCACCTAAGCCAATTCCACCAGCATGAGAGTGCTATAGACCTTCCTCCCTTTGGAATGGGGAGGAGCTTCATATTTATAAGACCAAGTGGATAGAGTAGGTTGAGAAATGATGGGATAGGTCTAAGGGATCTTCCATAGAGGTTAGGGAACTGAATGCCAACTCACCTAGAAGTTAGGGATAGACATCCACCTCACCCTACTTCGAGAAGTCGCTCGAAGGTTCCATTCATCCAGATTAACCAACCCCAATGCATGCTGTATGAGGGAAATCTGCGCTAGGAAAGGGGCAGGAGCAGGTTGCATGAGGGAAACCTGAGCCACTGATGCAGTCTTCCATATGTCATTATGCACCGAGCCTATTCAGGCGCATCTTGCTGGAAGGAAAGTTACGCCGACCTAACTAGAAAACATGGACAAAGGGTCCACAAATTACTCTAGATGACTCCAGGTCAGGGAAAATTTAGGGATCAAGGCACTGAGTTAACATGGGACTCATGATGACGAGATTTACGTGTAACAGAATGCCCCCCAAAGCATGAAGCTGGAAAAACGAGACAGGTGATATGCTTTGCAAGAGAGAAGGAAAGGACCTATTGGTTGGAAGGTGCTACTACAGTACTACTGAATCAGAGATCTCAGTCTCACATGAATCACAACATGGCTTCCCACCAATACAATGCAGATCCATGGTAGTAAAGACCGAATGAACACAATCGTGGCTACTATACATAATCGTAGATCCATGATGAGATGATAACACAACCAAGACCAATACAAGTGGATCCGTGTGATATGACTCAAACAATATCCATCGCAACCTGGGTAGAGTATGAAATAACCCCAGGGTCTTCAAGCTGAACCCACAATGATACAAATCTATCCAAGTGATTACATTGTCTTGGAGTCGAACATGGCAGAAAGCACTTGATTACCGGTCATTGATGTATACCGTTCACAAGCGCGAGGGAAATCACCATTGACGTCAATGATTCCCAAGGTATTATAGTACATACCATCAAGTGTGAATTAATGAGTTGAGGTCGAACACTCGACGGGATCTTTCAATCAGGAGTCGATGATGTAAACTCACATTGAAAGCAAGGTAACCTTCCATTGAGGCATGAAGGTCCAAGGTACTTGATTGGTTTCTAGATTCTATCCTCAGATGATGTGCTGAAGTCGACAAGGATGAATCCGTCGAAGGAGGGCCATGATGAATTCCCCATCATCGACATGAAACACGATCACAGATGTTTGGAGTGAATCATACGGTAGAGTGATGTGTAAGACCGACTCAGGGTAAACCAACATGAAAGAAGGTACAATGACTGTAGATGATGAATAACGAACATCTCTTGAACATGGGCATGGCATGACTTGGCAATATTGAAATGACGAGAATGATACCAAACCCTAATGCAACTGATGATGGAAGCATTCTTTGGATGACCCAAAGGAGTGACGACACTCATGGAATTAGCAGGACTCAGAGACAAACAGATTACCCAAGTACTGAATGCAAATGCAAACGAGTGCCATGTTCAAGAGCGACTATGTACTGTCATAACTACAATGAACACAATCTCATCCCTATTCCCCATCATGATTGATGAGTACCTCTTTTGTTTTTCAACGAGCTTGAGGAGGGTAACAGATGCTCAGTATAGCTCATCCCATGGATGAGTCCAATCCAAAATATTTTACAAACCTAGGATAGGAGGGGTTTGTCCCATGACGGGCCCTTCTATGTCAGATCTTAACGAGTCCAAAGAAGGTAAACTCAACGTCATTTCATGTTTAGAGAGTCTGAAAAGAACTAAAGAAGACTCCAAATGTCCTTTATTCATAAAGTTAGTCTCTTCGCCCGAAAAAGGGGTAAAATAATGCGAACGAGAACTCTCCCAGCCATGATTTGATGGAGTGCTCATTTTTCGTAAATAGTGCCTCCTGGCCCCAAAAAGGGGTAAACTATCATTAGAAAGACGATCATTCAAATAATTTTACAAGAGTGAACGTATCAAGTTTGCTTGGCAATCTTTTCATATTTCAAGAGCATGAAAAGAGCTTAAAGAAAGACTCTGAGGGGTTTCCTTTTTCGTGGAAGTTTAACGAGCCCTAAAAAGTGATAAAAGATAACTCAATAACTTATTCTCATCATTTTAAGAGCACGAGAAGGAACAAAGAGTTAGCTCGATGTCGTCATTAATTGAATTTAACGAGCAGAATAATGACACAAAAAAGCTCGAAGAGTTTTTCACACCTGATAGTGAGTGTGAAAAGAATACAAGCATGAGCAGTCATTTATAACATCTTATTGCACTTGCAAATCTCTCAAAACTAGGTCAAAACAGTCGATTAGGTGTTCAAATGTGCAAAACAATTCCAACTATAGGGAAAATAACCCACTAAACAAATAAATTAAAAAAGGAATATTCCATTTTTCAATATAAATAGGGCCAAATAGTAAAAAAGAATTACTATTATTTTTTACCAAGTTGGAGAGTGAAAGTAACCTTTGGAGAGTGATTTTCAACTGTCAATTGCAGGAGCCGTGATCGGCCGACATACTTGCAGCCTCGCTTTGGCAGCTTGGGTACTTTATTCCCCTACCAGCGAGCTCATTAGTTCGAGGGGGAGTTGTCTAGGGTACACAACCAACACTGCCGCGGAAATTCACGTGTTGATTGGAGTCTTAACCGACGCTCTTTCCCTTGGTATGGACCACATTGTCGTCCACCTCGACTCACAATTAGTGGTCTCCCATATTAACCGTGTATATGCCATCCGTGATCCCATGTTACTCCGTCTTTTCTGACGAGTACGTCTCTTGAAGAGGTCCTTCGAATCTGTTCAGTACCTACACATTTCAAGAGACATGAACACCATTGCTGATTCCATGGCCAATTTCATATTGGACTGGTACATTGCACATACATGAAAACTTTCATAAACATAAAAGCGACACGACATGTACATAATGCATAAACAAGCACATAGACAAGATACCATAATCATCCATATAACACGATGTGTAAATCCGTCATAGAGTTTTTATATATCATAATCAAAAGGTAGTATTGATACAAAATCTGAATCATATAAGCTTTCAGTAGATATCCTCCGATACAAAATCTGAAGCCTATAGATTTTAGTACATAAACATATACAAGTGGGCCTACTCCACACGATGCTCGTTACAGCAGATGATCGCCCTCGCTACTGTCCTAAGTAGTGTACCAAAACGCTTAGACACTCCAATGGTCTGGCATTGGTATCAGCGAGGTAGATCATGAACCCTGGGATCTGGAATGTCTAGAGTCAAGCACTGGAGGTTCTCCTCCAGCTCATCCATCTCCTATACAACATCACGTGCTGCGGCACCCAGCACCGACACTGCTCCTCTCTATGCAATCAAAGACATACCCCCTGGTCATGACGGGCCCACATCTGCATCAAACACATGTCAACCATCGGTACTATTCCAAAAACATCAAATACATATAAAATGAAAAACATAGTAGAATTTGCGTTCTTTCCAAGGCCACCCCACTGCGTCCCCTCAGGAAGCACTAGGTCTGGATCTCCTCTGAAGTCGGTCCCGTCATATGGATAGTCCTCTATCACGAGGAGTTGACCTCTCAACCACTGGAAGAAGGGTTCAATAAAAGTGATAATGGGACCACGGACACCATGGATGGCCAACACCTTGGTCCAACACATAATGTGTGGATGTCTCGGATCCAGATCCTTTATGACAACCTGTGGGCGCAAGTGAGGCACCTGCTCCAGGAAGAATGAAACTACAACTGATCCATAACCAAACTGTTTCAGTGAGCTGCACTGAAACTTGGTGAGATGTTCTCGCAAGCTTGCGAGAATTTCCTCACACCAATTGAAGACTGTTGGAGACATGCACTCCTCGGCATACATCATCCGGGACTTTCTCGCCAGATGAGCGGATCTACTGCCGGCCACCCTCACTATGGTAAACAAAACTGTGCGAAGAGGTCAATTTGTAACCTCTTTGATGGGAATATTCCCACCTACCATCTGGGTTCCGTCAGTTCACCATTGGTCGACCAAATCCTCCACGGTACGATCATCTCCTCGTGATCTCCAGTATGGTTGCCAGATTTGTTTTCAGACAATCTACCTAAGCGGACTTAAGGACAAATATCCCTAGTCTAACTAGATCTAGAACAAATAAATATAGAATAGAACCAGATTCCCTAGATCAATAGAATCATAAAGCAGTAAACGGGTGTCTTACTTGAGATTTATGATCTCTTTTTCTCTTTGCTTGATCCAATACTCCAAAGTCTTCAAATCTACAGCTGCAAAACCTTGTTGAACAAGCAGTAAAAGCATATATTTCATATGATTGATCTAAGCTAATTGTTAAGGAAGTATGCTCTATACATCATCAACACGATAACATATATGGGAAGAGATTATATTAACTGCAATGAAAGAGAGTACAAAAGAGAAGAACGTTAGAACCTAAGCCTTAATGTTGCAACCTTCCTTCCAAAAAACCAAGCCAAGGCCTCCAAGGATGAAGTAGGACTCCCAAGGATGTGGAAGGATCACCTAAGCCAATTCCACCAGCATGCGAGTGCTATGGACCTTCCTCCCTTTGGAATGGGGAGGAGCTTCATATTTATAAGACCAAGTGGATAGAGTAGGTTGATAAATGATGGGAGAGGTCTAAGGGATCTTCCCTAGATGTTAGGGAACCGAATGCCAACTCACCTAGAAGTTAGGGATAGACATCCACCTCACCCTGCTTTGAGAAGTCGCTTGAATGTTCCATTCATCCAAATTAACCAACCTCGACGCATGCTGTATGAGGGTAATTTGCACCAGAAAGGGGCAGACGCATGTTGCATGAGGGAAACCAGAGCCACTGGCGGAGTCTGCCAGATGTCATTATGTACCGATCCTAGTCAAGCTCATCTTGTTGGAAGGCAAGCTGCGCTGACCTAACTAGAAAACATGGACAAAGGGACAACTTGCTCTAGATGAATCCAGGTCAGGGAAAATTTAGGGATCAATGCACTGAGTTAGCATGGGACTCATGATGACGAGATTTAGGTGTAACAATGGGGTATTCACTCAGTGAAACTATGCCATAACTTATTTGTTCATGGGATATTAAAGAATACCCCTAATTTCACTAAATATTGATAAATACCTACCAAAATCCGTTCGTTTCCCCCCACTCCAATACATATTTCCAATTTAAAAAACCCTATTTTTATGAGATAATCCATATTTTTACTAGATACCCATTTTTATACCCCCCAATACCTATAAATCCCCCATACCCTAATCCCCGCCCTCCCAATACCTACAATATATTGACCTTATTTTTCTCAATTTAAAAGACCCCCTTTATGAATGAATGCACGGTGATATATTGGTCAACAAGGTGAATCCCTTGTGGTTATTCCTCCCACAAGTTAACCTATCCATTTGACCACCATAGTATTTAGTGGATTCCACGTCAGCTCTCATTCCCCACACATTTATAGCTAGTCATGTGTGGACTTTCAAGAACATTCTAGAGATTCAAAACCCTAACTCTAATTGAGAGTTGAGGCATTTATAAACCCTAAAACTAACCTGAGACTATTATTGAGATATGTTAAATATCAGGTTGTTAGGAGGAGAAAGGGTTCCATTCTGATGATGTTATTGTATTGTTCCAAATCTGAGCAACAATAAGAGAGAGGATATTAGATAAAAATAGAGGAATTAGTCGATCCTATAGTAGTCGTGTGGGCAACAATGTAAGAGGTAACTCCATAGTGAGTATCACTTTCTTTGTATTTGCATTACATATTGGAGAAGAAAAGAGCCAGGCATAGTCCTAACTTTTGGTTGGGTTTTTCCCCATAATGGGTTTTTCGAGGGTATATCTTGTGTTATTCATGTGGATGTGTTGTTTTACTCTAGTTATTTTCCTTTTAGTTCCAATTTATTTATCATTCTATGGAATTAAGATAACACAATGAATTAAGTTGTAAGATCCATCGTGATGAATTGTTCCAATGGAATATCCATGACAATTTACGGATCATATTGCTATTAGAGAAGTTTTATTTTGTGTTTTGTGGGGAATTGCATGGTCTAGGAGTAGGTGGAATAAAGAAAAAGTCTTCAAACCCTAGCCATGGTAGGTGAGCCCAGTGAAGAATCGGGGGGTGAATTTGAATAAGGATTTAGAAAGATGGAAATACAAGTTGTTGATATCATGTAAAATATGTCAATCCTCATGGCAGATATGGGGATCTAGCTTGGAATTTTTGGTTATTTCGGAGGCTCTAACTCAAATATTAGATCAAAGGGGAAACCGAGAGATAAAGGTGAGCTAGAAAACGAGCCGAGAAAGAGCATCCAAGTTCCAATTCCATTACCACTTCCCAACTTTTATTTAATATGGAAGAAAAAGTGGATATCAATCCCTACTAAGGTGAGATCGATGGTTTGAGTTTGAATCATTGGTTGAATCAATTAGAGGTCTATTTTTTTATCCACAACATAGATAAGGAGAAAAATATTTCATTTGCTCGAGATGCACTAACCTAGTGGGAAAATCACACAAAGGCACTTAGGGTAGAGGGTGACCTGCCAACAACTAAGTTGTAGGATTTAAAAACCCTCATAAAGTCTCAATTCTACCCTATCAAGTATGTAGAGGACCAATGGATATGTTGGCATTACTTCAAGCAAAGGCAAGGGTAGAGTGTGCAGGTGTACATCAGTGAATTTAGGAAGATGGCTATTATGTTGGGTATCTCACCCAAGAATCTATATGTACTCAAGTATATGTGGGGTCTACATAGTCATTTACAAAAGCAAGTGATGCTCTTTAAGCCTAAGACAATTGATAAAGCATGTGTGCAAACACAATACCTAGAGAATATAGGCCACAAGAAATGACAACCAAGTGTTCCTAAATAGAAAGAGAACCAACACACTTCCAAGGAGGGGAAGAACATGTGGAAAGGAAAAGATAAGAATACTATAGCCATGGCACATCAATGCAAGGATAAAAGAAGGGTGAATCCATGAAGATGAGTAACACTTTTTGGCCAAAAGTGATGGTGAAAATTCAAAATTTTCACTCATTTATTAAATTGAAGCTCTCAAAACCCATATATGCCTTGTGAATTCTGACATGTAACAAAAAAAAAATTGTAGGGAATTATGTTGTTTTTCCACCTATTTTTTTAAATAATATTATTTAATTTGCAAAAATTGCATTTAATGATATGTGTGTTCTTGTAAAACACCGTGATGGTCAATTTTTTTTTAATTTATTTTGGAAAATTATACTTTTTATTAATTTTTGAAACTGACCATTGAAAATTTTAATCGCATTTTGTACACATGTATGTGCAAGTAAACTTTTTTTTATTGGTTATAAAAAAAAACCTTTTGAAGAGGACACGTTGATGTGGGACGTATATATTTTTTGAAATTTTTGGTTCTGAAATTTTTATGTTGTTGATTTTTCTTTCCGTTGATTCAAAGTTGTGGACATGGTTTTTCAGTGTAGGTTTGAAAAGAAAATAAAAAAGAATTATCATATGAATTCAAAAATATGTAAATTATATGCCAATGGATAGACAATTCATTGACAAATCTGTTGGTATGAAGTCCAGCACCTAAGGTGCATTTCAGGACAGGGTTTAAGCCTCGCAACGATGTCAGTAAAATTAAATTTCCAAAAATGGGGGCTAAAATTATGCTTTTGAATCCCTCAATCGAGCTAATAAGCTTGATTGAGGTTTGTAAAACCCTTGATCGAGCTTTTACGCATGTTTTTAAATGCCTTCATCAATGGTGTATGTGCAGTTAGACAGAATATAGATTGAGCTATTAAAAAATTTAATTAAAAAAAATCGAGTGCCCATATTCATGTGTGCACACAAATATGGACACCCAATTTTTTTTTTCGAAGCTTGTATCATTTATGGTCCATCGAGCTCTTCGAATTCAAAGAAAGGAAAATATAGAATTATATGATAATAAAGTTTAATAAAATATAATTTCAACAAAAAATATGATACCTGTGGATAATAATAAATACCTTTTAGAACAATCAAGTAAGTGCATTACTTCTGCCACTTCCTCTAGATATCCATTTGCAGATATGAGTCACTTCCTGTAGATATTCATTTGTAGATATGGGTCATAGATTAATTGGAGTCATAAAATTGATCAATCATATCTATAACTTCAATTACTCTGCGACCCATAATTGCGTCGAGAGGCACTCTACAGCCCAGTATGGGGGAGATCTTGTAACAGATGTCAAATGTAACGTTTGTCGAACATAATAAAATGTAAAAAGTAATAGTATGGGTGAGATCTTGTAATGGATGTCACATGTAACGTTTTTGAAAGTAATAAAATGTAAAAAGTAATAGTATGGGGGAGATCTTGTAACGGATGTCACATGTAACGTTTTTTAAAGTAATAAAATGTAAAAAATAATAGTATGGGGGAGATCTTGTAACGGATGTCACATGTAACGTTTTCGAAAGTAATAAAATGTAAAAAGTAATAGTATGGGGGAGATCTTGTAACGGATGTCACATGTAACGTTTTCGAAAGTAATAAAATGTAAGTTGGCCATTAATTTTGAAAAGACATGTTTTTTCGTTTAGAAATCAATGGCTATATAATGGAAATCAAAACAACATAAAAAATAAAAAAAATAATAGGGAAGCAAAGAAGATAAAATTTGATCTCCAGGTAATTTAATTTTTTAAGGGTTATATGCAATTACGCAGTCCTCCCTCCCTCCAGCCATCCCTCCTGGGCAGTCCTCCCTCCCTCCCCCCCCCACGCAGCGCTCCCTCCCCCCACGCAGCCCTCCCTCCCTCCAGCCATCCCCCCCTCCTCCACACAGTCCTCCCTCCACCTCCCTCCAGCCATCCCCCCCTCCTCCACGCAGTCTTCCCTCCCTCCCTCTCCACCGCAGCCCTCCTCCTCGTCCACGCAGCCCTCCACTCCCTCCTGCGCAGTCCTCCCTCCCTCCAGCCATCCCCCCCTCCTCCACGCAATCCTCCCTACCTCTTACGCAGTTGTCCCTCCCTCCCGTTGACCTCCACTCTCTCCACCTCCACCGCAACCCTCCTCCCTCGCTCCCTCCCTCCCGTCAACCTCCACTCCCTCCCCCTCCACCGTATCCCTCCTCCCTCCCGCTCCCGTCGTCCTCCTCCCTCCCATACATGCTCTGCTATAACAGCCACCAAAAATAAAATTTCAATTTATATTTAAATATATAGTTAAATTTATATCATTTTAAATTTATATTTATATTTAAGTTTATACATTTAAATTTTTAATTTAGATTTAATATTTGTATTGAATTTAAAATTATAATTTAGATTTAAAATTTAGATTATAAATTTAAATTTAATACATTTAAAATTATAATTTAGATTTAATATTTATATTAAATTTAAATTAACATTTAATTTAAATTAACTTTTAATTTAAATTTAAATATATATTGAAATTTACACATAAGTATATAAGTTCTTTACATTGTATAATAAGTTTTTTTCAGTGTATGGACGCATAGATTTTAGTGTATGGACGCATTGATTTCAGTGTATGGGCACATAGATTTCTGGGGACGCGTTGATTTCAGTGTATGGACACATTGATTTCAGTGTATGGATGCATAGATTTCGGTGGATGCATATATTTCAGTGTATGGATGCATTGATTTCAGTGTATGGACGCATTGATTTCAGTGTATGGATGCATAGATTTCAGTGATATAGAGTCTAAATTAGAAATGGAAGATCTGAATGCGGAAGATGATATGAGACAAACTGGCGAAGAACCAAAAAAACAGAACGCTGAACGTCGTAAAACATATCAAGGAAGAAAATATTACGAAATGACAATAAAAGAATGAGAAGAAGACTTGACACGAAAAGCAGAAGAACAAAAAGAATTTCGAAAAGGGAATTTGGACGAAATGACAACAGAAGAATGAGAAGAACGAAGAAAACGAAACACAGAGAGGGATCAAAATGCAGATCAACAAAAAAAAACGAAAAAAAATTTAGGCGAATTGACATCAAAAGAACGAGAAGAACAAAGAAAACGAAACATTGATCGACAAAGAGCGTATTGAGAGAGAAAGTTGAAGCAATTTACTCAATCCTTAATACTTATTACTCATATTATGATAATCCTCATAAATGTATCTATGTTTTCAACTTAACCTGTTCCTTACAATGTTGATCAAAATCCAGTTTTGTGTCACCGCCCACGACTGAAACCATCCTAGATCCAAATCCTAGGCTCTATCAAGCGCCGAGAGGGATCAAATATCCCGAGGTGCAAACCTCTTCTTAGGTATTGCACTCAAGGAGCTTTTCGAGGAGAGGTTTGCACCTCGAGAGATTTGATCCCTCTCGACGCTTGATAGAGCCTAGGATTTGGATCTAGGCTAGTTACAAACAAATAGGACCCTTCTCATCTATAAACATCTCACCTATACACACTAATCACACATCTATTATATCTATAGCACATCTATTCTATCTATAACCCATTTCTATTAGTCCTTAACTACATTTTTATGCAACAGAGGCAATGAAATAAGCCATGGTTTGTTTCATTTTTATACTTATAACGATTGGAAATGCTCGATTGAGCTATGAGCTCTCCATCGAACTATTTAAAAAATGCTTGATCGAGTTATGAGCTTTGCATCAAACTATTTAAAAAATGCTCAATTGAGGGTTAGTAAAACCCTCGATTGAGATACAAATCTCAATCGAGGGTTTTACTAACCCTCAATTGGGAGTTTTTAAATATCTTGATCGAGCGCTTTTGTAAGCCCTTGATCGAGCTTTTAAAAGCTCGATTGATGTATGTTTTTAACAGACTCGTACCCCCCACTTTCCAAAAAGTGTTACCCATATTCATGGGAACACCCAAAAACCACTATGATCTTTGTACCATATATGGTCACATTGAAGAAAGTGTTGGAAATTACATCAAGAGTTGAACCCTAAGAACCACAAGAAGGATGTCAAGAAGAAGAACCTTCTAGACATGTGGATGCGAAGATTGTTTTCACTTTAGTATTGGAAGGAGGTGAATCTGAGTAGCTTTCATCACAAGGAAGAGAAGGAGATGACAAAACTCTTCCATATCAAGATCAAGATCAAGAAGACCAAGGTATATGCTCTATTTGATTCTAGTTCACAAGCCAACCTCATAGGAGACAATTTGGTTAGCAATCTTGGTTTGGAGGTTCATGATCATCCTAACCCCTATCTATTGGGATGGGTAAACAAGGATACAAATATTAAGGTCAAGAAACAATATAAGATCAAATTTGCTATAACTGCAGATTTTGTTGATGATGTGGAGTTAGATGTAGTACCCCTTAACATGTGTGGTCTGGTGTTTGGGAGCCCTACATGTATATGAGGGATGTGGTTTTCATGAGGGGAGAAAACCAATACCACTTGATCAAGGATATGGGAAGTCATTTATCATCAATGCACATAAAGGTAAATCTAAGATATCACTAGTAAGTGCCAACCAAGCCAAAAAGTTGATTAGTGCAAGTAAGAATTTTTTTTTTCCTTTCTTACAAGAGAATAAGTCGAGTGATGAATTGGTAAGAGTAAAGGAATTCCTATAGGGATGTACCAATAAGAAAAAATATTAGTTTGAGGAGTTGATGCAAGCATACAGAGGAGTGTTCCAAGATCCTAAAGGGATACCACCTAAGAGGGAAGTAGGCATTATATACAATTGTTTCCTCACTCCTCATTACCAAATGTTGGGCTGTATAGACAATTTGTTCTAGAAGCAAATGAAGTGAAGAAGCAGTTGCAGTAGTTGCTAGGCCAAGGGATGATTCGACCAAGTACCTCACCTTGCGGGTCACCTATCATCATTGTACCCAATAAGGGTGGGTTTTGGTGGATGTGTTTCGACTACAAACATTTGAACAAGATTAATTTAAGAATCAATACCCTTTATCTAGGATTGATGATTTGTTAGAGTAGTTACATCATGAAAAGTACTTCACTGAGTTGGATCTCAAGTTGGGATACCACTAGGTACATGTCAAAGAATAAGACACCTGGAAGACCACCTTTATGACAATGTTAGGTTTGTATGAATGGTTGGTAATTCCTTTTGGTTTATGGAATTCACTAGCAGCATTTATGAGATTGATGAAGGATGTTTTGCACCCATATTTAGATTAGTTTGTTATAGTGTTTTTGGATGATATACTAGTTTATAGCTCTACTTGGGAGGATCACATTTCACATCTCAAACATGTGTTAGAGACTCTAAAAAGACACTAGTTTTTGGATAATATCAAGAAATGTGAGTTTTCTCAGTAGTCATTGGTGTATTTGGTTTATGTGATCAATGGAGGGGAACTCAATATAGACCCTGCAAAGATGAAGATCATTATAAGATAGCCAGTTCCTACTAATGTCACTAAAGTTAAGAGATTTATTGGGGTGGAACAATACCTATGGAAGTTTGTTACTTCATTTTTTAGTGGTGGCCACACCACCCCACTCCATAACAGTAAGCGGTAAGAGTTTCTAGTGGGAAAAGAATCAACGAAAAGATTTCAACGAGATCAAATGAAAGATTAGTCAAGCACTAGTTATTACATTTACTAGCTTGTAGAATCTTTTTGAAGTGGAGATAGATGCAAGCAGGTATGCCATGGGAGCAATTTTGATGCAAGGAGGTAAGCCAATATGCTATCATTATGAAATGTTTCATAGGGGAGTCCTAAAATACCCTACCTATGATAGAGATCTCTATGCCTTTGTTTAAGTTGTTAAGAAGTGGAAGTACTATCTGATGGGGAAGGAAACCATTGTCCACATAGATCACCAACCACTACAGTATTTGCATGCCCAGAGTAAGCTTTAAGAAACCGACCATTACAAGTGGATGGAGTTTTTGCAATAGTTTCATATAGTCATTAAGTATAAGAAGGGAAACACTAATAAGTTGGTACAAATGCTTTCAAGGATACCCACATCCAAGATTACCGCTTTGGGAACTCTTATGCACATGGAAAATTCTACCCATGATGCATACAAAGAGGGATACACAGAAGATGAGGACTTCAGGGCGTGTTTCAACAATTACAAGGACAATTTCTTGTAGAAGAAGGTGGTAGTAAGGCTAACTATCATCTATAGAATGGGTTACTCTAAAATCTATAGAAGTTGTGTGCTCCTAAAGGTGAAATATTGTATCTTATCAGAGAGACACACACCTCCAAAGTTGCGGGGAATTTTGGTGTTGGAAAGACAATTGCTAAATTACAAAGGTATGTGTATTGTCCTAGAATGCAAGAAGATGTAGCACGGTATATTATAGGATGCATACTTTGTTGTTCTAGCAAGCCCGGTAATAGAAAGCAAGGTCTATACATGTTGGTTGTGGAGCTTGATATTCCTTATTTAGAGGTCGCGTTTAAGCTATGTCTGGATCCTAGCCCATGACGGGGGGGTTTGGGGGCGCTTTCCACCCCAAACTAATCGCCATGGGGGGGAGACTAGTTTGGGAGCCCCCCCTTGGCGGGGTGTTCGGGGGAAGCTCCCCCGTAGCAAAAATTTCGGAAAAAAATGACTTGTAAACTATTGTAATTTCATAGTCATGACTTGGTCAATAATGGGTGATTTATGGGCCCATGGTATTGGGTGTTCCATAGTATATTCCCATGGTAATTGATCTTTAAAAGGAAGACATTGTAATACATATGTGTATTGTAGCATTGTAAAGATCTTTGATTGTGTGAGAGAGACTATAAGAGAGTGAAGAGGAAGTTGTAGCGGATGTGCTGCAGGCTGTATCCGTTCATTTTTTGGATGGTATAATAATAAGGACTGGCAATTTATGTGTGGACATATCCCATCTTGGGTGAGCCAATTTATATTGGTGTCTCTCTTGTAATGTGTTTTATGTGATTTATATTTGCATCTTGTTTATTGTTATTGCTCTGCGATCCTGCTTTTCTAACAATTGGTACCAGAGCTAAAAGTCTATTTGGCAGATAAACTCGCAGGAAAGCAGGGTTCCTGGTTAGAGTGGGAGCAATGGCGGAAGAAGGAAAGTTTAAGGTCAAGAAATTTAATGGCCAAAAATACCAGTTATGGAAGATGAAAATGGAGGACTATCTATACCAGAAGGATCTATTCCTACCGTTGGGAGGAAAAGAAAAACAACTGGTGATTATGAAGGATGAAGAATGGGAGGTTTTTGACAGAAAGGCACTGGGAACAATACGATTGTGCCTGGATTCATTGGTGGCTTTCAATATTTCAAAAGAAAAGACAACAGAGGGTCTGATGAGCACATTGGGTAAGTTGTATGAAAAACCCCCGGCCTCCAACACGGTATTTCTAATGAAGCATTTATTTAATATGAACATATCAGAAGGTGGATCTGTTGCTGATCATTTAAATGAATTTAATACGAATACAAATCAACTAATTTCTCTAAATGTGAACTTTGATGATGAGGTTAGGGCTCTTCTAATCTTGTGTTCATTGCCAGAAAGCTGGAATGACTTGGTCATGGATGTAAGTAACTTTGTCTCTAGTTCAAACACTTTGAAATTTGATGATATTGTTGGTGTTATTCTAGCGAGGAAATGCAAAGGAAAAGCACATGTGAGACATCAGGTAATGTATTGACCATGGAGAGCAGGGGAAGACAAAGGGAGAGAGGAAAGAGCCTAGGTAATCATAGCAAGTCCAGGAAGGGAAGATCCAAGTCCATATTGGAAAAGATAGAGTGTTGGAACTGTGGAAAGAAAGGACATTTGAAGAAAGACTGCATATCTCTAAAGAAGAAAGGAGATGGGAAACATGAGACTACTCAGGAAGCAAATGTAGCAGGTGATGCGTTACAAGATGCTTTGATTCTTGCATTAGATAATACTAGTGATTACTGGGTAGTAGATTCAGGGGCTTTGTAATACCCCAATTTGGACCCTTAGGAAATATTGGTCAGAATGTAAATATTGTATACACACGTTGTATGTTTCCCTAGCGTGGAGCTCAAGGCCAAGGCCCCGCTAGTTTATGCTCGAACTTTATTTTAAATTAGACACGCTGATATTTTGTTACCCACGTGCTATTAAGCCATGGGATATTGTAAATTGATGTAAATATTTAACATTGAAATAAAATACCAAAACTGGCTATGGAGGCAACGAATGAGAAGGGGCCACGTGTATCCACTAGGGAGTGGTGAGGGGGCTAAGGGACTAAACCCTAGGCTTCCATTTGTCATTATGAGAACCCATTGACTTTCCTAGGGGACATTAATGCCTGTTGTAAGAAGGTGGTTGAGATTTCAGCCCATGGCTTCAATGGAGCATGGGCAGCCCTGAAATTCGTATGGGTGGGCATGGGCTCTGTTTGCTTAGGCAAGAAGTCACTCAACCTCATGGGAGGTTGCTTCATTCTCACCCCATTCCATTGTGAAACTACCTAGCATCATTCTGCATCCAAAAAACGAGTGCCAGCAATGAGAGAACTAGAAAATCGCGACCTTGAGAGAACCCAGATTTTGAAAGACCAAAAACGCCCAGATTTAGCAGGGGACAAGAAAATCCAATGGGGGATCCATTAGCATGAACCTTGGGGCGAATTTGGGAGCATTAGCTACCCCGAAATCAATAGGAAAATCCAGTTTTTGCAGCTCAGAAAACGAGTGACGGATTTGAGCTACTTGGTGAGCAGGATGGTGAGAAATCAAGTTGGGAATGACTATGCAGAGGTTGGGTGTGCTTGATAAACCCAGTGAAGGCTAGGATCTCAAGGATTAACAGCTGGACCTTTCTATGCCCATCCTGAAGAGCACTGGAGGGAAGAGTTACCTGAGGGACTGTGTAACAGAGAAGGGGATCTTCCTTGTGTTGGATGTGGTAGGTAATGTGGGTGCCTGACTGTTGAACTCACTTGAGGGGCCTGTAGCTCTGTGGTTGAGTTCACTGGCTTAGCATTACCCTCCTCTATCTTCTTGGATGCTTGACTGAAACCATGGCTGTGAAAGAACCCAGCTAGTCCTCCTTAGTGGATACACAGCCCAGCTCGGGGGTGACCTCTCAGCTGAAAGAACACAAGCTGGACAGAGGTCTATGGTTGGGAGGAACATTGCTCTTCCATAGCCAGTCGTTTGGACCGTTACAATTCAAGATGAGTATTCTTGTGATTTAATTTATATACAGTCTGTGTTTTGCAATGCATTCATGTTAATGAAATGAAGGGCATCATGTTTATGCAATATGATATTTAATGACTGTTGTTTATCTGTTGAATGCATGATGAAACTATGTGCATATGTGATGTTTAATTCCGCTGTGTAGTTATTGAGTTTAAGTCCGCACCCATAAGTTTTTAAATTGCATGCGTTATGAGTCAAAGTATTGGGGCTAAGCCTTTACGAAAGCCCTATGTGTTGTTAACATTTCCCTTCCCACATTCGATGATGGAAGGGGACGTTACAGGCTTCATGTCATGCTACACCCCATAGGAAATTCTTTCACGATTATGTTCCAGGAAATTTTGGACATGTTTTATTGGGTGATGATGAACCATGTAAAATTGTTGGAATGAGTAAGGTACATATAAAGTTAAAGAATGGTGAATTGATGCTGAAAGATGTAAGGCATATCACTGTTATGAAAATAAATTTGATCACAACAGGGCAGTTGGGAGATGTTTATCTACGTTTGGAGAAATGTGGTGGAATATCATTAAAGGATCAATGGTGATAACAAAATGAGACAAGATATGTACGTTGTATTTATGTCCTCATAATACGGTATGTTCGATCTCTTTAGCTTCCACATAAACAAATACAACATTGTTGCATCATAGGCTTGGACACATGAGTGAGAAGGGGATGTAGATTCTCCACTCAAGGAATTTGCTTCCATATATGAAGTAGGTAAGTTCAGAATTATGTGAGAACTGTGTTTATGGAAAAAAAAAGAGAGTCATATTTCTCAAGGTTGGGAAACAGAAGAAGAGTGAAAAGTTACAGCTTGTACATACAGATGTATGGAGACTGACTCAGGTATAATCTCTTGGTGGCTCTCGTTATTATGTTACTTTTGTTGATGATGCAACTAGAAAAACTTGGGTTTTTTCCATTAGACAGAAATTTAATGTGTTTGCTACTTTAAAGAAATGGAAAGCTTTGGTTGAGAATGAGACAGGAAAAAAGTTGAAGTGTCTCATATCTGATAATGGAGGTGAATACTACGGAAAGGAGTTTGATAGTTACTATTCATACCATGGGATTCGTAGAGAGAAGAAAATCCCAAGAACACTACAATAAAATGGTGTGTCAGAAAGGATGAACAAAACAATCATGGAGCGTACAAGGTGTATGAGACTGCATGCAGGGTTTCCCTTACAATTTTGGGTAGATGTTGTAGATACTGTTGTTTACTTAATAAACATAGGGCATTTAAGTGATTTTGATGTGGTATTCCAGAGGATTCATGGACAGGTAAAAAGGTAAACTACTCTTTTCTAATAACTTTTGGTTGTGAAGCATTTGTCCATATTGATAAAGAAAATAGAACAAAGCTTGAGATAAATCTAAGAAATGTACTTTTATTGGATACGGGGTTGATGATTTTGGTTATAGCTTATGGGATTTTGAAAATAACAAAATAATTAGGAGTAGAGATGTGGTATTCAATGAAAAGTTCATGTATAAATATCAATTGCAGAGAAAGAAACAAGAAAATGAAAACACTGAGTACAAAGTGTTTGATGAAATCAAGAACAACAACAGGTACCTCAAAATCCTGCAAGTGTTAGAAGATCTATCAGCTTAAGTAGACCACCTGAACGATTCTCTCCTTCACTGTATTATTTATTGATGACTGATTCTAGTGAACCAGAATGTTATGAAGAAGCAATGTAGGTGGAAACTAAAAAGAAGTGGGAGCAAGACATGAATGAGGAGATGGAATCATTCGTAAGAAACTAGAATTGAGATTTGGTTCAGTTTCCTGCCGGTAAAAGAGCATTCCATAATAAATAGGTTTACAGGCTGAAGGAATAAGATGGAGGAAAGAAGTGGTACAAGGACAGACTTGTTGTAAAGGGGTTTGCACAAAAGAAATGTATAGTTTTTGATGAAACATTTTCTCCTATTGTTAAAATGACTTCAATTAGAACTATTTTAAGTCTAGTGGCAGTAGAATATTTGCATCTTGAACAATTAGATGTAAAACAACCTTTCTCCATGCGGATTTGGAGGAAGAGATTTATATGTAGCAACCATAGGGGTATGAGGTCAAAGGGAAGGAGAATCTGGTATGTAGGTTGAAGAAGATATTGTATGGCCTGAAGCAAGCTCCAAGGCAGTGGTATTTGAAATTTGACAGGTTTATGACATAACAAGGTTATAGTAGATGTCATTCTGACCACTGTGTTTATTTCAAGAGGCTATGTAATGGAAGATATATTATCTTGTTATTGTATGGGGATGATATGCTTGTTGCAGGGTCTAACAAAAGGAAGTTAGCTAATTCATTTACGATGAAGGATTTGGGTGCTACAAAGAAAATCTTTGGTATGAGAATAACAAGAGACAGGAAAAATCACAAATTGACATTGTCTTAGGGTGAGTACATACAAAAGGTGTTGGAGAGGTTTAGAATGCAGAATGTAAAACCAACTAGTACACCTTTGGCTCGTCATTTCAAACTAAGTATGGAGATGCGTCCCAAGACACAGGAAGAGATAGATTACATGTCTAAGGTTCCTTATTCATCAACAGTTGGCACCTTGATGCATTCCATGGTGTGCACAAGACCAAATATTGCACACGCAGTGGGAGTTGTGAGCAGGTATATGAACAATCCAGGTAAAGAACATTGGAAGGAAGTACAATGGATTCTCAAGTATTTGAGAGGTACTACCACTCATGCATTATGTTTTGGAGGTTTAGACATTGTTCTATAGGGATATGTTGATGCATATATGGAAGGTGATCAAGATAGAAAGAGGAGCACCACAAGGTATGTATTTATTGTAGGTGGAACAACAGTAAGTTGGATTTCGAAACTACAAAAGGTTATTTCAATTTCAACAACGGAAGCAGAGTATGTTGCTTCTACAAAGGCTAGTAAAGAGATGATTTGGGTGCAGAGGTTCATGGAGGAATTAGGTAAGAAGTAGGAGAATATTAGGTTGTACAATGACAACCAAAGTGCCATTCATATTCCAAAGAACTCAGCCTTCCATTCTAATACTAAACATATACAACTCAAGTACTGTTAACACCTAAAAAGTGCTCACTAGCTCATTTCCTTATTCACATGACCCATTTGTCCACTTTTTTCACCATCTGAGCCTCTAAAGCCAACAAAAGGTCACCAAAAGACCTTAATACACCCCTTTTCCCACTCAAAAAGATTATTTTACTTAAAAAAGCATAAAAAACCCTCAAAAATGGTCCAAAATTCCCAAAAATATTCAAAAGGGAATGAAAATATTAATTTTATTCAAAAAAGGAAAAAGGAGGGAAAAGTACCTAAACCATGTTGGTCAATACCATTGGTTTCCACAAAACCATAATAGTATTCCCCACCACCAAAACCTATAAAAAGGTGGTAGGGACTCCTCATTTCACATCCATCCATCTTCCTATCCTCATGCAGCCAAAATCTCCCTTGAGCTTTTGGCCATTGTAGCAACCTTGGAGAAATGACCCTTTGGAGTTTGGAGCTGCTCACCCTTGGAGCTTCTCAACTATCTTTATCATTTGGAGGTATTATTATTGCAAGCACTTGCTTGCCCCCATTTTCAATACAAAGTTATTTTTTCATTTCTTGTTCTTGTTTTTTAATTCAAAAGTTTATTATGATATGTACATGCTAGTTTAGTTTAGATTTAGATTTAGTTTATTGTTTTTGCTTAATATTGAAACTGCTGCTACTAGTTAGCAGGTGCCCATAGCACTAAGCTTGGTTGCAAAACCAAGCCAACAGTTTTTGGCGACTCCCTTGCTTTCGAATTTTTAGATCTCACTTTTGCTTTAGATCTTAGTTTCTGATAGTATTAGTTAGTTTAATTCATAGATCTGCCACCCTAGACAGCAGATCCATTGCTGTTTTAGATCTTGGCTCATTTCATTGCCATTAACAGCCCGAAATCGTCACTTTTCGGATTCGTTTTTCGACGTCGGCGTACGGATTTCGCCTCGCGGCTTTTTGCCTGACAGTCGCGCGGCTCATCGCGACTACGTGGCTCTTTTCCGCGCGGTTCCCCGGGGCTTCGCGGCCTATTTGCGCGCTGCACATGGCGGCTTCGCGAACATTTTCCGCGCTGCACATCGCGACTGTGTGACGAAATCCCGCGCTGCACATCGCGGCTGAAACCTGCACTGCCCATCGCGACTGTGCGACAGAAACCCGCGCGGTCCATCGCGGCTATTTTGTCAAAACCCGCGATGCCATTTTTTCCATTCGGCCAATCCGTTTAAAAAATTAATTTTTTGCTGTATTACCTTCCCACTTAGCTATTTTACAGTATCAAAAAAAAAAATTCCTGCATTTTTTACAGCCATAGAAATCTTTTTATTATTTAGAATGCACCTTTGAAAAAGTCTTTTTAAAAATTTTTAGAAATTGAAAGAAGGATTTATTTGCATTTTATTGAGATAAATTTTTTTTTACTGTTTACTTCTTTAATATTTTGCCCATAGCAAATTTGTAAAAGAAATCCATTTATTTCTTAAAGAAGTCATATTATTTGCTTTCCTATTTCAAAAGATCCTTTGTTTTTTGAATAGTTTTTGCAAAGCATTTAATTTCCATTTATTGAAGAAGTCATATTATTTGCTTTTCTATTTCAAAAGATCCTTTGTTTTTTGAATTTTTTTGCAAAGCATTTAATTTCAGTTTAAAATACCACACGTGCACTCACTCAAACACATAATGTAAACTGAGCCTTAAAATTTACCCTAACTTCAACCAACTTTTAACCCCACTTGCGGAGCACTTAAAAGAACTTTGTAGCTAGGTAGTATTGGGGGGATAGGTGTTCCAATAACACCCCTCAGTTATTACATTTGAGACATAGCTGTTGTCCATTAGGGAACCAAAATCTCCTAGTATTTTTTGGCACGGTCATAACCAGTTTATCGGAAGGCCTCTCCCCTAGGAGGGTTGAACTCGCGAGGATGGTTCCGGAAGCCTGAGTGGAATACCGAAATCCATTCAGTAACCGAAGGGCTACCATTCACAGTTCTCGGGATATCCCTGTATTGGGGTATTGTGGTAAAAGGACCAATTGACAGATTTACCTTTTCTGGACGTGTCATGAACGGAGTATCCTAGTTGCCATTCTTTAGGATTGATTACCCGGTGTCCCTCCCGGTAGGGGGATATCTAGCCATTGATTCAACACTCAATATTGTCTGACTTGGATTTCATCACGTTGCAGAGAATATCGTTTGTTGATTCACAATACTTTTAGTTAGGGGTTTGCATGATACAATCTACCTTTGGTCAAGTAACACCTCTTTTTTCTAGAAGCTGTTTGCATGTTGGTACTCTGACCATTTTTTGCATCCCTCCACTTATTATAGCACAGCTGCTATAATAAGTGTTTTTTTTTTAGGTTGATTTTTTTTGGCCTGAGAGCCTTCATTTTCACTCCCCTTCTTGCACCCTTGGTTGCATTAGGGTTTTGAGTTTTTTATACATTACCATTTTACACAAAAAACTTATTTCTCACCATTGAGAATTTTAGACGCTCTCATCGTCTTTAGGGCGAACTCCCAGAGTTCAGTCTACTTTGCTCTCCACGTCACCGATGTCGAGCCTTATCCCTTGACTCAACACATCGTCGGTCAAACAGACAGTTATCCGATTCTGACACGCCTCACTTCACATCTGATTCTGAGGCAGAATCCGAAAACCCTACCGAGTTATTACCAACCAACCTCATGGCTGGGACACAATTCGACCCACTTTTTACCAGCACCATAGGTGATACATCCACAGACCCTTCTACTGCGGTGCCATCCATGGCAACAACCACCCCCCTGGGTATGCCTAATATGGGGGACACTCCATTTTTAGGAATGCCCAACACAGGACCACCTCCTATTACGGGTATGCC
Organism: Larix kaempferi; assembly: GCA_027924585.1. Taxonomy (NCBI): domain Eukaryota; kingdom Viridiplantae; phylum Streptophyta; class Pinopsida; order Pinales; family Pinaceae; genus Larix; species Larix kaempferi. The sequence continues at coordinate 99,300 of BSBM01001232.1, forward strand.
GAACATAGGGGTCACACCCCCTCTCACTACCATAACCCATATCCCAGGAATCTCTACTGCTATTCCTAACCCTGGTGTAACCCATGTTGCACTTGGAAACGTTGGCCCATGCCAAACCACAGCTATTGGAGGACACATACCTTCAATACCTAGCATACCCTTAGGCACTATTGGACCCCTACATCATACCACCATGACTAGTCATGTCCTAGTCACTACGCCACATCCATCTTCTAGCTTACCGTACATGGCGAGTCGGAACTTACCAGACTTAGCTAGGTTAACCAATGATCCTATCAAACACGACCCTGCGTGGCCTCACATACCCACCAAACTCCCCTCCGACATCCCTAAGTTTGAGGGCAAGGCAGGTGAGGACCCCCAGAACCATATCATGTCCTTCCATCTATGGTGTTCCTCCAACTCCATAGTGGACGACTCTGTCCGCCTCCGTCTGTTACAGCGCACCTTCACTGGCTCTGCAGCTAAGTGGTATATCGAGCAGCTTCATGGGACCCATGCCAGCTTTACCTCCCTGGCCTCGACCTTCCTGCAGTTCTTCCAGTTACCCATCCACTATGACGCGGGAGTCGAGATCCTACTGTCTTGCAGAAAGAACACGGCCACCCACATCACTGACCACATTCATGAGTGGCATCGACGCCGAAGCCTCTCCAAAATCAAGTTAGACGACCGCATCTTCTTAGATTGGTTCCTAAAGTCCCTTCTTCCTCTCATTGCCAAGGATGTGGCATCCGAATGACCCCAGTCTGAAGAAGAGGCCATCCTCAAAGCCCAACAGTTTGACCTCATTTACGCCCAATCGGGTTATCTGTATACCATTATACCAGATGCCCCTCGGGGCGAGTCATCCCAACATGATGCGCCGGGGGCATCCCATGCCACAGATGGCATCATTGATCGTATGGCCTCGCATCCCCAACCCTTTTCCATTGCACATCCTAGCCATGGTCCCGACCTTTCGCGGGCTACATCTCAATCTGGAGCAACCAGTTCATATGCTCCCATGGCACATCACCACCATATCCACGGACCGTCATGTCCACCTCAGTGTTTTGGTCATGCACCATCCGCATACGCCCCCCAGCCGCACCTCAACCACTGTATTACCCACAACAAGCTGCAACAGCTATCCCAACACCTCCAATGGCTCAGGGTTACCAACAACCCCACATGTAACTGGACCACCTCCAGCCCCACAGGCTTATTATCCACCACAACCTGCTCCCGCACCTGCGGCGAACCAAAATCCTCCCACTGCTCAAGGGCAAGTGTACACACAACACAATCAGGCCCAGCACCAAAACAACCAGCGCAACCAGGGTGGGAAACCAAACCGTGGAAGAGGACGTAACCGCGGAAACAACCAACAACAACATCAAGGTCCTCCACCTCCCAATCCTTCGCAAAATAACAACGCTGCTCCTCCCAACCAAAATCCTGATCGTAACCCCAGGCAGCCCAAAAAAATAACCTCAGAACAAACCATCCTTGTTCTATTTGCGGGGTCTATGGCCATTACACACATGCTTGCCCACATTTGGAGCGAGCTCGGCAACTCTGGACTGACGATGCCCATCGTCAAGGACAAGCGACTCCTCAACTGCCACCCAACCCTCCACCACCTCAACATCAACCTTTGGTGCTGCAAAAACCCTTTCCAACCCAAGGCATAGTGAACACTCAGCCGTTAGCCCCCCCTCAGGGCAACGCGCCACCACAACAAATCACTTATGCCGCTCCTGATCAACCCATGTTCGATTCAGATACCCACCACTTGTTGATGATGTCATCCGCAGATGCCAACCTCCAAACCCGCCGGAACCAATATGGCTCCACCACTAAAGCCCCTCCTGCTGAAAAGAACACTAACGTCCATCCCACAGATCAGATATTACGTATACCTCCGGCTCCACTCGATGGCGCTTCTAAAGCACCTCGCTTCCCACTTCGTTGCATCAAAAATAATCCCAATACTCGTGCTGCGTCGAATTACAACATCGTAGACGACTTAGCCCAGTCTCCTGCAGCCATGTCTGCTTTAGAAGTCTTGAAAAACTGTCCTTCATAGCGCAAGACTTTGCTCTCTTCCATTGGCGCCATTGACCCCAATGATTCACAACTGATGACATTCGATTCGGGCCAATCCGAACCACGCTTACCTTCTACTTTAGCATTCCAAGTTTCTGTTTTCGTTCGAAATCTTGTCATCCATCGGTGCATTATCGATGAAGGGGCCTCTACATGCATCATGTCTACATTCGTTTGGCAGAAGTTGGGATCCCCTACTCTCCAGCAGTCCACCACTGCGTTGCGAGCCTATGACGGTCGTTCAGCTCAACCCCAAGGTCTGTTAGCTAATGTCCCCGTCCAGCTAGCGGGTAAAACCGTGCTCATTGACATTGAGGTCATCAATGCCCAACTCGATTATAACCTCTTACTTGGTCGTAGCTACATGTATGCCATGCGGGCGATTGCCTCATCCGTTTTCCGTACTATGATGTTCCCCCATGAGGGACGCGTGGTCAAGGTCGACCAACTTACCTACTACGATCCCAAGGCCCCCGCCACACCTGAAAATGTTCTCCCTATGATTGAACAACCTATTTGTGGTGCAACTACATCGTTTGTTTCCTCTGTGGGACCTGGACTTTACTCCGACGCGCCGATGACTTCTACATTCCAATCGATTCCACCACCGTCACTGGAGACCCACGTCGTTGACCTCTGTACTCTTTCCCACAATACACAAACACCCAACAATCAGCCACCCTTGTTCCCTAAACCACCATTGGTCCCTAGTCACATCGGTGTTACACCCATCCACACAATCCCCTTTCTATTTCCTCCCTCATGTGTAGTAAGCGCTCCAGTTATGGTTACCCTTAGTCTCCCCGGATTAACATTGGGATTACCCATGTGGTATATTTCGCCTCTCGTTCCCCTGCCGACACCAAATGTCATCCTGCAACCGGTGCAACCCATTGTTACTTCTACTCAACCACCTCCCGGTATCACTACCCCTTCATCATCAACGAATCCCCCTCCTCTCATCAGGCCCACTGGGGGCAGAGGCCCACAACCATACACTGCGGTACCCCCACCCAAGGCAGTTAAACCTCCCCTCGTGTTCCGTGATCCTCCTAAATGCTCGTTGTGCGATGCGTTAGGCCATCCAACCCATCAGTGTCCACAGTTACCTGCACTACAGGAACACATGCAAATGCTTGACGACGACCCCAACATCTCGGTTGTCAAAATCGACTCAAACCCCATGCCTCGTGACAAATCACTGCGCACCAACCACCCATGTGTGATATGCGGTATTTACGGCCACTACTCACATCACTGTCATGACATCCCAGATTACAGAGCAGCTCTCTACTAGATGAACAATTTGGACCTTGAGACGGCGCTCCCCACAATTGAGGAGATCTTCCCTCCCATATCATCCTCATCCAGAGAGATTAACACCATTTATATGATCTCTTCGACTACACAAACCTCGTCAACTGACTTGACCACTCACAGCTTCCGCAATAATGAAGAGATTCTCGAGGCTCCTACTGCTCCTGATGCCTCTCAGGAAAATAACATGGTCAATATTTCTCCCGTCATCCACATTGACATCTCTGACCCATCTAGTGACCTTCATACCATTACGTTAGGAGCCTCCCACAGTGAGCATGAAATTGGAGAATACAAAAAACTGTTCCAAGAATTCACAGATGTCTTTACTTGGTCAGATACCGAAATGCCTGGCCTTGACCCCGCCATTTATACCATCTCCACTGAATACCCTTCTGTCCGGTCGGCCCCTTCCATTGATCCCGTTCGCACACATGATCCACTCTGCTATGTCGGTTTCGCTGATGGTGCAAGCTGTTGGTCCCCCAATCTGGCCTCCGCAGCTTGGGTAATATATGCCCCTTCACATGAGTGGATCCACATCGACGAAGTGTGTTTAGGTGCTGCCACCAACAACCAAGCTGAATACGACGCCGTGACCGGTCTCTTGGCCGCAGCTCTCCAATTGAGCATACGTCACCTTAACGTTTTCCTGGACTCACAACTCCTTGTTTCCCAGCTCAACAATGATTACCACGTATGCAATCCCTGCCTTTTCAGAAAATTCCTGCGCACTAAACAAATGGTTAGACAGTTTGAATCAATTTCATTTACACACGTCCCAAGGAACCTCAATAGTGTAGCGGACCATATGGCCAACAACATTCTAGACTGGCACACTAATCACATCATACCATAAACAAAATATGCATCGTGCATAACATGTGCCTCCATGGGCATATACCAAAAAACAAAATGTGCATCCGCGTGCATACCATGTGCCTCCACGGGCATACAGAAAATCAAACATGCCTCCACGGGCGAACGAAAAGACAACAAGTGCATCCATGTGCATACACGACTATATACCAACATCAAATATATATATATATATATATACATCACCGTATAAGTCAATACATGTCAGAGGTGCCCTCAGCACCCAATATACAAAAACTACATCAGCCGTACAAAAAGGTGCTTCCCGATATGCTCATAAGCATTTGGGGGCAAGTACATATCATCTAGTCATCAAGGTCCCTGGGCTCCTCTGGCGCCTCCTCCGTTGGTCCCGCCGGATCATGTCGAGCCCGGACTCGCCTCTCTGCCGGCCCCACTGGATCATCCCGTAAACGAATCCTGCCCTCCGTCGGCCCTGCCTGCTCCCGTCGAAGCCTATCCCTCAACTCGGCCGCCATCACTGCCACTCTCAACAACATCGAGCGCCACTCACGAGGTGCCTTGAAACATCGCTCGACGATGTCCCGATCCAGATCCCTCCACCCATCCTCTGGGAACCCTGCTACAATCATACCTAGTGTCTCTCGGACACCAGCGACATCATCATCTCGAGGGCCAGCCCCTCGACCACGGGCCCCAAATCCTCGACTAGGTGGAGGCAGTACAGCCTCCGGAGGTGGGGCAACCACGAACGCCCGTCCCTTGCACGCCACATAGTCAGCCGGTGGAACATGACCAACATCTACACAATGCGAATAAACCATCATATACATATCTAAACTATAATCATAACCAATAAATCTAAAAGCACATGATATAGTAGAGAACAAAACATACCATCTAAACCCCAGGCCTGTCCCTGGGCTCGTGGCATCTCAGGATCTCCTCGGTAATCCATACCAGCATGTGGATAGTCCTCAATCAGTAAAGGGATCTGCTCCCACTGCTCGTAAAACTGCTGTGAGAAGAACCCGCGGATACCACCACCTCCGCGAGGCATCATCTGCCCCCACCGCACCATCCGCGGCTCGCTCACCAAACCATCACGAATAGGCACCCGTGGTCGCAAAGTCGGTACCCGCTCAAAGAAAAATGAGCACAGAAAGGAGGCATAGCAGAACTCTCCCCCCTCCCGGCTGGCCTTGTCCAGATCTCTCCGGACACCAGCTAAGAACATCTGAGCCCAGGCATAATAAGTCCCTCTCAGCACAGAATCAACCATCATCGTTTGTCCCCCTGACAAACGATGTGGCGCCACGGCACCCAATACTCGCAGAACACAAGCCCCGAGAGCGCGCATGTCCCACTCTCGCAGTGATCTCAGACTCAGCACGCTGTTCTGTAAAATCGTCCCATCGACACAGAAAGTCTCTAGGAGATCCTCCATGTCAACACCTGCCGGGATCCTCGGCAGAAGATCCCCCACCTCCCCTAAGCGAGGCAACCCAGTAAGAAAATAGACATCTGTGAGGGTAATCTCCAACCTCTCACCCCCAACAACAAATGCACCCTCTGCAGGTACCCACCAACTCACCAACTTGTTCAGTAGGGGACCTACTGAACGCATGGGGGGAATTTGAGCAAACTTTATTAGTCCACCCTCTGCCAAAACATGCCGGACATGCTGTTCAGTTCGAATCTGGATCATCAGATCCTCGTCTATCTCCCGCTCTCGCCATGAAGTCAATGGTCTCCTCAACATCCTGCCAAAAAACAGAAGAAATTCTTAGCACCAGGGCAAAATTTTCAAAAAACACCATTGCGGCTTTTCCACCAAAAGCCGCGATGATCATCGCGGCTTCCATACAAAAACCCGCGATGATCATCGCGGGTATTGTCCAGACAGTCGCGATGAACATCGCGACTGTCTCTCCAGAACTCGTGATGAACATCGCGGCTTTCAACCTGACAGTCGCGATGAACATCGCGACTGTCAGCCTCAAACCCGTGATGTCCATCGCGGCAAAGGAGCCGAAACCCGCGATATTCCACGTTGGAAGGCCAACATGGAATTTCGTAGCCTTCGGGGGCACACCGCTAACCAAAAATGACATAATTGAAAATTCTAAGGCGAATAGAGTTACCTGAAACTCGCGAAATCGAAAACCAACGGTGAAATCTCCCAGAAATCAAGAAAGAGCTTTGACTGCTCTATCAAACTCACACGTAACAATGACACGTCATATGGGCCCCACGCCCTATTTATAGAGATTCCACCATTTTTTAAACAACCATTCCGGTGTCATACGACGTCCGTTTCTCAAACCGTTGGTACCATTCGAATCAGAACAACGAGAACTTCATGACAGTTCTTTCCTTTTCCTGTTTTCACCAGGTCCATTTTTTGACCATTTTTTCACGCCCTCATTGCCTTGGTTTGCGTGCCACATCGGTCGTCGTTCATTTTTTACGAGTCTTATATCGCCGGATTTAGTTTTTTCGCGCTCGTGATGATGCTTGAGATCATTTCTCACTCTCATGCCCAGATTGTTTAGGGAATTTTTCCATGCCCCCTTGTCGCCTCGGTTTGCGTGCCACATCGACCGTCATCCATTTTTGGCGAGACTTATATCACCGGATTCAGTTTTCTACGCTCGTGATGATGCTTGAGATCATTTCTCGCTCTCATGCCTAGATTTTTTAGGGCATTTTTCCATGCCCCCTCGTCGCCTCGATTTGCGTGCCACATCGACCGTCGTCCATTTTTGGCGAGACTTATATCACCGGATTCAGTTTTCCACGCTCGTGATGATGCTTGATATCATTTCTCGCTCTCACGCCCAGATTTTTAGGGCATTTTTCCATGCCCCCCTCGTCGCCTCGGTTTGCATGCCACATCGGCCGTCGTCCGTTTTTGACATGCCTTATATCATCGGATTTAGTTTTTCGCGCTCGTGATGATGCTTGAGATCATTTCTCACTCTCATGCCTAGATTTTTCGGACATTTTTTCCATGCCCCCTCGTCACCTCGATTTGCGTGCCACAACGGCCGTCGTCCGTTTTTTACGAACCTTATATCGCCGGATCCAGTTTTCCGCGCTCGTGATGATGCTTAAGATCATTTCTCGCTCTCACCTCCATATTTTTTGGGCATTTTTCCCATGACCCCTCATCACCTCGGTTCGTGTGCCACATTGGTCGTTGCCCCTTTTTGACAATCTTTATGTCACCGGATTCATTTTTCCGCACTCATGATGATGCTTGAGACCTTTTCTCGCAATCATCAATCCCTTTTTGTTCGGTATAATTTTATCCCTTTTTCGGGCCGAGCAATCCCTTTTACGAAAAAGGCACTTAGGGAGTTTCTGTTAAGCTCTTTTCTGACTCCCAGAACAATCAAAAGATCGCCAAGCAACCTTGCTTCCTTTCATGCTCGCTAAAAGTATCTGAAAGGGCGTCTACCTGGTATAAGTTTACCCCTTTTCCGGACCTTGTAGACTAATTACGAAAAAGGAATACTCTAGTCACATCAGCTAGAAGAGTTCTCCATTTGCATCATTTTATGCTTTTTCGGGCCTTAGAGACTAACTTAAGAAAAAGAACACCAATGGAGTCCACTTACCGCTTTCAGACTCTCTAAACATGAAAGCGACCACGAGCAATCATCATCCTGGGCTCGTAAAACCAACAGGACAGTAGTCACAACCACTGCAGAGTCTTCTTATCATTTTCAGACTCCTTAAAAAATGAAAGCACCAATGAGCACGAACAGTCCTCGACTCACAAAATCCACAGGATAGTACCATTTCAGAGCACACTTTTATCCCTTCTTGGAGCTCATTAAAACTACAAAGAAGGACACAATGGTGCTTCTCGGTGCCACAACAGATCACGTATACTCATATGGCAGCTTCCCCATTTTGGTCGCCTTTGTTCAGAGCATTCTGCAGTATGTCACCCTGAGAACCCCTCAACAGCACCCATCAGCTTGATTCCCCCCCAGAGTCAATACATACCCTTCATTTCTTAAAAGCAATGATACCCACACCTACAAGTCAGTTCCCTACGCTGCCAGGTCAACCATGTCATCATGCTCTGAACAAAGGAAGTTTGAGTCTACCCACTATATGACCCCAGTTACTTCCCACCCCCACAAGTATGTCAGTCCTATCATCAGTACTACCACACTTCAGTTCTACACCTCGCGCTCCTATCAAGGAAACATCATTGCCTTGTTAGTTGCTGGTCTCCCTTTGTTGACGACAACCAAATTTATTCCAGAGGATAGACCTAGAGGTCCCCGTGTCTTGGACTCATCACCATTTATGATGAGTGCCTACGAATCATTTCGAGAAGAGTCCTTAGTGCCTCTCCAAATGGTTGTTTCTCACATGCTCGACTTCAACACCTTGATCGCATCGTTGAGACTCACACAGGGTATTGGTCCTTTCAGTTATTAGTCGAAGACCCCGGATACCTCCTGACTCTTCCACATTTGAGAGTCTACTTATGGAAACAACCAATTACATTTTTTCTATAGATATCCGGGTTGCGCATGGCGACAAGTATTCAGATGTACCCCAGTTTTATACTCCCTCGAGTATACAGTTACATATACTTCCTAGAGATGGCTCACAGTCATTGAGTCCCTACAGATGTTGGACACCTTCAGTTTCAGTAGTTCATCAGTTATTCCAGTGTATTAGTTATTGAGACCAGTCACGTCATGATCATGAGTACATCCCAAACTAATGTCCCCTCTGGACCATTATGATGTACCAGTATATTTTTTATTTTTCAGGTCCCCCTTCTTGGGACTAATTGTTTACATATGTCTTGATACGAGCATGGGTATGCCCGCCTCGTCCATTATCAAAGATTATTCCTCATTCATATTGAGGCCATGTAATATTGTTTATTTTTTGCAGCTTCCAAGGGCCGTGGATCCAGTCTCCAATCGGTCTCTTCTCCTCCCCAAACCCCAGAAAAATGACAAAAGAACTATGATGTCTATCGGCCATACGATGAGCTCCCGCCCTCACACATCAGGGGGCAATCTGTTAACACCTAAAAAGTGCTCACTAGCTCATTTCCTTATTCACATGACCAATTTGTCCACTTTTTCCACCATCTGAGCCTCTAAAGCCAACAAAAGGTCACCAAAAGACCTTAATACACCCCTTTTCCCACTCAAAAAGATTATTTTTCCTAAAAAAGCATAAAAAACCCTCAAAAAGTGTCCAAAATTCCCAAAAATATTAAAAAGGGAATGAAAATATTAATTTTATTCAAAAAAGGAAAAAGGAGGGAAAAGTACCTAAACCATGTTGGTCAATACCATTGGTTTCCACAAAACCATAATGGTATTCCCCACCACCAAAACCTATAAAAAGGTGGTAGGGGCTCCTCATTTCACATCCGTCCATCTTCCTATCCTCATGCTGCCAAAATCTCCCTTGAGCTTTTGGCCATTGTAGCAACCTTGGAGAAAGGACCCTTTGGAGTTTGGAGCTGCTCACCCTTGGAGCTTCTCAACTATCTTCATCATTTGGAGGTATTATTATTGCAAGCACTTGCTTGCCCCCATTTTCAATACAAAGTTATTTTTTCATTTCTTGTTCTTGTTTTTTAATTCAAAAGTTTATTATGATATGCACATGCTAGTTTAGTTTAGATTTATATTTAGTTTATTGTTTTTGCTTAATATTGAAACTGCTGCTATTAGTTAGCAGGTGCCCATAGCACTAAGCTTGGTTGCAAAACCAAGCCAACAAGTACCATTTCATATGGTCTATTCTGGAAGATGAACTGTTGAAGCTGGAAAAGATACACACTAGCCATAATCCCGCAGACATGTTGACAAAGGTAGTAACCAGAGAGAAATTGAGTTCCTACTCGGTTTCAGTTGGACTTCAAGAATGAAGGTGAAGATGAGAAATTTTCCAGTTCCAAGGTTCAGAGCATAGTTCAATAAGTGCAACAACGGTGGAGTTGCTATGATCAGTCTCCAAGTGGGAGATTCTTGGTTGTGGAGCCCGATATTCCTTATTCAGAGGTCGTGTTTGGATCCCAACCCATGACGGTGGGGGGGGGGGGGTTTGGGGGGGATTTCCCACCAAAAATAATCGCCATGGGGGGTGGGGTGACTAGTTTGGGAGCCCCCCTTGGCGGGGGTTCGGCACGGGGGGGGGGTCAGTTGATAGGCAATATCCTATCACGTCCATTCATATTGGGGAATAAACTATTATACAAAAATGAGAAAATATATTGCCCTGTATTAAGGAGCCAAGGGGGCTTAATTTTGTTATATGGAAATACAAATATTAGGGTATATTTTATTACATTTCGTGTAGAAGCGGTGTAGGGGAAGCAGAGGGAAAATCAAGGGACAAGGGCACGAGGTATTGAGTTTGATGGACAAGGGATACTCAATCGGAATGTAGGATGGTTGATACTAGTGCTCTATTGAAGGGTTTTCATGTTTCTCATGTGCTTGGTTGGTTAATGGATATTCATATTGTTAATGGAATTGAGGTAATGAAGGATTACGATTTCTATCTTTTATGTGATTGTTATCAATTGGAAGTGTAGTTTAGGTGCATATTTCATGTCTAGAAATCATTTGTTTTTTAATGCCTTTCAATGTAGTTTTCCTCCTTGAGTCCATTTGAATTTTTTTTCCTCTAGAAATTTCCTTTTGTGTGATCTTTAAATCAATCCATCCACTAGAGAGCATCTAGGTTTGTGCATTGTGACCTTATCCATTTCTAATATTCACAAAGAAAGCCTCATGAAATCCTTTGTTGACCCCATTTGGCCATTGTTACTCTACCAAAGCTTGCTCTTATGATTACGTCGAAAGCATCTATAATCGGAATAAAAATGGAATAAATAATATCATTGTTATTATTATAAATATAATGTAATCATAATTCACCTTATGAGATGAGTCCTTGATAAGTCTGATCTAAACTATGCATGTCTTTGTCATATAATCAACCCTCTCTTATTATATTTGATTGTAGAAAGGAATCAACCTATCATTTTTTCTCTCATGATAAATAGATACAAATAAGATAGATAGACTTGTATTTAGCATATATATAAAAAAGAAGTCCTTAATCTGGACGATGGTCTACTACTTTTCTAAGAATATATGGAAAATACTATTTTGTAAATAATTAAGTTATTAGACAATTTTGTTATGAGCATTGTAATGAATTCATTTTTGTTCACACTATTAACATGAACAATGAAGTTCAACATATAGTTTTTTATTTGAAGATAAGAGTTGAAAAAAAAATTCATTTATAATTTTATTTTATTTTTAATTATAAATGTAAATCATTTAATTTAATTTTGAATTTTTTTAATTATAAATGTAATTAATTCAATTTTAAATCATTTAATTTAATTTTAATTTTTTATATTTATTTAATTTAATTAAATTTTTAATTATAAATGTAAATAATTTAATTTTAAATTCGAAATTTTTTAATTTTAATTTTTTATATTTATTTAATTTAATTTAATTTTTAATTATAAATGTAAATAATTTAATTTTAAATTCGAAATTTTTTGATTAATTATTTGTAATATATAATTCTATAGTAAATTTCTTAATTGTATTTTTTTTTATTTCTTAATTTTATTATTTTGAACATTTACAAATAATTATAAATATCATATTTAAAAAAATAAGAATTTAATTAAAAAATAAAATTAATATGAATTTAAAAAATTAAGAATTAATTTAAAAGAAAATTAATATGAAAAGACTCTTATGATTTCTTAATTTTATTGTTTTGAAAATTTAAAAATAATCATAAATATTTTATTTAAAAAATTAAGAATTTAATTTAAAAAAAATGAAATTAATATAAAAAGATTTTATGATTTTTTTATTTAATAAGCAAAGATAAATATCAAATTAAACCTCTTTTTCATTTTTCATTGCACATGTAATTCTTCAAAACTGCTGAGTATTCAATGCCATAATAATAAACATGTCTGTCTTCACGTACATAAAGGAACTTTTTCAATTCATCGCCAGTCGCCACCGTCCTCATACTGCCATCCGCTCATTAAAAATGTTGCCAGCTAATAGTGAAAATAAATATGCGCATCAAAATTACTGCCAGCCGCTCATTAAAAATGCTGCCACCTAATTCAGGTGATTAATTATTTTGATATTGGCACAATTCCAAATCTAGAGAGATCTAAATCAAATGATATCGGCACAATTCCAAATAGATTTTTCCAAATAAAGAAGATCTGGAGAGATCTAAATCTTTCTTAGCAAATAAAAAAGATTATCTATGCATTCAAGTGGCACATATCTCGAGCACAAACTTGGTATTCTATTAATTCCAATATTTTCCTATGTGCTAACTTCAGTCAGCAAGCCAGAACTTCGATCAAAACAGCACCATAACTTCAATCAACACAGCACGATGAAGAGCCTGAACCTTGAAGTTATCCAAGATTGAGAACAAGCAGGGCATACCAGCAAGCTTCTGAATAGAGGTACGTCCCAATGCTGAAAGATTCCTGCAAGCAAGCAAATGAAACTATAGGTTAGAAATTTTGTTATAAAAAACTGCTACAAAAATGTAGTTGTTCCAGAGCTTTTAAAATATCGAGTTTTTGCACCTTTGTTTTGAAAATATCCACTTTATAATTGCTTTTAATGTCATTTTATATAGCTGTAAAAACTAATTAAGAGATGCAATCAGAGTCACATGGGTCTTGCTAAAACCATCACCATCGGTGTGAACCATTCCTCTCTGTCTGTTGCATATTCGTTACCCCATTTTCTAACCATTCATCTCGAGGGCTCCATAGAGCGTGGGAAAATCACAAAAAGAAAAGAATCCAAGATAGCCTTTGGCAGTTTTTGATTATACCCTATGCTCGGAAAAATCTAATGTTAATGCATCTGCAAGAAAGGCGCAACAATGGTGGAGATTAATTGATCTAAACTGTCTAATTTATCCAAGCAATAAATATCATCCCATAGCTTTAAGTGGCATAAAAGCCTCACAATACATCCCCATTTTTCCTGATTCTAATCGGTCCCTTCAATGGGAAGGAACTAATAAGTACATAAGTAGGGAAAACATTAACTCGGTTTGATATACTATTTAGGTTCTAATTTTTCGGTGGAAAACTAAAGAGATGTAAGAAAAAGACACCAGTAGAGATGCCCATTTTAATAGGCTTCCTGAATGTGCAATTGTATGTTTGAATAAATTCAGAACATTTATTTTACAAAGAGCAGATACTCACAAATATACACTTCTACGAGCTGCTAAAATTGAAAAGGGAGGAAGGAAAGAAGGCAACTTACTCGTCCTGGCTTGCAAACTGGGCGACCTCAACATCACAGACAAGAGAAAGCTCGAATGCTTTTTTGAGCAATCCGTTCTTGCGTATGAAGAAAGTAACCTGCAGCGGCTAGGGTTTTGAACTCGTAATATCTCCATCTTCGTTTTCCCCATTTTGAGTGTTCTCCACACCAGAGAAAGTATCTGCAGATCTAGTGGACAGAGAAACTGTGTACAGTTCTAATGGGCACAGCTACGTGGCTAGATTTATGCTCTTATCATCTTTATGGATAGATAAGGCACCTTTTCCTTTTTGGTTGAATATAGCGGGAGGCGCATCTAAAACCTGCATTACAACCTGGCTGGCCGTCCGGAGGAAGCATAATAATATAAATGCTATCCTTCGTAGCCAAAAAATCTTACCCTTAAGATCAATTGGCTATATTATAGAGGGCATAGACAAAAAATGGCGTTCAATGGAACACAACCAGCTCGTACAAAGACGGATAGAGGCCTCTCAGAACCGAACTTCCGGTATCTTTTCCGATTTCCCGGTATATTTGTCCTTGTGTGTTTTTGGCAAACAACAAGGGCGGCGAGAACCAAAAACCCCCCAGTTGGCATTAATTGTGATATCCCTTTGAAATGCCAACGACAACCAAAAACCCCACTCATTCTACAGCCGGTGCCTATTTGCGCCTCTGAAGTTCTCATACCTGCGACAGTCCTACAGCCGCTGCCTATTTTTATTTCATTCCAGCCAAATTGCAGACATTAGAGGCGACGAGCAATGAAATATGCCCTCCTGCGGCCTGCGGGGAAGATAAAAGGAAGGGAGGGGTGCGAACTAGAGGCCGACCCCGTAAAAAAAATAAAAATTCCTCCTTTGCGAATAGTCTGTAAAAGTAGAAAACAAAAGAAAGCAAAAAAAAAAAAAAAATTCGCGAACAGAATGATGGGGAAGAAGTGGACGTGGCTATGGTTGTGCTCAGGAATGTTCCACGTGCTTAGGGTAAAGTAGCTTAAGTACGCGTGGTATTAACCCAGTGAACTGTGGTTAGTTTACTTTAAATTAGACCAGTCCGCGTGGCCTTTATACGTCTGTCCATATGTTAAGCCGTGAAATTAGATAAGTCTGTCAATGCTGCTGGCAATACTTTTGGTTTAAAATGAGATGAAGGATGTATAAATTGGTCTAAGATTTGAACAATTTGATAATTTATGATTTGCTCACACTTGTTACCTTTGACCTCGGGTTTTTGAGAAAATCAAGTAGCTTAAGTACGCGTGGTATTAACCCAGTGAACTGTGGTTAGTTTACTTTAAATTAGACCAGTCCGCGTGGCCTTAATACGTCTGTCCATATGTTAAGCCGTGAAATTAGATAAGTCTGTCAATGCTGCTGGCAATACTTTTGGTTTAAAATGAGATGAAGGATGTATAAATTGGTCTAAGATTTGAACAATTTGATAATTTATGATTTGCTCACACTTGTTACCTTTGACCTCGGGTTTTTGAGAAAATCTTAAGCAATGTTGACTTACCAAAATCACAAAAGATAATCATTTGGATCATAAACGTTACCATGATTATTAGCATTTAATTTTGAAACCGTTTAACAGATTTGATGGAATTCTTCTCTCTTGAAATCTGTCAGTATTATAGAAACCGGAATTCTTGTCTATTTATTGTGCTCTCCATGATATGGAGTTCACCTCACAATTCGGTGGAAGCTCTTTCAATTTTACTCCTCCGTGTAACCATTTTCAGGTAACTGTTGAAATAAAGACACATTTTAAAAAGACAAAATTGTTAAGTCATAAATATTTAAATGCATATCAACCTAATGAAAATATTCATAATTGTAAGGTTGACATGTGTTATAATAGTTTAAAATAGTAGAATGTGTCTCCACTTTAACTGGGAATCAACATGTGTAAACAAAAAATGATGTAAAGTTCTCATAACCAATAAGTATTATGGCTAAAATCAACTTTATAAAATAATGAGGTGAAATAATTACTCATGTTAAGGGATTTATGAATATTTGATATTTTTTTTTTCATGATTATCACTTTATTATGTTATTATCATATATATATATATATATATATAATTTTTTTAATGAATAATGATAAAAAATGGTGCATTACACTCCTGCATAATGATAAGGTGATTTTTAATAGTGAATTATGCATAATAAGTTTGAATTATGCCTAGGGGCGTTTTAAAATCGCATTTTATTATTAAAAGCCTATCCAACAAGTTTTTATTATTATTTAAATTTCAAATGGCCACAACTTTATATTTATCAGCCACGCGTTTGATACGATCTGTATTATTGTTATTGTATTGGTGGTGAAAAATGAAGTAAGGATCTGTATTGAAATCGTAATTCTGTATAGTCAAATAAGAGAAACGATTTTATTTTAAAATTGCTTCTTTTTTTTGCTCTATGTAATTGTAATTTAACAAATCGATTCTGTGTAATTGTAATTTAACATATCGATTAATAATCTGTATAATGAAAGAAACCCTATATATATTATGTTTGAGAAATCTTTATATGAAGGATTTTAAAGGGTTCCGCTAGACTTTCTAGATATGGAGGCGGATTTAGCTTCCTTGTGTTTATTTACCCTATGTGCATACTGTATTATGTGATTTTAATGTGGAGTTGATATCTTGTTTTCATTATCATTTAAAGTTCTAAGTCTGTATGTTTTATCATTTTGTTGCATAGAGTAGTTCATTTACTAAATTGACTTGATGAAATTCGGATCATAGTCTTTAACGAGCAATAATATAGTAATTTTTGCATCACATAGATTGTTGTACAATTATAACTAATGAATGTTATTATTATTTGACGAAATCAAGTGATTCGGGAGTATTGAGGTAATCTCAGTATAAGATGGTCACGGCTCGATTTGAATTATATTCGGATCAATGTCTATGTAAAGAAATGCTATATTCATTTGGAAATATTTTCTGTGTATTAAAAATGTTGGCTTTTGTTTTAAAGCGATTAACCTGGTTAGTCGCATCTTGTGTGTACTTATCATTGTTGTTATCCTCTGCAGTTAGTCGCATCTTGTGTGTACTTATCATTGTTGTTATCCTCTGCAGTTAGTCGCATCTTGTGTGTACTTATCATTGTTGTTATCCTCCGCATCTGTTATTTATGTTCTCTGGCTCAGTAGAAGATAATCCTTGTATTTATAAGCCTGAATCCGTGTAAAACGATAATCTCAGAGCTTCATCTAGTAGGTCGAGTTGTCTTTCTTTTCTGTGGTTGGAGAACCTTATTTGTTTCTCTGTCAAAGTATTGATGATTTTGATCGCTTGATCCATGCCTTTTTTTTGTGATTTGCGTGATTGACAATCATGGCAGAAAGTGGTTGTAAAACCACTGCTCTTGTCCTTAGTTGTTGTTCAAAGAGTAATTATTTTCTAGACGCGGATCAACGCAATTATTGTTCAGTAGTTAATATGAAAGCAGTGAAAGTTATGTCGAGCCTTTCCTTAGCTTCTGGGAAATAACCCGTGGTTTTGGGATTTGTCACATCAATACTTTCTCCAGACTAAAAATATTGATGACTTGATTCATTATTGTTTGATATGGTTTATAGCCTTTCACTAATTTAATGTTTCACTCTTATGCCTTCTCCTAATTAAATCTAATTATGCCTTCTCCTTTTTAAAATCACTATTTTGGTGTATGTCATTGTCCTCTGTTAAATTGGAATGAATAAACGGTGGGGAATGCATCTAGTGTACACCACACGCACTACCTCTCGTCGCCTCCAAGTGTGAATTAAAAATGAAATAGGTAATGGAATGCTTACCAAAGGCTATTACCTATCCACCTAGTTTTGTCTAAGATTTATGAAGTTAATTTTTTATGTTTATAAGGAGTCAAAAATATTGGTTTTATGTTGACAATGACCTTAATAGTTATTTGTTAAGTTTCCAAAAATGTTTTTTTTCCCTAACCACATTAAAGCCAAGGGAAGGATTGGCATTCTCATTGCTCCCTACCTCATTGGGGCTGTAATTGACTAGGGGGTATCCTTCTCAATGATTTCCCTTGGTCTTTTTCAATTTGGATTGTTGCATTCTCAACCTCACCAACAAGACTTAATGTGTAGTTAACATTATGAAAGATTTGACAACCGCCATTAATGTTGTGTCTCGCTCCAACACCTAATGTTCTATTTCAAATAATGGACCAACTCAAATGTTCTATTTTACATTTGAAGCAATTGTGCTAACTTAACTAAAATTTTCTAATAATTTTTAAAAAAAATTTGTAAACAATTAAACAAATTATAAACATTATTTTAGAGCAGGGACTAGCTGCTTTGCACCTATTTTTCTTGTTATTATTATTATTATTATAAATTTTTTGTTCAACCATATTGTTTGGCATAAGAGATCTATATTTGATTAGTGAAAGGGGAAATAATTACGATATACAAATTTTCTCATTTATAGAAAATCTAAAACTGTCACATCCACAGGCCATGGGCCATCTGATCGCCATATAAAAAAACTAAAACCATCAGATCCACAGGCCATCTGATCGCTATATGTCAATTTGTGTGCTAGATCTTGTGGTACAAAGCCTACGGTACTGGAATTGATGGAACTGGAGATTTATTGTTGTCAGTTAATGTCAATTAAGAAAGTTGTTGTAGTAGGCAAAGGTCCTCTAAGGGGACAAGCTACGGGAGAGAGTCGATTTCTTGTGGTCCGGCTTGCAAACTATTTTTCTTTCCAAGCTACGGGAGAGAGTCGATTTCTTGTGGTCCGGCTTGCAAACTATTTTTCTTTCCGACTTATGGAATATCTCTGTTTCCGGCATTTTGTTGTGGTCAAGTTGAGCGTTTTGGGAGCATTCTGGGAGTTCAATTGCATTTACAATTTTTGCTCTGGTGCAGAAGTGGTGCAAAAGTGGAAGTGGAGCAGGATCAGTAGCGTTAAGGCGGGGTAGGGAGTGGCATTTAGAGCGGGAGTGGCATTGAGGCATTCAAAGGGGGAGTGGCATTGAGGTGGGGCTCTATATAAGGAGGTATGTAAAAATAAGCTGACTTAACCTATATACTATCTATGTGCAGTGACTGCAATGACTATTACAATTTTACAAAGTTTTACAGTTTTTTAAACTAAATGATGTTTGGTTTTTTAGAGTTATTTTCCTACTAATAACAATTCGCACACCATACATTAGATTGACCTACTAATAACAATTCACACACCATACTTTAGATTGATGAGATTTTCACGTGCCACAATCACGAGCTGCACTATGGTCTAATGCATCGTTTGGTACATCCTTTGGTCTGATGGATTCTTTCCTCTCCCCTTGCCTGGTGTCTACCAGTTCTGGTTTACTTTCTTCTACTAACCTATTCGGAGTGCTTATTTTATACTCAAATCAAAAGTGTTAACCCAATATTTGTGATCCTGTGTATATTTGTTAATTGCTATTCTTTGTGCGATGGTTCTCTGAGCGAAATTCCCGTCCTCACACTGTACTTTACTTTTAAAAAAATTATATGAAATATACATTTGATAGGTGAAAGAAATCATATGAAATAGGAATTTGATAGGTTACAGTAGAATAATGATCCCTAATTTTTTTGGTTCTGATTAATAAATTGGGGTGATATCACAATCAGAAATGTCAACACGATTTGAGTAAATAAAAAGCTCTGCTACATAGTGCCAAATTCAGTGCAAAAATAGCCAAGGACTTTTAGTAACGTGCATGCTTTCGCAGGGATTATTGTCCTGAGAGCAGCCCTTTAGCTTATATTGTTGAACTGCCAAATGGATTATCCACAACCAGAATAAGGCAAGGCCACTGGATTCTTGTCAATCAGAAAGATAAACCGAATGGGCCTTTACAGATCAACATCTTGCAGTTTGATGTTTTTCAAATCCACCATGTGGGTGTGCTGCGGAACGATGGCTCCATTGCAGCGAAGCTCTTCCAAGAAGTGCCTTAACCCTTATTGTAACGGTGTTAACCCTTCTTCATCGAAGAAAAAGCACCATGTCGAGCAAAGTGATATGGATGCCATGCTGGCTGTAATGGATGAAGCAGAATTCACTCTCTTGGACTGCACATTGGTTGATGTCCACAATCATCAACAATGATTAGAGCTTCGTTTTCAGTCAAAACCAGCCTTAGCCAACAATTTTTTGGCTGGCTTCAGTTACTACATTCAAGATCCGACCAATCTCAAAAAGATTCTTATATGCACATCAGACAGTGCACCAACATATAACATCTTGTCATATTTTGATAGCATTGCAAGAGTATTGCTCTTAGTAGCACCTCTTCAAACTCATTAAATCTACAACAGTTTTTTGGAAAAGCTCCTTGAACACTTTGATGAAGATTCTATCTCCTGAAAATAGGACATTTCGAGATTAATATTAAATCAATTTGAATGGATTGATTTTCTAGTCGATGGTGAAGCATCAACAAGAAAGCTGTTAGACGTGTTGTCCATTTGTCCATTATCATTAAAGAAAGAAATGATCTGCTTTCTTCCATATACAATTGGTGACCAAAATAATGGAATGGTTGTATCTTCTCTTGAGTAAATGTTGCAGGAGGATTGGGAACTTATTGTTCCTATTCTTGATGCTTTTTCTAACCTCAGCTTGGACGATGAACTGTATGACCAAGCAGTCACTATTGCTTTGTCAAGTCTCAGAAGTGTAGCTACAGAATATTTGCCACTTGTTTTGAATTTTTTTATCCAATTAGCAACATAGAAAATTAAATGAGGATAGTTGAACAATTTCGTGAAAATTTGCATTTTGTTGTAGTTTAATCCAGAGACAAGAAGCTATTCTTCTTGTTCTTGATTCTGCTCAGCGCATAGAAGAACTGGCTGGGGCACTAAGAGGAAATTCTAGATGGAAAAAGATTGTTAAATGAGGGATGCATACACTGAGAAAACCAGAGTATCATTTGTGTTATGCTGATTCTAGTATTGTTCATGGAAAGAACAATTACATATTTTAGATAGCAAGACATATTTTGGTGGAGCTACCTTTGAGCTATAATGGTGTACCTCTCTCTCTAGTATCTACTAGTATATATGTGTTTTCTTTTAACACCTTAAATTTTATTATCGCATCTCTGGTCGACGACCCTCTTTCGTGGATTTTTTATTCACTCTTATTACATCTATAATATGTGACACTTCTAGTTACCTTTTTTTAGCTACTACTCACGACCCAACTACCTAGGATAATCATTGCTTTCTTCATCCACGAACTTTGAGTTACCTTTTTATGGATTGGCAATTCGCCCAAGACTCTAGTTGCCTGCATGACTTTTATACCCTACAATTATGGCATGGAGTTAACCACCCTAGTATTTTGTTCTTTTATGTAGAATGTTATTGATGTGATGTCATAAAGGTCAATGTTACCACTTTTTATGAATATGA
The DNA here is from genome assembly GCA_027924585.1 of Larix kaempferi. Classification (NCBI taxonomy): domain Eukaryota; kingdom Viridiplantae; phylum Streptophyta; class Pinopsida; order Pinales; family Pinaceae; genus Larix; species Larix kaempferi. The sequence goes on from BSBM01001232.1 coordinate 120,371, forward strand.
ATGCAAGATTTTACACTTTCTCCATAATTGAGATTGAGTTTGCTAGTGTTAAAAGTGAGTAAAGCTTGTAACATTATACCTTTTGTTGTTCTATATGAAGCCAATTTCCAAAGTGTGTTTTTTTCTAGATATAAGTCACATTGTAGCCTATGAAAATCTTGAGTATGTTTGAGTGTGCATTTGGTTCCTCATCAACTCCAAAGTTAAGAGATGTAGCTAATGGAGAGTTCTCGAGTTGAACAATTATATTGTATTTTTTGTAGGCATTATAGTAAAAGATCTAACTCTTCATTTTTTAGGTTGGGGTTTAGGTGGGTACTGAGATTCAATCAAACCTTGTTCCACCACAAGAAAGAAAAGTGAGATCAATCTTTCTTGACTAATAATTTCTTTTAACTTTTTGTATTCTTCTTTAACATTTTCACATTGCCAGTTAAGAATAGTTGTTAGATTGAGTTATATTTGGCACATTCATAATTGAAATTTCAATTTTTATATGCAAGGCATCCTTCTTAATATTGTATTGGAATTGACATGAACATAGGTAAAAATCTAAATCCTTGTTTGCATACCATATTTGTTATCATTATCATGAAATGGTATCATATAAGTTTCACCATCTGTGTATCTTTATATCTATTGCATGATTGAAACTTAACAATGGATTTTTTTCCTCTCCTATAAAGATAAAAAAAATTAGATATATTAACCCACAAAAAGGTAACTAAATGTTGCTAATTCCCTTGATTGCAAGAATAAATGTAGAGGAAGTAGAGGCAATTTAGTGAATTTTGTGAATGACCCAAATCCAAGATATGCACATGATCATATGGTGTTATTGGAAAGTAAGTGGAAGTTTTCTATGTTCATTTGGATTCAAACATTAATGATGTTTGTTTTGATAGGAAGTTAGGGAAGTACATCCACGAAAGGGTTTCAATTTTGTATTTTTATGGAGTTTAATTTAGTAAGCTTATAGAAACATGAGCTCTCTATGGCTATATTTATATTTACATGATATAAAATTGGTAGATTGGTAGGTTGTGGTTTGAAACATCTATAATTCTCATGTTTTCTAATCATTGCACTAACTATTGGACTATCTGTCTTTTACATTCTTTGTTACATTGATCTCTTGGGGGGTTGCCTTTTACTCATTTTACCTTCCCCATTACTATTTCATTGGGTCTTCCACTATCCAATGCTACAAAATGATCAGTCACCCTTGCAATCTCAATGGGATCATTGTTAGCATTATACTACTACTTTATTTAGAATCTTGTTTGCTTATACCAAGATACATTAGGGATCATGTTTGTTACACCTTGATAATATGATATAAAGGGGGTATTAAAAATGGGTTGATAAAAATGGATACCTACAATATCTGGTGAAAATAGGGGTTTTCTTAATTGGAAAGGTATATTGGGAGGGGGGTTCAACAATACAATTTTAGGAGGCATTTTCCAATATTTAGTGAAATTAGGGATATTCTTTAATATCCTACGAACGATCGTGCTATGTAACAAGTTCACTGAGTGAACCCCCCGTGGGGTTCGGGGGCAGCGCACATGTAGCGAAAATTTAAGAAAAAATGCGTTGTAAAATGTTGTAATTTCATAGTCATGACTTGGTCAATAATGGGTGTTTTATGGGACCATGGTATTGGGTGTTCCATAGTATTTTCCCATGGTAGTCACTCTTTAAAAGGAAGGAATTGTAATGCGGCTGTGTATTGTAGCATTGTAAAGATCTCTGATTGTGTGAGAGAGACTGTGAGAGAGTGAAGAGGAAGTTGCAGCATATGTGCTGTAGGTTGTATCCCTTCATTTGTTGGATGGTATAATAATAAGAACTGACAATTTCTATGTGGATGTAGCCCATCTTGGGTGAACCACGTTATAATGTTGTCTCTCTTGTAATGTGTTTTATGTGATTTCTATTTGCATTTTTTTATTGTTATTGTTTTGTGATCCTGCTTTTCTAACAATTGGTATCATAGCCAAAGGTCTATTTGGCAGATAAACTCGTAGGAAATAAGGGTTCCTAGTTTGAGTGGGAGCAATGGCAGAAAAATGAAAGTTTAAGGTCAAGAAATTTAACGGCCAAAACTACCAATTATGGAAGATGCAAATGGAGGACTATCTGTACCAGAAGGGTATATTCCTACTGGTGGGAGGAAAAGCAAAATAGTCGACGATTATGAAGGACGAAGAATGGGAGGTTGTCGACAGAAAGGCAATGGAAAAAATACGGTTGTGTCTGGATTCGTTGTTGGCTTTCAATATTTCAAAAGAAAAGACAACGGAGGGTCTCTTATTTTTCAAACATTTACTTTTCTCCTAAAATGGGGCAATTTCTCCTATGCATTTTATTTTGTATAAATAATTGAATTCAAGATTTGAAAAGGCCTGCAACACATTTATTATTGAATACAATATCGTGTTGTTGATATGCTGGTGTGTTATGTGTTCCATTATTAGGGGATTGTCTATCACGCTATAGAGTAAGGGCCCACTCTGTGGTGCTAGTGGACCAATCCTAATTTCCATAGATTAATCGAATTAGTAGTGTTTTATTTCAATATTTTTCTTCTCTATTAATAGATGGATTCAGTAATTTATTTGCAGTACTAACATGCATGTTGATAAGTTTATGTTAGTAATCAATATCGATTAATTTATTCCTACTTTGATTTTAATCCATACATTCAATATTTTTTCAAGTGTGAGTTGAACTTTCTGCAAGGTGTGATTTAATCCTTTTGCAAGGTGTGATTTAATCTTTCTGCAAGGTATGATTTAATCTTTCTGCAAGTGTGATTTCAATGTTTCTACAAGTGTGCTGTTGCATAGAATTTCATTAAGAAAGAATAACAAGACCTTAAAGAACGCCCCCCCCACCAAACAATTAAAAAAAAAATAACATCCTAACAAGACTAGCAATTCAAAGACTGCATATATAGTGCCGAATATTTTGAAAATATTACGATCTTGGATTGAAAATTAAAATAGCCTCCAAACACATCTTGGGCCCTTCAATCCGATGCATTACTGGAGGCCATCACTTTTGGGGCCATTGCTGGGGAAATCACAAAGTTTTGAATAATTTTCTTGGATAGGAGCCTAATAATAAAAAAACACCATGGAGATTAAGATTGGAATCCAATATCTAATATGGTCCTACCTTTGCAAAGTTGTCCTTACAAACCTCTAATCAATATTTGTGAGGAGAAGCGAAGATTGTTATGGAAGGTATCTTGCTAAAAAATATCGCACTCCTAAGGAAGAAAGAACAACATAAATAAGATACGAACCCGAAATTAACTGGGAAAATGAAATTCCTAATGACTTTGAAGATTTTAGACTTTCCTATTCTATACCCACCATAAATCACAATGATGGATATGAAAGAATTGAGAATGAGGGGGAAAGGAAGGATCCAACCTATGAGTTTCCCATTAGGGAAAATGATGAGGAAGCGAGTATGAAAAATATAAACCCATCAGTTCTCCCCATTTTTATGGACTCTTCATAGAAGTTCTAGACACATTTATGTTTGAATTAGAGTTATTATGTTGCACTTATGAGTATAGGTCAGACGTTCAAAAGATGTGATTGTTTCCTTCAACCTTGAAGGATTCTGCATTAAGGTGGTTCATGGGCCTACAAGGAGGAAGTATCCATACATGGGAGTAGATAAAGGATGCATTTGTAAAAAAATACTAAGACTATTGTAAATATCAAAGCGTAATATATGAAATATTTGGCATGAATTAGAGGGTGATGGACCAGCACAATATTATACTGAGCACTTCCAGTTTACTTATAAACATTCATGTAACTTGATCTAAGTACAAAGTCATTAAAATTAATACTCCTTAGAGGAATAAGATAAGAATGGATAGAACCATTGAACTTGATTGCAATAAGGGATCCTATTAGCAAATCAGATATTTTTTAAAAAATTATGCAAGAACCTTGGGCCTTTCTATAGGACGAGTTACCAAAATCGAGATTTGAAACCTGATAGATTATATGAAAAAAAATATTTTGAATTCATTATACATGCAATTGGATACCCTTCAAGTGAGAAAGGAACAAGAAGATGCAGAGAAAGCTCTGGAAATATTTTTTCCCAAATGTACCAAGAAGCACACCTGAAATGAATGCCTAATTTTCATTGTAAAAATATGCAACATCTGCACTGAAAATCATGATACAAACAAATTCCCTCAATTTCTAGTACGGAAGGTAGTTTACAAAGATACAGACTAGAATTCTAAACAAGTATGCTTCATCAATAAATAAATAAAAACGGACAACCACATTCAAAATTTACAGGTATGAATTATTATCCATCTCCTTGGTATGGTCAATTTCATGCTTCAAATTGGTATCCACCTCCATTTTCTAATACTCGACAATCTTGGAAACCAAATGTTCCCGTGCCTTATTCGTACCCTAATCCTTATTCCCAACAACCATTGATGAAGTAAGGAACCCAACCACATGTTAATGCTTAAATATCACATACATGTGAGATTTTGGACAATCCTGCAGAAAGGCATCATAAACATACATAATGCAACTCACCAGAGACATCCTCATCAGATCTAGAAGAGAAACTAAGTCCTAAAATCCAAAAAACAGTCAATATGGAAAATCGCACAACTAAAAGCACTAGAAACCCGCGCTATTAGCGTGACCTTTCTGTACAGTTACCCATGCATGCTATGCGGGATTTATCCTGAAACCCACACGACTGTTAAAATGGAGGGACAACATATTTTTGCGGTGCATTGAAGTCTCAGAACGACTCTCTTGGATCCAAAATTCGAACAGGGAATCCTCACATGATTGGGAGCATTGAATAGCCCCTCTCATGTACATGGGAAACCAATTCAAAGGAAGGAGTTTTCACATATGGATCTAGATTTTTATTGGCCTCCATTTGGCCTATAAAAGGAAGCCATGGGTATGCATTCCATAGGAAAAAATAATAGCAGAGTTATGTTGTTGGAATTACATTGAGAGCTCATGTTTCAATCTAATTCCTCTCTCATATTGGCATACACAAATTTCCCTTTATCTCTTCCCCTAAGAGGAAAGTGTTTCTCCATCATTCTATCCAAGTTATATTGAAATTGTATGGAAAAAAAGGAACTCCACAAGGGATATTGTTGGATTCCCTTGAAGTTTTCATCTCGTAGGTGACACTATTGTATTTAGCCAGACCATTGGGAAGAAAAACCTTGTTTTGGCACATGCTTGTTCCATCTTGTTTTTTTTTATCAGTTACCCCCTTTTATTTTAGTTAATTTCTTGTTTTTTTTTTTTGTTTCTAATCAAGATTTTGCTTGGCCATTTGGGGTTTTTAGCTACTAAATTATCAAACACAAATATTAGTTCCTTGCTACAACCTCAAGGATACTATCACTATGGGAAGGTTGTCTACCCTTGTGACTAGTTTTCCCAAAACACCACCTAATCTACAACCAATATTTTGACCCCAAGAAAATCAGTCATTTCAATAGCAGAAGGGCTTTCTACCTCCTCCACCTCATAACGTGGCACAACAACTAGTGAGACAAAATAAATTGTCTCCCCAACCCAATCCAAACCCCCATAATAGGGTAGCCGAACCAAATCAACAAAGTTACATCACTGAAGCTGGAGAAAGACAAGCAGATTCAGTTTCCTTTCTATATTGTCAAGCTACGCGCCTCAGGTCAGGAAATGTTTTAGAAGAAGCACAACCCCCAATAGTAAGTAATGTTAACAAGCCAAATCAAAAACCTAAAAAGGACAATGAACATAAAAAATATCATTTCTTAATCCTAAAAAACCATGAATCAATATATTCTCCTGTAATCCCTAACAATACTCCACTATTTGTTGATGTATATGTAACTTCGGAATGTATTTCACATATATGTATATTGTATTCCTATAGAGATGTTATTATTCCTCTATACGGAAGTGTCATCATTTATATTGTAAGTGTTGTAACTTATACTTGATGGGTTATTAGACCACCTTGTTGGGGTCGGCGCTGTATAAGTCATGTGGGTCAAAGGGTTATTAGACCACCCTATTGGGGGTCAGCCATGTGGGTCAAAGGGTTATTAGACCACCCTAGTGGGGGTCGGCCCAGTCAGCATTATGTTAAGTGGTTAAGTTGAGACCGACCTAGTTGAGTAAAGGTCAAGTCAAGTTCGTGTATAAATAGAGAGTGTGTCTCTCTCATTTTACACATTCTATTCTCTCACTCACACTTGGGAGAGTGGCGCACTTGTGGAGGAGGAGGCTCTGCTGCTAGGAGAAGACTATCTCTTGTATTCTGGTTGTATCATTTCTCTATCTATCTCTGAGGAAGTTATTGGGGTTTTTCACCTTTATGGTTTTCCCCAAGTAAACTCTGTGTCTCTTGTGTGCTTGCATTATTGTGTCCATGATTGATATGCTGTAGATTTGCTGTACATGTTGTTCTCTCAGTTAAGATCCTAGATAAGATTGAAGTAAATTCTGAAAATTTAACACTATTAAGGCTAAGCCAAACCAAACCTCAAACTCAACCAACATTTGATATCATTGGTGAATTAAAACATCTACATGTGAAAATCCCTTTGATTCAGGCTATCAAGGATGTGCCTATTTATAATAAATCCATTAGGGATTGTGTGTGAAGAAACTAGAAGAAAGAAGCAAGACCCTTCAATGATCCATGTGATGGGACAATTTTCTAATATGATCTTGGGCCAAGTAGTAAACCCATAATACTTTGATCCAGGGATCCCTGTAGTAGAATTTCACAGACAGGATGCCCATATTGTAATATCCGTATCCAGATATTCGCATGTTGCGATCGTGTCCGAATCACAAGAAGACTATTCAAGTGAATAGTCAACAAATATAAAATAACTACATTTGTAAGGAATAAATAATATTGAATATGAATTGATGAGAGATGATTACAGAGCATTTACATATGGTCTTATGTGCCTTTTCAATGGAAAGGTACGTCTCTATCTATTGGCCTTCCTCTTCAGATTGCTTTGTCCTCAAAGCATTAGTGATGAAAGTCGCATCTTTCTTTGTATATACCTTATAAAATTTGTTTATAATTTTAGTATACTAATTAAAACCATGTGCAGTTTCATAAAACCATGTGTGGTTTCATAAAACCATGTGCAGTTTCATGAATGCTATTCTTTAACTTTTTTTTACCCTTTTTTTCTTTCTTTTGCGGATAATTCTTTTTTTTCCACTTCTTCTTTGTAATATTTTTTTCTTACTTATTGTTCTCTTCTTATTTGCAACGGAAATAATTACTTCTTTTCTCTTTTTTATTATTATTTACCTTCTGGTATTCGTGATTTACAATTGTCTTATTTTTTATTAACTTGATTTGCTTCAAAGTTGCGAGTGAATCTTCTTTGGTCCAAAATCCTACTTTTGGACAAGGTCCTAGATTTTTGGGAAACCCAAAAAATGATGGCCAAAAGCCAATGTGGATCAAATATCCTTAATAAGAGAAGCTCCGAGAATGGTTTGTGGCCAAAGGCTGGAATCAAGCCCAAGAAGGGGCTTTGATACCAATGTAATATCTGTATACAGATATTATCATTTTGTGATCGTGTCTGAATCACAATAAGACCATTCAAGTGAATAGTCAACCAATATAAAATAACTCCATTTGTAAATAATAAATAATATTGAATATGAATTGATGAGAGATGATTACATTACTGTAATTTGATGGACCATTTAAATATGGTCTTATGTGCCATATCAGTTTTATTTAGTATTTGTTTAATTACTTTTCTTTTATTATTTAATTATTTGTTCATTGATATGTTTATATATTATTTTATTTGTTACACACACCAAACACTCTAATTGATATTGATGTAGCTATCAATGTCATGAAAAAGCAAGTTATTGAATCCCTACAGCTGCAAAGTTTACTAAGACAAATCCCAACAATGTTACAAATGGTTGATAGGTCAACATTTAAACCTAAAGGAATTATAGATGACATCATAGTCACCATCAATTCATGGTAACACCCAACATATTTTATAGTGCTACAAACCAAATCAAGCCTAGGATGATACTCCCTCATTCTCAGGAGACCCTAGTTAGAAATTGTGGATGCTTATATCAGATGTAGATCAAGAAATATGAAAATTTCACAAGGACACACTGTTAAGCAACTTCTTCTATATCCACCTGCCAAGTCCATTCTAAGAACAAAAGAAGCTTTTCGGATCCCAATTGAATATGGAAATAATTGTTATAAATACTTTGTTAGCCAAGTCCTTACAATCAATCAACCTTGTCACTAAAAGAACATTCGAAAGAAAGAGTGAGATCTAACTTCATGCAAAAAATTCCTTCCAATGTCTAGATCCACAACCAACAAGAGGAGGGCGGAACTAGTGAAAACATAAAAAATTCTATGATACCTTCCTCACCTACCCTAAATGGATACCCTAGAAAAATATTCACCTGCTATTTAATGACTACTTCATAAAATAGTACATTAACACCAAATCCAAATCTGTTGAATTTTTTCCGGGAAAATCATTGAATCAACAACCAATTACAAATATCCCAACAACAAAAATTGTTGGAAATGATGCATACATATCTATCATATTTTGCTTGGGACTATAGGGATATGAAATGAATTGATCCATTAGTTTATACCCACCATATCTATATTTAAGATGGATTCCATCCTATTTGACAAACACAAAGGAGAATGGATCCAATACTTAAAGAACTTGTTAAAGAAGAACTTCACAAACTTCTAATGACTGGATTTATCTACCCTATCTCAGACAATGAGTGGGTTTCCCCTTTTATGATTGTCCCAAATAAAGGGAGGTAAGTGGCATATGTGCATGTATTATCGAGAGTTGAATAAGGCCACCCGAAAGGACCATTTTCCTTTACCATTCATAAATCAAGTTTTAGATTCTCTCTCTCTAGAAAGCAATGCTGCTCATTTCTCGATGAATTTAAGGGGCATAACCATATTCAAATCGCCCCTGAATACCAAGACAAAACTACATTTACTTGTCCTTGGGGAAAATTTTCATATAGGGTCCTTCCTTTTGGATTCTGCAATGTGCCAACCACATTCCAAAGAGCTATTTTGAGTGTTTTTTCAGACCTCATCCCTGATTGTGTAGAGGTATTTATGAATAATTTTACTCCATTTGGATATGAATTTGAAGAAGCTGTATTAAAATTATAAAATGTACTTCAACAGTGTAAACAAACTCACCTATCCTTAAAAAATGAAAAATGCTATATGATGATGATAGAAGGGATCGTGCTAGGCCATCGTATCTCAAAAAAAGGAATCCAAGAGACCCTTCCAAATTGAGTATCATTCAAAAACTTTCTATCCCTATAAAACAAAATGATGTATGAATTTTCGTATGCCATGTTGGCCACTATCAAATATTTATCCAAAAATTTAGAAAAATAGTATATCCCTTGTTTTCCCTCCTCTCCGAGGAAGTGGACTTTACTTGGATAGAGGATTGCCAACAAACTTTTGAAACACTAAAAACTAAGGTAATATCTACCCCTGTTCTTAGAGGACCTAATTAGGAATTACCATTTCATGTTTATACGAATGCTTTTGACAAGTCTTTGGGTGCAATATTAGGACAAAAGGAAGAAACAACCAAGCATACCAATTAGCATGTAAGTAAGAATCTTATACATGTAGAACTGAACTACACTATGACAGAAAAATAGTTTTGGGTGGCGATATTTGCCATTAAGTAATCAGGTATCCATTATTTGTGCATACTGATCATGCAACTATCAAATATATTATGAAAAAGTTAGATTTTCACAATTTAATTCAAGATTATCAAGGATCTTATCTGAGAGAATAACATGCACAACAATTCAAACACAAGAGACAAGAGACACAAAGAATTTCATCGGGGAAACCATAAAGGAGAAAACCCCACAACTTCCTCAAAGATAGAATGAGCAACAATAGAATAACCCCAAAAGTAGAAATGGTCTCCAACATCTTCTCTCTTCTTCACTTGTGCGAACTTGTTCTCCTACTCACTTATGTGAACTTGATGAGTGAGTGAATGATGAAATAGAGAGGAGCACCCTCTCTATTTATACTTTAACTTTCACTTAGCCTTAACCCCAAATAGGTTGGCCCCTAAGTGTAATTGACTGGGCCGACTTCTCTAGGAGAGTCTAATAACCCATGAAAGACTCAACTCTGGGGTCTAATTCCCCGTCATACAATGGAGGGTTAACCTCACTGAATTTACATGACTCAAGTACAATAATGACTCTCTCGAACAAAGGAATAAACATCTCCGTCGGAGGTATAATAATAAAATACAAATACAATATAAAATATACAAGTGAATATCTTCCGAAGTTACAATTACATTAACACTCCCTCTTAACTAGGAAGGTATTCTCTTGACACAGTCATCAACACAATTCTTCGTCACTGGATCATCATCAAAGCTGGATCATCATCGTCACTGCTGCTGCTATCTCGTCCATCAATCTCCAATCTACTCATCATAGGAATTTCTATAGAGCCAACCCTTTTTCATGCTGGATGTAGGCCTAGCCTCCATGTAGGTCTTCATCATCTCTGCGAGCAAGCCATCAAGTAGGTACATCTCATGACTTATTATATTCCTTTGCAAAACCTGCAAGATCTCCCAGCTCTGATTATATGCCTCTACAAAACCTGAAGGAGCATCCCAGGACTGATTATATGCCACTGAAAAACCAACAAGATCTCCCAGGACTGATTATATGCCACTGCAAAACCTGCAAGATCTCCCATGACTGATTATATGCCACTGCAAAACCTAAAGGAGCATCCCAAGACTGATTATATGCCTCTTGCAAAACCTGTGTACCCTACTATCGTCTTATCATGTCCAAATCATCTCAATATCAATGGAGCACAGCCCAGATGCACGTCACACAACACTTACATTACCCGACATGGGAGAATAGATCTACCGCCATTCGAAAAGGGATCCAGCCCTTACATCTACACCATGGGAGGACACACCTACCACCATGTCAGAATGGCACCTGTGCATATACGTCTTCCAGAATCATCACTTCCCCCTGGAAGGAACCTCGATCTGGAATACACCAAGCTTCTCTCTGAAGTACTCGAACTTCACTCTGGCTAGTGGCTTGGTCAACATATCGGCTATCTCCTTGTCTGTCGCAACGTACTAGAGCTTCATTGCTCCTCTCTGCACCATATCCCTGATATAGTGATACTTGATCTCGATGTGCTTCGAATTGTCATGGAACAATGGGTTCTCAAACAACTTCACACAACTCTGTTTGTCACAATATATACAAGTAGAATCCAACTGGAGATCAAACAAATCAGACAGTAGCTTCCTCAGCCATACTGCCTCACAACTAATCGAACAAGCTGCGACATACTCTGATTCAGCTGTACTCAGTGCCACACAGGACTTCTTCCTGCTAAACCAAGAGATCACACCTGATCCCATACTGAAGCAGCACCCCGAAGTTCTCTTCCTATCAATGGTACTGCTTTCCCAATCCGAATCAACATAACCCGCTAGTTTAATCTTCTGATTCGCATCATACTTGAGCCCATAATCAACTGTACACTTCAAGTACCTCAGAATATGATTTGCGGAAATCAAGTGAACATGTCTCGGATCCATCAGGAACTGGCTCAATGTGTTTACAACAAAGCAAATATCTGGTCTCGTATTCGTCAGGTACATCAAAGACCCAATCATCTTACGATACATAGTGGCATCAACTGACTCTGATGAAGCATCACTCAATAGCTTCAGGTTGGATTCCATAGGTGTGGCCATGCCCTTGCAGTCCATCATCCTGAATCTCTTCAAGATCTCTACTGTATACTTCCCTTGTCCAAGGAAGATTCCATCCGCACTCTGCCACACCTTCATGCCTAGAAAGTAGTGCATCATACCCAAGTCCTTTATCTCGAACTCGGCAACAAGATTCCTCTTTTTGTTAGCGATCAACCCATCCTCACCTGTCACAAACAGGTCATATACATAAAGTAGACGTATCACTGGGTTCCCTTCTTCAACCTTGTAGTAAAGGTTGGAATCTGATTTACTCTTGGTAAAGCCCAAACTAGTCAGGAAGTTATCAATCCTGCTGTACCAAGTCCTGGGTGCCTGTTTCAATCCATACAAGGATTTCTTTAATTTGCACACATGATTCTCCCTGTCATGTGTCTCAAATCGGAGTGGCTACTCCACATACACTTCCTCCTCTACTACACTATTCAAGAATGTTGTCTTGACATCCATCTGGTGTACCTTCCACTTCATCACTGCATCTAGAGCAAGTACTGATCTGATGGAAGTGTATCTGGCTACAGGTGCAAATGTCTCCTCATAGTCTATCCCTTCCTTCTAGGAGAAGCCATGTTCCACAAATCTCTCCTTGTGTTTCTCTATGCTTCCATATGCAACATGTTTGATCTTGTAGATCCATTTGGAAGTCACAACAGACTTCCCTATTGGTCTCGGAACCACATCCCAGACATCATTCTTCATGATCGACTGGTACTCTTCGACCATGGCATCCTTCCATTCCTTCCTTTCTGCCGCTTCTTCATAGTTGGAAGGTTCCTTGTCAATGATGTCGCACAACAGGGATACATAAATGGAGAATGGTCTCGGTCTCTTGATTTCTCTATGCATTCCTTCCGGAGCACCATATCTCTCTGCATCTTGAATTTCTTCTCGTACCCATGTTGGTTTCCCCTTGTGAGAAATCTTCTCACATGGTGGATCTACAGGTTCCTATGGGTCTTCTATCTCGCGTTCTCCATAATCTTCTAGATTTACTTCATTCATTGTTGTATCTCGGATCCTGGGTGCCTCTGGTTCTTCAATGTCTTCAACATGTAACTTTCTAGATTTGTGATATGATGAGTCTTCGTTGAATGTTACATCCCTGCTGATGTCGATCTTCTTGAACCCTGGAAAATATATTCTGTAAGCCTTCGAGCTTTCACTATATCCCACGGATATGCCCTTCTTTCCTGAAGGATCTAACTTCGTCCTTTTCTACTGGACAACCAAATATCCTGAGATGGCTGACCTCTGGTTTCTCGCCGGAGAAAGCTTCTTTTGGTGTCTTATTTCCAAGTACTCTATGTGGAGTACGATTCTGTACATACACGACTGTTCTCTCAGATTCTTCCCATAGATGCATTGGAAGATCCCGATCGTGAAGAATTTCTCTTGTTGCTTCCATGATTGTTCTATTCTTCCTTTCTGCAACTCCATTCTGCTGCGGATTATATGGAGTGGTCAACTCCCTCTTAATCCCTAAATCTCTACATAATTTTTTGAATTCTTATGATGTGAACTCTTTGCCATTGCCTGATCGATAAGTCTTGATTTTCTTCTCTGTGTGGTTCTCGATTAAGGCTTTGAATTCCTTGAAATTACTAAATACTTCATCTTTGTTCTTCAAGAAATATATCAATGTCTTCTTGGAAAAATCATCAATGAAAGAAACATAATATCCATACCCATTCAATGAACATGATGACATTGGTCCGCATACATCTGAATGGATGATTTCCAAGATTCCTTTTGCCTTTCTCTCGCTGCTTGGAAATGACTTCTTTATGTTCTTTCCTTTTGCACATCCTTTGCAAATTCCTTCATGATTTGCCTAGATTTCTGGAAGACCTTCAACTGCTTTGCTTGCAAGTGACAGTGCTCTATAGTGCATGTGTGCAAGCCTTCTATGCCATATTTCACTTGGCTCTATTGAGTCATGGGCTAGGGCTTGTACAGGTTGTCCCTTTAGTTTGTATAAACCTCCCTCTTGCTCTCTAATCACCACAACATTCTCTATGGTCTTTCCCTTTGGCCACATAATAACTTGGCCATCTACAAATACAACTCTCATACCTTTTGCATCCAATGCAGATATGGAGAGAAGGTTCTTCTTGAGTCCTGGAACATATAGGACATCTTTCATCTTCATAGACTTTCTAGAACCACTTCCTTTTATGGGATACTGGTAGTCATCCCCAAGTTTCACCTTGTGAGGTGACTCATGTTCAGATAGGTTCACAAAGGATTCCTTGAAGCCTATCATATGCTTGGAAGCCCCACTATCTATAAGCCAATCATTGTTTCCATGTGTGATAGTTCCTGTGAGAGATGAAATTAGAACATATTCTCCATCACTTGAATAATATTCATTGTCTTCTCTGGTTCTCTTCTTGGGAGGTTCATCATCCTTTGCAGTGTGAGCATGATGTCTTGTATTGTTGTTCTTCTTCTTATGGGAGTTGCTTTTGTTCCTAGGACAATCTCTGGAATAGTGTCCCTTCTCATCACAGGTATAACATCGAATGTGAGAGATATCTCTCTTGAATCCTCCAAAGTTATCCGTCCGATTCTGGTGATGGTGTTTACCCTTCTTGTGATGAGGATTCTCCCTCTTGTTATTGTTCTTTCTGGTGTGTGATGTGAGAGACTGGTCTTCATTACCCATCTTTTATTCTCGAGCTACAATTCGAGCTTCTTCCTGTGAGCACTCCTCCCATAGTCTACTGAAGCTTATCAAATTTCTTCTTGCACATATTCCTTGAATGAAGGAATCCCATGACCTAGGAAGACCATTCAAGGTGGTCATCACTATTTATCCATTCTCTATATCTTCTCCCACATCTTCTAGCTGTTCTTTTATCTGAGATACCCTTGTAAAGTAGGATTGCATGGTGTTTGCATTTTGTATCTTGACATTCTTCAATTGGTTCCTTGTTATATTCCTATTTATATTCCTCCCTTCAAATAAGGTGTTCAAGGCATTAAAAATATCTTTAGGTGTCTTCAGAGATGACACATGTGGTATGAGATGGTCCTTGATAGAATCTGCAATGATTCTCTTATCCTTAACCAGGTTCTTCTTGTGTAAGGCTTTAGCCTCATCTTCCTCTAGAACTAGAACCTCTTCATTCACATAGGTGCCCAATTCATTCTCTTCTAGGACAAGCCAAATCCTATACTTCTATGCTCGAAATTTATCATCCATTTCAAGATTATCCTCAAGATTGGTGTGGTGAGACATCTTTAATGAGAAACTCAAATGGAAATAGAAAGGTTTTAGGTCTTACCACTTGATTTGCTGAAAATGGATCTGAAGCTGACTAGGGTTTGATAGAGAAATCCTAAAAATTCAAACTTGGAATTTGAAACTTCTGTCTGGCTAGAAAGATGCACCTTGCTGAGGCGAGCAAGTTGGTACACTTGGATTTTGAAAATTCCAAAAATTGACCCCTCAAAAGTGACTTGGGAATTTTAGATCTGTAGTTTCTGGTCCTTTCTGGTTTTCTAGTCCAAAGTCAAATTATGGTTTGAATTTCCTGGATTTTCACCCAACCAAAAACTTCAATCTTGGTCTCTAAATTTCAATTTTGTTGAGGAGCTTCTTCCTATGCTGGTTGCACTCCAAAATTCCACTTTTGTGAAAAGCCCTAATTTCCCGCAGCAGTGACAAGCCAAAATTTGAAAATGCTTAGAATCAACTTCTGCTTCGACAGAAAGATTCGCCTTCCTTAGGTGAGTTATCCTAGCCTCCTTTTGCTGAAGATCTATGGAGAGAAACCCAACAATTAAGAAGCCCTAGCTTCTGCAGCTGCACAGTGTCTTCTTCTCAGGTTAGCTCTGATACCATGTTAGATTTTCATGACAATTTAATTCAAGATTATATAGGATCTTATCTGAGAGAATAACATGCACAAAAATTCAAACAAAAGAGACAAGAGACACAAAGAATTTCATCGGGGAAACCATAACAGAGAAAACCCCGCAACTTCCTCAGAGATAGAATGAGAAACAATACAATAACCCCAAAAGTAGAAATGGTCTCCAACAACTTCTCTCTTCTTCACTTGTGCGAACTTGTTCTCCTACTCACTTATGCAAACTTGATGAGTGAGTGAATGATGAAATAGAGAGGAGCACGCTCTCTATTTATACTTTAGCTTTCACTTAGCCTTAACCCCAAACAGGTCGACCCCTAAGTGTAACTGACTGGGCCGACTTCTCTAGGAGAGTCTAATAACCCATAAAAGACTCAACTCTGGGGTCTAATGCCCCGTCATACAATGGAGGGTTAACCTCACTGAATTTACATGACTCATGTACAATAATGACTCTCCCGACCGGAGGAATAAACATCTCTGTCGGAGGTATAATAATAAAATACAATAAACAATATAAAATATACAAGTGAATATCTTCCGATGTTTCAATTACATTAACAGAAAAAACCTATTATAAATGGTAGAATTATTATATGGATATTTTCTTTATAGGATTTTTTCATTACTGTAATTGATAAGATTGGTCATGAGAATGTTGTTGTAGATTTCTTATTCCAATTAGATCAGCCTGGAACAAATGAACCAATCGATGATTCATTTCTACATGAGCATCTTTTTGTTTTCTTAGTTCATATATAATGGTTCACAAATATCACAAACTATTTGGTGGCACGGAGTATTTCCTAACATTTCACTTTCAGGGAAAAAGTAGCATTTTATCAAGAAAAGTGGTCCTTTCACCTGGATATAGGGTTACATGGTCAAGCTCGTACCTGATCATATTTTTTGACATTATATTTGAGAAGAGGAATTTTATGATATTTTGAAGGCAACCCATGATGAGCCATGTGGAGGGAACTTTGATGCATAAAGAAATGACAAAAAATACTCTCCACCATTTACTTCAGGACAACACTTCATAAATATTCCACAAAATATGAGTAGATGTGATGATTGTCAACAAATGGGTCAAACCACCAAATAAAGATAAATGCCACTTCAACCGCAGATTTCCATGAATCCATTTGACAAATGTTGAATTGATTTTGTTGGGCCTATCAACTTACCCTCTAATCAATTCAAATACATTTTTGTTTGCACTGATTACTTGATTGAATGGGTGGTAGTTCAACCTCTTAAGAATATTCAAGAAAAGAAAGTAGTTGAATTGTTATATGACAAGATCTTTACCATATTTGGTGTTCCTAGGGAAATTGTTTTTGACAAAGGATCTCAATTTATTTCCAATTTGATCACATAACTCATGAGAATTTATCAAATCAAGAATAGAAAAACTACCCCATATCATCTGTAGGAAAATGGGTACGTAGAAGTCACCAATAGATATATAGAGAATATTTTAACAGATATGGCCCCGTTCCACAAGAGAGACTTCTAAAGCAGATTCCCTGAATCTTTCTGGGACTACTGGACTACCTAGAAAATATCAACATGATTCACACCATATGAATTAACTTACGGCAAGAAAGTTCTTCTTCCAATAGAGTTTGAAATTAAAATTCTCCAAACAACTCTAGAAATAGGTATCATTATTACTATTGCACAAAAATAATTTTTAATGTGGCTCAATCTGTTAGATGAATTAAGAGAACAAGGTTAATAACATATCGAAATATTGTAGCATCAATAGACTAGTTGTCATGATCGGTTAATCAAAACAAAGGTATTCCAGACATGGGACTATGCTTTGTTGTATGATTCACGATTTATAGATTTCAAAGGAAAGTTACAGACTCATTAGTTGGGGCCATGTGAAGTAGAAGAGGTATTCATAAATGGAGTAGTAAAACTTAGGACCATTGACAATGAAAAAATCCCATTAATAGTCAATGGCCACTGTCCAAAGTTATACAAAAAACCAAAAAACAAAGAAGAAATTGTAACAACGTTACAACATAGTCGATCATTGAGTGTCATTGAAGACCTCACAACCCCCAATTCCAATTAGAAAAAAAAATATGAAAACAAGAAATGAAATCATATTACTAAAATAAAAAAAATATTGAGAACGTTGTCGAGCTTTTCCGGATCACCTAATTCTTTCCTACAAACTTTGTCTGTAGAAACAACAAACTACTATCAAGTGATCTAGCAAACTATTATTAAGCGAGCCAACAAACTATCAAGTGAGCCATATTTTCTATTTCTACAAACATTCTATGTAGTTGCACCATCAACATCATCAAGAAAGAAAAGTTCCTATTACTGCAAGCTTCTACCACAAAAGCAATACCAACTATACACGTCATATCAGGTACCTCACTACCCTAGCTAGATATTAATTTCATTTATCATAAAGTACAATAATACATTCATCCATACCCCTTTTTCTGGCACTGAGACGACACCCTATAAACGTGAGGGAGGGGGTCATCATGAATCCTTAATTAAACGCATTAATTTCACATGATTCCTAAATTAAAAACATTCATTTCACATTCATTTTTGCATATTATCTTACCCACAAAGCTCAATAATGCCCCATCATCCTATGAGATAAATCATTATCCCATGGTCAAATCATTAACTCACACATCCAAAATTATGGGTCATCTTTGTGCAAATCATTCCCCATCTACCTATTTGCAGGATAAGCCATTTCTATATGGGCAGAGATGAAAAGAGCACATGGCATAGGTTGACGCCATGCAAAACTAGTTGACAATTAACCACTAGACATGCGATAAGACTGGAACTGATTGGGTAATAACTTCAAATTTCAAACAAAATGAAACCAAGTATAAACTATAAACACTACATATTTGAACATGAGAAAATGGGAGCAGTGATTTGTCAGAGTTATAGATCTAGCTAAACTAGCTTACCTATCTAAGCAATCAATAACATATCAACATAAATAAGAACAGAAAGAGAACAAGGAAAATAATACACCAGATATATGTGGTTCACCCAATTGGGATACCTCCACAGGAAGGTTGTCTTCTATTATCTCCAGAAATCTCCTTCAATCTTACAAGGGAGAAACTACAAATAACCCCAATACAATATAACAGAGACCTTGTGAGCACAATACAATGTGTTGTGATAGTATGATCGAATGTATGGATGTGACTCCCTTGATCCTATTATATACCAAGATATGTGGAGGAATTACTCTCACATATTGCATGTGGGATAATCTAATTCTCCATAATAACGTCTCTTTATATAAAAATGGATATCAAGAGTATACTTTACCATAATGAATATGGGATATAATGTATTACTCTTTTACATAAGATTGTGGATAACTTCCGACATAATATGAAGACATTATTATCTTCCAAGGAATATAATTAATATATTCTAACACTCCCCGTTAATAATGGCTGGGAGAAAATCCCACACTAACACTAAGGAAGGAATGAGTCATTACTGCTCCCCCTTGATGACAACTTCCCTCATCCCAAGCAAGGAACAAAGATGCACATACTTCGCTGTTGTTAAGGGTTTGGTGAAGATATTGGTTGCCTGTTGCTCGGTAGGAAAATACTCAAGAGAAAGAATAACATTTGCGACGAGACCTCAAATGTAATGAGCTTCAAGGTCGAGATGCTTTTTCTTGGAGTGATATACGAGATTATAATAAGCAAGTTGAATTTCACTCTAATTGTCACACTTCAACACAATGGATGATTTCAGAACCAGAACAAGCTCAATGAGAACATGCCGTAACCAAACTGCTTCTTTAGCTGCTTCTTTGGATACTCTATACTCAGCTTCACACGAAGATAAAGAAAGAGTATTCAACTTCTTGTCGGACCAACAAATCGGACCTGAACCAAGTTGAACAATATAACCAGCAGTTGACCGTTGATCAGAATTGTTACCTGCCCAATTAGAATCTGTCTATCCATAAAGTGAAACTGTAGCACTGCTCGAATAAACGACACCATAATACAATGTCCCATGTAAATATCTCAAAATTCTCTTGGATTCCTACCAATGAATTTCGTGAGGTTGCTGCATGAACTGAGAAACCATAGTGAGGGTAAAAGAGAGATCTGGTTTACTGTGAGTTAAATATATCAAACTGCCCACGAGCTGACAATAAAGAGTAGCATCAACAAGATGAGTGGTACACTCAACAATTAACTTCACACTGTACTGAAATGGCGTAGGAGCAGGTTTACAATCACTCATATGGAAATGAGCCAATAAGTGTGTAGCATACTTCGGCTGAGAGAGAAAAATACCACCTTCCATATGCCAGATCTGAAGACCCAAGAAATAGTGCAAAATACAAAGATCAGTCATTCAAATTGCTTTTGAAGTTCACTTTTCATACTTTGAATTAATACAAGCTGGTTGTCAGTGATGATAAGATCATCCACATATAAAAAAATAATGATGATATTGTCACCATAGTTCCGTGAAGAACCTGCAACAATTAATTAATGAGAATACACGAGATAGCGGAAATAACAAAACTTAGAATCGCTCTATTGATCGCAGGCCACTTCGAGGGGGCAACCTCCTTTGAGCAAGCTCAATACAAATAACTCCATGGTACCTTCATTGGCCTCAACACACACTTATATACTAAGTCTATGCCCAATACTATGGGTTAATACCATGGGACATATAATACTATGGGACGAATTACAAAGCATATGCGTCCAATACTATGGGTCAATACCATGGGATAATACAAACTATGGATCAACAAATACTACAGGACGACTTACAAAGCATATGCGTCCAACAACAATATACTAACAAAGTAAAGAGAAGGGTTGACACAGGTTCCTAACATCCCCTCTTCCTTAGAAAAAACTTTTTTCTCAAAGCTTTAGATGTGGAAATTGATGAGGAATCTGAAGGAGTGGTTCCCTTGTAGCATCCTCGGGTTGCATTCCGTGCCACTAAATTAATGCCACTGTGATAGAGTGAGAGAGAAGCTGACGCCTTTTGATTTTCAGGGAGGATTGTTTCGAAAGCTGTAAATGAATAAGAACCATATCAGCTGTGTGAAAATGGCGCTCAGAACGGAGCTGATCGGCGTGTTGTTTCAGTCGAATTCTTTCCATGTGAAGATTGTCCTGCAGAATGAGAAGAATCTGATCGTAGTTTCGAAGAACCGATTCAATTTCTTGAACTAGGGAACTACTGAGGCTGTATGGAAGAAGAACTGGCGGTTCCTATCCATAGACTACTTCATATGGTGTCATTTTAGAAGTGGTATTGTACCACCAGAGCGCTTCAAGGAAATCCATAGAAATAACTGTCCAAATCTATTTGGGGATGAGCAAGGGTTCGAGCAGTCCCGAAAGGAGTGTCGTTTCACCCTTGTTGACCTGGAAAGTATCACAGTCAGCCACCATATGTTGAATTGTCATTTTTAGTCCCTGCCAAAAGAAGTTATATTGTTCCCGGTCATACTATTTGAGGAACCCAGAGTGCCCTGCCGATGGAGAAGCATGGAGTTCAGAGAAGGGATAGCCCTGTTGATCAGATTGCAACCAATGTGGAACAAGCATAGAAATAGCTGTAAGAGAAACTGGGTCATCAAGTGTGCGAGAAGGAGTATCTGCCCCCAGATTGTCCTTACCCTTCTTGTAAGTGATCGCACAGGCAGAACCCATGAGTTGGATAACCCATTTCAGGTGTGCTAGGGAGGAGACCCGTGGTTCCAGGAAATTTTCCAGACTCTGGAGATCAATCTTGATGCAGAAATAATTCCCTAATAGGGATGGCTGCCACTTTTGTACTGCATGAAAAATATCCATCAGTTCCTTCTGAGATGTAGATGCGGCTAAATTCTTACCAGAAAGGTCTCTTGAAGGCGGCAAGCCCACTGGTTCAGCAAAGACACCTACATATCTATCGAAGGAAGTAGTGGATACCATTGATGGGTGCATCTGAATGGAATGGAGCTGAGCAATGACACCATGTGAATTCTTCTTAAAGATATTTTCGAGGTGATGTGAACTGATGATGCGAAGAGACCTTGGTTGTAATCCCGTAAATTTGTGTTGTTTTGCATTGACTGGAAACAACATCCGAAGTTCAGCAAAATCCCATAAAATGGGGCCAAGAGTGCGTAACCATTGAACGCCAAAAACCACATCACATCTGCCTAAGGACAAGGAAAACATGTCAGAGTGCACGTTATAATATTCCAGAGAGATACGCACATTGTGACACTTCCCCTTGCAAGGTAAGGTGCCCCCATTGGAAACCATGAATTCAAAGTTGGATCAAGGATGGACAAAACAATCATCCTGTTTGGCAATCCGAGGGTCAATGAAGTTATGAGTGCTAGCAGAATCAATGAGTATGGTAAGAGGGAGCTTCTTGAAGTAACCCCTGACCCGCATTGTTTGTGGGGTGGTGATGTTGGTTACAGCATGGAGAGAGATCTCTGGTGGGTCATCCTGAGATGGGGGATCAACAGGAGGGTGCTGAATGTCAACCTGATCATCTATTGTATCTGGAGATTCTTCACCAAGTTCAGAGGCAGGTGGAGAATCCACATCCAAGAGATAGAGCTTTTGCTCAACACATCTATGTCCCCGAGTGAATTTCTCATCACAATTATAACAAATCCCTTTTTCTCGGCATTCCCGCATCTCTGGTTCACACAAATGCTTGATAGGAGTTGGTCGAGGAGATGGTGTGATGGGAGGTTGTTGGGAACCCATATTTCTAAAGGGAAAAAAGGTGGGTTTGGAGCGTTGTTGGGCTGAAATCTTGTCATCTTCCAACTTATCCAACCCTAGGAATTCCATCATTGTTTTGGGATAGAACATTTTGACCTCTGAACGGATTTTATCCTTGAGACCACTGATAAAACAACTCCTCTAGAATTCATCAGAAAATCCTTCTGTGTGATTGGCCAGTTTCTCAAATTCTGTCTGATACTCTCTCACTGTGCCAATTTGGAAAAATTTAGTGAGTGCTCCTGTGAAGTCATCAAAAGCACTAGGACCAAATTGTTGCAAAAGGAGTTGGCACAAATCTTTCCAGTTTGGCTCGTGATGAGCTTTGATGTACCAACGGTACCATTGAAGGGCTTCCTGTTCCAAATGAAAGGATGCAAGTGGAAATTTCTAGACATCAAAAGTGTTATGCAAACTGAAATATTGTTCTGCCTGGTATATCCATCCAGTCGGATCAATACCATTGAAGTGAGGAAAATCAAGTTTCGGCCCACGAAAATCGTTGGAATAAGAGAACCCAGTGGCTGCAAAAGATTATGGTTGTCGGTTATTGTTCATGGTTGAATGCTGAAGATGGAGGCTGATAAATTTTTCATCCAGATCCTGGAGTTTGGTTTGGATGGCCGCGAGTGCTTCCTCCATGGTTTTTGCTCCTGCGTGGGTGACAACCATAACCAATAGTTTTTCTTTTTCTTTTTTGAATGGGTAGAAAAACACAAACAAAGGCTTATTAGTAAAGGG
Organism: Larix kaempferi; assembly: GCA_027924585.1. Taxonomy (NCBI): domain Eukaryota; kingdom Viridiplantae; phylum Streptophyta; class Pinopsida; order Pinales; family Pinaceae; genus Larix; species Larix kaempferi. Next base: position 143,707 of record BSBM01001232.1, read on the forward strand.
AAATTTGGATTTGGGAAAAAATCTAATGGGTAATTGGGGTTGGACTAGGTTTTGGACACTTTTGAATGGACAGGGAAGCAGAAAATGAAGATTTCAGAAGCGGGGTGAAAGAATGGGAAAGTTTTTCAGAGAGAGATAAAAAAGCAGAAAAAGGAAATGAACACGGTGGCAAAATTTGAAGACGATTGCGTGAAAATTAAAAAAGTTATGGCAAACCCTAAAAATAGACAAATGCAAGATTTTTGGCTTTGGGAAGTCGAATTTGGGATAGGTCCCTTAGGAATGAAAGATGCAGAATAGGATGACAAGGGTGTCAGGGAAGTTTCAAGGAAACAGAATGAAAACAAGGGAGATATGGCGAAAAAACAGATTATTATTATTATTATTTTTTCAGAATGGATCTGCTACGGTGTTGAAGGGATTAGAAACATATGGATCGGCAATGACACTGTAATATCCTTGGAACAATTTAACCGGAATATTAACTCAACTCCAATTTTCTTTAAACTCTACTAGACAAATTTTCTTCCAATTTCTTCGAACCGTGCAAGGAGTAAGTGAGGTGTAATGGGCTAAAGACTGAGGATGGTGGGATGAAAGTTTAGTTTTGGAAAATATATGGGATTAGGTGCAGCAGCAGGTCATGGAGGTCATATTAGATTGCCTTATGCACAAGGTACCAGCACCATTCACATTTCAGCATAGAATAAGCCTATGCCTACTTCGAGGCTTCCTGGGTGTCTAGCATATGCATACAGGGAAGGGTAGGGTCACTGGGAGTTAATAACAGAGTTTATATCAGACACATATATTCTGGATAAGTTCAGTAAGGTAATTTTTCAGACTTGTGAAAATATGGGAAGAATTGGGGTTTCTGGGCTCTCCCGGGATTGCTGAGCTAGTAATTTTATTATCTTTACAAAATGAGACTAAAAGAATTCAAATTATGGTTTTGTGGAATGATATAGTTAATATATCATGTTATTAACATACTGCAAAAGAAGGGAGGTCAAATGGATGCACAGATTGCATTTTACAAAGAAATCAGTGAAACTAGCCTAGAAAACACACCCAAGTAGCTAGTCTTGCATTGTAATTAATCAAACTGCTCCAAAAATTCATATAATCTGTTCTGATATTAAATAAATCTCTGATAGATGATTTTCAACACATATAATCCAAAATATAGATTCAGAACACTCTCTTTCTCATTATTAGATTGCCTTCCAAAGTACATGCCTCACAGGCTAGATTTTCATTACATTTGATGGAGAATGAAGAGAAGAATTAGAATATTACTATGGATCTGCTACGGAGTTATTATCAGGTCACCTATAGGTCATATGAATGTAATTGGATGCATACTGAACTTTTGGACTTGATTGGGGCGCTTTCACTGAGCCAACCCTCTCCTTCAGGGAAAGCTCCTCTAGATTTAGCTGTGAATGGGAGAAGAATGTAAGAAGAGAGTAAGGATCACATATGAAGCTGATCTCTGATCATATAAATCTCTTATGTTATACAAATCATGGCATACTGAGCTTCATGGAGATCCTGGGTGCAACTCCTGAGAACTAGCTCCTCCTTCTAGTTATTTTCCTTCAAATATAGCTGCTAATCCACTGTAGAATTGTCCTCCTCTTCAAGCTGACTATAAATATTCATGGCTGGACTGATATGAATGTTATTGGCTGCAATAACATATTCTGGACCTGCATAACACTCTTAGATAACTCACAAAGTCTTGGGGCACATCACCCAAGCAAACTTGTTGAGGCACATCACTCAACTAGAGAGGCTCAGAGCTCTCAAACCAAAATTGCAAATGACAAAAGTTCCTCATTGGAGTTGGTTGGCTTCTTTTATAAACTTCATGATGACTTGCTGAGTAAGTTACTTAGCTTTGGTGACTTGTGAGAGTAGGTTACCCACTTGTCCACCCTACTCCAAGTCATGTAGGTGCCTTCTTGGAATAATTAGCAAGTTTTGTCTTAGAAAAACTTGCCAACTTTTGTCTCTCTTCACCCAGATTAGCAACTGCACCTTAGTTAGCTTTTTGGATGTTGCTAAATCCTTACTTATAGCTTTTCTTGTTTTTTCCACTTTATTTACTTTCCACTTTTATGCTTTTTCTAGCTTTTGTCAGTTTCCTTCTTGGTTCACCTTGCCAACTTGTCTCCATTAGATTCTCTTGCTATTATGAGATTTTACCACTTAGGCAAGTTTAGCCTACTTGACCAATTCGAATTTCCTAGCCAAGTCAACAACCACTTGGCACATTTATTAGCAATAGCCATTTAAATGTGAATAATACAACTTAGAAATAATTTAACTTAGCCATTAATTAATTACCCAGTAATTAATTAATTAATATGGTGTAATGCCTCAAAATTTCCCTAATTAATTAATTACTTAGACTTAGTCATGGGGTTAATAAATACATGGGGGTCCCCCCTTGTCAATTTAATTCCCAAATACAACCTTAGACATCTTCCATAAGGTAGTTTCCATACTTGCTCATTAATTTAAATAATTATTGCCTAGGTGACTTAGGCCAAAATTACCCCATGGGCCATAGCAAAATTTGGGGACATGACAATCCTCCCTTCCTCAGATTGCTTGTCCTCAAGCAATGTCAAGATTCCACCAACCTTCTGCTGCACCACTCTGATTATAATTGTCCCCACCCACTGTACAGTCTGGAATTAACTTGGGTCTTCAAAAAAATGAAGAAAAATTGCACTGTAATTTATATATGCAATTTAACCAGCAATGAACAAAATTTCCAACTCAGTTAGGATAACTTGAGTAGAATTCCTAGATCCCATGGTCCCTGATGAATACCATCCATTATATATGTTACTTGTGAAAACTTCTCACTCCAGGGTATGCCCGGATCTATCCATCGTGCTGAAAGTGTGCCTCTCCTAGTGCAAAATTGAATAACTGTGTGACTTCTCCACCAAACACAGAAGTTCTTGAAAGCATGCAAATTAGAATGCATCTCTTGTGCATGGGCACTGGAGACATCTAATGGCTGCAAAATACATTTTTGTTGCTGCTCACAATTTAAGACAATGTCAGTTATAACAACAAATTTATTGGAGAAACAATTGAACATTTTACCTTCCAAGGTCTTCACTGCAATGATGCCCATATCCATCCAACCCATAGATGGACAAGCACTTTTATTTGCTAAGTCATATGGAATGTGATCATCCATGTGTATGTCCTCCTCACATAAAGAGAACTCATGATCTCTATGGAACTCCACAGGTGTTCCCCTCTTCATCCAATGGCTCGCCTCTTTGCCATTGATCCAAGGGTGCATAACTCCATCAAATGACCCACATACTAAAAGTAAGTGTGCATCTGATACTTCCTTGTCAAAAATGGCTGCACACACATGCATGGGCTGCCTCCACTGCTGTGGGTTAAGGAACATGTCATCAACCTCGATTTTAGGATCCTCATGCTCATCATGTGACACCAAGAGGAAGAATCCTTTTACCCAATTTTCATTCCCACAATTTGTGGTTGAATGTGGAGTGGAGAATGAAGGGTGGTGAGCCATGCTTCTAAACATTCCATCCACTTTTTCTACACCTTCTTCCAGCACATACTGAACAGATTGCTCCTCATGGTCCACCCACTCATGAGGTTCCTCCATAGATATTTTTATGTCATTTACCCAAAAGGGATGACTCTCAGGAAAAATTGAGGATTCGGTCAATTCTTGCCACTCTTGTTGAAATTCTTCTATCTTCCTTTGTGATTCTAAGAGGGCACTTTCAGTGTATCTCAAAGAATCTTGGGTGGCCAACAACTCACCTTTGAGCTTGCAGTTCACTTTTTCATATATGCTAATACTCTCTTCATCATGCAGTGTTGCTTCCCGCAATAACTCAAGAAACTCAAACATGTAATTTTTATCTGAAAGCAACTGTGAGAAATTACCTTTGATTGTGGACATTGCTTTCTGGATGTCCTCCATGGCTTCAAAGGAAGATTGGTCTTCCATTAATGCAGATTCCCAACACAACTTTGATATTGAAGCATGAGTTTCATGGAGAAGTTTCAGGGCTTCTTGGATCTTTTGTTCATCCATCTTTAAAGATGCTACAAGAAGATGAGGTTCTTGCAGATGTTCCTCCTCTTGATTTTCCATCCCCGGATTGATTTTATGCAGTGCACTCGAAGTTTGGAAATCTGATCCATATATTGCTGCTGCAATATATTCATCTCTTAGGTCCTCAACAACATAATTTGGGCTGCAAATTAATTGTTCATTCCTCCTGGGTATACCAGGAAGGTGTTCTCTCAATTTTCCAGCCTTCACATTGCATTTCTTTTTGACATTAGAATTCTGAACCTCATCACTAGGGAGCTCAACCACTCTGAACTTTTCGCTAGAAGTGGCTGCCATATCAGATTGAAATAATGACACATAAAAATCAGAATTTAATAAGTCACCAGGTGTCATGTTATCCTCCCTATGAGGTGGAGGGTTGGTGCTTTGGCCTTCCATCAATTCCTCAATTTCAGTTTCTGTTGTTCCTAGAACTTCTTCTTTCCCCAGGGATATTGCGCCCTCAACACCTTCATCAATGGGAATCTCCATGTCCCCCACATATATGTGAGAGTATACATCTTTGGATGCTTCCCCACACTTAAAACATTCCTTAGTAGATTCTCTTCCGTCCATGTAGGCATCTTGCAAACACCCTTCTAGTGATTCATCTTGGTTAATACATTCACCCTTATCACCAAGGATATGAAACTCAACATCCAGGGAATCCCTTATGTAGTAATTGTCTTCTGATGTGGCTGCAACATCATCATGACACAATTTAGTACAAAAATCTGAAAGTGGTCCATACCTTTGCATCTTGCTTCTCTCTTCAATGGGTGGGGTTATGGTGCCTTGTTCTACCACTGATTCTACTAGTTCACATCTAACTGATGTGTGGTCAATTTCTACTTCCTTGTGAAGCTCATGTGGTGTCTTTGGATTTGATTTATGTTCTAATTTTAGATATGATTCGAAATATGGTTCAACGCCCCTAACAGTACCAATCTCATCTGAGATGTTCTTAAGATCCTCATCATAGAATCTTGTAGTAGATTCTTCTTCCCTTTTGTCAACAATCTCATGATTGGGTTTTGGGTCCTGTTTCTCCTTGGTTGTCTTACGATGAAGCTTCTTGGAGGATCTTCTTGAAGAGGATCCAAAAATTCTTGTGAAGTCACATGCATCCAATAAAGTTTTCATATCTTTCATTAACTCTTCCATAGGAGGTTGACCTTTGATTGTGGAACATGCAATTTTTTGGATCCTCTGAATAGGGCTATCAAAATAACCATAGTCTCTTCTTCCCATCACGATCTCACAGGAGATGCTTGTGGAAGGTACTTCTTGGGGATTCTCTTCCTCATAGTGTCTGCAGTATTCTTCATACTGCTCATCATAATTATCATACTCTTCATAAAAATAATCTTCCTCCTCATACAACGCAAAGTCTGAATCTTCCATGACATGGAACTAATTTCAAAACTACAATTTCAAAATAGTGCTGAGCTACTTTTCCACTGAGATTAACTTTCCACATGCTGAGCCAAGGAAAGTTCTCTGATATCACTGTAATATCCTTGGAACAATTTAACCAGAATATTAACTCAACTCCAATTTTCTTTAAACTCTACTAGACAAATTTTCTGCCAATTTCTTCGAACCATGCAAGGAGTAAGTGAGGTGTACTGGGCTAAAGACTGAGGATGGTGGGATGAAAGTTTAATTCTGGAAAATATATGGGATTAGGTGCAGCAGCAGGTCATGGAGGTCAGATCAGAGTTCCTTATCCACAAGGTACTAGCACCATTCACTTTTTAGCATAAAACAAGCCTATGGTTACTTTGAGGCTTCCTAGGTGTCTGGTATATGCATACAGGGAAGGGTAGGGTCACTGGGAGTTCATAAAAAAGTTTATATCAGTCACATATATGCTGGATAAGTTCAGTAAGGTAATTTTTCAGACTTGTAAAAATATGGGAAGAATTGGGGTTTCTGGGCTCTCTCGGGATTGTTGAGCTAGTAATTTTCTTATCTTTACAAAACGAGACTAAAAGCATTAAAATTATGGTTTTTTGGACTGATATGGTTAATATATCATGTTATTAACATACTACAAAATATGGGAGGTCAAATGGATGCACAGATTGCATTTTACAAAGAAATCAGTGAAACTAGCCTAGAAAACACACCCAAGTAGCTAGTCTTGCATTGTAATTCATCAAACTCCTCCAAAAATTCATATAATCTGTTCTGATATTAAATAAATCTCTAATAGATTATATTAAACACATATAAGTCAAAATATAGATTCAGAACACTCTCTTTCTCATTATTAGATTGCCTTCCAAAGTACATGCCTCACAGGCTAGATTTTCATTACATTTGATGGAGAATGAAGAGAAGAATTAGAATATTACTGTGGCTCTGCTCCGGAGTTATGAACAGGTCACCTACAGGTCATATGACTTTCATTGGCTGCATACTGAACTTCTGGACTTGATTGGGGCACTTTCACTGAGCCAACCCTCTCCTTCAGGGAAAGCTCCTCTAGATTTAGCTGTGAATGGGAGAAGAATGTAAGAAGAGAGTGAGGATCATATATGAAGCTGATTTCTGATCATATAAATCTCTGATGTTCTGCAAATCATGGCATACTGAGCTTCATGTATATCCTTGGCGCAACTCCTGAGAACTAGCTCCTCCTTCTAGTTATTTTCCTTCAAATCTAGCTGCTAATCCACTGTAGAATTGTCCTCCTCTTCAAGCTGACTATAAATATTCATGGTTGGACTGATATGAATGTTATTGGCTGCAATAACATATTATGGACCTGCATAGCACTCTTAGATAACTCACAAAGTCTTGGGGAAAATCACCCAAGCAAACTTGTTGAGGCACATCACTCAACTAGAGAAGCTCAATGCTCTCAAACCAAAATTGCAAATGACAAAAGTTCCTCATTGGAGTTGGTTGGCTTCTTTTATAAACTTCATGATGACCTGCTGAGTAAATTACTTAGATTTGGTGACTTGTGAGAGTTGGTTACCCACTTTCCCATCCTACTCCAAGTCATGTAGGTGCCTTCTTGGAATAATTAGCAAGTTTTGTCTTAGAAAAACTTGCCAACTTTTGTCTTTCTTCACCCAAATTAGCAACTGCACCTTAATTAGCTTTCTGGATGTTGCTAAATCTTTACTTACAGCTTTTCTTGTTTTTTCCACTTTATTTACTTTCCACTTTTATGCTTTTTCCTGCTTTTGCCATCTTTTGTCAGTTTCCTTCTTGGTTCACCTTGCCAACTTGTCTCCATTAGATTCTCTTGCTATTCTGAGATTTTACCACTTAGGCAAGTTTATCCTACTTGACCAATTCGAATTTCCTAGCCAAGTCAACAACCACTTGGCACATTTATTAGCAATAACCATTTAAATGTGAATAATATAACTCAGAAATAATTTAACTTAGACATTAATTAATTACCGAGTAATTAATTAATTAATATGGTGCAATGCCTCAAAATTTTCCAATTAATTAATTTCTCAATTAATTAATCACTTAGACTTAGTCATGGGGTTAATAACTACATGGGGGTCCCCCCTTGTCCATTTAATTCCCAAATACAACCTTAGACATCTTCCATAAGGTAGTTTCCATACTTGCTCATTAATTTAAATAATTATTGCCTAGGTGACTTAGGCCAAAATTACCCCATGGGCCGTAGCAAAATTTGGGGACATGACAGTCCTCCCTTCCTAAGATTGCTTGTCCTCAAGCAATGTCAGGATTCCACCAAGCTTCTGCTGCACCACTCTAATTATAATTGTCCCCATCCACTGTATAGTCTGGAATTAACTTGGGTCTTCAAAAAAATGAAGAAAATTTGCACTGTAATTTATATCTGCAATTTAACCAGCAATGAACAAAATTTCCAACTCAGTTAGGATAACTTGAGTAGAATTCCTAGATCCCATGGTCCCTGATGAATACCATCCATTATATATGTTACTTGTGAAAAATTCTCACTCCAGGGTATGCCTGGATCCATCCATTGTGCTGAAAGTGTGCCTATCCTAGTGCAAAATTGAATAACTGTGTGACTTCTCCACCAAACACAGAAGTTCTTGAAAGCATGCAAATTAGAATGCATCTCTTGTGCATGGGCACTGGAGACATCTAATGGCTGCAAAATACATTTTTGTTGCTGCTCACAATTTAAGACAATGTCAGTTATAACAACAAATTTATTGCAGAAACAAGTGAACATTTTACCTTCCAGGGTCTTCACTGCAATGATGCCCATATCCATCCAACCCATAGATGGACAAGCACTTTTATTTGCTGAGTCATATGGAATGTGATCATCCATGTGTATGTACTCCTCACATAAAGAGAACTCATGATCTCTATGGAACTCCACAGGTGTTCCCCTCTTCATCCAATGGCTCGACTCTTTGCCATTGATCCAAGGGTGCATAACTCCATCAAATGACCCACATACTGAAAGTAAGTGTGCATCTGATACTTCCTTGTCAAAAATGGCTGCACACACATGCATGGGCTGCCTCCTTTGTTGCGGGTTAAGGAACATGTCATCAACCTCGATTTTAGGATCCTTCTGCTCATCATGTGACACCAAGAGGAAGAATCCTTTTACCCAATTTTCATTCCCACAATTTGTGGTTGAATGAGGAGTGGGGAATGAAGGGTGGTGAGCCATGCTTTTGAACATTCCATCCACTTTTTCTGCACCTTCTTCCAGCACATACTGAACAGATTGCTCCTCATGGTCCACCCACTCATGAGGTTCCTCCATAGATATTTTTATGTCATTTACCCAAAAGGGATGACTCTCAGGAAAAATTTAGGATTCGGTCAATTCTTTCCACTCTTGTTAAAATTCTTCTATCTTCCTTTGTGATTCTAAAAGGGCACTTTCAGTGTATCTCAAAGAATATTGGGTGGCCAACAACTCACCTTTGATCTTGCAGTTCACTTTTTCATATATGCTAATACTCTCTTCATCATGCAGTGTTGCTTCCCGCAATAAATCAATAAGCCTAAACATGTAATTTTTATCTGAAAGCAACTGTGAGAAATTACCTTCGATTGTGGACATTGCTTTCTGGATGTCCTCCATGGCTTCAAAGGAAGATCGGTCTTCCATTAATGCAGCTTCCCAACGCAACTTTGATATTGAAGCATGAGTTTCATGGAGAAGTTTCAGGCCTCTTGGATCTTCTGTTCATCCATCTTTAAAGATGCTGCAAGAAGATGAGATTCTTGCAGATGTTCCTCCTCTTCATTTTCCATACCCGGATTGATTTTATGTATTGCACTCGAAGTTTGGAAATCCGATCCATATATTGCTGCTGCAATATATTCATCTCTTAGGTCCTCAACAACATAATTTGGGCTGCAAATTAATTGCTCATTCCTCCTGGGTATACCAAGAAGGTCTTCTCTCAATTTTCCAGCCTTCACATTGCATTTCTTTTTGACATCAGAATTCTGAACCTCATCACTAAGGAGCTCAACCACTCTGAACTTTTCGCTAGAAGTGGCTGCCATATCAGATTGAAATAATGACACATAAAAATCAGAATTTAATAACTCACCAGGTGTCATGTTATCCTCCCCATGAGGTGGAGGGTTGGTGCTTTGGCCTTCCATCAATTCCTCATTTTCAGTTTCTGTTGTTGCTATAACTTCTTCTTTCCCCAGGGATATTGCACCCTCAACACCTTCATCAATGGGAATCTCCATGTCCCCCACATATATGTGAGAGTACACATCTTTGGATGCTTCCTCACACTTAAAACATTCCTTAGTAGATTCTCTTCCGTCCATGTAGGCATCCTGCAAACACCCTTCTAGTGATTCAGCTTGGTCACTACAGTCACCCTTATCACCAAGGATATGAAACTCAACATCCAGGGAATCCCTTATGTAGTAATTGTCTTCTGATGTGGCTGCAACATCATCATGACACAATTTAGTACAAAAATCTGAAAGTGGTCCATACCTTTGCATCTTGCTTCTCTCTTCAATGGGTGGGGTTATGGTGCTTTGTTCTACCACTGATTCGACTAGTTCACATCTAACTAATGTGTGGTCAATTTCTACTTCCTTGTGAAGCTCATGTGGTGTATTTGGATCTGATTTATGTTCTACTTTTAGATCTGATTCGAAATATGATTCAACACCCTTAACAGTACCAATCTCATCCAAGATGATCTTAAGATCCTCATCATAGTATCTTGCAGTAGGTTTTTCTTCCCTTTTGTCAACAATCTCATGATTGGGTTTTGGGTCCTGTTTGTCCTTGTTTGTCTTAGGATGAAGCTTCGTGGATCGCTTTTATTGATCGCAGGCCACTTCGAGGGGGCAACCTCCTTTGAGTAAGCTCAATACAAATAACTTCACGGTACCTTCATTGGTATCAACAAAAACTTATATACTAAGTCTAGGTGCCAATACCATGGGTCAATACCATGTGTCAATACAAACCATGGGCCGATACAAACTAAGGATCAACAATTACTCCGGGACGTCTTACAAAGCATATGCGTCCAACAACAGTAATACAAACTATGGATCAACAAATACTATGGGACAACTTACAAAGCATATGCGTCCAACAACAATATACTAACAAAGTAAATAGAAGGGTTGACATGGGTTCCTAACATCCCCTCTCCCTTAGAAAAAGCTTTTTCCTCAAAGCTTTAGATGTGGAAATTGATGCAGAATCTGAAGGAGTGGTTCCCCTTTAGCATCCTCGGGTTGCATTCCGGGCCACTGGCGCCTTTTGAGTTTAAGGAGGATTGCTTGGAAGGCTGTAGATGAAGAAGAACCATATCAGCTGCATGAAAAGTGCGCTCTGAACGGTGTTGATCGACTTCTTGTTTCAATCGAATTCTTGCCATGTGAAGATTGTCCTGCAGAATGAGAAGAATCTGATCGCGGTTTCGAAGAACCGAGTCAATTGCCTGAAGTGGGGAGCTGCTGAGGGTGTATGGAAGAAGAACTAGCGGTTCCTGTCCATAGACTTCTTGGTATGGTGTCCTTTTAGATGTGGTATTGTACCACTGGAGCGCTTCTAGGAAATCCATAGAAATAGTTGTCCAAATCTGTGTAGGGATAGGCAAGGGTGCGAGCAATCCCGAAAGGAGTGTCGTTTCACCCTTGTCATAATTCCCTAATAGGGATGGCTGCCACTTTGGTACTACATGCAAAATAGACATCATTTCCTATTGAGATGTAGATGCGGCTAAATGCTTACCGGAAAGGTCTCTTGAAGGCGGCAAGCCCACTGGTGCAGCAAAGACACCTGCATATCTATCCAAGGAAGTAGTGGAGATCGTTGATGGATGCATATGAATGGAATGGAGCTGAGCGATGACACCATGTGAATTCTTCTTAAGGATATTTTCCAGGCAATGTGAACTGATGATGCAGAGAGACCCTGGTTGTAAGCCCGTAAATTTGTGTTGTGTCCCATTGACTGAAAACTGCATCTAGAGTTCAACAAAATCCCATAAGATGGGGCCAAGTGTGCGTAACCATTGAATTCCCAAGACCACATCACATCCACCTAAGGACAAGGAAAACATGTCAGAGCGCAAGTTATAATCTACTAGAGAGATACACACATTGTAACACTTTCCCTTGCAAGGTAAGGTGCCCCCATTGGCAACCATGACTTCAAAGTTGGAGCAAGGATGGACAAAAAAATCAGTTTGTTTGGCGATCCGGGGGTCAATGAAGTTATGAGTGCTACCAGAATCAATGAGTATTGTAAGAGGAAGATTCTTGAAGTAACCCCTGACCCACATTGTTTGGGGGGTGGTGACGCCGGATAAAGCATGGAGAGATATCTATGGTTGGTTGTCCTGAGATGGGGGATCAATAGGCGGCTCCTGAATGTTGACCTGATCATCCATTGTATCTGGAGCTTCTTCACCAATTTTAGAGGCAGGTGGAGAATCCATATCCAAGAGATAGAGCTTTTGTTGAACACATATATGTCCCCGAGTGAATTTCTCATCAAAATTATAACAAATCCCTTTTTCTCTGCGTGCCTGCATCTTTTTTTCAGACAAATGCTTGATAGGAGTTGGTCGAGGAGTTGGAGGGATGGGAGGTCGTTGAGAATCCATATTTCAGAAGGGGGAAAAAGTGGGTTTGGAGCGCTGTTGGGCTACAATCTTGTCTTCTTCCAACTTAACCAACCCGAGGGCTTCCATCATTGTGTTGGGACAAAACATTTTAACCTCTGAGCGGATTTCATCCTTAAGACCACTGATAAAATAAATCCTGTAGAATTCATCAGACAATCCTTCTGTGTGATTGGTTAGTTTCTCAAATTTTGTCTGATACTCTCTCACAGTGCCAATTTGGTGAAGTTTAGTGAGGGATCCTGTGAAGTCATCAAAAGCACTAGGACCAAATCATTGCAAAAGGAGCTGGCAAAAATCTGGCCATTTTGGCTCTTCATGAGCCTTGATGTACCAACGGTACCATTGAAGAGATTCCTGTTCCAAATGAAATGATGCAAGTGGAACTCTGGTGACATAAAAAATATTATGCAGACTGAAATACCGTTCTGCATGATAGATTCATCTAGTCGGATCAGTACCATTGAAGCGAGGAAAATCAAGCTTCGGACCACAAAAATTGCTGGAAGAAGAGAACCCATTGTCTGAGAAGACTCGGACTGTCGTTTGTTGTTCATGGCTGAATGTTCAAGATGGAGGCCGAGAATTTTTTCATCCAGATCTTGGAGTTTGGTTTGGATGGCTGCAAGTGCTTCTTCCATTGGTTTTGCTTCTGCGTGGGTGACAACCATAACCAGGAGTTTTTTTGTTTTTTTTGGGGAATGGGTAGAAAAACACAAACAGAACCTTATTTAGTAAAGGGAAATTTGGATTTGGGAAAAAATTTGATGGGTACTTGGGGTTTGACTAGGTTTTAGACACTTTTGAATGGACATGGAAGCAGAAATGAGGATTTCAGAAGCGGGGTGAAAGAATGAGAAAATTTGTCAGAGAGGGACAAAGAAGCAGAAATAGGAAATGAACATGGTGGCAAAATTTGAAGGCGATTGAGTGAAAATTAAAGAAGTTATGGAAAACCCTAAAAATAGACAAATGTGGGATTTCTGGCTTTGGGAAGTGGAATTTAGGATAGGGTCCATAGGAATGAAAGATGCAGAATGGGATTACAGGGGTGTCAGGGAAGTTTCAAGGGAAACAGAGTGAAAATAAGGGAGATATGGTGAAAAAACAGATTTATTATTATTATTATTATTTTCAGAATGGATCTGCTAGGACGCAGAAGGGATCGGAAATAGATGGATCTGCAACGACATGGAAGTGATCGGCAACAAATGGATATGAAACAACGCCAAATGGATCGAATACAGTTGGATTTGAAATAGCTTTAAGAATAGATCTGAAACGACTGGATCTGGAATGGCTTTCAGAATGGATCTGAAACGGCATGGAAGTGATCGGCAACAGTTCAGCTAAAAATAGATATGGACCCCAGGTATGTTCGACTTCCTAACAGTTCAGGGGTTTCACTCGGACACCAATGCTGTTTGGCAGCTTGCATATTGGGGCAGTGCCCCTCACTCCACGGCTCAAGTAAAATTAATAACCGCTTTGCCACAAACGACAGCTCTCGGTTTACCTCACGGGTGGGAACTAGTCAATCAGGTAGGGTTCGTTTCCCTTTTTGCTGGCAGGTCCTCTCAATGGGCCAGCTACTTTGGGGTTCATGTGGTACTCCTCACAATGAGTTTTAGGGATTATGCCCAAGTACTTCCCATAGTTAAGCGGATAGGGATTATTCCCAGATCCGAACTTGCAACAGATGCGAAAAAAAAAAATTGGCAGAAATTCCACCCAACCAGCCCAAGAAAGTGCTCTGATACTAGATGTGAAGAACCTACAACAATTAATAAATGAAAATACACGAGATAGCAGAAATAACAGAACTCAGAATTGATTTTATTGATCACAGGCCACTTCGAGGGGGCAACCTCCTTTGAGCAAGCTCAATACAAATAAATTCACGGTACCTTCATTGGTCTCAACACAAACTTATCTACTAAGTCTACGCGCCAATACCATGGGTCAATACCATGTGTCAATACAAACCATGGGCCAATACAAACTATGGATCAAAAACTACTACGGGACGACTTACAAAGCATATGCGTCCAACAACAATAATACAAACTACGGATCAACAAATACTACGGGGCGACTTACAAAGTATATGCGTCCAACAAAAATATACTAACAAAGTAAATAGAAGGGTTGACATGGGTTCCTAACAGTAAAATTTATCTATTAACAGATTTCCCCCTGGTGTGTGAGGTCATGAACTCATTGTGTGGTTGAAATACATCATAAGTCTTTCATACTTTCAATATGGAATGGAAGGGCACCATGGAAAATAAAGTACAAATATCCTAGAAAAGGAATCCCCCTCCCACTCAAAGAGGTCAGGTGCATATAATCTCAAATACAAATGTGGCGAGCATCCCCATATTCATATCATTGTGTCAATATAATCTGGGATCTAAACCGAGAGGGTTCTGATCAATACATGAATAAATTATGCATATAATACATCATGAGGGTCAAAGAGGGACCCGATCCAAGTACATAAACATGGTCCAATCATGGTTGATTTGAAGTACATTAGTAGGAACATTGGCATCCCCATCGAGATGGAAAATCACACAAATTAAAGCCCTATTAAAATTGGAGGGGGCCAAGATTTGGAAGGAGTAAATAGTGATGTAACTTCTCACAAGTGGTTGAAACTGCTAAAAGACTGAGCCAAACACATCCAGGGAATTGCAACTGAAATTGGAGCATTATTACCAACATCGCTCATACATTATGGGAAGCATAAGATTGATGGGATTCTAAAGTAATTTCAAGGACTGGAGGGAGTCATGGATTTTCGACATCTTCTATCAAAATAGATAAAGGGATCACCATACTATATGTCAACTGTGTGATAATGAGTTGGATTCAAGCACATGAGAATCAACCAATCCAACGAGAAATGAGTTATCCCCTCAGTCGGTCTAAGGAAACCCATTGATGATGGTTATGGGGCTGAGGTACATAATGCCTCTAGGTCTATCCTCTTGAATATATGTTTTGAAATTGATATAGGGAGACCCACTAACAACAAAGTAATGATGCTTTCTTTTTGATATCATGATGGATGTCAGTAGATAATGAATAGGATTGGGACTGAGACACCAAAAGGGGGGAAACAAGGTCATTGAGTAGGGGAATAAAAAATTATTTATTTAGAGTATGAAGGCATGTCTAACCTAGTAGTATGTGTGAAACTTGTGGTAATATTAGGGGAGGGACACAACGAGGATAAACATGGGACATAACTACAATTGGGATACTGTAGAGGGGAAGTGAAAGTCCTAAGTTTGACTCTAAGAGAGGATAATATCAATAAGACTCCATGGGTGACACAATGCATAATGCTTTGAATAAAATGAATTGTGGATGCTTCCATAAGAGATAATATACAGTTTGTAGGAGTGCTAACGAGAACTTTTTAAATGGTTCCCCAAGTACATGGGTAACTGAGAAAAAATAGGGATGCAAGTATTTAAGTGTGCAATGTACAACCAAGTAAATCAATGTATCATGTGATCGTATATGGAGCATACCAAGGGTAGGACAGTGATGGTAATCTCCTTGAGGTAATATGAATGGTGGAAAAATAATGTAACTTTTACAGTATGGATGAAGTGGTGGGATTATGAAAATGTAACATGGAACATCAAAATGACATAAGTGTGGGAGTTAGGGGCTAGTTTAATGAGTGAAAATGAAGAAGCATATGTGGCTAAATTGAGGATCACAAACTAGATAGAATCCCAATCCTAGGGGGAATAAACGATATGGGTACCGATAGGTATAAGGGGTACTAATAAACGACATCCATGTAATGGAGGTTATATTTTTAGGAAAGGGTAAATGCAAGGGTGGCTGGGTTGGGCCACTTTCCTAGACATAGGGGGTCCTACAGGCGATAATGGGGTCAAAAAAGGTTGATGAACATGATGTTTTGAAGAGGGAAATCACGTATATGCCAATTTGAATAAATATACTTGTAAGAAGAGGCCACATGCAGAGATAAGTGGTTTCCGATGCAACCTAGGCTTGCACACATGGAAACAAAACCAAAGCATAACAATGTGTTTAGAAATAAACCCAAATGCACAAGTAGCATATAACATAGAGTAAATGACTAAATTACACGTGTAAACATAAACAGTAGAAACATGGGCTTCCCATAAAGTATCTCAATCACACAAAAATAATCATGTAATCAAGAAGAGTGCGGAACAAGGATTCCAATTGTGTGAATGGTGCATCAAATTGATGTCATATGAGCCCATATGGGGCAAAATATAATTTGACCTAAATGACCAAAAAGGGGTGGGACCCACAACCCTAGGTGTCATTTTCATTGTTCACTATTGGAGGAGATTGTGGGGTCTGTATCTTTAGGTGTTTATTTCTCATGTTCTTCTCGTCAGATTCAGATTCCATGACTTGCAAGTTAGTGGTCTCACCTACCTAGAACTTTCATCTGGCTTGTTTGGTAGATTTGCCCCAGGCATCCTTGGGGAATCCCAAAGGGTTTCAACTACGAGTCACATGTTTTCAGGCTTTTCCTACAACCTTGTTCATGAGAAATACCCAGATAAGTGCAACTGGGTCGCACTTCACTGGGAAAATATATGTTTGCAGGTCACACCTGAGTAGGAGAAAAGAGTGTTTGGGTTGCACTTTTTGGCCAACAAGATGTGACCAGAGGTCTCACTTTTCCTTGAGAAAAGTGTGACTTGTTTTATACATTTTTATGGAAAAAAGATTTGTGGACTCCAAAAATTATTATGGAGAATGAGGGTTAACTTGAGATAGTGAGATGTTTCTAGTCTTAGAGAAGCTATCATAAATGATTCCCTAGTGAGGGACAGTCTAGGGAGGTATTTGTTGCTCATGTTTCTTGAGAACCCATTGATGAGGTCAGCTAGCTATTGCTGATGAATATCATTGAGTAATGAGACCCTAATGTAGAGGCCTTCCCTGTACAGGGTGAGCAAATAAATCTCACCTTTCCATATGCATACTTTATGATTGGGCTCCCAAATTTGGGATTCATATGTGATACTCAGCCCGTGAAACCACAAAATGTGGACATGGAGGACATACTAGCCACCCATTATAGAGATGGCGCATAGTTACATGGTTCCTCCATGCTACTAACATACATAAATATCATGGAGGTATGAGCAATGATTGTAGGTGTCGTACAAGTATTGGGGTCAAGTGGGACCCACAAGATATTTGACAGTGACTGTGGAGCATGTTCTAGGTGGGACCTACCTTGAATGGGACCAAATTTTATGGATAAATAATGCATCAGTAACTTAACCATTGTAGTAAGTGAGGAGCTAATTTTAGGTTTGCACCTTCATGTGTGCCTTCTTCTTCAAGTGAGTTCTACATTGTGACCCCATGTCATGATTCGAGATGCTGGGATGTTGGATCCACAAATGCATTAATGGGGAGAGATGACGATACCAGGTAGAGGCAATCTCGTTGGCTATATAGTCGGCCATGCATTCTTCACATAGTGGAACCAACTGCTAGTAGTTGTTGAGGACTACTTGTATGTTGAGATGGACTTCCAGGGTTATTCGGAGTTGCCATGCCCACGAGGCTAGGCATGGGACCCGTTGGTACATATGACTATGCATTTTTATTTTTTGTGTTTACTTACTAGCATAGATGGTAGCTGGATTTATTTATGTGATACATGGTACTAATTATTCATTTCTTGTGTGTGCAAATGCAAGACCATTTCCCCATTGAGATTTCAATAACAATGGGGTAGGTTCAAGGGGGTCGTCCCTACCCCCCTAACACAATGGTGAAAATGTGGGGACAAGGCCATTGTGGATGGGATTCATCATGATATTGACCAACTACTAGAGGGTATCCCTAATGATGGTTGGAAGTATTTGGATGATGATATCATTGCGGTGTGCTATTGGGCACCACCTGAGTGGTGTTGCACCATGAGGTGGATAACCGTGGCTATGTGGGAAATCCATGATACGACGAGGGAGAATTTCCATGGAATGGATGAGGAGGACAAGGATAGCGAGGATGAGGGTGTGTCTGATGACTCGAGTGATGAGGATGGCGATGAGTAGAAATTTCCCCATTCTATGGACATGGTATTTTTGACTATGTATCACATATTTTTTACTGTGTTGAGGGATCGCAAATGTAAATACTTCTTATTTGGACTTATGCTTATATATTTACATATGCACATGGATGTGTATTTTTATACATGAGGCTTGTGGTATAATGCAATGTGATGTATTATTTTATGTACATGTGGATGCGCTCTATCGGATTATGATGTTATATATACATGCAAGGTTTATTCCCTTATTATTGATGATTAATGTGCCAATATAGAATCTGATTTGCAGTATGATCTATGAAACTATTAAGACTCGTGGTTATATGAATGTACGCAATGAATTCAAACTATCTAACCATTTTTCTAGCTTGCATATACTTTCTAAAGAGGAAAGGATCACATACCTGATAACAATTATTCAATTGTGTGACAAGCAATTGGGAATCGAGGTAAACATGAAGGTGATGGTGAAACATGACATGGTTTCTTGACTACCTAAAATTATTCCCCCTCTAATGGAGTATGTGAAGGTTGTGTGCTTGGAAAGCATTTCCAAGCTCCTTTTGAGACTAGAAAGGCATGGAGAGAAAAGACATAGGTAGAACATGTGCATAGTGACCTATGCTACACGAACAAACCATCACTAGTAGGTGCGAGGTATATTTTAACCTCCATTGATGATTTTTCCAAGTATATTTGGGAATATTTCTTGAAGAATAAGGGTCATGTCTTTGAAAGTATCAAGGAATTTCAGGCATGAGATGAAAACTAGTGTAGTCAACTTACAAAATGTTTGAGATCAGATAGTGGTGGCAAATATGAGGGAAAAGTTTTTGAAAACTATCTGTCACAAAATGGAATCTCTTAGTAGGTATCAGTGCCTCACACATCTCAACAAAATGAGGTAGAAAAAAGGAAAAATCAAACTTTGGTTGAAATGACATGCTATCTACTTTAGGATAAAGACTTGTCAACTAGCTTCTTGGCAGAAGTTGTCTACTATTCAAATTATATGTTGAATCTTATTCTAACTAGGGCTGTCCTTAATATGATCCTGTTGAGAAATGGAGCGGAATTAAGGAAACCATCATTTGATCACCTTAGAACGTTCAGATTTATTTCATGGATGCACATTCCATATGACGACAAAAATAAATTGGATGGAAAGAGTCATGCTTACATCACGATGGGTCACTCTTAAGAGTTGAAAACCTACAAATTGTTTGATCCAGTCAAACAAGAGAACATCATTTGAAGAGGTGTTTCCTTTGATGAGAATACCTCTGATATTAAATTGTCGAATTCCTCTTCTAGTTTGATGAGAAATGATCCTTTTGAAATTATGACAGAAACATGATCAATTGAACCCTATTTTGGAGTTTTAACCAAATAGTTGACTCAATTATCGGCTTTGACATGTAGTCAACTAGTGACTACAAAATTGGCCACTAGATTTGGGTCCCTTAATCAATATTTTGGTGTACTAAACACAACGGGGGTTTAGCTTATTGATCAATATCTTAGCACGTTCATTCATAAAGGGGGGTTTTAAATTGTGAAAAATAATGTCAATATATTGTAGGTATTAGGGATGGGGAGTAGATTCTGGGGGGTTTATAGGTTCTGGGGGGTATAAAAAGGGGTATCTAGTAAAAATATGGAATATTTCATAAAAATATGGTTTTTTAATTGGAAAAATGGATTGGGAAGGGAGTTCAACAAAAATATTTTGGTAGGTATTTATCAATATCTAGTGAAATTAAGGGTATTATTTATTATCACATGAACGAAGGTGTTATGGCATAGTTCCACTGAGTGAATACCCCATGACTAAACGATAGAGTAAATAATTCATCTTATAATTATTCTCTACCCCATTGGAATACCAAGACAATTGAAGTTGTGAGAGCTAATGTTGGAGATATTAATCACTTGAGGAAGATTAGAAGTAAAACATAGTTGGTAGTGTTGCTCTAATGGCATGTGTTCTAGAGGCATGTGATACAGATACATATGTAGACGTAGATGTTGACCTTAATGGGGAAATTATATGGATGAAGAGAACCATACCTTGATGAAAAATGTAACATGGGATTTGTTTCCTTGACTGCAAGGAAAGAACATAGTGACATTTCGATGGGTCT
The DNA here is from genome assembly GCA_027924585.1 of Larix kaempferi. Taxonomy (NCBI): domain Eukaryota; kingdom Viridiplantae; phylum Streptophyta; class Pinopsida; order Pinales; family Pinaceae; genus Larix; species Larix kaempferi. The sequence goes on from BSBM01001232.1 coordinate 164,203, forward strand.
ACAAGACCAAATTCACATCTCATGGTGTTGTTGAAACATATAAGGCTCGTTTGATTGCAAATGGTTTTTCTCTGTAAGAAGGCATCAACTACAATGAAACAAGTGTCCCCTGTTGTAAATATAAACTTGGTTCGACTGATTCTTTCACTCGCTACTCAACTTGGATGGGAGGTACATTAGATGGATTATTGAAGGAGCGGATATGCACTCATATTTATATCAACTCAATGTTTCAATCCCTACTATGAGATCATCTTCAGGATAAATAAGGCACTTTTGACATTAGATGGATGTCAAAAGGGCCTTTCTTCCTGGATATCTAAGTGACGAAATCTATATGGAACAACCCTTTGCTTTGGAAAGGATTCCAATCTTGTTTGTCGACTAAAGAAATCCCTATATGATTTAAAACAGGCCCCTAGGGCTTGGTATGAGACGATTGATCATTTTTTGATCAATATTGGTTTCAAACATTGTAAATCAGATCATAACATTTATGTTTTACATGTAAATGGAAGTGAAAGCTTAATTGTTGCATTATATGTAGATGATTTAGTCATTATTGGTAGCAATGTAAATCTGATTTTGGGTTTGAAGAACCAATTCATTAATACATTTGAAATGACTGACCTTGGTCTTTTACATTACTTTTTGGGCATTTAAGTTCTACAAATGGATAATGGTATCTTTATTTCTTAACTTAAGTATGTGATGGATCTTTTGAAAAGATTCAAGATGAACTATTGTAAAGCATTTGATACACCTTTTCAGCCAGGAGTGAAGTTGACAAAGGACTGTGACATATCGCAACTTGATGCGATTCTTTATCGACAATTGGTCAATAGGCTAATTTATTTAACTCATAGTAGACCGGATATTTTCTTTGCTATTAGTGTGGTTTCTCAGTTTATGCAAGATATTTGAGAAAGTCATCAAATGTCCACAAATATAAATATTCATTTTATCGAGGGAATTTATCAACTTGGTATAAAATATTGCACCAATACCATAGAACAACTAGTCAGTTACATCGAATCGAATTGGGTTGGGGACAACGATGATAAGAAGTTGACATTTGGCTATGTGTCGTAGAGGAAATTTCAATTTAAAATGGGCCTTCCAAAAATAATACAAATTCCATGTCATCATGTATTAGCCAATCAAAATGCTTTAAAATTAAAAAAGGGAGCACCTAAAAAAATTGGAGGAAAGAAATAAAAACTACTTTTTTGGATCGTATTTTCCACTTATCTCCTTGTAGTTTTACTCAAATTTCAAGCGGGAGGACTCGTTGGATGCATAATTAAATTATGCATCCAACGAGTGCCCATGTTGCATACTTTTATCAACATCCACACCATGAAAAATCGAAAATACATTAAAAAGAACGTGTTTTCTCTCACTAGAAACACGTTTTTTAATATATTTTCAATTTTTCATGGTGTGGATGTTGTTAAAAGTATGCAACATGGGTACTCGTTGGATGCATCCAACGAGTCCTCCCGCTTGAAATTTGAGTAAACCTACAAGGAGATAAGTTGAAAATACAATCCAAAAAAGTAGTTTTTTACTCTCTCTCTACTATTATTTTATTATTATTTTCCTTAGGAGGCCCATTTTTTACCCAAATTTCCTCTAATAGTTTTTCTTGGTTCATGACCCTTGGTTTTGTCATGAAAAAAGTAGAAGGTGGTCTCTCTTTTGACCACAATAGTTGAATATTATAATGCAGTTAATGATAGCACATAAGCAATATGGATTTGACAGCTTATGGAAGAGCTCAATGTTTTTGGCCGATTCGAAAACTATAATATTTTTTGATAACCAAAGTGCAATATAGTTGTTGGAAATCTAGTTGCATTCAGTAAGATGAAGCACGTGGAGCTTCATGCTCGTTACTTGAGACACTTGATTCAAGATTCTATTGTAAAGCTTTTCTATTGTAGAACAAAGGATTAGATTGTTGATATCTTTATGAAGCATTTATCATAAGCTATGTTGATCAAACTTCCGGATATGCTTGGGCTTTAGGAAGCTACAATTACGGGGGGGTGTACAGAAGTAATTTCACCTCCTAAATATCTATAGTGTTGTGTTGATGAGGGTGTTGGAATAGCAAGCCATGCTAGTTCATTATACCTCTAGATATTCTAGAGATAGACAAATGGATAATTGGCTGAGTGGTTGACTAACAACCTGACTAGGCTCTCGACTAGTTAGACCAATCGACTAACAGAGGAGTCAACTAACTGACTGATTGGTCAGGAATTTGGAATAGAACCATTGACTATGGCACAAACATGGCATAATTCAAGGATGCCATTATCTGATATGACCCAAGTATGTGACACATTCTTCCTCGGTTCAAGTGAGTCAGTTACATCTTGGAGCTATAAAAGAATGATCCTACGGATCTAATAAACATGTGTGATATGGTGAACAATGCATTTCGATGCATTATTGATTGTGATATGTTGCAATTAAATGTTGAAACGGTGTCTATTGACATCACCTCTTATTGGAATACTTATCTCTCTAATTTTATGATCTTTCTAATTCCTTGGTGTCTCCAATATGATTTGGGTCTTCTTAAAATGAGATAAAACCCAGAAGGAAAAATATTCATGGTCAAAGTTCCCATCAATCAAGTGGAACTATAACTTTAAGCAAAATCCCTACATAAAAAAGGTTGAATTTATTCATTTATTAACTTGCTCCTCTATTTTTTTTGGTGATGATAAGTGTTAACACTTTACTATATTTTATCAAAAATTCAAATGTCATTTGTGTATTGGGCTAAATACTTTGAGCCTTACATACATGTTGATTGTACCAAGTGATGGAAATTTGATATATGAGATTAATATTTTTATGATCTAGGTTAAATGTGTGTGTGAAAATGGAAACCATGTATAAGACTTCATATTATATTACAATGCTTAACACTGAAATATTTCCTTCTTGGAATACAAGTCATAATTTCCTCTTTATGTTTTACATTTAATGAAACATTCTATATTTTAGTTTGATATTTTGTAAAAAAAGGGAATCCATAAAAAAGGTAGATCAGAAAGTTTTTTTATTATATGTATTTTGAACTGATATAGCTTTACTTCACGGAGAATAACAAATAACTTTTTTTCGACTTGAAAAAAAAATCAAACATTCCATATGAGGAAATGTTAAATTATTTCCATTTATTTGAAACTAATCAAAATGATAAATTTAACGAAGATTACATTGGAGAGTTAGTTGTTAGCCTAGCATATGAAATAGTGATCATGTTGTTGGGAAATCTACCTTACAATGGTGTAGACGATATTTCTCATGATTATTTTTTAAGGAAGTTGAATATAATTACACAAAGAATGTATGGTTAAGGAAGATATTGGACTCAACATTTTGGTTTTTATCTTATTTGTCAAATAAAATGGTTGTCCAAATGAAGTAGTCGCATGGTGATTAAGGTTTTTAAAAATTTTAAAAAGAAGAAAAAATATATTTGAAAAGATGTTTTTTCATAAAAATAAAGGTATAAAAAATCTATTATATTGGTTTCAAATCCAATGTATCACTAGATAATAAGATGGACAAATTTTGTACTACAAGGCATTGAATGGATGTTATTATCATTAAGCACATATCAAACATAGTTATCGACATGATGAAAACTATCAACTCAAAACAAAAACTCTAATTTAAAAATCATTTTTTTGTTAAAATCATAAAAAACAACTCCTAAATAAAAAAGTGGTGCTACTGGTAGCACATCTTTTTTTCAAGGTTTAAATTATAACCTTTTTTTCACCATTATCTTAATTTCTCCAAACAAAAACCTTAAAAACAATCCCTATTGAAAAATGGTGCTCCTAATATCATCCTTTTTGGGGGGTTAAAATTACAACTTGTTTGAAATCACGGCCCTGATAACTTGATAGTTGATATTGCTTTGGATAAAAGCCTTAAATTTGATCCTCAAATCGAAATTGGGTATTATCTATTGCATCCTATTTCTTTTGGGTTAACATTTTAGAACTTTTTCAAAAATTAACTTTCCACCTCATTTTTTTTAAATTGTTTTTATTTATTTGAGTTAAAAAAATTGTTTTTTAAATAATTTTATTTTTTATTTTGTGTTAAATTATGTTATTTTATTCATTCCTTTTTTCTTTTTTTATAATTTCTTTTTTTAATAATTATTATTTTTTCAATAAAATTTTCCTTAAATTGTGTGTTGTTTATGAGAATTGAAACCTCCAAGTGTTTTTTATTTATTTATATAATTATGAACAAGTTTTAAAATGTTAACCTGTAAGAAAGGGAGAGTCCTCAATAGCATTCATTTTTGTTTAAGGGTCGATTTAAGGATTTTGTCTTAAAAGTGGTAATGATAGTCAAGGCGATGATTTCAAATAAGTTGTAAATTTAATCCCCCTCCCCCCAAAAAGAGAGTGATATCCGAAACACCACTTTTCAATTTGAAGTCAATTTTAAAGTTTATGTTTCAACTAGTTAAAACCATGATGAAAAAAAATGTAATTTTAATCTCGAAAAAAAAACAATGTATTACCGATAACACCACTTTTTAATTCAAAAAAAAATTACAAAATGTAACTTTTAGAAAAACAAAATCTCAATAAAAATTTTGTCAAGTTAATCAATATATTATTAAACATAAAATTATCAAATTAAAAACCATAATATAATTAAAGAATAAAAAAAAATGTAGATATGATGTTAATACCTTATACTTCCTACTAATATCTAGCCTATCCTTCGATATAACCCTTCATCATAAATTCCTCTCCCTCTCTATTGTTTCTCTCCTTTTTCTTTAATATCTCTTATAAATATATTTTCCGTCTTTCGATTGTCTCTTTCCTTTCTTTTTACTATCTCTTATAATTGAAACTCTGATTGGATATATAATTCCTTATCATAAAATCCTGATATGGGCATGTTTTTTTAAATTCCCTCAATGAGCATAATGAATGAGCATATGTGTTAGCATGTAGGCATATGCTGTAGCCCAAGAAAGACAGAAGCGTGTTGTAAATCTTCTAAGAATTTTTTTAAAGATCCTCAATGGACATGTTGATTTGGTCCAAATGAAACAAGTGTTGAACCATTCTCAATGAGCACATTAACTTATTTTAAAGAGACAAAGCGTTAAATAACCCTCAACATGCATGTTGAATTAGTTTAGAAAGGATAAGTGGTGAAATACCCTCAATTAGCATGTTGGAATTGTTTGTAAAGGACTAGCATTTAAAGAACTCATTGAGCATATTGACTTGGTCAAAATGGAGTAAGTGTTTAAAGACACTCAAAAGTCATGTTGATTTGGTCTAGACAAGAAAAGTGTTTAAAGAACTTCAAAAAGGATATGTTGATTTGGTAAAAAAAATATAAGTTGTTAAGTCTTTATTATGCATGGGTCAAGGTCACATTTGATGAAAACTTTAATAGAGACGAGGTCGAAGCACGATAACAAGTATTTCTAAAAAAAAAGTCCATTGGTTGTAGCTTGGGAGGATGGGAGGAATGATTATTGCTTTCCCCATCCAAGTTCAATTCTTGTAAGTGACATGGTGCTCTTGTTGAGCCTATATTGTAGTGATTGTATTTATGGCCATACCTTGATTCTCTACCTAGAATAGCACGCATTGGCATTCTCCTGGTAAACTAACCCTCTAATAAATGGTGAACCACCATTAAAAAAGTATTCCTAAAAAAAATATGAAAAAAATATTGGAAGGGGATGTTAAAAGTATAATAATCATTGCAAATAAATCCATGGCGCCACTTGGAAATAAGTGTCCAATCAATTTTAAAGAGCTATGATTGAAATACAATTATTTGTATTAATTTATTATTGTTTATAAAATTAATAATAGATAAAGGATTGAGATTAAAAAATAAAATTTATTATTATTATTAATTTAATCATTGTTTATGTTATTGAGTAAAATTAATAAGAGATAAAACGTTATATGACAAAGATCATTATTGTAGATTGCTTGTGTTATAGGGTAAAATTAATAATATACGAAAGGTTGAGATTAAAAGATAAAAAATCAAGGATTGAGCTTAAAAGTGACAACTTAAGTTATAATCAAGGGTTTATATGAAAAACAAAGATTATCATTGTAGATTGATGGTTGGATAGTTTAGTTGGTCAAAAATTATGAAAGATTCACATTTATAAAAGGTTAAACATAGTATTATTATATTGTTCAGATGACTTATGAAAACAATTGGTATATTATGATGTATTGATTATCAAGAGAGATATATTAAGATCTTCATTGTAGATTAATGGTTGGATGGTTTAGTTGGTAAAAAATTATCATTGTGTATTATGAAGGGTTTCACATTTATAAAAGGTTAATATAGAATTATTATATTGTTCATTATGACTTATAACAATAATCGATATATCATAATGTATTCATTATCAAGAGAGATCTATTAAGCATTTGATGGAGGATCTTATGGATGATTATTGTATTATTGAATGATTGAAAGAAAGTATTTTCATAGAGGGATTTTTGCTCTATGGAGATTTTCCTAATATATATAATGTGTTACTTGATGTTATATGTTTTTGTACTATTTTAAACACTTTTTTATGCTTATTTTCTTGTTCATGTGAATAATACATGATTTGTCTTTATTTTTTGTTTTGTTTATCATTTACTAGTAGTGATTTTTTGTTCAAGGGTTTTAGCCTGGGTGGTAAAAGGAGGGAATTAAATTCCTCCCCACTCGAGTTCAATTCTTGCCAAGGCATGTTGGTCCGTTATGGCTTGGTTGGGAGGGTAGTTGTCCCCAAGTGGGACATATTGACCCTAGGTTGAGTAATGAGTTTCTTACTTGTTGTTGGCTTGTGAGTTGTTGGCACTAGTCTAGGGTTTATAATGGCAACCAACTAAATTTGAACCTAGGCTTTTCCCAAGTAATGTCGACTAGTTACCGATGTTCTTAGACCTAAAAAGAAAAAAGAGTGAATTTCTAACATATGCATAATTTGTTTCATAGATGAGTTATTTTATACACCTTACTATGCTTAGTTTCGTGTAGCTTTAGAAGCATAAAGGCCCATCATATCCATTTTTTTAAAGTTTTCATTGTCTATGCACATTGGTAAGTACACACATTGACTATTCACATCACCATTGGTAAGTACACACATTGACTCTTCACGTCATCACCATCTGTGAGTTTCTCATGTTAAGGATGCCGATGCAATGTTAATAATTGGACATTGAGATATCATTTTTTAGAATTACCTATAGAGTAGGTCATTAATGCATGCCCCATGTTCCATGAGTATTAGTTAGAATAACAAAATTTCTTGTGATGTTATATAGTCCATTTAGCACTCATTGCATCAAGTGATGTTAATAGGGATGGAGAAATGAGGTTGTAAGCAGTGAAATGAATTGCATGGCATCAATCATCAACTCCAAGGCTTGCACCTAGTATCTAAGATTTCTTGGGAAGTTACATATCTCAATATTCCTCTAGCTCAAACACAATTAAGTGTGGAGTTTTCCCCACAATCATAGTTTGCATTCTAGATGGATTATTTGCATTTTAAATACATAAATTATCTTTCTAGATGAGTTGCTTAATAGTTTAGTCTCCATTAGTTTCTTATGAAGCTAATTAATTTTGCTTCTTTCTTTGATTAAATATTGTATAAAACTTCCCAAAACATTTTGTCTTCTTTATAATCTTTTCATTTATAGTGTATGACCTTTCACCCTTTTAACCCTTTATTTTAAATTCAATTCCACTCATCTTACATCTCCCATTTTGATTCATGTTTTTCTATCAGTGTTATGGTGCATAGTTACCAAGTCATGCCCGATAACCACTCCGGCACGTCCACTTGAATGACACGGATTCAAAATTGTAATTAAATGACTTGAGTTTAAAAATTGTAATTGGAGAAATAAAAGAAAATTCAGAAAAGTTTGTACACGGAAGAATATTAGATAATAGATAATATTAGATAACAATTTATAAATACAACAAAAGCTGTTATGTTTAAAATGTAACAGCGCCTGTAGCTCAGTTAGCTTGGCTTCTCAAGTAGCTTTGTATATCGTTGTTTTGGTTATCCCTCATCACTACGTGCATGTATCCATTGTGCACTACCATTGTTAGAATCGTCCATGCCCTTGATATTTGTGAGCATATTCTCAATGTAAGAGAACGGGGAGAGGAGGCTTAATACCTCAAGATAGTTTTATGAGGTAACCATATAGCGATGCCTTTAAACATTATGTCTCTCTAGTCTTTGGTGAGGCACATAGTGACACATATTAATCTCCCTCTTACATTCATGGCGTCCCCTTAACCTAGCTGAATGGAAAGTTTGTGGGCTCTACATCCTCTGGCCTACTTGGTACTTTCGTGGATTACACCGCTGCCCAAACTGTGCATGATGTTGGTGCCCCACTTAACCACTTTGGGACATCTACCATTGCAACTATGGAATACAAAGAATTAGCAATGCAAGTGGACTTGGATGTGGACGCCAATTTCTAGCTTTAGTTAATTATACTTAATATATTTTTGATGCATTGTCATTTTGTGTATATATTAAAACATTATATTCAGCAATACACTAATGGTTCTGTGATTCGGTGTTAAATTTAGTCAAAATGTTTTAAATATATACTTTGTGGAATTTTTGTATTGAAAAATACAAGGGAAATATTTTTAAACCTACCCTCCATTTCTAATCTCTAATAGTACGGTTCAATTGCATTGCCTTCAATACAAGACTCTCACCATTACTATGGAAAAAAACCACTTTGGATTAAAAACCATGGTTTACCTAGAGAATAATGTTTTAAAAATGGAGATCGGAGCTGCGTTTTGATAATTTCATTCGATGTTTCGAACCATACTCTAGGTTCACTTTGGATTACCAAATAAATTTTCTTTCATAAGTTTTGTCATTATTACTAGTTTTTTAAAATAAATTTATTACTAGCAATTGCTCCAAAAGGTGCAATGGGATGCCGAAAAGGGGAAAATAACAGAAAGTAAAGTACATGTAATGATGTGAAAACAATATAAAGTGAAATATTGGAAATTTGATGAGGTCAAGTATTAATGTGATGAGGTGAGTTCAAGAATATTTTTTAGAAATGTGGAAGCATTGAAGACAATGAAAGTAGGGGTAAATGTAACATATTAGCTTGTTTATATGTGGTATTTTTAAAGTACTTAATAATATCGATGTGAAGATACATTCCAAATTATATTATTGTTGTTATGAGAAACCAATACGGTGATTATAGTGTAATTGTTGACTCAAACCTAGTCGACAGGGGTTCCCATCACTGTCGACACCAATCCACCGCGATCTCCCTGAGCACCGGCTCAGACAGGTTTTACCCCGTCTGGCAACACCTGCGGAGCAGATGAGGTCTCACCCGAGATGTTCAAGGGAGAGTTGACGGAACCATGTTTCCGCTGAATGAAGGAGGATGTTTGTGGAAACAATCACTTAAACTTATTGCAGCATTCAGAAATAGATCTATGCATTTAACTTCGACATCATTGTATTCATTGCATCATTGAACCGAAACATTCATCGCAACAAGTATAACAATAAAGCATTAATTGCAGCAAGAAAACATAACATAATTCATATATTGCAACATGCATTACCATAAGTGAACAGAAGATACATAGGGATTTCGCAAAACAACTTCGTCATGTCATATTAGCTTAGCAAAACCCAGATACAATATCTTTGCAAAACACATATCTCGCAGATAACTCAGATGCATACCAAGATCAGATCTCCATTCACATTAAGACTCGGTTATGCTCTCGTTCGGGATTGGTTATCAAACACATATGACTCTATGACTATAAATAGGCTTCCGCCTTTACATTGCTTGTCCACTTACTAACAACTTCCTAACCGACACATTGAGCAAATGACCCAAAATCTAACTGATGCGGTCCAAATGACCCAAAAACCTGCATACTGCGGTACAATTGACTCAAAATTACATAACATACGGTCCAAATGACCCAAAACCCGCATACTGCGGTACAATCGACTCAAAAATACATAAAATAATCTCCTTTGCGCCCAGCTCTCCGCCTTTCACGATATCTTCTGTCTTGTCGCATCATCCACGATGCTGCGATGCTACCTTACCAAACTGCCTGCCAACAGGCCCCCAACACAATCTTGTGGCTCGCCCTCGAGCCACGTCAGCAGGACATGGTGTACTCGGACTATGCTATGGCTGAACTATGTTTCTGCAACTGTTCTTGCTGTTTGGATCGCGTGGTGTTGTCTTGCTCCTTCTGCTACACTGATCATCGAATCGCTGTCATGTACTTCTCACTCGAAAGTGGTCATTTCCCAGCTTGTTGTCGTGTACGTTGCAAACTCATCCTCTAGTCTCAAGAAATCGATTGTAGACGGAGAAGAATTTTACGAACAACGCCGAGGTGCGAAATAGGCCAGCGGTTCTGGCACATCTGTTTCGCATCGGTAAGCACATGCTACAAAGACCAGGGGGTTGCCACCTCCATCCTTTTGGTGGTCACAGGGACCATGAGGCTTCGAACTATCACCACCTACCTAGACATATCAGAAGGGACTTCATGCTTGTAACTCCTGAGTGTCTGTGGCGCGACTTGCTCCAGGCGCTCATGCACACTCGTCGTTCGGGCCCTCAGCACACCTGGTGTGCTACCACACGAAATGAAATGAATCATTTCCACAGCCTCCTTGGAATTCCTACCCTAGCTAGATGCCTGACCCTCTCGCAACATAACTACCTCTCAATTAGAAATACCTCTGTTCTCTACTATCCTTTGGTTCCTATATTTATACATCGCCTTCGTCCAGTCGTCTGCCTCAAAAATCATTTACATCACTTGTTCATGTAAGATGCTAATCATATCATTTCACTATTCTTTGGGAGTATGAACTAGACTTCTGACGTGCGATGTGGCAACCATACTGCTGCCGACTGCCATTCGTGCCAAAGTGTGTAAACCATCACCCCAGGTGCTATCGGCCATGCTGCCACGGTGTACTCTTCGTGCCAAATGTGCGTGCTTCTGGCGGTAATCCGAGCCGACTAACAATCATACCTACCAAAAGATAAAGTTTCATTTGCTAATGATTCGTAATGATTCCTGATTTGACCCAATCGCGACCCTGCTATTGTCGTGGACCACTCATAACTTATGGCACAAGCTTCCCTTCCTACACATTCCGGTGCCTTTCGGTGCGCCATCCTGCCATCGTTCAACTTGCAATTTTTTTTCGTCGATGCGACTCACACATCGCGCTACTCCAAGCCCGACCGATAGGGCTTCAACCTACTTCCATTAATAAACTTTGGGAGCATCGCTCCGTCCAACTACTGCAACTGTACTACACCTCCTAAAGTGATGCTACTGATGCGATATGGACCAAGCCAATGCATCTACAATTTTCCTAGATGTTTCATAAACTTACTATCATACAACAACACCAAGTCACCCTGCTGAAATTGTTTATTTTGATGTGGCGATTGTGCCAAGCCTTCTGGCGATCCTTCTCCACACCCTGGTGGAATCCTGCAATAAAGCGATCTTCCTTCAGCTGTACGAGCTGCGCTAGACGTTCTTCTAATGCTGCTACAATATCCATACATGTCGCTGTCGCTATGCGTAGACTCAGAATGATGTACTCCATTGGCATAATCGCTTGTTGTCCATACACTAACTCGAATGGTGTTTGTCCTGTTAGCCATTTACACATGGTGCGATACGCCCACAACACTGCTGGGCTTTTCATATCCTAGTCATCGCGGTTCGCATTGCACAACTTTGTCAACGCATGCTCCAATATCTTGTTGAAAGCTTCCACCATGCCATTTTCCTACGGATGATATGGCGTACTCTTCTTATGCTGTATCTGCAGTTCCTCCATCAATGCGCTGATGGTGTGATTGAGAAAGTGGCTGCCTTGATCACTCAGCAATATCTTGGGGTAGCTGAAGCAAGTGACAATGTTGTCAAACAAAAACCGCGCGGCCGTGGCTACGGAACAATCAACGACTGGTGCAACCTCCTCCCATCTTGTCAAATAATCTGTCGCCGTGATGATGTATCTTGCACCAGTGTGCTTCCCCGGGGCATTGATTGGTCCCACAACATCCACTGCCCATTTGTCGAATGGCTGCAGTGTTAGTTGAGGCATCAGCAACATCTCATCTCTCCTAGATGGCTTCCCGGTTCTCTGACAAACATCGCAGGACCGCGCATAGTCGATCGCATCATTGTGCAGCGTGGGCCACCAGAGCCCTGCATGAAGCACCTTCCTGGCAGTTGCACGGCCACGATAGTGCCCTCCAGCCACCCCTGCATGTGCTTCTGACAAGATCTGCACTTGCTCATGTGGCAAGACACACCATTGCAATATCTCATCTGCACCCATCTTGTATAACTCTCCTGCGATTAGCTGGAAATCTGTAGCCTTGACTACCAACTGCTTCTTCTGACTAGTGGTGAATTCTTCAGGTGTAGTACCTATCGCTAGAAACTGAATGATTTCTTCAAAATAGCCATTGGCTACTTGAACCTTAAACAGTTGCGCATCATGTAACCCGTCTTCAGTGTTAGTTGGCTCCTCTCCTGTTTCAATCCGCGATAGATGATTAGGGCCAGAATTCAACCACCCTGGCTTCACAATTACTTCAAAATCAAACTCCTGAAAAAGAAGTAGCCATCGACATATCTTTCCCCCCAACACAGGCTTATTGACCAGGTATTTCAATGCGGAGTGGTATGTGAACATCTTGAAATGTCTGCCCAATAAGTAGTGTTGGAACTTCTGCAACGCATAGACCATCGCCAGGCCTTCCCTCTTGGTAGTGGTGTAGTTCCTTTCTGCAGATGACAACTTCCGACTTGCGAAAGCAATAGGGTGATTGAGATCTCCCTCTCCTGGTTGCGCTAGCACCACACCTAGTGCAATCGATGATGCATCAATATGGACATGGAAGTCCTTACTCCAATCCGGAAAGACCAGTATCGGTGTCAAATCCATCTTCGCCTTCAACGTCTCAAAGCTATCCTGACACTCAGGGCTCCATTGAAATACCGCATCTTTCTTCAATAGCTTCTCCATAGGGGCGGTGATCACTGCATATCCTTTGATGAACTTGTGATAATACCCAATATGCCCCAAAGTCTCCCTCAACTGCTTAACATTAGTCGGCGGTGTTAAGCTCAAAATGAGCGCAATCTTTGTTGGATCGACTAACAACCCTTGTTTTCACACAATGTGACCCAACAATATCCTAAACAGTACACAAAAGATGCACTTCTTCAAATTTAGCGATATCTGATGCTGTCGGCAACGCTCCAACATCAACCGCAGATTGGCCAGATGATCATGGATCAAACCATAGACTATCCAATCATCCATGTTACTTGCAAAAACTTCTAAATGAAATCCCGGAACGCAGCAACAACAACCCGTGAGAAGATTGCATGTGCGTTCTTCAACCCAAACGACATCACAGTGTACTGAAAATAACCCCATTTTGTCACAAAAGTCGTCTTGTGGCAGTATTCCTTTGCAATGCGGATCTGATGATAGCCTAAGAACCCATCTGTGAAAGAATACATCTCCTAGCCGCCCATTCCTTCAAGTACTTCATCAGTAAATAGGGTCAGGCAGGGATCATGCAAGCAGGTATCATTCAACTTCCGCAAATTGACACAAATGTGCACCTCGCCTGTCTTCTTGTCCTGCACCACCATAGGACTGATCCATTCTAACTCTTCAATCGGTTCAATGATACTAGAATCCAACATGCAATCAAGTTCTACCTTAACCCTCTCCTTGTGTCGCGGATTCAGCCAGTAGGGTCACTGCCTGATCGGTTTAGCATCTGGTTTCAAGGGGATCTTCATCTCACCTAAATCACCCAAGATACCTTTCATCTCAGAAAAATTCGTAGGAAAGAGGTCTTGGAATTCATGCAGTAAATCAATGACCTTTCCCATCACCTCATCATCCCAATAATCTCCAACATTTGCGAACTTGGGAGTGGCCTCCTTCCCAATATTGATCTTACAGAGCTTCAATGGCTAGCTGATCGGATCACTTGGCGCATCAGGGGCTATCACATCGCGACTCCCTTCCGACTCGGGAATATTGACATTTCGCAGATCATCACCGTCTTTGGGCCCACCGGTGATATTGTAACATTCCATCATGGATTGCATCTGGCAGTGCGCATGCAGATCTGTGGGATATGCTACTGGAACAACCTTCAGAATCACATCACAGATGAGCTGCAAAGCATTATTGACATCAGGGTTGGAATCCGCGAAGATGAACGTCTGAGTGAAGCATATCGTCAACTCCACCCAAGTGGTAATTTCTCCTCGCAACTCGACTGTAGTATACCAGGATCGTGGCATCTCATCTAAAGTATGGATAAAGGCATGGACCCACTCATCTCATGGTCGTGATATCCACAATGTTTGACACTCCCTCAGATGACTTCCAGGGTTATTTTGACCATCATATTTCCCTGCGTGGTAGACCTCGGTATCGCTGAAACGAACCGTCATCAATCTCCTGCATGCGACCATTCATTAATTGATTTCTTGTTAGTCTCCCACCAGCATGCTGGAGCAGCCTTCAGTGCTTCTTCTAATGCCAGCAGTCGCTGAGGTTCTGAAAGGATTTCCTCGAACTCTGCGAGAAAGTTGGACAACCCAGTTAGCCCCTCATATACTAGAAGTGTAACTGTTTCAGTCGCAACGCGGCATAACGATTGCGTGACTAACTCACACTTGCAGAGAGATACCTCGTGCAAGCGGTTCTGCTAGTGTTCTAACACATCATCAGAGTCGGAAGATGCAAAGATGTCACTGCACCATCCTAGCTCACCATTGGCAGTTAGATGAATATAGTCTTCGAAAATATTGAATGCATGGTCCCATCCACTGGGATCGTCGTCCTTCACTAGCTCAATGTATCTACGTCCTTTAGCCGGATCCAATGGGGCTATGACTCTAAGATTGCGGTTTTAAAAAGTCATCGTCCGCCACTTGAAGTTGATTACCGCTCCACTGTCATTAGCCCATCTGATCCCCAATAATGCGGGATACGAGCTTCCTCCTTCAACCACTTCGATGACGTCAAAGTCAGGATAGGTGTTCATGCCCTCAATGTCCACCACCAGGCGTGGGACTCTCCCAATCGGTGTCACCTTAGCGTGATTAGATAACCAAAGTTGTACAGGAGACCAGCTCAATGGGGGGCTCCCCATTTTCTGCCACGCCTGCTTGGTTAAGATGTTGACATCCGAACCAAGATCCAGAATAACTGAATCAACATCGTAGTCCCCAATTTGTATGTTCATGCGCATCTCCTTACCGGTCTTTCATCACTGTAAGGAGTTTATTGCGGACTCTTGTCATCCCTTGGTTGGTCGTTGCAGCAACCCCTCGATCTCAACCAAAGCAACAGGATATCTTACCAACAATAAGCAACTTTCAAAAAATTTCTGCAAGGTTCGAGACGACGCCGACGGACCTACCTCTGTAGTAGCATAAAAAATAGGGGACATGTCACAAATGATAGCTTTACCACGGTCTTGGTCCATCGTGTGACGCGCCTGAAAGAACACATCACATTCAGATTCAATGTCAAATGAGACCTTCTTCTTCTCGGCCAGTCGAATAAGCGGTTGTGAGCTATCCCCTCTTGTTACTGCACCTCCCCACGTGATGACTGCGACAGCCGCATCCTGTGGCCTTGACTCCGCAGAAATTGTTGCAACACTCTCACCTTGATTCTGGTTTAGCAGTGAATTCCCCAGTTGGTTCACATTCAGATTAGCATTCTGATTTGGGCGTAAGTTCTGGTTCTGCGCCAGTTGCTGCACCTGATTCTGTACTGGTTGCTACGCCTAATTCTGATTCTACAATTGTGGAGTATTCCTTGCTTGCCATCATGCAATCAACTGAGGGTAGTTCTCCACTGTATGATTTGTAACAAAGCAAAACGTACACTGCGTTTGCAATAGTGGGCAATTGCGCTGATAGTTCCCCCATACCGCACAGTGATAACACTGAACAGGTCCACGACCGCCTCGTCCTCCTTCGTGACCAAATCCTCCACCACGTCCACCCCAGAATCCTCTCCGGAATACGCCCTGCTGTTGGTATTGCGGTTGGTTCTACTATTGCTGCATAGGAGCTGGTTGCATGCTTTGCCCTTGCTGCACATACTGCGGTTGTTGAACGTATTGTGGCTGCTCTGGAGCCATTTGCATTGGAGCATATTGCGGCATAAACTGCTGTTGTTGCTGCTACGGTACAAACTGTACCTACGGTTGAGGTAGCAGTTGGGATACCTGCAGCTACAGTTGCGGTTGTTGTACGACACGTTGATCGTCCTTTACATAGAATGCATCGTACGTTCTCTCATGAAGCAACCCATATGCCCAACAATATTTGTCGTCATGTCCCACAGATTTATAGAATGTGCAATACAGATTCATTGGTTTGGTGACCATCTTCTGCATGTATGGACATTTCTCATGGCAGTGCCCATATACCTGACAAACGCGACACCATGGCATGCCACCACCACTCAATGGGTTTGGTGCTCCTGAACTAGATAATTGCGAAAGTTAGGGCAATTGTCCTTAGCATGCCCTTCTCCTCGACATCGCGTACACCATACTTCTTCGCGCTGCTCCTTGCCCTTCTTTAGATCTTGTAGCTGTATGGTCAAATTAGCCAGCTGTGTCTGTATCTGCGACATCCCAACTGCATTTTCACCAATCAGCGACGCCTCCAATCGCATTGCAATCTCCATAGCTTCACCAGGCGTTGTAATGTTCTGTTGCATTAGTGGTAGTCGAATGTGCGGTAGCAGTGCCACAATGAACCACTCTTTGTGTTGGACAAGGCTCATATCAAAACTAATGCTCGCCATCAACGTCTTAAACCGCTAGTCAAAATCCCACACTGTCTCATTGGAATACTGCTTAATTTCTTTCAACTTTGTAATATATTGTGCTTCAGACTTGGGTTTTATGAATTCGGCAATCAAACCATCCCTGATGTCGTCTAGTGTCTTCTCCGGAGCTCCTGTAGGGACTAGAACAAACTTCATAAACCAGTGTAATGTGCGACCTCGCAGAGTTGTCGCTAACTGTCCTTTCTTAGCATTGTCATCAGTGATCTATTTTACGATCCATACCGCTTCACAAAAAAACCAGTACTGCTCTAGATTATCTGTCCCGTTCCCATGGAACAACGACAATTTAGCATCCTCACCCGCCATCTTGGGCTTCCTTCCTGTAGTCGCTGAACTACTAGCAATCAAGTTTTGTTGACCCGACAGGGTCGAAGTTGTGTTTCTTACCAGTTGACAGATAATGAGCGGAGGTGTGGGTACATTGTTGATGGGGTTTGGTCCTGCCTCTATCTTGGGCGTAGCCTGTTTTTCCTTGTCTGGACTGTGAGGTCGCTTCGTCCTGTGTGGTCTTCCTTCGCGAACTTGTGGTTCGATCGCAACAAGACCTTCTCCTGTCCTCTGCCTCTTTTCCTGTCGAAACCTCACTCCTCCCCTTGTAAGACCACTCTCTTCCTCGGCTTCGCTCACAGTCTCGTCATGACCTGCACCCATCTACCCCTTGTCATTCCATATATCGCCCCCCTGCCGTCGCGATACTCACGGCCTCCTCCCACCAGGCTGTTTACTGATCTAGATGCATCTTCAATATACCCTTCTCACAAATAAGCATCTTAATGGACAGTTGGAGCGAGATCAGAAACCTTCCCCGGGGTTCGCGGAAGAAATATCTTTCAGCTTCACTATAATACTTTTGTGTATCAACTGCAAATCCAGTGATATTTCCTTCCAAGATGCTATTGAGCCATACTTCGACAGCTCGCGACACTTTGTTGTCGACTTCCTGCAGTTCTTGGATCGACTCCGGGGTCCAGATCATCAGCTCACCGCCTTGGAAGTTCCTCTTCTGAAAGGTCAACTTTGCCAACCACTCGTACAAAATGACTGGGAATTCACAGAAAAACCATTCGTGCGGACCGTCGTGAATATATCTTCCCAACCACTGATCTACTGTCATTCGAGTGTTCCGACTTTCTTCTTCAGCAAATTCTTGCAACTTCTGCTCAAACCAGCTTTGTATCTTTGGTTGTGTCGGATGCCACAACATATCCTCCTTTCACTTTGCACACAGTCCTGGCAACAGAACCATTTTTTGACTCAAACCCAGTCAACAGGGGTTCCCATCACTGTCGACACCAACCCACTGCGATCTCCTTGAGCACCGACCCAGATAGGTTTTACCCCGTCCGGCAACACCTGCGGAGCAGATGAGGTCTCACCCGAGATGTTCAAGGGAGAGTCCATGGAACCATGTTTCTGTCGAATGAAGGAGGATGTTTATGGAAACAATCACTTAAACTTATTGCAGCATTCAGAAATAGATCTATGCATTTAACTTCGACATCATTGTATTCATTGCATCATTCAACAGAAACATTCATCGTAGCAAGTATAACAGTAAAGCATTAATTGCAGCAAGAAAACATAGCATCATTCATATATCGCAACATGCATTACCATAAGTGAACAGAATTTACACAAGGATTTCGCAAAAAAAATCTATCATGTCATATTAGCTCAGCAAAACCCAGATACGATATCTCCACAAAACACATATCTCGTAGATAACTCAGATGCATACCAAGATCCGATCTCCATTCACATTAAGACTCGGTTATGCTCTCGTTCGGGATTGGTTATCAAACACATATGACTCTATGACTATAAATAGGCTTCCTCCTATACATTGCTTGTCCACTTACTAACAACTTCCTAACTGACGCATTGAGCAAATGACCCAAAATCTAACTGACGCGGTCCAAATGACCCAAAAACCCGCATACTGCGGTACAATTGACTCAAAATTACATAACATATGGTCCAAATGACCCAAAACCCACATATTGCGGTACAATTGACTAAAAAATACATAAAATAATCTCCTTTGTGCCCAGCTCTCCGCCTTTCGCGATATCTCCTGTCTTGTCTCAGCATCCGCGATGTTACGATGCTACCTTACCAAACCGCCTGCCAACATTAATTGAAGTATTTTCATTGCATATATAAAAAGTGAAGCATAAGTACCCATGAAACATGTAAATGCTTTGTCAAATATGAATTCACGAAGATACTCATCACTATAAAGAAGTTCTTTAGAAATTGAGAACATTGGGGAAAGAAATTCCAAGGTTTATAATGGGCAAATTTTATCATCGATTCAAATGGCAATATTATGTTGGATATCTAGGACAAGGACATAGTTTCTTGCTAAATTGGAGCCAACACATTTTGGGGATGAAGGTATTTTGAATACATGGTATTTCAAATATTTTTTAGCTAGATTGCTCTGGCTTTATCAAAATTGAGATTCAACAACAATAGTTTCTCACTAAATTGGAGGCATCACTGGAGATGAAGGTTTCTTGAAAACAAAGTATTTCAAATAATATATTGGTAGATTTTGAAATATAATTTATGAATATTAATTACAATCATATTAGTTATTCACATGATAAGGTCAATTGGGTAAAGCTTGAGTGTTTAAGAGGAAAATTGTTATCCTCCCTTAGTTCAATTCCCACTTCTTGACATGCTTGCTCTTTTCTTGAGCCAATTGTAATTGTTGACTTGACCTTGAGAAGGGAAGAATTTAGTTAACTATGAGTATCATCCTTAGAATGAAGGGAGGTAACTAGTGTATTTCCTTAGGAAATGCATTACACAAAGCAATATGTAGATATGTCAATGCCAACAATTGAAGAAGTCAATGTTAGTAGTTGTACAAGTCACTAATGTCATGAGTTAACATTTATGATAGAATTGGGCTTAATCATGTGATCATAATCAATAATGGATAAATGTGTGTAGCACGTAGTGTAGAGATCCATGTGCATCACAAATTCATGATACTTTTTTCGTTTTAGAAAACATTAAAAATTTGAATATTAATAAAAAATGACGAGGAAAGCAACATATAATCTCTAATTACTATCATAAGTTTTCATAAAAGAACATCCTAAGTTGTATGCTTTACGACTAACTGTAAAAATATGACGACAAAGCAAGACAATTGTTATGACAAGTCAACATTGTAACACCCTAAAATGTACAAAAAAATGGTATTAACAAGTCAACATGTAAAATCCTAAGCTTAAAACAAATGCTATGAACAAACTATTTTTTTTTGGAAAAAAAATGCTTCATTGAAATTGCAAGACTATTTTTTATCTCACTTTTTTTTGTTTCAATGTTCATTTGAAAATTGTAGTGAAATACATGTTGGAATTTATTTCAAGGTTCATATCAAAGTTCATTTAATACTTCTTAGAATTGTTATTAGGATCAATTCTCCCAACTTTCATATCAAAGTTTTGATGCAAATTTATCTTAAAAATTATCTTCAGAGTCAACTTAAAATATGTTTAAAGATGCTTAGGATTTCTCTTAGAATTATTCAATTTTTGATGTTCATGTCACAAATTTGTTATAGGTTCAGCTATGAAATTATTACAATATCCATCTCATAGTATGTCTTGAGATGTTAGTGATTGGAATTGATTGCCTCAATGTTCGTTTCAAAATTGTGTTGTAGATTCACTTTAGATATTATTTCAAGAATCATCTCAAAAACCATTTGAAGATTCTTAGAATTGGTGTCAAGTTTCATTGTCTTAGTATTCATTTCATAATTGCGTTCCATATTTTTATGAGAAATTTTTTTAAGAGTCATTTTAAAATTCAACTAAAAATGTTCAAGTTTGGTCATAGGATTAATTATCCTAGAGTTCATCTCATAATTCTCATGTTGTATATTCATCTCAAAATTTGTTTCAAGGTCCATCTAAGAATTGATTTCAAATTGAAAATGGTCACATGCATAGATGGTGGCCTATGTTCTAGGCTCGATCATAGCTAGATATAAGTGCAAAATCTATCAATTATTTCTTCCACTATATTGTTGGTTTTTTTTCCACATGTAGCACACACATGTCCTCGAAGTGCTCTGACAAAATAGTTTCAACTCATGGAAAAATAAAATGAAGCATTTATTAAATGAATGGTCCAATCTATTAGAATTGTCACCATGTAATGGTGATAAAACCCTTTCCCACTAATTTCATTGCCACGAGAGGGCATGCTTATTGGTTTTTGAAAAAACAAATTTACAGTGAAACAATTCAAGAAACTACATCAAGAATTTGGATTTGTTATCATTGATTAAAAATATTAAATCCCTTGAGGGGGAAATTGAATCCTCTTTAACTACGAGAGCTCCAAAGGTTCCTGGCCCCAACTTCTAATCTGAAGAATGGGAATAGGGTCTCCGTCCTCGACACACGAAGTACGATCCATTATGCTTGAACCAATATACGCATCACAGCTCTGGTTTTGCAAAAATCAGCCAAATTAAGACCAAATGCTATGACAGACTCTGCTCCCTGGCGCTTTAGGAAATCTCTGGAGTCTTATTTTGCTTCCATCCTTGCCGGATTGTGATTCTCTTGGCCCTTCCTCCTGTCTGTGAATTTCTGCCGATGTGAATTTGCCATAGATACGGTAATAAAAATGTCAAAAGCAGGCCAATCCTTTCTCTTTGGAGGACTGGAAAAACTGTTTTTGTTATGTTGGCAGTCGCAAGCTTTCAACACGAAAGTAAATAAATTTAAAAAGATTGCAAATAGACCTGAATTTACAAACTAAAAATGCTCAAAAGTAAATAAATTTAAATAGATTGAATTATCTAAGGTATAATTGTTGCTTCTCTTAATGGATTGAATTATGTGATTTTTAAAAGCATTAAAATTCTAATTCTAATTAAAAATTACAGGATTGTCTAACTTCCCGTAAATGCTCTTAGCTTTGGATATTTGCAGGACAACTTGGCGCAATCTGAAGCACCCAGAGGAATCCTTGATGTCCAAGGATGGATTAATTGTTATCAACTTCACGAAACAAGCTTTGCAGGTGTCGAGTCAACGCTGGTCAAAGCAAGCCACCTGCACTACCACTCAGCACAAAAACATGGCAGTTCTGATTTCGCATGGATTTAGCCTATTTTTGTGGATCTAGAGAACGAGCTCGAAAATACTAGAGATAATAGGGGGATGTTATCCTCAGCTTAGCCAGGATTATATCATTTTTAGTTATTTGACATTTTGTATAAATATGTGAACCTAAGTTGTAATTACCATGCAGTGAATGGTCAACCCATGCGATTGAAATAAAGACTTCAGACTTCAAATAATTGTGCGTTCATTTCATATGCTGTGGAATTGGTTTATGTGATAAGAGTCTTGTGATTTTTTCCTAAGTGTGTGAGCGAAGCATTGGAGGGCCCCCTCTGCCAAGCCTGCGCACTCATCTATTTCAGTATTGCACAATGGTATGATTAAGTATTCAGTTTTCATGTCATGCAATTAGATTTCATTGATTGAAGTAGATGTTTAAGTGTTGTTAGTATCCATTTAATTTTTAGATTCAAATGATGCAGGCTTAAACCATCTAACTGTGATTATCTTGACATTCATTGCGAGCAAGTTTCTTGTAAGAGAATTCAATGCGTGTTATTTACAAACAGTAGATTTGTTAAGCATTAGATTTAAGATTGTTTTCAATACTCAGAGTAGGAATAGATGGATTCGAATACTGATATGTGAGGAAAGATAATGAAAATACCTTTTGTAAAGGGGTTTTATCCCTTCTTAAACAATCAATGATCAATCCAATTCCGTTTTAACTAAGTTTATATCTGAATCCATATATTTTGGATATGCTTCTAAGTGTTGTAACCCCGGGTTGACAATTATAATAGCTATTCTATTTCTAGAAGTAGATTTTGAACCAACATTTGGTGTCGTTGCCGGGGAAGCATATTTAGAGATAGACTTAGGAAGTTTAGTTTTATTCTAAAAAAAACACAAAAAAACAGAATAGAATTTTTTTTTTTATGTCTAGGCAGAGAGACGAAAAAGGAATATTTTTAAAAAACCCCCCAAAAATTGAACAACAAATAGAGGGAACATGAACTTCGTCATCCGAGAGGAAAGAATTCATTACAACAACTCTTGAAAGAAACTTACAAGATACTTTGAAGATGGCTGAAGAAGAAACATCTAAAAGAGGAGGACTAACCCTAGAACAACAAAGAGAGTATGAAAGAATGATGGAAATTGAAAACAAACGACGAGAGGAATAAGCATTGTTAAGAGGAGGACCAACCCCAGAACAACGTAGAGAGTATGAAAGAAGGATGGAAATTGAAAAAAAACGACGAGAAGATGGAAGAGATGAAAGAGTAGAAGAAGAACAAGAATCTACTTTTAAAGTTCCAATCTTAGATACTAGTATCATCCTAGGAGAAGAGGTAAAAATGAAAAACATTCCACCATCTGTTTTGCCTAACTTTTATGGTATGACTTCTGAAGATCCAGATTCATTTTTATTTGAGTTTGATATTTTATGTCGCACCTATGGGTATACTGATGATACACATAAACTTCGTCTCTTTCCTGCTACTATTAAAGCTGCTATATTAAAATGGTTCATGGGACTAGGAGAACATACTATAACCAATTGGGATGACATGAGAATTTTTTTTCTTAAGAAGTTTCAAGCATACTGTAAATCTAAAGATTTGAAGGATGATGTTCTTAGGATGTCTCAACAGGAAGATGAAAGTTTAGAAGAATGTCTTGAAAGGTTTCTATATAACTTACAAAAATCAAAATATAATTCTTTGACTTCTGATATCACCCGAACAATCTTTTTGAAAGGTATACGAGATGAGTATCTTGATATTCTTAATGTAATGGGGAAAGGATATGTTTCTTACTTACCATTTGATGAAATTGCGGAGTTATGTCAAAAGTATTCAAGAGGAAGAACAAGAAATGGAAAGAGGGATGTAACTTCTAAAATAACCAAATCAGCAATAGGGAGTATGACAAGAGCTGAGCTTGGAAACTTATTACAGGATTTGAAAAATGATCTTTTGAGTACTTTAGGGACACAAGTTGAGACATCAAAAACTAAGAAGAGACAAGAAGAACACGATCAAGCTTTATCAACTTTTTGTCCTAAATCTAGGAATAAACATCCATTGAAAGAATGTCCTCTAAATAATGTTCATATTTGTGGATTATGTACAGAAAATCATAACACTGATGATTTTCCTAAGTTGAGAGAATTACAGGCAGCTTGAGTGGAGGAAAGCCAAAGCATGGAATCTCTTTATCTTTTGGCACAAAAAGACCATGGCAGCCACGTTTTCCAGGTATGTCTCAAGACCCTATGCAACAATTTTCTTAGAGTTATCAATATCTTGTTCAAAATTCATGGAATGCTCCTATGCCTTGGAAAACTTGGCTTCCTCAGCAAAACCAAAACCAACCCACTCAAGGTTGGCGAGGATATGGAAATCAAACATACCAACAAGCCTATCCAAAGCCTTACCAACAATCTTTCCCTTACCAACAATTCCATCAGAACCAGTCTTCATTTCCTCAACAACCAAGCCCTGCTCCCCAACAACTTCAGTTACCATCTAACCAATCTCCACCTCGACCAAATCAGTTACCAGCCCAGCTAGTGGCAAACCCTAATAACAAAGTGGAAAAACCCATGTACAGTATTGATGAAGGACAACACTTTCATATTCAATCCTTCCTATTCAAAACATCCACTTGAGGTCTAGTAAAATTTTGAAAGAAGAGTCTCCGGTTATTATAGAAAAACAAATAGAAAAAGAAAAAATTCCAAAAAAATATAATACAGAAAATTTGCAGTTAGACAAACAAAATCAGAAGAGTAAAACATTAATACCTCAAACACCTCATTTTCCAAAAAGGTTAGTTAAGGAAAAAATATCAATTACTCTTCCTGAATTTGATGTCTTAGATGAATTAACAAATGTCCGTGTAAAAATTCCCTTATTGTAAGCTATTAAAGATATCCCAATCTATACAAAGGAAATTAAGGAGTTATGTCTAAACAAGATTGGCAAAAGAAAGAAGGATCCACCAACAATCCATGTAATTGGAAATTTAGTAGGCTTAATGTCAAATACTGTTTT
Source organism: Larix kaempferi (assembly GCA_027924585.1). NCBI lineage: Eukaryota > Viridiplantae > Streptophyta > Pinopsida > Pinales > Pinaceae > Larix > Larix kaempferi. The sequence continues at coordinate 189,423 of BSBM01001232.1, forward strand.
TGTTGAAAAGTATGTTGATCCAGGAATTCCAATGGTAACAATAACTATCAAGCACTTTTCAATTTCGAAAACATTAATTGACTTAGGTGAAGCTATTAATGTAATGACACTGGAAACATTGAAATATCTGGGTTTGCAAAATATTATACCAACCACTACAGTCTTAGAGCTAGTTGATCGATCTAAAATAACACCTAAGGGAATACTTGAATATATCATAGTTTCTTTGGATTCCTGGGAGTATCCAGTGGATTTCTTAGTTCTCCAACCAAAATATAATCTAGGAGGACATCCATTGATTCTTGGAAGGCCCTGGTTGGCCACAGCTAATGCTTTTATTGGTTGTAGAACGAGAAATATGATAATTTCACATGGAACAGAAAGGAAACATATTACACTTTATCCTTCTGCTAAAAAACCTTCTATGGTAGATCAATTATCATGGCTCGATGAAACAAAAGAGCAACAAGAAGAATTAATTCAGCCTATCTTAAGTATGAATCAAGTTTCTGATTTTTGAGAGGAAAATAATGAAGATTTGCTAGATTATTTTATTTCTGAACTAGATATCTCTGAACAATTAAGGAACATGCAATATATTGTTGCAGATCAGGTCTTATTCCAAAAATTTCAGGAAAATTGCAAAATTAATTCTTTGGAATCATCATTTAATGCTATTTTTTTATGTTCATTCCATAACAAATGCTCAAAGTAAAACCATTGAAATCAGTCTTGGAAAATACTTAAATATTAGTGCAAATCTTGATTTATCACAAGAAGAACAATTGACTGCACTATTGAATAAATATCACAAAGCATTTTCTTGGGAATATACTGACATGCCAGGAATTAATCATGAAACATGTACTCATCATATCTACACAAATGATAATATAAGGCCTCTAAGGAAACCTCAACGAAGAATGAACCCCATATTGAAAGAGATTGTTAAAAACGAATTGCAAAAATTATTAAAGGTGGGATTTATCTACCCTATCTCTGACAGTCAATGGGTTTCTTCATTAGTTGTTGTACCTAAGAAAAATGGGAAGTGGAGAATCTGTGTCGATTAGAGGGAGTTAAACAAAGCAACACTTAAAGTTTATTTTCCATTACCATTCATTGATCAAGTATTGGATGCACTAGCTGGAAAAAGGTATTTTTCCTTCTTAGATGGATTTAATGGATACAATCAAATCAGAATCGCATCAAAAGACCAGGACACAACTACTTTTACATGTCCCTGGGGTACATATGCCTATAAAGTTTTACCTTTTGGTCTATGTAATGCTCCAACTACTTTTCAGAGAGTTGTCCTGGCTGTTTTTGTTGATTTAATTCATGAATGTGTTGAAGTATATATGGATGATTTTTCTGTGTATGGCAATACTTTTGATGATTCCTTGAAAAATTTAGAGAAAATTCTACAAAGATTCATAGAATCAAATCTGTCTCTGATCAATGAAAAATGTTTCATGATGTTAACTGAAGGAATAGTGTTAGGTCATCGTATTTCATCATCTGGAATAAATGTGGATCCTGCAAAAATACAACTCATTGTGAATTTATCATAACCCAAAAATAAAAAAGAGGTGAGAAGCTTTCTTGGATATGCAGGCTATTACCAAAGGTTTATTGAACATTTTAGTAAAATAGCTTTGCCATTATTCAAATTGCTTTCCAAATATGTACATTTTCATTGGGATACTAATTGTCAAATTGCCTTTTAGAAACTCAAAGAAAAGCTATCAACAACACCTATCTTAAGAGGGCCCAATTGGACATTTCCATTTCACATCTCTACAGATGCATCAGATACTGCCATAGGGGCCTCTTTGGGTCAAAAAGAAAATCTCATGACTTACGCTATATACTTTATTAGCAAAAATCTGACCTCTGCTAAATTGAATTACACAGTCACTGAGAAAGAAATGTTGGCATTAGTACATGCTATGAATAAATTTCATCATTACATCACTGGTTATGAAATCTTTGTCCATCCAAATCACTCTGCCTTAAGATATTTAATGAACAAACCTATTACTAATGGCAGGATAACAAGATGGCTATTATTGATGCAGGAATTCAACATTACTGTCCTAGATAGACCTGGAAGGGAAAATCAAGTGGCGAATTTTCTGTCTCGATTAAATAATTCTGGTGAGGTTGTTCTTGTTTTAGACAATTTTCCCGATGAACATTTATTTGATATTTTTGTTATAACCCTGTGGTATGCTGATATAGATAACTACTTATCATCAGGAAAACTACCTCCATCTTTTACATCAAAAGAAAAGAAAATAATCATTAAGCAAAGTGCTAGACACACATGGGTAAATGGAGATATTTTCTATACAGGCTATGATCTTATCATTAGAAGATGTGTAAGATAGGATGCAATATTAGAAATTTTAAAAGCTTGTCATGATGAACCTTGTGGTGGCCGTTTTGCAAATAAACATACAACATACAAAATACTTAACTTGGGGTACTATTGGCCATCTATCTTCAAAGACTCCAAGAAATATGTTAAAAGCTGTGATATTTGTCATAGGATGGGATGACCAGTACCATCTGATGAGATTCCACTTCAGCCACAAGTTCTAATAGAGCCATTTGAAAAATGGGCTCTTGATTTTATTGGTCCTATTAATTCACCATCCAATGGAAAACAATATGTATTGATTATGTTACAAAATGGGTGGAAGCAAAAGCATTGCCTAGGGAAACAGAACAAACAGTAGTCAATTTTCTCTTTGAGGAAATATTTGTGAGATTTGGAGTCCCAAGGGAAATTGTTACTGATCAAGGAGCACAATTTACTTCTAAATTGGTGCAAGATACAGCAGACAAGTACAAGATCAAGCATTGGAAAGCTACAGCCTATCATCCACAAGCCAATGGCCTAAGTTTAAAATGGAAAATATGATCTAAGTTTAACTTATGTATTATGAGGAGAATATATTTTTTAGCATAAATGAAAATCACGTTGAAAGATGATGTGATTGAAAGGACAATGATGATGAAAGAAGGAAATGAAAATTCATAAGTAGTAGAAATATGATAAAAACATCCTCAGTAATCATAACCTTGCATTCTCCTTACTTCCATGAATTTTGTTGTGTATGGGGATTCAAAACCTTGTTTGAGACATCATAATAGGTTTTGATGAGGCTATACAGAGGCATGATAGTGTTGATGTATTTGTAACTTCAGAATATATTCTTCTATGTATTACACTTGTACTTTATTATATTCACGGTGGAGATGTATTATTCCTCCAAACATAAGTGTCGTCATTTGTATTTGTAAGTGTCGCAAGTATTATTGTAAGTGTCACAAGTATTATTTGATGGGTTATTAGACCACCTTGGTGGGGTCGGCCCTGCATGTGGCATGTGGATGGGTTATTAGGATTCCTTACGAAGTCGAACCTGTTAGAATTAAAGGCAGGTTAAGTTGTGTATAAATAGAGAGTGAGTGTCTCTCATTCCATTCATTCACTCACTCATCCAACTCATATAGTTGAGAGAGAGGAGTGCGCACAAGTGGAGGAGGAGTAGCTGTTGGAGTCATCTATCTTTTGGGGATTGATCATTGTGATCTTTGTATAAGGGCTTATTCTATCTTTGAGGAAGTTGCGGGGTTTTTCACCTTCTTGGTTTTCCCCGAGGAAACTTTGTGTCTTGTGTTTATGATTATTATGTTGTGCTTGTTATTTTCTCAGTAGGATCCTAGATAATGTTTGAATGTAATTATTAAAAATTTAACATGGTATCAGAGCGGGACTAAGAAGAAGACACTGTGTAGCTGTGGAAGCTAGGGATTCTTAATATTTGGGTTTATCTCCTCAGATCATCAAAGGCAGGAGGCTAGGTTGACTCTCCTTGCATCTTTCTGTCGAGACATAATTCAATTATGAGCACTTTCAGTTTTTGGGCCGTCATTGCTGCGGGAAATTAGGGTTTCAGAGAAAGTTGGAATTTTTGGAATCTGAGACCATGGCTGAATGATCCTCTAGAAAATCGAAGTTTAGAGACCAAGATCGAATTTTTTGGTTGGGTAGAACCCCGGGCATCATCAATCCCTAGTTCAAGATTTTGATCAGAAAGGTGGAAAATTAGGGTTTATGCAAAAGTTGGAATTTTTTGAATATGAGACCACGACTGGATGCTCCTTAGAAAAATCGAAGTTTAGAGCACAAGATCACACTTTTTGGCTTGGCAGAACCCCGAGCATTATCAAACCCTAGTTCGGGATTTTGACCAGAAAACCAGAAATTGCAAATCTGAAAGTTTCAAAGGCAATTTTGAGGGGTCAAATTTTGCATATTTCAAAATTGAAGTATACTAGCTTGATCATATCAATAAGGCACATCTTTCCATCCATTCTGAAGTTTGTAATTCAAAGGTTTAATTTTTAGGGTTTCTCTGATAAACCCTAATCCAGCTCCAGATCCAGTTTTTAGCAAATCAAGTGGTAAGACATAAATATTTTGTTTCCATTTGAGTTTCTCATTAAGATGTCTCACCACACCAAGCTTGAGGATAAGCTTGAAGGAGCTGACAAATTCCGAGCATGGAAGTATAGGATTGGATTAATCCTAGAAGAGAGTGATTTGGACAACTACATAAAAGAAGAGGTTCTAGTTCCAGAGTGAGATGAGGCTAAGGCATTGCACAAGAAGAGCTTGGTCAAAGCCAAGAGAAACATTGATGATTCTATAAAAGACCATCTCATACCCCATGTGTCTTCTCTAAATATACCTAAGGAGATGTTTGACTCCTTGACCAAGTTGTTTGAAGGAAAGAATATAAATCGGAAGATGACTCTACAGAATCAATTGAAAGGGGTCAAGTTCCAGAATGGAGAGACCTTCCAATCCTACTTTACTAAGGTCTCTCGAATCAAAGAACAACTTGAATCTGTCGATGAAGTAGTGGAGAATGGAGAAATTGTCATGACTACATTAAATGGCCTACCTAGGTCACGGGACTCCTTCATCCAAGGTATATGTGCAAGAAAGAAGTTGATCTCCTTCAATAGACTATGGGAGGAATGTTCACAAGAAGAAGTTAGGCTTGTAGCTCGAGAAGAAAAGATGAGAAGTGAAGACCAAGCTCTCACAACTCACATCTAGAGAAGTAAGCCCAAGAGGGAGCAACCTCATCACAAGAAATCTTTTCATCACCATCAAAGAGATAAGAAAGATATGAGATGCTTCACATGTAATGAGAAGGGACACTTTGTCGCAGATTGTCCCAAGAACAAAAAGGTCTTCAACAACAAGAAGAAGAAGAACAACAAGAAGAGATATAATGCTCATGATGCTGAGGATGATGAACCTCCCAGGAAGAAGACTAAGGTAGAAAGTGAAGACTCTTCAAGTGACGATGAATATGTTCTAATCTCTGCTCTCACAGGTACTGTTACACATGGATGTAATGATTGGCTTATTGATAGTGGGGATTCTAAACATACAATGAGATTCAAAGAATATTTTATGGACCTATCTGAACATGATTCACCTCATGAGGTGAAACTTGGGGATGACTATCAATACCCTATAAAAGGAAGTGGTGAAGCTTCCTACAAGTTAGACTTTGGGAAGTATTTAAAGATGCAAGATGTTTTATATGTACCTGGACTCAAGAAAAAATATTCTCTCCATATCATCTTTGGATGCAAAAGGGATGAGAGTTGCATTTGTGGATGGCCAAGTACTTATGTGGCCAACAGGTAAGACCATAGATGATGTAGTAGTGATTGGAGAGAAATAGGGAGGATTGTACAAATTGAAGGGACAACTTGAACATGCCATGGTACATGAATCCATGGAGCCAAGTGAACTTTGGCATAGAAGGCTTGCACATGTGCACTACCAATTGCAAGCAAAGCACTAGAAGGTATTCCTGAAATCCAATCAAATCATGAAGGTGTTTGCAAAGGATGTGCAAAAAGGTGTTTGCAAAGGATGTGCAAAAAAAAAAGAACACAAAGAAGGCATTTCCAAGCAGTGAAAGCAAAGCAAAAGGAATCTTGGAGATTGTCCACTCCGATGTATGCGGACCAATGTCATCCAGTTCTCTGAGTGGGTATGTATATTATGTTTCTTTCATTGATGATTTCTATAGGAAGAATTGGGTTTATTTCTTGAAGAACAAAGATAAATTATTCAACAAATTCAAGGAATTCAAAGCCTTGATAGAAAACCATACTGAAAAGAAGATCAAGACTTTTAGATCCGACAATGGTGGAGAATTCACTTCAGAAGACTTCAAGAAGTTATGCAGTGATTCAGTGATTAAGAGGGAGTTGACCACTCCTTACAATCCACAACAGAATGGAGTTGTAGAAAGGAAGAACCTCTGATCCATTTTCAACATTGGTTAAGGTGCACACTATCAGAAACTCCAGTAGCTCTTGCAAGGAAGCAAAGATTGAGAGGGAGTCCACCCTACAACCAAACAAAGACAAGTATTTGAATTTTCATTTCTTGTATATCTGATTGTTTAAATAATATTGTTCAATGATGTATATACTTATGTTCCTAGACTTAGGTTGTTTATTATGCATATTAGAATAATTGCATTAATGAACAGTATACTACTAATATGCATGTAATGGGTAAGTGGCCTATGTTACTGTACAACATTCCATTGCTACTTATCTAGAATGAAACCTCTTTGCTAACATATTGGGAGTTGTGAACACTCTTAACAATGTTCTAGTAGAGATGGAAGGCATCTAGAAAGTTACGGGATATGGATAAATGTTGTATTGAAGCATTGGCTAAGATAATTGCATGATTGTATGACATGTATTTATGTGTAAGAATTTGTTCTGAAATATATGAGATGTTTCTAATCATGCAATTGAACTTGTCTTGTAGGAAAGATCGCGTGCCATCACCTACAAGAGAGACTTGTTTCGAAGAACAAGCGACGAAGACTCAACAAAATCCAGAAAACTACCTATTGAAGATATTGAAGAATCTGAAGTTCCCAGGATCCAGGATACAGTAATGGAAGAATGCCATGATCGAGGAATACCAGGCGATCATGAAGAATGATGTTTGGGATGTGGTCCCAAGACCAGAAGGGAAGTATGTTGTGACTTCCAAGTGGATCTACAAGATCAAGCATGCTGCAGATGGAAGCATAGAGAAATACAAGGCAAGGTTTGTGGCTCGTGGCTTCTCCCAGAAAGAGGGGATAGATTATGAAGAGACTTTTGCACCTGTAGCCAGATACACTTCCATTAGAAAAATACTTGCTCTGGCTGCAGTGATGAAGTGGAAGATACACCAGATGGATGTTAAGACAACTTTCTTGAATGGTGTAGTCAAAGAGGAAGTGTATGTGGAGAAGCCACTCGGTTTTGAGACACATGACAGGGAGTCATATGTGTGCATATTTAATAAAGCCTTGTGTGGCTTGAAGCAAGCACCTAGGACATGGTATGGCAGGATAGACAGATTCCTGTCCAGTTTGGGCTTTACCAAGAGTAAAGTAGATTCCAACCTTTGATACAAGGTTGAGGAGGGCAATCCAGTGATACTTCTATTATACGTGGATGACCTGTTTGTGACAGGTGAGGATAGATTGATTTCCGACATGAAGAGGAAGCTTGTTTCCGAGTTTGAGATGAAGGACTTGGGCATGATGCATTAGTTTCTAGGTATGGAGCTGTGGCAGAGTGCAGATGGAATCTTCCTTGGACAAGGGAAGTATGAAATAGAGATCCTGAAGTGGTTCAGGATGGTGGACTACAAGGCCATGGCCACACCTATGGCATAGCATCTGAAGCTATTGAGTGATGCTTCATCAGAGTCGGTTGATGTAACGGTGTATCGTCAGATGATTGGGTCCTTGATGTACCTGACAAACATGAGACCATATATTTGCTTTGCGGTCAACACCTTGAGCCAGTTTCTGACAGATCCTAAACATGTTCACCTGATTGCTGTAAAGAATATTCTGAGGTCCCTGAAGGGTACAATTGATTATGGGCTCAAGTATGATGCGAATCAAAAGTTTAACCTGGAGGGTTATGTTGTTTCATATTGGGAAGGCAGTGCTGTAGATAGGAAGAGCACTTTGGGGTGTTGCTTCAGTATGGGATCAGGTGTGATCTCTTGGTTTAGCAGAAAGCAGTACTGTGTAGCACTGACTACGGCTGAAGCAGAGTATGTCACAATTTGTTTGGCTAGTTGTGAGGTAGTATGGCTAAGGAAGATACTGTCTGATTTGTTTGATCTCCAGTTGGATGCTACCTGTATCTTATGTGACAACCAAAGTTGTGTGAAGTTGTCTGAGAACCCAATGTTCCATGACAAGTCGAAGCATATTGAGATCAAATATCACTATATCAGGGATATGGTGCCGAGAGGAGTAGTGAAGCTCTTGTATGTTGCGACGGATGAGCAGATTGCAGATGTGTTGACCAAATCACTAGCTAGAGTGAAGTTCGAGTACTTCAGAGAGAGGCTTGGTGTTCTTCATATAGAAGATACTTCGAAGAGGAAGTGATGGGACACATTTGTAGGATCCATTCCAAGCATGGTGGTAGGAGGATCCTTCCCATTGTTGTGGATGTAAGTGCTGTGTGATGAGCATCAGGACGATGCTCCAGATGATATGCATCAAGACTATGCTATGACGATGATTAGGATGATCATGTGATGCTGATGTGCATCAGGATGATGTACTGTATGATGATGATCAATATGATCATGAGTATCAGGATGATACTCCGTGGCCATGGATAGGTTGTGTAGGTGCATGTAATCAGTCCTGGAGATCCGGACAGGTTGTGCTAGACACGTAAAAGATCCTAGGACGCTCTTTGAGATCTTGCAGGTTGCAAGACACTCTTTTAAGGTTTTGAAAGAATCGCATGTAATTAGTCCTGGAGATCTGGACAGGTTGTGCTAGGCACGTAAAAGATCCTGGGATGCTCTTTAGATCTTGTAGGTTGCAAGACACTCTTTTAAGGTTTTGCGAGTTCACATGTAATTAGTCTTGGAGATCCGGACAGGTTGTGCTAGGCACGTAAAAGATCCTGGGATGCTCTTTAGAGATCTTGCAGGTTGCAAGACACTCTTTTAAGGTTTTGAAAGAATCACATGTAATCAGTCGTGGAGATCTGGACAGGTTGTGCTAGGCACGTAAAAGATCCTGGGATGCTCTTTAGATCTTGTAGGTTGCAAGACACTCTTTTAAGGTTTTCGAGTTCACATGTAATTAGTATTGGAGATCCGGACAGGTTGTGCTAGGCACGTAAAAGATCCTGGGATGCTCTTTAGAGATCTTGCAGGTTGCAAGACACTCTTTTAATGTTTTGTGAGGGTCACATGTAAAAGATCCTGGGAGATCCGATAGGTTGAGCAGTAAGCTCGTAAAAGTCCTCGGATGCTCTTTCGAGGTTTTGTTGACGCACATAATCAGCCCTGAGGATTCCACAGGATGGCCAGATATGATGAAGACCTACATGAGGCTAGGCCTACAACCAACATGAAAAAGGGATGGCTCTGTAGAACTTCCCATGACGAGAAGAATTGAGAGATAGCCCAGTGATCGAGATGACGAGTACAACAACAGTGACGATGATGCTCCGTGATCTAGTGACGATGATCCAACTCCAGAATTGAAGACTTGTGCTGATATGTATTGATGAACTGTGTCTAGAGAATACCTTCCTAGTTAAGAGGGAGTGTTGATGTATTTGTAACTTCGAAAGATATTCTTCTATGTATTACACTTATACTTTATTATATTCATGATGGAGATGTATTATTCCTCCAAACAGAAGTGTTGTCATTTGTATTTGTAAGTGTCACAAGTGTCGCAAGTATTGTTTGATGGGTTATTAGACCACCTTGGTGGGGTTAGCCCTGCATGTGCCATGTGGATGGGTTATTAGGCTTCCTTAGGAAGTCGACCCTGTTAGAATAAAAGGCAGGTTAAGTTGTGTACAAATAGAGAGTGAGTGTCTCTCATTCCATTCATTCACTCACTCATCCAACTCGCATAGTTGAGAGAGAGGAGTGTGCACAAGTGGAGGAGGAGTAGTTGTTGAAGTCCTATCTTTTGGGTATTGATCATTGTGATCTTTGTATTGGGGCTTATTCTATCTCTGAGGAGGTTGTGGGGTTTTTCACCTTCTTGGTTTTCCCTGAGGAAACTCCGTGTCTCTTGTGTTTATGATTATTATGTTGTGCTTGTTATTCTCTTAGTAGGATCCTAGATAATGTTTGAATGCAATTATAAAAAATTTAACAGATAGTAGCACAGTTCAACTAACTTCCTTCAGGACACTGGTGAGGTATTAATGGTCACAAATTTCATCTACATTTTGTTCAGAACATTATCTCCACTTTTGCTCTGTTGAAAATCACAAACTCTGTAGGAAGAACATGCACAAAATTGTAGATATGTGTGCATAAGCGTGAAGATATGCGTGTATGCAGGCATAAGTCTGGAGTATGTGGGAATAACTGTGGAGAATTGCATGCATGCGGACATAAATGAGGAAATATGCCTGCATAAAATGTGAAAAAGAACGTGTTCAGACAGGAGTCGCTTGAGGGAAGATAAGCTTGAATTTCTTGTAAAAATATTTTCTAGATAACACCAATTCAACTTCCAGAGGAACATTTTGAGAAGAAATTTTTTTGAAGAGGTGAAAATTGAAATAGAAACAAAGTATCAAAACGATATTGCAAGCTAGGGTTAAGTTTTGCTTGAAGATTCCTGTTATCTCCTTAAATAAATTTAAAAAATTTATTTCATTAAGTGATAGGAAAGTCATTAGATTAGACATTTTTAAATATTTGAGAGTCTTTTTTAAGAGATCCAAAGTTGTATGTTGTAAGAACTCTTGAGTCAGCACTTCATTTGTAAAAAATCTCAAAAGACAGGTTTCAGTGGCTAAGGAGTATGTTTTAAAGTTCTGTAAGCCACCGAAAGCACTCGCTTTCGGCAACTAAGACCGCAATTTCGAGGCCCTCTAAGCCACCGAAAGCACATAGATGGGTAGAATGACATTCTTTTTGCACATATCTAAGTTTTATTATTCTAAAGGGCATGATGATGATTTCTAAACAAAGATTATAATTAAGAGCATCAGATTTAATGTTATGTCCCAGTTCTAAAGGTGTCAACAAGCTAAAAGAGATAAAGTTTGTTGCTTATTTTTGGGCAAACGATGACTTGTCAGTCAAGGTGGCAATTTCAACCTTATCCATCATCCTTTGAAGGCTTGCTGTAGCTGTCGAAGACATGAAGACTATCAAGATGGAGACAAGGAGATTTACTGCAAAAATGACATTTTTACTGTGCTAAGTCATCATTTTCAAATGATGATTCTGAGCGACTGAAGAATCATTTTGCAAAACGGGAGGAGGTTTTTGTTCCTAACATGTCAAATAACAATAAACTCTCTCAGTGTTTCTACAGGTGTCACAGATTGCGAGAATCCAATCCATCTATGAGACCTAAGTTTTGGATCTCATAATTCCCCTGTTTGACACATCTTTTTGAAATATAGATGTCGGGAAATGAAAACGAATCTCAAAGAACTGAGAGATTTTTTTTCCAATAATAAAGCAATATACAAAAACCTCTCTCAGTTTTCCAAAATTGGTTTTGATTTGAGAGATATAGGTCAATCTCTGAGCAACATATTTCCAGAAATTTCTGCATTTTCCAACCACCTCACAAATTCGGATTTGAGATAGGAAAAGATGTTATCAGATCCATCTTTTGTGGATCTTGAAACTGATTTGTAAAGCTTATTTAAGCTCATTGAAGAATCATTGTAAAAAAAAGGGGGAGAAAACAGTCTGAGGACTGTGATTCAACTTTGGAGGCTTGTAGCCATACTTTATTTCAGACATCTATGGATTCAGCTTCACACAGAAGCTTCTTTCGCTGTGTTTGCTCAGTTTTCATCTTCTTTATTTTCATGTTTATGTATATTTGATGACAGATGATTGTCATCTCATCTCTTTATCGATGTACTAAACCTGTATGTATTCTTTCATGCTTCATCTAATGCCTGGTAACTGTCATCTTATCATTGCGTTTATGATCTTGGATTGCAAATACTTTACCTATCATAGCTGGCCATTCACATATGCTATTGTATGTAGATTTTGGCTAGTATGAAAAGTCTTCTCCATGCTTCCATACATTTGATTAAACCTTCTGAATAGTATAGTAGAAATCTTTTGTCTTTGAATGGATTCATATGTTTCTGAGCAGATGTGAGCATATTTAGTCATCCGAATTGATTCTTTTTCCCATACATTATTGAATATTTAAGTTACCAGGCTCATTCCCTTCACAGTCAGGGAAAGACTCCTGGAGTGATAACAAACTGGCGCTGTTTCCGAGGAGAGGAGATTGAAGCTAATTTCCCTGGGAGAACGACATAGATCCAACTTTTGATGGCAGACAAAAGGAGGACAATGAATTGACTGTATCATCTGCCTGTCGACTCCACGATTAAAGACTCCACTGGGGAGGATCCGGTTGACAGAAGATGAAGAGACTAAATTTTAAATCCAGGTATCAGTTCATTAGTCTTCTTCATGAACTGTTGTTGTTCATTATCAGCTCTTTCATGCTTTTTCCTTCACATGTAAAGAGGATTATCTTCTGTTTTGTTTATTCCGATGATCATCAACCTACCTTTGTATACCCATCTTTGAAAGAGGAAGGTTTGCAGCCTCCTTGTGTGGTTGATGTTAATTCTATATCTTTACCTTAGCTTATTCCTAAAGAAGAGTTCTGCATTCAAATTCCTTCTGAATTTGAGCATCCATGTAACCTTGAGGAGGTTGAACTTGTTTCAAAACCTATCCAGATCACAGTTCCTTTTCCCCTTATTGCTGATCCTTCTGATCAAACTATTAACCCTCAGGTTTAGCCCACTGCTTTTCAAGTCAAAATCAAAAATAGGATGTTTAAACCTTTGAGGTTGCCATGTCACCTTAATCCTTATCCTCTTGATTTCTTTAAGTATCTTTCCCAGTTTTCGGGAGATAATCATGTTACAGCTGAGAGGCACTTAGGGGTTTTTGAAAACTTCCTTGATCAGTTTGAGATAGTTCATGATAATGTGATTATGAGGATATTTTCCAAAACTTTGTTCAAAGATGCTGCAATATGGTTTAAGAGTTTGAGAGCTGATTCTATTAGCTCTTGGATCGAGTTGTCAAATGCCTTTTTGAAGCATTGGGGTGAGAACAAATCTCTTGATTTGTATCTTGCTGATTTCTATGCTTTGAAGAGAGAGGAGGATGAAGCTTTTCCTATCTTCAATTGAAGATTCTACAACACTTATCATGATATGCCTTTGGAGATCCGGCCTACAGAGACTGTTGCCATGATATATTATGTTATGGGTTTGCATTCAGAACTTTCCCTTCTCCTGTTAGAAAGGAAGTCATCATCCTTAAGACACTTGTTTGAAGATTCCCAAGAGGTAGAGGAGAACATTCATGCTTCCAAGATGATCCAAAAGCAGATTGACTTTGAAGACTTACATGCACAAGAGCAGAAAGGTGAGTACATTTCAGATTCAGGGCAAGAAAGCAGTGAGTATGAAACAAATATGGAACAACAGCCTGAAGATGAGTATATTTCAGATTCAGAATCATATTCTTCAGTATGTGTAGAGTACTCCAGAGACAGGTATGAGTCTGAAGTTTATGATCAGTTTATAAATCAAAATGACCCTATGATAACTAGTGATTGCATAGGCAACTATATGTTCCTAGCTGATCATAGTCCTTGTCATTTAAACATTGCTCTCTCATCATCTCTTGAGCACTTTTCTGAAGAAGAGTTCATAGTGTTTGATGATCACAAGGTGATCACAAAAGAACAAGAAGGTCATAAATTTTCTGGTAGAGAAGCAGTCATTGAAGTGCAACAGTTTCCCGAAGATCAGTAGGTTTCTGATTTCAGTTTTAAAGATCCAGTGTCAACATTCATAGAATCATACCTTTCAGAAAACTTGAAAGTTTCAGATTTCTTTAACTTACATATGTTTTCAGGTGAGTATGATTTCCATAAAGAGTTCTTATTACTATTGTTACATTTCAAACATCATTTACTGATCAACGATAAAGATGAAATCATTTCAATATTAAAATTGCTTGGATGGCTACTATGGAAATCATCCTTTACCTAACCAAATTACAGAGCTGGTTAGGGTAGTATATTGTAGGAAATAAGCTCGCTGTCCAAGCATTTCTTTTCTTCCACTTTACAACAGAAATATCAGTCAACTTATGTGAATAAAGGCAGGTCTTGAGGATGGTAGTTTTTGAAGGTGTACAGAGATCAGTTGCATAGGCTAAAAGACTCCATGCCCAATGGAACACTAGACTAGGTTCTGTATTTTGATTTCCAGGAAAGGAATCATATCTGTGGTTCTTGAAACCTCACAGGGAGGCTTTCATCCCCGAGTAGGAGCCAAATGTTATCTCCTTTGAAAAATTTATTTCATTAAGTAATAGGAAAGTCATTAGATCAGACATTTTTAAATATTTGAGAGTCTTTTTTAAGAGATCCAAAGTTGTATGTTGTAAGAACTCTTGAGTCAGCACTTCATTTGTAAAAAATCTCAGAAGGCAGGTTTCTGTGGCTAAGGAGTATGTTTTAAAGTTCTGTAAGCCACCGAAAGCACTCGCTTTCGGCAGCTAAGACCGCAATTTTGAGGTCCTCTAAGCCACCGAAAGCACAGAGATGGGTAGAATGGCATTCTTTTTGCACATATCTAAGTTTTATTATTCTAAAGGGCACAAGGATGATTTCTAAACAAAGATTATAATTAAGAGCATCAGATTTAACGCTATGTCCGAGTTCTGAAGGTGTCAACAAGCTGAAAGAGATAAAGTTGGTTGCTTATTTTAGCGAAAAAGATGATCTGTCAATCAAGGTGGAAATTTTGACCTTATCCATCAGCCTTTGAAGGCTTGCTGTAGCTGTCGAAGACATGAATACTATCAAGATGGAGACGAGGAGATTTATTGCAAAATGGCGTTTTTACTGTGCTGAGTCATCATTTTCAAATGATGATTCTGAGCGACTAAAGAATCATTTTGCAAAACGGGAGGAGGTTTTTGTTCCTAACATGTCAAATAACAATAAAATCTCTTAGTTTTTCTACAGGTGTCACATATTGCGAGAATCGAATCCATCTATGAGACCTAATTTTCGGATCTCAGAATTCCCTTGTTTGAAACATTATTTTGAAATACATATTTTGGGAAAATGAAAACAAATATCAAAGAACTGAGAGAGGTTTTTGCTCATAAGAAACCAATATACAAAAACCTCTCTCAGTTTTCCAAAATCTATTTTTATTGGAGATATATAGGTAAATATATGAGCAGCATATTTCCAGAAATTTCCAGCCACCTCACAAATTCAGATTTGAGATAGGAAAAGAGGTTATCAGATCCATCTTTTGTGGATATTGAAACTGATTTGTAAATATTATTTAAGCTCATTGAAGAATCATTGTAAAAAAAGGGGGGAGAAAAAAGTCTGAGGACTGTGATTCAACTTTGGAGGCTTGTAGCCATACTTTATTTCAGACATCTGTGGATTTAGCTTGACACATAAGCTTCTTTCACTGTGTTTGTTCAGTTTTCATCTTCTTTCTTTTCATGTTTATGTATATCTGATGACAGATGATTGTCACCTCATCTCTTTATCGATGTACTAAACCTGTATGTATTCTTTCATGCTTCATCTAATGCTTGGTAACTGTCATCTTATCACTGCGTTGATGATCTTGGACTGCAAATACTTTACCTATCATAGCTGGCCATTCACATATGCTATTGTCTGTAGATTTCTGCTAGTATGAAAAGTCTTCTCCATTCTTCCATACATTTGATTTAAACCTTCTGAACAGTATAGTAGAAAGCCTTCATCTTCGAATGGATTCATATGTTTCTGAGCGGATGTGAGCATATTTAGTCACCCGACTTGCCTCTTTTTCCCATACATTATTGAATATTTAAGTTGCCAGGCTCATTCCCTTCACAGTCAGGGAAAGACTCCTGGAGTGATAACAATTCCTTTGCATAAACATCTTTCTGTTAAAGTTGGAAAAATGGTGTCTAGGATAGAGCCAGAAAAATTTGATCCCTCTATTATTCATCAAAAGTGTTTGGAAATTTTCGAGAAGAATCAGGGGATTCCTTTCTTTGAAAAATTTGATGGACATAGTGAAAAAGTTAGTCTGAAATTTGCTTATTCATTTGATGGTGAGAGGGCTACAGTAGGTGACTTCACCATCAGATTATCTGAATATATTATGGTACAAATCATTGGATTACCTCAATAGGGAGAAAGGTTATTTAAAACAAAACAGTTCAAGGACAAGGCATGGACACCTTTCTTATCCAGATCAAGGGAAGGCCCAATAAATTAGAAAAAGGGAATACCAAGAAGTTGGTTGATTCATCCTTGGGATGAAATAGCATATGTTATTCAGAAATTTGTTACTTGTGAAGGGAGATTCAGTATCATATATCTCTATCACATTAAGTTGATGCAACACTTAAGGAATGACTGTGAGATCAATATGCCCTATTTTTTGTTACAAAGCCTTTCTAAGATGGCTAAAACTGTTCAAAAACGTGAGGAGGATGCTACAACAAGCCTTTACCATTGTGGTCTCATCAAGATAATCATCACACATGAATCACAAAAGAAGGACTTGTCATGGAAGCAATTCTTAGTTCATAATGAATTTGAAATACCAGAAGAAGGATTGAAGGAAAAGGAAGTATTGATGATAACAGATAATGAAGATGGAATACAGAACTCTAAGGCGAAAAGCTCAAAACCGCCTATAAGATCAAGAAGCATGGTAAAGGTAGAAAAGGAATTCCAGGTGAAAGACAAAATCTTCACCACTTATGAAAGAAAATCAAGGAAATGCCAATAGGTTCAGAAGAGGCAAGTACCAACGTATGATGATGAGGCACAACAAAAGCATTATGCATACATTCAATCTTTGGAAAATCAAGAAGAAAAGAATCCAACATGTGAGATTGAGCAAAGCAATGAAGAAGTGAATACCACCTTCTTCATTTCTGAACATCAAGCTACACAAGAAATTATGGAGATAAACAATCATACAATAAAACAAACTCCAACTGATATAATAGAACAAAGCAATGAGGAGACAAGAACTACTTTTTCTATTAATAAGCAGCAAGCCACATAAAAGAAGAAGAAAAAGTGTTCAAAACATCAAGAAGTCAAACAAAAAAATGAAGAAATTGGAATGGACACTACTTCCAAACAGCACACAATAGAGATGAAAAAGAAGAGTTCTTCAAAGAACAAAAAGATTGAGAAGTTAAAATCAGAAATGAAGGAATTGGAATTGGAAAATGAGAAATTGAGGAAGAAAAATAGAAGGCTTTGAATTAAAAATATTCAAACCTCTAAACAAGCATACAAATGGTATCATCAAAAGAGAACATTCAAGGCAAAATATCAGAGATTAAGGGTCCTTCATACAACTCAGGCTAGTATAGATGCATCATCACAGATAAAAGAGGGGACAGAGGACCTGTAGCAGCAGAGCAACAACAATTTTGTGCATGAGGATATGCAGGTTCAGTTTTGAGAACACTTTTTGTGCATGAGGACATGCAATATATTCCTATTGAGAGAGATATTGGACACTATTTTTGATGCCTATCTTACCCTATAATCCTTCAGTTATCTACATAATCCCTTACATTTCATCCGTAAACCCTCATGTTACATCCATAAGACCTTGAAATTTCATTATCTAAGGTATAATTGTTGCTTCTCTTAATGGATTGAATTATGTGATTTTTAAAAGCATTAAAATTAAAATTCTAATTAAAAATTACAAGATTGTCTAACTTCCCGTAAATGCTCCTAGCTTTGGATATTTGCAGGACATATTGGCGCAATATGAAGCACTTAGAGGAATCCTTGATGTCCAAGGATGGATTAATTGTTATCAGCTTCATGAAACAAGTTTTGCAGGTGTCGAGTCAACAGTGGTCAAAGAAAGCCACCTGCACTACCACTCAGCACAAAAACATGGCAGTTCTGATTTCGCATGGATTTAGCCTATTTTCATGGATTTGGAGAACGAGCTCGAAGATACTGGAGATAATAGGGGGATGTTATCCTCAGCTTAGCCAGGATTATAACATTTTCAATTATTAGACATTTTGTATAAATATGTGAACCTATGTTGTAAATACCATCTGGTGAATGGTGAACCCATGCGATTGAAATAAAGACTCCAGACTTCAAATAATTGTGTTTTCATTTCATATGTTGTGGAATTGGTTTATGCAATAAGAGTCTTGTGATTTTTTCCTAAGTGTGCAAGCGAAGCATTGGAGGGCCCCCTCTGCCAAGCCTGCGCACTCATCTATTTCAGTATTGCACAGTGGTATGATTAAGTACTGTGTCATGCAATTAGATTTCATTGATTGAAGTAGATGTTTAAGTGTTGTTAGTATCCATTTAATTTTTAGATTCAAAGGATGCAGGCTTAAACCATCTAACCGTGATTATCTTAACATTCATTGTGAGCAAGTTTCTTGTAAGAGAATTAAATGTGTGTTATTTACAAATAGTAGATTTGTTAAGCATTAGATTTAAGATTGTTTTCAATACTTAGAGTATGAATAGATGGATTCGAATACTAATATGTGAGGAAAGCTAATGAAAATACCTTCTGTAAAGGGGTTTTAGTCCTTCTTAAACAATCAATGATCAATCCAATTCTGTTTTAACTAAGTTTTTATCTGAATCCATATCTTTTGGACATGCTTCTAAGTGTTGTAACGCTGGGTTGACAATTATAATAGTTGTTCTATTTCTAGCAGTAGATTTTGAACCAACACTGCGCTCGTTGTATCTAAGCCTCTGCCCAACTTCAGAGTGCCAAATACAACTTCTCAACTGCCACAATGAATTTTTTGGGGTTTGCGTGTTCTGGTTAGACTATATTGCAGGATGGTCATGTTTGGGTTATGAAATCGGATCAGTATAAGCGCTAACTAAAATGCCTGGACTTGCCGGAATCCGACAGAGCTAGAATAGCTGAAATGGCAATTTGAAGTGTTCAAATTGCAATTTCGACTATCTGAGTAGTTTTAAAATAGAGTATTTAGTTTAGGATAGGCAATTACATTCGCCGAAAAAGTGGGGCGCTTTAGTTTTCTTTTATCCTACGCCCATGAAATCCCTGAAACCGTCTGTAAATTCAGAAGGATCCTCCTACTGAGCCTCTCAATGAATAGTACACGCCACAAAAAACAAAATGTAGGCATCTTCTTCAGCACTACGACGAACGAAAATTATTCATCACACAACAACGTGGAGAAATTGTATTGGGAAGAGAGTTACTAGACTCGTGGTAGGCACTAATTCGTTGGAGTGATAGACAAATTGCGAACCGTGTCTATAAAAACTGGTATACAATAAGGACCCCGTAGTGCAACAATTAATGTTGCGACTGCAGAGATGCAAACCGTTAGATTTGATCCAACTCTCAATCCTCAATCCAACTGTTGACATGCCCCATAGCCACAACATTAATTGTTGCACTGTAGGGTGCTTATTGCACACCATAAAACATTCCCTCAAAATGGCCTTTCAACGTAATTATATAATAGTTATCCTAAGTCCCTTGTCATGTACCTTTTTCTTTGTGACTTTCTCCTTGGATATTAAAAGGAATTTCTTTCATTCATAAGATTTGACTCCTTTCTATAGGAATTTCTTCATAAAGGAATCAAACTTGCTAATATAGTAGTTATTCTAATTATATAACCTCATTTTTGTCTCTAATTACATTTCTCAAGAAATTAAGAGGAATTTGCTTTTTTAAAGTGGAATTGCCTCATCGCCACAATAATTTCTTAATAGATAATCAAACACTTGAACACTAAAACAAGTTGTCAAGATGTTTGAAATTTTTTAAATTGAATAGGTTGTCAACACTATTTTGATTAAAATGGTACCAGCTTGAAGAATATTGGGTTAGGAGTCACTCTAGGATTCATTGTCTCTTTTTGGAGTGGTCTAAAGAGTTAATGCTTTGGCTCTTTGCCAACAATTACATTTTGATAAAATCCTCTTAGCGGTAACCATCCCTTGGATGATCCTCTTAAAGATGAACTCCCTCTAAGTGACCTTGCTTTGTCCAACCTCTTGTCTCATCACCTTCAATTCTCTCACTACAACCACCCTTGGCACCCCATCCCATCATTTCATCCTTTACACCCTCACCTAAACATAAAATCCATTCACTAAACATCATTCCTCCCAATTCAAACTTGTCTCTATAATATCCTTCCCCCTCATTTGCACATAGTAGTATGAAGCAAAGCTGTTGCACTACAAGAAATGATGACAAGTTGGAAGGGAGTGCCAATTCTTTTCATGATTCAATTGAGTGATTGAGCATTCCATGGTGTTAATGAGGGGTGCCATTCCATGATTTGTTTGGGTTAAACTACTCCATTTGTTATGAAACATAGATGGTATGTCATTCCATTAGTCAAAGAGGGATGAAACAAGGATTTAGTGGTGTATTTGTGGGTCCGTCCCACCACATTTTCATGGAAGGGTGTATTCACTTGCATGTTTGTGGAAGGAAAAACTACAATCTTGCATCCTCTTGTAATTGCTACCCTTTATCCAACTAATTCACACTATGATTTCTATATCGATGATAGTAATGGAGAAAACCTAGCTCAAATTTCATGGCTTAGTGCTCTTGGGCTAGCTTTCTTGTGTAATTTTAAGAAAAAATGGTTTACATACTTTGTATTTCCATTTTTTTTCATTTTTGGTTAATGCATATTGGTGAAATATTGTCTATATTAAACCAAAACCTAGGGTTAAACAATCTAACAAGTACCATACCCTTAATTTTAGGGCACCATTCTACTTTGGGTTATGTGAGATCAATTTGTTTGGGCCAATTCCCGCTTCACTTTCCAAATGTACTTTACTCAAATGGATGGCCTTGAATGAGAACACATTAAGTTAACTGATTTCATTAGAGTTTGGCACCAAGCTTACCCATCTACAAGAATTAAATATATGGTGTAATAACCTAATGGGAAACATACTAATTTCTCTTACTAATTGTTCCCAACTTAGGGTACTCTTTATCAATGAAAATTGGTAAACTAAAATAGTGTTGAAATTTCTTGGTAAATTGGCCGGTGCCCTTCTTGAAAGATTTTGTTTACATGAAAACCAACTTGTTACCATCCCTAGTTTGCCTTTTTTTACTACATCTTTAAGGTATGAATTATAGGTATTGTATCCACAAATACAAATTACAATCATGAACTATATATAGTACAAAGACTTCCATAATTACATGAGAAGACTTTTCCCACTAACCTCACACAACATTCAATACTTAGATTTGATAAGTCAAAGGAAGAAAATAGATTATTTAAGGCACATGGAATAAAATGAATGAGTTCTCGTGATGACAGTTGGAAAAGGAGGATTTAATCTCCCATGGGCCCTCTTTCCTTTTCCCCTTTGGTGGAATTGTATCCCCTCTGGTGCTCCTTACACAACCATCGTGGACCAAATATTATTTTCCAACGTAATATTTACCTAGTGTTTGAGTCATCATGATAGGTCAACCACATGGGCCATATAGAAATGTTTACATCATAAATTCCTATCAATTCACTAGTTTGGCCTTGGCCTTGAGCTCCGCACTAGGAATGCATACTGGTTTATTTACATCACTTTACACAACCTAATTCAACACATTCCAATGGTCAAAACTGGGATATTACAATTTTCCATGAGGTCTTTCTTTAGATAAGAATTCACATTCTCAAGCATATTACTTTTATGATTGGTCAAATTTAAATTCTTCCTTGCAAAAATTGTTGTCTCATTGATTACAAAAATTGAAATTCACATTCTTTCAAATTTTTTTAAGGAAGACCATCGAAACTATCAAGTATGGATTGTTCTTGTGATCCTACCATATGTTTTTTTTGTACTCAATGCTAACATATTTGAATTATTCCTTGTTGTGATTGTTGAAATTGAAATTCATGTTTACTCAAATTTTTGCAAGGAAAACTAGATCAAAATTATAGTCTCATAATTTCTCTTGCGCTCTCACCAAATGTCTATGTTGTTACAACTATATTTTCAACCATTGAGACTCATTGAGGACTCATTGATGTCATCATGCTAAAACACTCACTTCTACCCTTGATTTACTCACCTTTCAGACCTTGGTCTCCCTTTTGAATCCTAGCAGGAAGCGACCATCATCACCTAGTCGAATCTTGTACCACTGCTAGGGAGTGACCATTTCTCTCTAGTCTCTCCCTGGACCACTACAAGGGAGTGACCAACTCTCATTTATTCTAGAATGAGAAAGTTATGAGGAGATGAGCATGGAATGAGATGGATCATTCATGATATGATCTTGGTAACTCATACATGACTTAGAGATCGCTAAGTTATAGGAGTCTAGGTCGATCCTACTGTCTTCTCCGCCAAACTATATAAGGAAGGGGATTTCAAAGGCCCGAAGGGGATTTTGATTTTGGGGATTTGGAAGAAGAAATAAAGTAGCTAAATGTTTTCCATATCCATACCAAAACTCTTTTTCCATAACCTTCATGAGATATGAGTCAGCCTTACTTAGGTGAGGGTTAAGGAGGAGGAGTTGGGGCAAGGGACCAAGAAGAGATTGCACCATGAACCAAGGTATATTTACATGGATGTAATGTTCTTCATCATTTTAATATAGATCTACCTAATTTTCCTCTCCATTATATTGTTAATGTGTTATTTTATACATTGTATTTGCAAATCTGGTCTTTACTTGATTAGATTAGATTAATTTAGGTATTTTCATCTTCCTATTACTTTGAAGGGTTTGATATTGATATTGCCTTGTCATATTATGTGCAGGAAGCAAGTGTAAGGAGTTGGAGCTGCATAAACCATGATTACATGAGGAAAACTATCATATCTAAGGTACATACCAATATTCTCACTCTCTCTATGCATGTATAAGATCTAGAGACTTGGATCTAGAGGAAATCTATAATGGTGTATCTCGTTGTCTATCTCGGATAAAGGGAAAATCCAAGGGAAGCCTCACTTGTCCACATGAGAGATTTTTCCTATAATAGTAATTAATTCCTAGTCATATTTCAATCCTTGTCGGATTTTTTGTCTTGTTAGTTGCTGAAATTGAAATTCTCACTCTCTCAAATTTTAGCAAGGAAGAATATCACAACTACTAAGTTGAGATTGTTCTCGCATTCTCACCAAATATACATGCTGTACTTTATGACTAGTCATATTTCAATTACCTCTTGTTGAAATTGATGTCTTTCAACAATTCAATTGATATTGATGCATGCTCAAATTTTTGCAAGGAATACTATTGAAAATTGTGTTGAGTATGTGTTATATTCTTTGCATGTGTGTGAGGGGGTGCGTGTTTGACCGCGCAGTGGTCAATCCCCTCCATCTAGTGCTCTGTCGAATGGGTCAGGCACTGTGCATGGTTCTGGATCAGGGGGGTTAAGAGGGGGGGGGGGGCGTGCCGACGCCCTCTCCCTTTCGCGAAGTGAGCGCAACGAGCATGAATTTTTTTTGCGTTGTTTTCTGTTGTTTTTGGGAATTTTCTAAAAATATGTAATTTAATCCCAATTAAAGGATTGGGGTCTATTTTCTAATCAAGGTTAAAGTAATCTAACCGTATCTTCATTTGTACTCAATGATTGGTCATATTTCAATTGATCCTTGTTGGGATTATTATCTTGTTAATTATTGAAATTGAAAATTGTTGTCTTATTGATTTCTAAAATTTAAACTAATGTTTGCTCAAATTTCTACAAGGGGGGCTATCAAAACTACCAAGTGAGAATTGTTCATGTGATCTTACTATAAGTCTAATTTTTACTCAATGGCCATTCATATTCAGTTCTTTCTTGATGATTTTTTTGTATTTTTTATCACTGCAATTGAAATTCTCATTCACTCAAGTTTATGCAAGGAACACCATTATAACTACCAAGTAGGGATTATACTTAGACTCTCACCATATGCCCATGTCATACTTAATGATGATTCATATTTTAATTATTTTTTGTTGAGATTTATATCTTGTCCACTAAAATTGAAATCCACATCAGCTCATACATGTAAGGAAGACTATTGAGTCAATATTGTTCGTACATTCTCACTTAATGTCCATGTTGTACTTACTAATTGGTCTTTTTTTAATCCTTTAAATTATTGTCTTGTTCATCACTAAAATTTAAATTCACATTCACTCAAAATTTAGTGAGGAAGACCATTGAAAATGTTGAGTAGGGATTGTTTTTGTGATTCCATCATGTCCACATTGGAGCTAATTATGGTCATATTTGAATTATTCCTTGCTAAAATTAACATCTCAATTGCTACAATTGAAATTCACATTTTTCTCAAATTTCTATAAGGAAGATTGTGAAAACCATCAAGTTGGGATTGTTCTTTCATTCTCACCATATGTCCATGTTGTACTTCATTGAAAGGCCTAACACTAGTTGTTCTCAACCCAGTGGGCCCTCATTTCCTCCCAACCCTAAATTGAAATTAACTTTCCTTTATCGTAATGAAGTAGGAATCCATGGCTAAAGCCAAACTTCGACAAAATATGCCTGATACCACCTACGGGATAACAAAAGGGTTGACTGAATATTGAGTCCAATTGGTTAGTTTATCCAAATAACCTAAGTGGCGGAGGGCCTAGTAGCAATTCTTCTTAGCCCAATGAGCCATAATTTCCCCATGGCCTTGAATTGTAAGCAATGAATCCTTTATCACAACAAAGTAGGATTCCATGGATAGATCTAAGTTTCAGTAGAAATTACCCCATACCACCTATGAGGATAACTAAACGGTTGGATCAACAATGAGTCCAATTAGTTAGTTTAGTGACATAACCTAGGTAGTGGAGGGCCTAGCAAAAAATCTTCTTATCCCAGTGATCCTTCATTGCACCATGAACCTAAGTTATAACCAAATCTCCTTTATTACAATGAGGCACAAGTCCATTGCTAGAGACAAAGTTCAGTAAAACCTACCCTAGAATACCTCATGAGGGTAATTGAAGGGTTGGATCAATAACAACTCTAGTTGGTTGCTTTAACCATATAACATAGGTAGTGATGTCCTATCAACAACAAATTTTATCTTATAAGAACACATTAACCCATGACCCTAAATAGTAGACAATTGTCTTTTATCATAATGAAGCAAGATCCCATGGATATAACTAAATTTCAACAAAACATACCTTAGACCACCTATTGAGGATACTTAAAGGGTTGTCTCAACAACAAGTCTAGTCGGTCGATTTAGCCACATAACCAAATTCACGGAGGGCCTAACAACAATGTTTCTCATCCCAAAATGCCCTCATTCCCCCACGACCCTACATTGTATAACCAACCTTCCTTTATCATAATGAAATAGAAGTCCATGGGAAAAACCAAAGTTCAACATAACCAACTCTAGAACACTTATTGAGGATAACATAAGCATTATCTCAACAACAAGTCCAATTGGTGGAGTGACTAAAAACAACACTTTTCATCCCAATGGGCCTTCATTTCCCTATGAATTTGAATTATAAACAACCCTCCTTTATTACAATGAAGCAGGAGTTCATGGCCAAACACAAATTTTGACAAAATCTACACTAGACCACCTATCAAGGATAACCCAAGGGTTGGATCAATGACCAACGAAATCAGTTAGTTTATCCACATAAGACATGTGGTGGAGGGCCTAGAAGCAAGGCTTGTTATCCTAGTGGACCCTCATTGCCCCATGATTTCGAATGGTAACCAACCCTCTTTCATCACAATGAAGTAGGATTCCTTGTCCAAATACAAAGTTCAATAGAACCTATCCCATACCACTTGTTGAGTATAAATGAATGGTTGGCTCAATAATGAGCCTAGATTGTTAGTTTAGGCACATAAAATTGATTGTGGAGGGACCAACAATAACAATTATTATCCTAGGAGGTACTCATTGCCCCATGACCCTAAATTGTAGCCAAACCTCCTTTATTGCAATGAAGCAAGAGTCCTTGGCCAGAGTCAAAGTTAAACAAAACCTACCCCAAAGCACCTATTGAGGATAATTAAGGATTGGCTCACCAACTAGTCCAATTAGTTAGTTTAGCCACATAACCTAGGTGGTGAATGGCTTAGTAGAAATAATTATCATCCAAACATAGTCCCATTTTCCCATGACCCTATATTATAACCAATCTTCCTTAATCACAATGAAGTAGGAGTCCATACCCAAATCCAACATTCAACAATACTACCCCAAACCATATGTTTAGGATAAAAAAGGGTTGAATCAACAGCTAGTCCAGTTGGTTAGTTTAGCCACATAAATTAGGTGGTGGAGGGCCTAGTAGCAATGCTTCTTAGCCCAATTGATCCTCATTTCCTGCAACCCTAAATTGTAACCAACCTTCCTTTATGACAATGAATAAAGTGTCCATGGATGGAGCCAAATATCAATGAAACCTACCCAAACCACCTATTGAGAATAATCAAAGGGTTGGCTCAACAACGAGTCCAAATAGTTATTTTAGCCACATAAGTAAGGTGGTGGAAGGACTATCAACAATGCTTCTCATCCTAGTAGGCCTTCATTTCCACACGAATTGAATTGTTGTGAAGCCTCCTTTATCACGATGAATCATGAGTCCATAGCCAAAGGCAAAGTTCAACAAAACCTACCCAAACCACTTCTTGAGGATAACAAAAGGGTGGGTTCAATAGTTATTAGTGAGTCTAGTTGGTTAGTTTAGCCACATAACTCAAGTGGTGGAGACCTTAATAGCAATGCTTATCAATCCAATGTGATCTCATTGACATACGATCGTAAATGCTAACCAACCATCCTTTATCACAACCAAGTAGAAGTCCATGCCTCATGAAGTTAACATCTTCCTTTATCTCTTGGAAATGATGTTGTGTCATGTGGACACTAATATTTTTATGTTATTATGTTGAAGATACATAAACAATAATAAGTGTATGGTTTAATTCCTTTGGATCTTATTCAACCTATTCACTACCATTTAGGATATATCTACCCCATACAATGTGTATGAATAGATTGCATGACTACAACAAATCTAATCTAAGAAACTATCCTTGTCTAACAACTTACAAACTAAGCATTTCCTTATGGAAATGCATATTTGAATAAAAACAAATCTAGTGTAATGAAAGATTATTTGATCTAAAATGGATCAATATATGATTGATCATTTATTTGTTTTTTTGTGGGTGGAATGGTTGGATGAATTGGCTTGTAGGACACATTTTAGGGGTAGGTCTTAGTAGATTTAGGGTCTCGAATCTTTCAAGGCCCGTTTGAGGGATTAAACCATTTTTTTGGGGACAAATTTCATGAAAATAATTCTTACCCCATCAATGTTATTCTACACTCCAAGAGATTTCCAACGATGCAAAGGTCACCTCAATCGAAGTCTATATGAAGAAATTATGCCTCCTGCAAGTTGACTTATCATGTTGACCACCATGCTATCAAGTGGGTTCCACACCATTTCTCACTACCAACACATGTGGAGCTATTCATGTGTGGACTTCAAGGAAATTCTATAAGTTCCAAAACCCTAACCCTAATTAGGAGTCGAGGCATGCAAAGACCCTAAAAACTAACCCTATATGACTATCATGACATTGTTAAATATTGGGCCATTAGAAGAAGAATGGATTCCATTCTTATGGTATTATTGTATTGTTCCATATATGAGAAAGAGCCTGTGACTCGATATAAGAGCATAATAGAGGAAGTAGGAGATCTTGTAGTAAGCATACAAGCCATAGTGTCATAGGTAACTCGACGGAGAGCACCGCTTTATTTGTATTCACAATGCATATTGGAGAAGAAAAGAGCAAGGCATAGTCCTCACTTATGGATGGGTTTTTCCCCATAGTGGGTTTTCCTAGGGTATATCTTGTGTTATTTGTCCGGATGTGTGGATGTGTTATTTTTCTCTATCTATTTTCCTTTCAGCTTTAGTTTATTTAGCATTCTATGGAATCAAGTTAACATAATGAATCTTAAATCCCTAGTAAACACTATATAACTAATATTTTGTAGAAAGTTGTAATATATATTGTAATGAATTGTTCCAATGGAATATCCATGGTAGTTCACAAATCATATCAGTATCAGAGAAATTATGTTTGGAGTTTTGTAGGAAATTGCAAGATGTAGGAGTTAGCAGAATAAATAAAAATTCTTCAAACCCTATCCATGGAGGACGAGTCTAGTGAATAATTGAGGGGCAAATACGAAGAGCGATTTATGAAGTGAGAAATACAAGTCACTGAGATCTCTTGTAATATGTCAATCCTCATGGCTCAGATGTAGATGAGAAGATTGTCTACATTACAATTGATTTGTAAATTGTTGTAGTAGAGAGCAACTCAGATGTAGAGGAGAAGATTGTCTACATGACAATAGAAACCAAGTAGAAAGTGGCTCAGATGTAGATGAGAAGATTGTTTATATTACAATACTAACTAGGTAGAGAGTAGCTTAGATGTATATGAGAATATTTCGTACAGACCTTACAACTTAAATCCTTTTATTAGCTTATTTCCACTTAATGCTAAATAAATTAGAACTAAAAGAATAATAACTAGAGCATAGAAACATATAAACAACACAAGATTTTACCCTTGGAAATCCCACTATGAGGAAAAACCCATCCAAAAATGAGGACTATGCCTTGGTCTTTTATATAGAGTGTGAATACAAAGAAAGTGGTACTCTCTATGGAGTTACCTATGACTCTACGACCATAATGGCTACTATAGTTTCTCCTCCTTCCTCTATTATTCTCTAATACCCACTATCGTGTTGTTTCTCAACTATGGAACAACACAATAACATCAAAAGAATGGAACCTCTTCTTCTCCTACTGACCTAGTATTTAACATAGCCCAATAACGTCCTAGGGTTAGTTCTAGGGGTTTTACATGCCCCAAATACCAGTTAGGATTAGGTTTTTGGACCTTCTATAATGTTCTTGAAATTACACATGCAAATAACTATGCATGTGTGAGAAATGAGAGCTAACATGGAATCCACTTGATACTGTGGTGGTCAATTGGATAGGTCAACTTGTGAGAGGCATAACTTCCTCATACAGACTCCGATTGAGGCAATTATTGGACCTTTGGAAATATATTGGAGTGTAGAATAGTGTTAAGGGTAATTACATAAGATATGAACTTTTTACCCCACAAAAAATAATTTAATCCCTCAAATAGGCCCCAGAAGGTTTTGGACCCCAAATTTGCAAACTGAGACCTACCCCTAAAATGGGCCCTGCAAGCCAATTCCTCAAATATTTCCACCCATAAAGCACCAAAATAGATGAAAATTACATATTAATACATTTCGGATCACACTTCGCCATTTTGGGAGGATTTTGGTCCCCAAAATATTTTACTAAATGAGGTGAGGAAATTTTTCCTCTACCTTCTCCTTGGAGTACCATTTAGCCTTGCCTGGAATTTGTCCTTTCAACCACACCTTCCACGGTTCATACTGTCCTCCCTTGGTTGTTCTATAATTCTTATGATAACCCTATCTGATCCTCTTGCACTAAGTGTTATACAGAAGGTAAGACCTGCTTAGGTTCCTAGTCCAACATGGAAGGTTCATAGAGTTTCAAATTTTCCACATTCACGACTGAGTAAATGTTGATATATGTGGGTAGTCTAAGTTTGTAGGCATTATCTCCTACCTTCTCCAACATTTACATAGGACCATGCCATAATTCCTTGATATTCTTACCAAGACCTTGCAGTCTTTCTTTTCTCAAGTGCAACCAAACTCTGTCTCCCACCTTGAATGTTTTCTCAACCCTGTGTTGGTCATGTCTTGTCTTGTACTTTTCCTATGACTTCTTCATGCCTCCTATACTTGTAAATAGATTTTCTTGATCTTATCAATGATTTTTTTGGCTCTTAATGTTTCACTTGTGGTGTCTTCCCTCACTCCTTGATTTCCATAAACAACATCTAGAGGTGAAGGTGTCAAATACCCAAAACAAGTTACAAAAGGGGACTTTCCAATGGAAGTGTGGACTGCTCTATTATACGAGTTTTAGATGTAGATCATATTTTAATTCCAAGTATTTGGGTGCTTTTGATTGTTACCCCTCAAAATTTGCACCAAAGTCATGTTGACTATTTCTATCTTCCCATTTGTCCGTGGATGGAATGTTGTATATCTCTTCAACTTAGTGTTCATCTTCTCCCAAACTATAGTCCAAAATTAGTGAGAAATTTGGTATCCATGTTTGAGATAATGCTCCTTGGTATCGCAAAATGCACCCAGACTTGCTCAAAGAACATGTTTGTTGCTTCTTTTCCATTGATAGACCTTTTACAAGGCATAAGAATGCACATCTTGTTGAATCTATCAACTATCACAAATAAATATACATGTCCCTTCCTGATGGTTGGTATTCCACCCACAAAATCCAAGGAGATGTTTTCCCATGGCCTCGTAGGAATAGGCAAGGGATGGTATAGACCTTGCTTCCTATTACTGCAGGGTTTTCTTGTACAAAAAAGTATGCATCCTTTGATAAATCAATCTACATCTTCTTGCTTTCTAGGCCAATAAACATACCTTTGTAAGTTGGAAACTATCTTCCCAACACCAAAATGCCATGCAACTTCAGAGGTGTGATACTCTCTCATGAATTTCAATATCTCACCTTTAGGAACACAGAGCTTGTACATCTAGTAGAGTAACGTAGCCCAAATATGATAGTTAACCTTGTTGAAACCTTCTTTCTACATGGAATTTTCCTTGTAGTTGTTGAAATACCTATTTGAATTCCTCATCTTTTGTGTATTCCTCCTTATATGCATCATTGGTGAAAGGCTCCATATAAATAAGAGTACCCAAAGTTGTGATCTTTGTTGTAGGTGGCCTTGAGAGCATGTACGCTAGATTGTTTATATTTCCCTTCTTATATTTAATGATTAGATGGAATTGTTGTAAAAAAACCATCGAATTGTAATGTCGTGTTTGTTGTATCTTACTTTGGGCCTGCAAATACTACAGAAAATGGTGATTAGTGTGAATGATGAACTCCTTTCCCATAATATAGTGCTTCCACTTCTTAATAGTTTGAACCAACGCGTAGAGTTGCTTATCATATGTAGAATAGTTCTTGACATTGTCGTGGAACATTTCAGAATGATAGCATATTGGCCTCCTTCCTTGCATCAAAACTACTCCCATAGCATACCCACTTGCAGTTGTCTCCAATTAGAAAGGATTATGCAAGTTAGCCAATGTGAGAATTGATGCATGACTGATCTTTTGCTTGAGCTCCTCAAAGTATTTTTGTTGATCCCTTCCCCATTGGAACCCCTTTCCGTTGGTTGTTATGGAATGGAGAGGTGCAACCACAACCTAAAAAAGAAGCTATAAATTTATGAAGGTATTATGTTCCCCCCCGAAAGCTCCTACCCGAAAGCTCCTAAATTTAGTGACATTTGTAGGATTAGTCCACTGAGTGATGGCCTCCATATTTGCAGGATCAATGTTAAGTTCTCCTCCATTAATCACATATCCCAAATACACCAAAGATTGCTAAGGAAATTCACATTTCTTAATGTTTACCAACAGTTGATTTTTTCTAAGGTTTCCAACACCTACTTGAGATGTGAGATATGCTCTTCCTAGATAGCACTATAAACCAATACATCATCTAAATAACTATTAGTACACATGAATTATAAAATGACACAATACATCATTCATCAAACACATAAATGTAGTTGGTGCATTACAAAAACAAAACAAAATTACCTACCATTCATATCAACCTTTCCTAGTCTTGAAGGTTTTACCTTCCATTAATGCTTTTAAAACCGACGGGACATATACGTATAATCTTAATTTCTGAGCAGATTGTTCGATTTCTTTCAATTTTTCAATCTGGGAAGTCCCAAAAATTGACGTTTAGGATGTATTTGTTTGTGCGGCTCTGCTTGTCAGCTTGAAAGTGGAGGTACCTTCCATTCATGCTTTAAAAAGTGGCGGTATGAGCAGATCGTTTGATTTTCTTGAGTTTTGCAATCTTTGACACAAAATTGACATTTAGGACGTATTTGTTTGTGTTGATTTCACATCCATTGTGCACCTTTGCTGGAGGGCAGACTGCTATTGCATTCGGTTCTAGTTTCCTGTGAATTCCATCATTAAATCAGTCAAATATCACCAACGCAACACCTAAATTTCTCGCTGTATATACTTCGTGAGCTCAACAAATCAATTAATACACAAATGAAACCACCGATATTGATATATCTATTTGGTTCCTTACATGACCTGCATGAAAAACTTATTCCCAGTGACACACTAAACACCTTATTTGACTGATTTTTTTTTTTTTGTCGAATCACTTGATTGTATCCGTAGAAAAGGAAGTGCTTGGCTTGTGAGATGCAATTCATTGCCATCTTTGGTTCTTTCTAGCCCCACAATGTGTAGGGTTGGTTTGGTGGATTGAAGGAAACCAATCCATTTGTGTCGGAGCTGTGTTCGAGAAGCTTCATTTGAACGGTGGCGGTTATGTCTATTGCTAAGCCCAAATTATTGGACCGGTCAAATAAGGAATTAACCAAATCTTAGTTCATGCACCTAGATTTTTGGCAATGAACAGGCAAAGGGACTTCCAGGCTAAGTTGTGAGGCTGAATGACATCATAATGGTAGGCTATGATATGCAGGAATCAAGGCTGTGCTATGTTACAAAAACTAAAAATCAGAAGGATGTGAACAATTGAACAATAAAACTCTTTAAAAACAAAGCAACAACAGATTATCCACGCAAGGACCAAACTTACCTCTCCTTCACTTAATATCGATGCCTTTCAGACGACACTCTGTCAGTCACCGAACTTTGTACACAAATTTCCAGCTCCCTTTCCTTCTCTCTGTCAGATGCAATGAAATTAGCATTAGTTAGATCGATATTATAAAAAATAACATAGGTAAAGAATGCTATTGATCCTTCTTACCTTATCCCTGTTGTTCACCTGGACTTATCTGCTTGTTCTGTTCCTTACCTTTTTTGTATTAAATTGCTCACTTTATTTTTATGTTTATTTTCCTGCAGTTAGCAGTCTATCAATGGTAGAGTGTTTGGTGGTAGAGATTGAAATTTCAAAGGCTAGGTGGTGTTTATAAATAGATATATCAATATCAGTGGCTTCATTTGTGTAGTAATTTCTTCGTTGAGCTCAAAAAGCATATATGGTGGGAAATTTAGGTGTTGCGTCGGTGAGATTTGACTGATTTAATGATGGAATGAACCGAATGCAACAACAATCCGCCCTCCAGCAGAGCTACACAATGGACGTCAAATCGACACAAACAAATACGTCCTAAACGCCAATTTTGTGTCAAAGATTGAAAAACTTAAGAAAATCAAATGATTTGCTCATAATGCCACTTTTTAAAGCATGGATGGAAGGTGCCTCCACTTTTAAGCTGACAAGCAAACCGCACAAACAAATATGTCCTAAACGTCAATTTCCAGGACTTCGAAGATTGCAAAATTGAAAGAAATCAAACGATCTGCTCAGAATTTAAGATTATAGGTATACGTCCCGTCAGTTTTAAAAGCATTAATGGAAGGTAGTCGGTTTTATCACCATGTAATAGTGATAAAACCCTTTCCCACTCATTTCATTGCCACGAGAGGGTATGATTATGGGTTTTTTCAAAAAACAAATCATAGTGAAACAATTCAAGAAACTACATCAAGAATTTGGATTTGTTATCTTTGATTAAAAATATTAAATAAACAATTATGATGAGGTAGATGCGATGCACATCATTTAAGACTTAATTTTTGAGAAAAAAATACGATGAGAGGAATGAACTTCATGCTCTTTTTAGACCAACTCATGAATTCCAGCGAATACAAAGTGTGTTATTATGTAATAAGTCATTACCCTATGTGATGACACTTATAGGAGAAAATGTATGCAAATTTCAAAGCTCTCAAAAAACTCAAGCATAATATTCTCTTTAAAGAATCATTATGAAGGAATTTTCCTATTTGCCACTATGCAGATCTCTTTTCATTGCATCATCTTTTAACAATTGAAATAGCATAAATAATTATGTAATAAGAAAGTCTTGAAAATTTTTAATTTTAGTTGTAAAAGTGTCATGGGCCATGATGAAATGGTAATGAGCCACAATAATCCAAAACCGTGATGAACTTATGGCTAAACCTAATATTGAAAAATCTAAATGGTTGCTTAAAGAAAGTACAAACTTCTTAAGTTTATATATGGGTTTCGTTTTCATACTATACGTCTATGTATGTAAATTGAAATGGTAACTCACTAATTTGAATTTGGCTGAAAAATATTAAGTTAACTTAATCTACAAAATATAACATCATTTTTCAAATTGAAACAAAACTTATGGAAAAAACATTAATTGTATAAGTCAACAAAGCATTTCATTTTACCTTTTTTATCATTTTGAGTAATTTTACCTTTTATTAAATACTACTCTCCTTTCTCCCCGCTTTCAATTCATGCCTTCTCCCAAAGTTCCTGAAATCTTGAAGTGTTTTTTCCCTTATTCCAGGTTTCAAAGTTCGCGCTTTTGTAGATTCAACAGGTGGAGAGACTATAATCAACACTGATACACAATTTCCAACCATAGCATTCCTCCGCAATGTTGAAGGTTGTATATTCACCATTTGCAACAAAAAGCATTTTGACTCCACAATGTTGAAGGTTTTATATTCACCATTTGCAAGAAAAAGCATTTTGACGAGATAGATGCATTGGAAAAAAAACCATTCCTTGGCATTTGAATGACTAGAAGACAAATTTTGAATATCCATAGATCTTACCCAACTTATTCCCAATACATGCAACCAAAACAAAAATTTCAAGTTCACTTTTGGAAAGCTCTTCTTTAGCTGCTTCAAAGACACAAAACTTTCATGTCAGAACCGTGCCAACCAATCTATGTGATAGGATGGAGAAGAGATTAGAACATTCATAAGGTGATTTCACACCATTACAACTATCTTGTTCAAGCTGGTCAGGTGATAAAAAATATTCTCACAACCAAGACAAGAATCTGATTGATGGAGTGGATCAGTAGCCAATAATTTATCCTGCCTAATTGATGCCGAGATCGCCCTAGAATCATCCTTGTCATGAGAAGCCACTCATCCCCTAGAACAAATAAAACGAAAAAAAGGCCAGGGAATTACAAGAAACAAAAGACACCACCTTAGCCGAAGAAGGGATCAAAGACTTCAATGGAAACATGTGTAAAATAAAAACAAACTAAAATGCTCCATTTTTTTGGTGGCTTTTTAACCAATTTTGGTGTAAATCTGGTCTGAAAATTGTAATTTCGATAATGCTGCAATTTCAATAGTCACGATGAGTGGTTTTAGACTAAATGCATGATTTTAAAACTACCCAAATCATCGAAATCGCGATTTGAGCAACAAAAATTTTGATTTGGACAATTCTTGATCTGTCGTATTCCGACGACTGGGGGTGTTTTAGTTGTTCCTTATATTGCTCCATGGAAATATGGCATTGAGGTTGCCTCCATATTCTTCCAACTCAATATTTACAAGAAAAAGAGCGCAAGCATTTCTATGACATAGGCCTCATAGTTGAAACTGTGCTACCCATGCTTCCCCCATAATATTCATCACCCCTTTCTCCAACTCCGCCTTTTGAACCGACTTCTTCTCGAAAAGTACCTAATATGTACTAGGCAACATCTGCAAAGAAACCCTCCAATGAAACACCATCAAGTCCCCAATTCACAAATATTATAGCTCCATCCCTTGCCTGGAGGGGCTTCCCTTCATCCACTTCCCTAGAGTTGTCCTGCCCAACATCTGTCATCTATTTACTACAGAAAGCATGAACAATGACCCCACGGTCGCTCGACACAAGCAACAACTGTTTAAAAACCCTGACATGTCTAACATCTCTGCATTCATCCCCACGACAAAGACCCCGCATCATAAATGGTAGGAAAACAAAAAGAACCCTCGCCATCCCCGGGACGGAGATTCATACAACACAATTTTGTACAATGGATTGGAATCCCTTAAAGGTGTCGAGAAATAAGTATAAAATGGCATGTATGGCGCCATTATAAGCAGACTTGGACATAGAATGAGGGATTGAAGGAATATTTCGTATGGAGGTTAAAGGTGTGAAAATATTTTTCTCAATTGGATTATGTATGTTGTCATTAGGAGAAGCAGGTGTTATACCTCAAAGTCCCACTTTGAATCTTTGTGTCGTATCCCCATGTCATAACATTATGCGACACTTTATGACACTACCTCCTTACTAGTGTTGAACCTTCTTGGTCCCCTCCTTGGTCTCATCTATAGTCTTTGGATATAAATCCACCTTGATTTGGTCGAATGCCACCTCACTTGGCCACCTTTTGGCATAATTTTCGTGGCATGCTAGTGTTGCAGGATGCGGAATTTCCTTATTTTTGCACTTTGCATACCTGTAGGGGCGCGGAATTTCCAACATTTTCATGTTATGCTTAGTTAAAGGGGCGCGAAAATTACCCTAACTACCTTTTGGCTTGGGATTTGGAACTTATGCCTCCCGCAAGTTGACTTATCATGTTGACCACCATGGTATTGAGTGGATTCCACACCATTTCTTATTACTAGCACATGTGGAGCTATTCATGTGTGGACTTCAAGGAAATTCTGTAAGGTCCAAAACCCTAACCCTAATCAAGAGTTGAGGCATGCAAAGTCCCTAAAAACTAACCCTATATGACTATCAGGTTATTGTGAAATACTGGGCCATTAGAAAAAGAATGGATTCCATTCTTATGGTATTATTGTATTGTTCCATATATGAGAAAGAGCATGTGAGTGGATATAAGAGCATAATAGAGGAAGTTGGAGATCTTGTAGTAACCATACAAGCCATAGTGTCATATGTAACTCGATGGAGAGCACCGCTTTCTTTGTATTCACAATGCATATTGGAGAAGAAAAGAGCAAGGCATAGTCCTCACTTAGGGATGGGTTTTTCCCCATAGTGGGTTTTCCTAGGGTATGTCTCGTGTTATTTGTCTGGATGTGTGCATGTGTTATTTTTCTCTATATATTTTCCTTCCAGCTTTAGTTTATTTAGCATTCTATGGAATTAAGTTAACATAATGAATCTTAAATCCCTAGTAAACACTACATAACTAAGAATTTGTAGAAAGTTGTAATATATATCGTAATGAATTGTTCCAATGGAATATCCATGGTAGTTTACAAATCATATCGGTATCATAGAAATTATGTTTGGGGTTTTGTAGGAAATTGCAAGATCTAGGAGTTAGCGGAATAAATAAAAATTCTTCAAACCATATCCACGGATGTAATACCCCATTTTGACCCTTAGGATATATTAGTTTTTAATGTAAATATGGTATGCATGTGATGTATGTTTTCCTAGCATGGAGCTCAAGGCCAAGGCCCCGCTAGTGGAAGGTAGAATTTTATTTAAAAGACAAGTATTAGACATTATGTTACCCATGTGTTATTTAGCCATGGAACATTGTAAAAAATGATGTAAATAAACATCATGCAATAAAAAACCAAAACTGGCTATGGAGGCAACAAATGAGAAGGGGTCCATGTGTATCCACTAGGGAGTGGTGAGGGGGTTGTGGGATTGAACCATAGGTTTCCAAATGTCATCTTGAGAACCCTTTTGACTTTCTTTGTTGGCATTTAATTCTGTGTAAGAAGGTTGTTGAAGAAATCAATCCATGGCTTCAATGGAGCATGGGCAACCCAGAAATTCATATGGCAGAGTATGGGCTCTGTTTTCTTGTACCACAAGTCACTCTACCTCATGGGAGTTACTTCTTCCTCATTCCCATTCCAGTGTGGAAGGACCCATCATCATTTTTCATCCAAAAAACGAATTCCCAGCAGGGAGAAAAACCAGAAATCGCAACTATGAAAGAACCCACGTTTTGAAGAGCCATAAATGCCCATAATTGGTATTGGACAGTGAAATCCAATGGGGGATCCATAGGTATGAACTTTGGGGTGAATTTGGGAGCATTAGCTACCCCGAAATCCATTGGAAAACCTAGTTTGGATAGCCCAAAAAACCAGTGACGGGATTGAGTTATTCGTTGATAGAATGGTGAGAAATCCATGTGTGGATGTTTGAATAGAGGATTGGATTGCTTGAATTTAGCTTGAGATGTTTGTAGCTCTGTGGTTGAGCTCATTGGTTTAGCATCCTCCTCCTTTTCTTATTACATGCTTGATAAACCCAGTTATGTGCTGGCTTAGCATGACCGTTTGAGTGAATCCATAGCTGTGAGTGAGCCTGTCTAGTTCCTCCTTAGTGGATACACATCCCAGCTCGGGGGTGATCTCTCAGCTGAAATAATATAGGCTATATAGAGATCTATGGTTGGGTGGAACGTTACTCTCATGTAGCCAGTTGTTTGGATGTTTGCATTTCAAGATAAGTATTCTCTGTGAATTAATTTATATGCATTCTATGTTCTGCAATGTGTTAATTCTGAATGTTAATTGTTCGTGTTAATGAGATGAAATGAATATCTTAATATGGTTGATATGAAGTTTGTGCATAGCATAAGAATGAGATTGATTCGTTGTCTTTTGATTCGTCATCTACTTGGGATAGATATGCTAATGCATTCCAGTCTGTGTGTGTTTTATTATGTTTAATTCCGCTGTGTTTATATTGAGTATGAATTGCACACAGAAGTTTTTAATTATCCATGCATTTCTCAAAGTTTGACTGGGGATGAGATTGTCAATAAGCCCAGTATGTTGGTCATGTTTCCTTCCTTGCACCGGATTGATGGAAGGGGATGTTACAATGGAGGATGGGTCTAGTGAAGAATTGAGGGGAAAATAAGAAGAGCGATTTATGAAGTGAGAAATACAAGTCACTGAGATATATTGTAATATGTCAATCCTCATGGCTCATATGTAGATGAGAAGATTGTATACATTAAAATTGATGAGAATATTTTCTACATTACAATTGATTTGTAAATTGTTATAGTAGAGAGAAACTCAGATGTAGATGAGAAGATTGTCTACATTACAATAGCAACCAGGTACAAAGTGGCTCAGATGTAGATGAGAAGATTGTATATATTACAATAGTAACTAGGTAGAGAGTAGCTCAGATATATATTGGAATATTTCCTACATTAAAATTAATCTGTAAACTATCGTGGATATTCCACTGGAAAATTTCATCACAACAGACCTTACAACTTAAATCCTTTTATTAGCTTATTTCCATTGAATGCTAAATAAATTAGAACAAAAAAATTAATAACTAGAGCACATAAACATATTAAAAACACAAGCTTTTAGCCTGGGAAAACCCACTATGAGGAAAAACCCATCCAAAAATGAGGACTATGCCTTGGTCTTTTATATAGAATGTGAATACAAAGAAAGTGGTACTCTCTATGGAGTTACCTATGGCTCTACGACCATAATGGCTACTATAGATTCTCCTCCTTCCTCTATTATTCTCTAATACCCACTATCATGTTGTTTCTCAACTATGGAACAATACAATAACATCAAAAGAATGGAACCTCTTCTTCTCCTAATGACCTAGTATTTAACATAGCCCAATAGCCTCCTAGGGTTAGTTCTAGGGTTTTTGCATGCCCCAAATCCTAGTCAGGATTAGGTTTTTGGACCTTCTAGAATGTTCTTGAAATTACACATGCAAATAGCTCTGAAGGTGTGAGAAATGAGAGCTAACATGGAATCCACTCGATACTGTGGTGGTCAATTGGATAGGTCAACTTGTGAGAGGCATAACTTCCTCATACAGACTCCGATTGAGGCAATTATTGGACCGTTGGAAAGATATTGGAGTGTAGAATAGTGTTAAGGGGAATTAAATAAGACATGAAATTTTTACCCCCCAAAACATAATTTAATCCCTCAAATAGACCCCAGAAGGTTTTGGACCCCAAATTTGCAAACTGAGACCTACCCCTAAAATGGGCCCTGCAAGCCAATTCCTCCAATATTTCCACCCATAAAGCAAAAAGATAGATGAAAATTACATATTAATACATTTCAGATCACACTTCCCCATTTTGTTAGGATTTTGGTCCCAAAAATATTTTACTGAATGAGGTGAAGAAATTTTTCCTCTACCTTCTCCTTGGAGTACCAATTAGCCTTGTCTGGAAGTTGTCCTTTCAACCCCACCTTTGAGAGTTCATACTGTCCTCCTATGGTTGTTCTAGACTTATTATTCTAACCCTATCTGAGCCTCTTGGACTAAGTATTCTATAGAAGGTAAGACTTGCTTAGGTTCCTAGTTCAACATGGAAGGTTCATAGAGTTTCAGATTTTCCATATTCACTACTGAGTAAATGGTTATATATGTGGGTAGTTTAAGTTTGTAGGCATTATCTCCTACCTTATCCCATATTTACATAGGACCATGCCATAATTCCTTGATATTCTTACCAATACCTTGCAGTCTTTTCTTTCTCAAGTGCAACCAAACTCTGTCTCCCACCTTGAATGTTTTCTCAACCCTGTGTTGGTCATGTCTTGCCTTGTACTTTTCCCGTGACTTCTTCATGCCTCCTATACTTGTAAATGGATTTTCCTGATCTTATCAATGATTTTTTTGGCTCTTAATGTTTCAACTGTGGTGTCTTCCCTCACTCCCCCTTGATGTGCATAAACAAC
Source organism: Larix kaempferi (assembly GCA_027924585.1). Lineage (NCBI taxonomy): Eukaryota > Viridiplantae > Streptophyta > Pinopsida > Pinales > Pinaceae > Larix > Larix kaempferi. The sequence goes on from BSBM01001232.1 coordinate 230,375, forward strand.
ATCTAGAGATGAAGGTGCCAAATACCCAAAACAAGTTACAAAAGGGGACTTTCCAATGGAAGTGTGGACTGCTCCATTATATGAGTTTTAGATGTAGATCATATTTTAATTCCAAGTATTTGGATGCTTTTGATTGTTACCCCTCAAAATTTGCACCAAATTCATGTTGACTATTTCTATCTTCCCATTTGTCAGTGGATGGAATGTTGTAGATCTCTTCAACTTAGTGTTCATCTTCTCCCAAACTGTAGTCCAAAATTAGTGAGAAATTTGGTATCCATGTTTTAGATAATGCTCTTTGGTATCGCAAAGTGCACCCAGACATGCTCAAAGAACATGTTTGTTGCTTCTTTTCCATTGATAGACCTTTTACAAGGCATAAGAATGCACATCTTGTTGAATCTATCAACTACCACAAATAAATATACATGTCCCTTCCTAAAGGTTGGTATTCCACCCACAAAATCCATGGGGATGCTCTCCCATGGCCTCATAGGAATAGGAAAGGGATGGTATAGACCTTGCTTCCTATTACTGGGCTTTCTTGTACAAAAAAGTATGCATCCTTTGATAAATCAAGCTACATCTTCTTGCTTTCTAGGCCAATAAACATACGGTCCTTTGTAAGTTGGCAACTATCTTCCCAACACCAAAATGCCCTGCAACTTTGGAGGTGTGATCCTTTCTCATGAATTTCAATATCTCACCTTTAGGAACACAGAGCTTGTACATCTAGTAGAGTAACCCATCCCAAAGATGATAGTCAACCTTGTTGACACCTTCTTTCTACATGGAATTTTCCTTGTAGTTGTTTAAATACCTGTTTGAATTCCTCATCTTTTGTGTATTCCTCCTTATATGCATCATGGGTGAAAGGCTCCACATACATAAGAGTACCCAAAGTTGTGATCTTTGTTGTAGGTGGCATTGAGAGCATGTATGCTAGCTTGTTTATATTTCCCTTCTTATATTTAATGATTAGATGGAATTGTTGTAAAAAAACCATCGACTTGTAGTGTCGTGTTTGTTGTATCTTACTCTGGGCCTGCAAATACTACAAAAAATGGTGATTAGTGTGAATGATGAACTCATTTCCCATAATATAGTGATTCCACTTCTTAATAGCTTGAACCAATGTGTAGAGTTGCTTATCATATGTAGCGTAGTTCATGATGTTGTCATGGAACATTTCATAATGATAGCATATTAGCCTCCTTCCTTGCATCAAAAACACTCCCATAGCATACCCACTTGCAGTTGTCTCCAATTAGAAAGGATTATGCAAGTTAGCCAATGTGAGAATTGATGCATGACTGATATTTTGCTTGAGATCCTCAAAGTATTTTTGTTGATCCCTTCCCCATTGGAACCCCTTTCTGCTGGTTGTTATGGAATGGAGAGGTGCAACCACAACCTAAAATAGAAGCTATAAATTTATGAAGGTATTATGTTTCCCCCCGAAAGCTCCTAAATTTAGTGACATTTGTAGGATTAGTCCACTTAGTGATGGCTTCCATATTTGCAGGATCAATGTTAAGTTCTCCTCCATTTATCACATATCCCAAGTACACCAAAGATTGCTAAGCAAATTCACATTTCTTAATGTTTACCAACAGTTGATTTTTTTTAAGGTTTCCAACACCTACTTGAGATGTGAGATATGCTCTTCCTAGGTAGCACTATAAACCAATACATCATCTAAATAACTATTAGTACACATGAATTATAAAATGACACAATACATCATTCATCGAACACATAAATGTAGTTGGTGCATTACAAAAACAAAACTGAATTACCTACCATTCATATCAACCTTTCCTAGTCTTGAAGGTGGTACCTTCCATTAATGCTTTTAAAATTGACGGGACATATACCTATAATCTTAAATTCTGAGCAGATTGTTCGATTTCTTTCAATTTTTCAATCTGGGAAGTCCTGGAAATTGGTGTTTAGGACGTATTTGTTTGTGCGGCTTTGGTTGTCAGCTTAAAAGTGGCGGTACCTTCCATTCATGCTTTAAAAAGTGGCGGTATGAGCAGATTCTTTGATTTTCTTAGGTTTTGTAATCTTTGACACAAAATTGATGTTTATGACATATTTGTTTGTGTTGATTTGACATCCATTGCGTAGCTCTACTGGAGGGTGGACTGGTGTTGCATTCGGTTCTAGTTTCTTGTGACTTCCATCATTAAATCAGTTAAATCTCACCAACGCAACACCTAAATTTCCCGCCGTATACGCTTCATGAGATCAACGAAGAAATTACTACACAAATGAAACCATTGATATTGATATATCTATCTGGTTCCTTTCATGACCTGCATGAAAAAATATTCCCAGTGACACACTAAACACCTTATTTGACTGTTTTTTTTTTCGTCGAATCACTTGATTGTAGCCCTAGAAAAGGAAGTTCTTGGCTTGTGAAATGCAATTCATTGCCATCTTTGGTTCTTTCAAGCCCCACAATGTGTAGGGTTGGTTTGGTGGATTGAAGCAAACTAATCCATCTGTGCCAGAGCTGTGTTCGAGCAGCTTCGTTTGAACAATGGTGGTTATGTCTATTGCTGAGCCCAAATTATTGGACCGATCAAATAAGGAATTAACCAAATATTAGTTCATGCACCTAGATTTTTGGCAGTGAACAAGTAAAGGGACCGTCGGGCTAAGTTGTGAGGTTGAATGACATCACAATGGTGGGTTGTGATATCCAGGAAGCAAGGTTGTGCTATGTTACAAAAACTAAAAATCAAAAGGTTGTAAACAATTGAACAATCAAACTCTTTACGAACAAAGCAGAAATAGATTATCCACGCAAGGACCAGACTGACCTCTCCTTCACTTAACACCGATGCCTTTCAGATGACACTCTGTCAGTCACCGAACTCTGTACACAAATTTACAACTCCCTTTCCTTCTCTCTGTCGGATGCAATCAAATTAGCATTAGTTAGATCGATATTATAAAAAACAACAGAGGTAAAGACATAGGTAAAGAATGCTATTGATCCTTCTTACCTTATCCCTGTTGTTCGCCTGGACTTATCTGCTTGTTCTGTTCCTTACCTTTCCTGTATTAACTTGCTCACTTTCTTTTTATGTTTATTTTCCTGCCGTTACCAGACTATCAATGGTAGATTTTTTGGTGGTAGAGATGGACATTTCAAAGGCTAGGTGGGGTTTATAGATAGATATATCAATATTGGTGGTTGCATTTGTGTAGTAATTGCTTCGTTGAGCTCACAAAGCATATAGGGCGGGAAATTTAGGTGTTGTGTTGGTGAGATTTAACTGATTTATTGATGGAATTCACAGGAAACTAGAACCGAATGAAACAACAATCCGCCCTCCAGCAGAGATGCACAATGGACATCAAATCGACACAAACAAATACGTCTGAAACGTCAATTTTGTGTCAAAGATTGCAAAACTTAAGAAAATCAAACGATCTTCTCATACCGCCACTTTTTAAAGCATGAATGGAAGGTGCCTCCACTTTTAAGCTGACAAGTAGAGCCGCACAAACAAATACGTCGTAAACATCAATTTCCAGGACTTCCCAGATTGCAAAATTGAAAGAAATCGAAAGATTTGCTTAGAATTTAAGATTATAGGTGTATGTACCGTCGATTTTAAAAGCATTAATGGAAGGTAGTCTGTTTTTTCACCACGTAATAGTGATAAAACCCTTTCCCACTCATTTCATTGCCACGAGAGGGTATGCTTATGGGTTTTTGAAAAAATAAATTCATAGTGAAACAATTCAAGAAACTACATCAAGAATTTGGATTTGTTATCTTTGATTAAAAATATTAAATAAACAATTATGATGAGGTAGATGTGATGCACAACATTTAAGACTTAACTTTTTAGGCTTGATTTTACGATGAGAGGAATGAACTTCATGCTCTTTTGAGACCAACTCATAAATTCCAGCCAATACAAAATGTGTTATTATGTAATAATTCATTACCCTATGTGATGACACTTACGAAGAGAAAATGTATGCAAAGTTCAAAGCTCTCAAAAAACTCAAGCATAATATTCTCTTTAAAGAATCATTATGAAGGAATTTTCCTATGTGCCACTATGTAGATATCTTTTCATTGCATCATCTTTTAAAAATTGAAATACAATAAATAATTATGTAACAAGAAAGTATTGAAAAAAATTAATTTTAGTTGTCAAAGCGTCATGGGCCATGATGAAATGGTAACGAGCCACAATAATCCAAACACCATGATGAACTTATGGCTAAACCTAATATTGACAAATCTAAATTGTTGCTTAATAAAGTACAAACTTCTTAAGTCTCTATATGGGTTTCATGTTCATACTATTAGTCTATGTATGTAAATTGAAATGGTAACTCACTAATTTGAATTTGGCTGAAAAATATTAAGTTAACTTAATCTACAAAATATAACATCATTTTTCAACTTGAAACAAAAGTTATGGCAAAAACATTAATTGTATAAGTCAACCAAGCATTTCATTTTGCATTTTTTTATTGTTTTGAGTAATTTTGCTTTTTATTAAATACTACTCTCCTTTCTTCTCGCTTTCAATTCATGCCTTCTCCCAAAGTTCATGAAATCTTGAAGTGTTTTTTCCCTTACTTGAGGTTTCAAAGTTTGTGCTTTTGTGGATTCAACAGGTGGAGAAACTATAATCAACATTGACACACCAATGCCAACTATAGCCTTCCTCCACAATGTTGAAGGTTGTATATTCACCATTTGCAAGAAAAAGCATTTTGACTCCACAATGTTGAAGGTTGTAGATTCACCATTTGCAAGAAAAAGCATTTTGATGAGATAGATGCATTGAAAAAAAACCATTCCTTGGCATTTGAATGTCTGGAAGACAAATTTTTAAGATCCAGAGCGCCTACCGAACTTATTCCCAATACATGCAACCAAAAAAATAATTTCAAGTTCACTTTTGGAAAGCTCTTCTTTAGCTGCTTCAGAGATGCAAAATTGTGATGTCAGAAGCATGCCAACCAATCTATGTCACAGGCTGGAGAAGAGATTGGAACATTCATAAGGTGATTTCACAACATTACAACTATCCTGTTCAACCTGGTCAAGTGATAACAATATTCTCACAACCAAGACAAGAATACGGTTGATGGAGTGGATCAGTAGCCAATAATTTATCCTGCCTAATTGATGCCGAGATCACCCCAGAATCATCCTTATCATGAGACACCACTCATCCCCTGGAACAAATAAAATGAAAAAATGCCAGGGAATTACAAGAAAAAGAAAAATACACCACCTCAGCCGAAGAAGGGATCAAAGACTGCAATGGAAACACGTGTAAAATAAAAACAAACTAAAACGCTCCATTTTTTTGGTGGCTTTTTAACCAATTCCGGTGTATATCTGGTCTGAAAATTGCAATTTCGGTAATGTTGTGATTTCAACAATCATGATGAGTGGTTTTAGATGAAATGTGTGAGTTTAAAACTACCCAAATCGTTGAAATTGCGATTTGAGCAAAAGAAATTGCGATTTGGACAATTCTTGATTTGTCGGATTCCGACGACTCAGGGCGTTTTAGTTGTTCCTTATACTGCTCCATGGAAATATGGCATTGAGGTTGACTCTATATTATTTCAACTAAATATCTACAAGAAAAGAGCGCATCCATTTCTGTGACATAGATGTTGAGAAGTTGTCATTGATGTCAACAGTCTAATGACAAGAACATTTCTAGATGCCATTACTATCAAAGATGCCATTATTGTTATTGATTTCAACACTATAGAGGGAGTTCGTTAATGACATCATTGCAGGAGGAGCATGTTTGACTAATGGTGAAGTTGAAAGGAAATATTTTTTATATTATCGGAATTCATAGAATATCTATTACTATCTTAACCAATGTTGAAAAGGTCATATAAAGAAAAAGATTCCGAAACATTACAAGAAAAGAATGAAGTCCTATTTGAAAAGAAAAAATTAAAAGAAGATTAAAAAAATGAAAGTCTAAAGGAAAGTTAACGAATATCAAAAGAAAATAAAAAAGGAAGGTTAAAAAGATTAAAAGAAAACCTACGTGAAAGTGAGGTTGAAATAAAAAGGAAGTTCGGTATAAGTGGATGAAAAAGTGAAAGAGGTATTTTCCCATGGTATTTAGAAGCCCGTGGTATTTACTCATTATATGTGCAAATAGAAAATAAAAAGGATTTAATTAATATGGTTGTTGAAATATTAATTGTATTGAAAATGCCGAAATGAAGAGTTACGTAGTTTTTGAAAATTAATAAAGAGACATGTGACTTATGTGAAAAGTCATAATATTTCATATTCAAAAGGTTTGATTAGTTAATTAATTAAATCTGTAAATAAGATAGAGATTTAATTAATTATTAATGAACATAACTAAAGTTGAGATTCGGAGAGATGTGAAGAAATAGAAAATAAGTTTCATTATAAAACATAATTAAAATAGTAGAGAAATGAAAGGACATGTTTGTTTGAAAGAGATGTGGCTTTTCAGTTTGAAGGGGCATGAGTTGAAAATGTATGAATATTTAAAGAGGCATGGAAGATATATTTAACGAAGAATCAAAATAGAAGAAGAGTGTATCTTGGTGTTATAAGTTGTTGTAGCAGCCTGAGCAGTCCAAGACAGAATTGAATGTTCCAAAATTGAAGAAATAAACAGCTTTAGGGTGGAAGGGTGGAGCTAGGGCATGTTGGTGCATGCTGGGGAGTTGGTGCTTCCTTGTCAAGTTGTAATTGACTAAATAGGGGTGTGGGTGCATCCTGATCAGTTGGTGCTGATCTGAAGAGGAAGAAAATATCTTCCATCTATTGTAAATTGTAAAATCATTTTTGCAGTTAATAGAAACGAGTTGGTGGTTTTCCCTATTGGGTTCCACGATAAATTAATGTGTCCAAATTTTTTTGTTACATTTGCAAGTCATAAAAGTAAAAGAAATTGTGTTTTAATTTGTGTCACTGATTCACCCCCCCTCTCAGTGACAGGACCTGATCCAATAATTGGTATCAGAGCAGGATCCTTCACCACAGTTTAACCACTGGAAGGAAGATCCTATTAAAACCACTATGGATCGGTGAATGAAGACGTCAATAAGAGTCACCATATTTGAAGGTGAAGACTTTGTTTTCTGGAAAATTAGAATGAAAAGTTATCTGATGTCCATTGGACTGGAAGTTTGGGCATTAGTTGAAGAAGGATATGATGTTCCAAAAGTCATTCCCACAGAAGCAGAAGATAGGAAGAAATATTGGGAACATGCAAAGGCTTTAAATACATTACAAGCTGGAATAAACAAAAAGATCCTTGAAAAAGTACTAACATGTAATAGTGCAAAACAACTCTGGGATAAATTGGAAACTATATATGCACGAGATTCCAAAGTAAAGAAGGAAAAACTTCAATCCCTCAAAGTACAATATGAAGGTCTAAAAATGAAGGATGAAGAAAATATCTTAGAGTACTTCGAAAGAGTTGACAGCCTTGTTAATGTAGTCAGAGGTTTGGGAGAAGAGGTATCAGATAGTGAGTTAGTTGAAAAAGATACTGAGAACACTTCTTATGGCATATAATCCCAAAGTATCTAATCTTGAATACCGAGAGAATTTAGAAGAACTTACCATAGATGAATTGTATGGAATCCTTACAGCCTATGAATTAAGACTAGGCATTGATAATACTTCAAATGGAGTGGCAACCTTCAAAGTACTCAAGAAAAATCAAAAGCAAAAACCTCAAACCAATCATCATGAAGAATCGGATGTAGATCAAGAAGCCAATTTTATTAAGAAACTTCAGAAAGGTTCAGGGAAGTACAAGGGAAAACTACCTTTCAAATGTTTTAATTGTGTCAAAGTTGGGCACTTCCAAGCCAAGTGTCCTTATCCCAAGGAAGATTCTGAAGATGAAGATGACAGAAAAGAACAATACAAGAAAAAGGGAAAATTCCACCATAAGAAAAATAATTACAAAAACAAAAAAGAATTTTTACTCAAAAGAAGAAGACAACAGTTCATCTGAGGTTGATGACAGTGATGATGAAGTCCTCTTTCTAGGTATTGAAGAATCTAATGAGATAGAAGAAATTGAGCATAAAGAAGAGTCAGAAGATGAAGCAGAGGTTAATATGGAAGAAGAACTACTCAATGCTTTGGATGAATTAAGAAGATACACAAACAAATATAGGAAGATGAAATGTTTTGTATTTGAACAAAAGGAAGAACATGAACAAAAATAAAAAGAGTTGGAGAAAATTGTGAGAACCTTGAAACAACTAATCTGTGAAAGAATGGAGATAGAATTAGCTCACTTAAGAAAAGAGATTTATGTAAAATTTATCCAAACAAAATATGAAAATAACTCTAAAGTCTTAGATAAAATTATAACCACACAAAGGGATCCAAGTAACAAAAATGGAATAGGTTATACTCAAGAAGAAAACCAAGGTAGTTCAAAATCTTATGCAGTTGCTCTTCTTAGTACATTCAAAGAAAAGGAAGATAAGGAAAGCAATGATCAGAACTCCAGAAGATTATTTCCACCCATCAAGAAGGAAGTCAAGACAACTCCAAAGAAGGATTATCAAAACAGGTATCCTCACATCTTTTTGGCTATTGTTTTACATGCTCTAACTTCGAACACAAAGCTATGAATTGTAGAGCATATGGAAGGAAAATTTTTAACCTTAAGGAAAACCAAACAGTTGGTCAAGTTAAGAGCATAAATTATAATTTATTTGCACCTCTACAGGAAAGGAACTTGGAATGCTTCAATTGCCATAACTATGGACATAGAGCAAGTAATTGCAGATTGATGGAAATCTCAGAAAGACCAAAGAACATTAGAAAGAAAAAGAAGCTTTGGAAAGAAAGAACATTAAAAGAAGAATGTCTTACTACCTTGAAAACACAATATAAAGGAGATTTCTGGTGTGTTGACAGTGGTAGTTCAAAACACATGACAGGAGATGAGGACAAGTTTTTAAACTTGGAAAACCAAAAGGTACCTCATGGAAAGAGTTGGAGAAAAAAAGGAAGACTCCAAATATGTAGAAGAAACCAAGATTTCAAACTTCAAAGAAGTTTCTCAAGATGATGAGGAGTGTAATAGTGTTGTAGATAAGAATGAATTTCACCATGGTGGAAATAAAGATGATAAAGAAGAAATTAGCGATAGTGGTGGAACTGAAGATGGATGCTTTTTCTAAAAATTCCACATAACCTAGAAGAGAACCCTGAGAAAAGCATTAGAAGGGATCATGTACTCAAGGGGAGAGTGTTTGAAAAGATTGTTGTCATTGATGACAATGTTAGTAATGGTTATGATATCACCCTTGAAATCATAAAAGAAAAATGAAGATCAAACTTGTAGAGCAGATTTGAAGAGCTTGTTGAAGCAGAGTTTTGGCAAAGGATGAAGATATGTTTGGATGCATATTTGTTATCATGACTTGATGCAAATGCATAAAGAATGAACTACCGCAATTGATTTTGAAGAATGTGTGGAAAGAAGAGAAGCATTGTGATAGGGGGAGTCCATAAACTCACCATCCAAGTTCTCATTCAAAGATCAAGCTACAAGAAGACAAAGAAGTAAGGAGAAGCATATTGGCAGGAGTAGTTGTCAAAAGAGGAGAAAAAATTTCAAACTCTATGTCAAAATGGTTACAGTAAAAGGGCATAACAAGTTATCCTTTTCCATTGATGTCAAAAGGGGAGAGAAAACTCTATGAAGCACCTTGACAGGGGGAGTTATGACAGTGTGTTTCCATCAATGACAAAGGGGGGTATTGTTGAGAAGTTGTCATTGATGTCAATAGTCTAATGTCAAGAACGTTTCTAGATGCTATTACTATCAAGCATGCCATTATTGTTATTGATGTCAACACTATAGAGGGAGTTCATTAATGCCATCATTGCAGGAGGATCATGTTTGACTAATGGTGAAGATGAAAGGAAATAGTTTGTATATTATCTGAATTCATAGAATATCTATTACTATCTTAACCAATGTTGAAAAGGTCATATAAAGAAAAAGATTCTGAAGCATTACAAGAAAAGAATGAAGTCCTATTTGAAAAGAAAAATTTAAAAGAAGATTAAAAAAAGGAAAGTCTAAAAGAAAGTTAACGAATATCAAAAGAAAATTAAAAAAGAAGGTTAAAAAGATTAAAAGAAAAATTACGTGAAAGTGAGGTTGAAATAAAAAGGAAGTTCGGTAAAAGTGGATGAAAAAGTGAAAGAGGTATTTTCCCATGGTATTTAGAAGCCCATGGTATTTACTCATTGTATGTGCAAATAGTAAATAAAAAGGATTTAATTAATATGGTTGTTGAAAAAAATGCTGAAATGGAGAGCTACGTAGTTTTTGAAAATTAATAAAGAGACATGTGACTTATGTGAAAAGTCATAGTATTTCATATTCAAAAGGTTTGATTAGTTAATTAATTAAATCTGTAAATAACACAAAGATTTAATTAATTATTAATGAACATAACTAAAGTTGAGATTCGAAGAGGTGTGAAGAAATAGAAAAGAAGTTTAATTATAAAACATAATTAAAATAGCAGAGAAATGAAAGGACATGTTTGTTTGAAAGAGATGTGGCTTTTCAGTTTGAAGGGGTATGAGTTGAAAAGGTATGAATATTTGAAGAGGTATGGAAGAAATATTTAATGAAGAATCAAAATAGAAGAAGAGTGTGTCTTGGTGTTATAAGTTGTTGTAGCATCCTGAGTAGTCTAAGACAGAATTGAATGTTCCAAAATTGAAGAAAATAAGCAGCTTTAGGGTGGAAGGGTGGAGCTAGTGCAGGTTGGTGCCTACTGGGGATTTGGTGCTTCCTTGTCAAGTTGTAGTTGAATAAATAGGGGTGTGGTTGCATCCTGATCAGTTGGTGCTGATCTGAAGAGGAAGAAAATATATTCCATCTATTGTAAATTGTAAAATTATTTTTGCAGTTAATAGAAACGAGTTGGTTCTTTCCGTATTGGGTTCCATGATAAATTAATGTGTCCAAATTTGTTTTTTACATTTGCAAATCATAAAATTAAAATAAATTGTGTTTTAATTTGTGTCACTGATTCGCCCCCCCCTCTCAGTGACAAGACCCAATCCAACAATAGACCGCATAGTTGAAACTGTGCTACCCACCCATCCCCCATAATATCCCTCACCCCTTTCTCCAACTCTGCTTTTTGAACCGACTTCTTCTCAAAAACTACCTGAGATGTCCTGGGAAACATATGCAAAGAAACCCTCGAATGAAACACCATCAGGTCCCCAATTCAAAAATATTCCATCTCCATTCCTTTCATGGAGAGGCTTCCCTTCATTTGCTTCCCTAGAGGCGTCCTTCCCAATATCCGTCATCTATTTACTACAGAAATCATGAATAGTGACCTCACGGTCGCTCGACAAAAACAACATATGTTTAAAAACCCTGACATGTTTAGAATTTCCACATTCATCCCCAAGCCAAATACCTTGCATCAGAAATGGAAGGAAAACAAAAGAACCCTCGCCATCCCCGGACGGAACACCTAAATTTCCCGCCGTATACGCTTCGTGAGCTCAATGAAGAAATTAATACACAAATGCAACCACCGATATTGATATATCTATCTGGTTCCTTACATGACCTGCATGAAAAACCTATTCCCAGTGACACACTAAACACCTTATTTGACTGAATTTTTTTTTTGTCGAATCACTTGATTGTAGCCCTAGAAATGGAAGTGCTTGGCTTGTGAAATGCAATGCATTGCCATCTTTGGTTCTTTCAAGCCGCATAATGTGTAGGGTTGGTTTGGTGGATTGAAGCAAACTAATTCATCTGTGCCAGAGTTGTTTTCGAGCAACTTCGTTTGAACGATGGTGGTTATGTATATTGTTGAGCCCAAATTATTAGATCGGTCAAATAAGGAACTAACCAAATCTTAGTTCATGCGCCTATATTTTGTGCAATGAAAAAGCAAAGGGACTGCCAGGCTAAGTTGTGAGGCTTAATGAAATCACAATGGTAGGATATGATATGTAGGAAGCAAGGCTGTGCTATGTTACAAAAACTAAAAATCAAAAGGCTATAAACAATTGAACAATCAAACTCTTTAAGAACAAAGTAACAACAAATTATCCACGCAAGGACTGGACTTACCTCTCCTTCACTTAACACCGATGCCTTTCACATGACACTCTATCAGTCACCGAAATCTGTACACAAATTTCCAGCGCCCTTTCCTTCTCTCGGTTGGATGCAATCAAATTAGCATTAGTTAGATCGATATTATAAAAAGTAATATAGGTAAATACATAGGTAAAGAATGCTATTGGTCCTTCTTACCTTATCCCTGTTGTTCGCTTGGACTTATCTACCTGTTCTGTTCCTTACCTTTCCTGTATTAACTTGCTCACTTTCTTTTTATGTTTATTTTCCTGCCGTTACCAGTCTATCAATGGTAGAGTTTTTGGTGGTATAGATTGACATTTCAAAGGCTAGGTGGGGTTTATAGATAGATATATCAATATCGGTGGTTGCATTTGTGTAGTAATTGCTTCGTTGAGCTCACAAAGCTTATACGGCGAGAAATTTAGGTGTTGCATTGGTGAGATTTGACTGATTTAATGATTGAATTCATAGGAAACTAGAACCGAATGCAACAACAATTTGCCCTCCAGCAGAGCTGCACAATGGACATCAAATCGACACAAACAAATACGTCCTAAACGTCAATTTTGTATCAAAGGTTGCACAAATTAACAAAATCAAACGATCTGCTCATACCGCCACTTTTTAAAGCATGAATGGAAGGTGCCTCCACTTTTAAGCTGACAAGCAGAGCCGCAGAAACAAATATGTCCTAAACGCCAACTTCCAGGACTTCACAGATTGCAAAATTGAAAGAAATCAAATAATCTGCTCATAATTTAATATTATAGGTATATGTCCCATCAATTTTAAAAGCATTAATGGAAGGTAGTCTATTTTTCCACCATGTAATAGTGAAAAACCCTTTCCCACTCATTTCATTTCCATGAGAGGGTATGCTTATGGGTTTTTGAAAAACAAATTCATAGTGAAACAATTCAAGAAACTACATCAAGAATTTCGATTTGTTATCTTTGATTAAAAATATTAAATAAACAATTATGATGAGGTAGATGTGATGCATATAATTTAAGACTTAATTTTTGAGACTTGATTTTTTAGTGAAAAATACAATGAGAGGAATGAACTTCGTGCTCTTTTGAGACCAACTCATAAATTCCAGCCAATACAAAATGTGTTATTATGTAATAATTCATTACCCTATGTGATGACACTTATGAGGAGAAAATGTATGCAAAGTTCAAAGCTCTCAAAAAACTCAAGCATAATATTCTCTTTAAAGAATCATTTTTAAAGAATCATTATGAAGGAATTTTCCTATGTGCCACTATGTAGATCTCTTTTCATTGCATCATATTTTAAAAATTGAAATAGCAGAAATAATTACGTAACAAGAAAGTCTTGAAAAACTTTAATTTTAATTGTCAAAGCGTCATGGGCCATGATGAAATGGTAATGAGCCACAATAATCCAAACACCGTGATGAACTTATGGCTAAACCTAATATTGACAAATATAAATTGTTGCTTAATAAAGTACAAACTTCTTAAGTCTATATATTGGTTTCATTTTCATACTATAAGTCTATGTATGTAAATTGAAATGGTAACTCACTAATTTGAATTAACTTAATCTACAAAATATAACATCATTTTTCAACTTGAAACAAAACTTATGGCAAAAAATTTAATTATATAAGTCAACCAAGCATTTCATTTTGTATTTTTTATCGTTTTGAGTAATTTTACTTTTTATTAAATACTAATCTCCTTTCATCTCGCTTTCAATTCATGCCTTCTCCCAAAGTTCATGAAATATTGAAGTGTTTTTTCCCTTACTCCAGGTTTAAAAGTTCGTGCTTTTGTAGATTCAACAAGTGGAGAAACTATAATCAACACCGATACACCAATTCCAACGATAGCCTTCCTCCATAATGTTGAAGGTTGTATATTCACCATTTGCAAGAAAAAGCATTTTGACGAGATAGATGTATAGAAAAAAAACCATTCCTTGGTATTTGAATGAATGGAAGACAAATTTTGAAGATCCACATCGCTTGCCCAACTTATTCCCAATACATGCAACCAAAACAAAAATTTCAAGTTCACTTTTGGAAAGCTCTTCGTTAGCTTCTTCAAAGATGCAAAACTGTCATGTCGGAACCATGCCAACCATTCTATGTGACAAGCTAGAGAAGAGATTGGAACATTCATAAGGTGATTTCACAACATTACAACTATCCTTTTCAAGTTGGTCAGGTGATAAAAATATTCTCACAACCAAGCCAAGAATCCGGTTGATGGAGTGGATCAGTAGCCAATAATTTATCCTGCCTAATTGATGCCAAGATCGCCCCAAAATCATCCTTGTCATGAGAATTCACTCATCCCCTGGAACAAATAAACGAAAAAATTCCAAGGAATTACATGAAAAACAAAAAGACACCACCTCAGTGGAAGAAGGGATCAAAGACTTCAATGGAAATACACATAGAATAAAAACAAACTAAAACGCTTCGTTTTTTTCTGTGGCTTTTTAACAAATTCCAGTGTAAATCTGGCCTAAAAATTGCAATTTCGGTAATGCTGCGATTTCAACAATCACGATGAGTGGTTTTAGACTAAATGCATGATTTTAAAACTACCCAAATCATTGAAATCGCGATTTGAGCAACGAAAATTGCGATTTGGACAATTTTTGATCTGCTGGATTCCAGCGATCGGGGGCGTTTTAGTTGTACCTTATACTGCTCCATGGAAACATGGCATTGAGGTTTCCTCCATATTCTTCCAACTCATTATCTGCAAGAAAAGAGTGCATCCATTTCTATGACATAGACCTCATAGTTGAAACTGTGCTAAACACCCTTCCCCCATAATACCCATCACCCCTTTCTCCAACTTCGCCTTTTGAACCGAGTTCTTCTCTAAAACTACCTAATATGTCATGGGAAACATCTGCAAAGAAACCCTCCAATGAAACACCATCAGGTCCCCAATTCACAAATATTCCAGCTCCATTCCTTGCCTGGAGAGGCTTTCCTTCATTTGCTTCCCTAGAGGCATCCTACCCAACATCCGTCATCTATTTACTACAGAAAGCATGAACAGTAACCCCACGATCGCTCGGCACAAAAAAAACTGTTTAAAAACCCTAACATGTTTAGCATCTCCGCATTCATCCCTAGGCCAAAGACCTCGCATCAGAAATGGAAGGAAAACAAAAAGAACACTCACAATCCCCGGACGGAGATTCATACAACACAATTTCGTACAATGGATTGGAATTCCTTAAAGGTGTCGAGAAATAATGATAAAATGGCATGTATGGAGGGATATCTGCGCCATTATAAGCAAACTTGGATGTAGATTGAGGGATTGAAGGAATCTTTCGTATGGAGGTTAAAGTTGTGAAAATATTTTGCTCAATTGGATTATGTATGTTGTCATTAGGAGAAGCAGGTGTTATAACTCAAAGTCCCACTTTGAACCTTCGTGTCATATCCCCATGTCATAACATCATGCGACACTTTACGATACTACCTCCTAACGAGTGTTAAACCTTGTTGGTCCCCTCCCTGGTCTCATCTACAGTCTTTGGATATAAACCCACCTTGATTTGGTCGAAAGCCACCTCACTTGGCCACCTTTTGGCATAATTTTCGTGGCTTGCTAGTGTTGCAGGATGCGAAATTTCCTTATTTTCGCGCTCTGCATACCTGCAAGGGCGCAAAAATCCCAACATTTTTGCACTATGCTTAGTTAAAGGGGCACGAAAATTACCCTAACTACCTTTTTTCTTGGGATGTGGATCTCACCCTCCGGGATATTTTCTTGGGATTGGAGCTCCTCTTTGATCCTAGCTTACCTTCCTCGTTTAGCTTGGCTCAACGTCTTGATCCACTAATCACTCATCTAGATCCACCTTCCTCTCTAAGTATTTCGCCTCACAAACCCTTTAAGAAGGAGGCCATCCATGAGCCAAAGGAAGAGCATTTTGAGGCATCAAACCTATGGTCTTAGGAGTTTTGCAGAGGTAGCAAGGAAGGAGGCTTTGGAGCTGAAGGTTTTCTTGGACATCAAGGGATCACTTTCTAAGTTTCTCCTAGTTTCCTTTAATGATAACTTTTCTTATTTTCCCATTTCATGTGTTATGTTTCAGTCATTAGCATGAAGTGTTTCTGATTTGATTTAGATCTGAGCTAGTATACTAGGTATTTGGAGTTTTGCTTTGCTTGTTTTTTGCTTGATTCAAACAGGTTCTGCTTGGGAGAGCTGAGACAAGAGCTGGAAGCGGGACAAACATCTGGTTCAAGGTGAGTTACATCAGTTCTTTATCTTTGAATACATTTAAAGTCTATATGCATTGTTAGATATAGGATCTTAAGGTAGCATTTGTTTGTTAGCTGTCTTAGATTAGGATTAGTTAATATCAATATAATCTATGGTAAATCTAACCTTTTCGTAGGACATATTTACTACTATAGAAATTGGCGACTCCACTAGCTTAGATCCAGTTTTCTTTTGGTTTTGAAATTTTGATTTTCTTTCCATTTGATTTCTTTTCTCTGCATATTTTTAACCCTTTTGACCTCTGACATCAATTTGGTAGTCTACTTTTTTCTCTCTGGTCGACAAACCTCAGGAAAGATAAAATTTCCTTCAAAACTTGCGCCCCTACTCTCTCACAGTAAATTCCGCACCCCCTACCTACTTACTAGTGCGAAATTCCCAAATTTTCGCGCCCCTGTAGTGTTCCAGATCGCGAAAATACTCAGTTTTCATGCCTGGATTACCTTGTACCCTGCAAAATTTTTCTGTGTGTGCATAAAATCAGTTTTTTGCTTGATTATTTTTTTTATTTTTGATCTTGTGGATTGATTTCATCTCTCTGACATTGATCAGACTTGTGTGATCTAGGTTAATCCCTGTATTGTTTTGCATTTGCTTTTGAACCTCTTTCAGGATTTTTTCTTGGGTTCTTGAGTGAATTGGTAGAAGTTTGAGTACATTTGAAGTTAGGGAATTGTTTTAATCATTCCCTGCACCCTCACAACTTTCTTACACTTCTGCATTGGATTTCCATACTCACTCTGATCCTTATAAGCATTTTGCAACATAATTTGGCTTGTTTGACTGATTTTTTCATTGGTTTGGCTTTCATGAGTTAAGGTGACAAGAAAACTTAGGTTATTTTCCTTCTTGACATTTTATTGCACAAGTGATTTTTACTGAATATTCAAGGCAGATTTGTTGCATTCATTTTGTTCCTTGAAAGAAGTATTGATAATTCTTATTACTTGAAAAAGTTTCTTTGCATTTCACTTTATATAATTGGCTTAGAAAAGTTTTCAAACTTCCTTGTTCTCTCCTTCGCTTAAAGATCACAATACGTTTTGCAATTAGAAGACACATTTCATTCTCTTTTCATATAGTGCACTCATAAGAAGCTGAGAACATTGATTGGATTCATTTCATTTTGAAAGAGTAGTTTTCGTTTTGCATAAAGGAAAAAATATAAATATGAGTGGTTTTTCTATTTGAAAAGTTTGTTCTTGTTTAGTTTTTGGATCGAAGAACTATCCCTTCCTTGTAGCTAGATATTTTCATCAAAAGGAAAAGTGCATTGATTCATTCACATTGCATGGTTTGAGTCAAGTCACAACACCATCGAGTATCACTTCCGTCACCCGCTTGAGTAGGAAAACCAACCATTAAAATTTACCCCTAACTCAACACATTTTAACCTCACTTGAGGATAAAATATAATTTGTTAGTTAGGTAGGACATCGAGGATATGAATCCAAATAATTCCCCCTTGTCACTTTACATCTGAAACATAGTTGTTGTCTCTTAGGGTACTAAAATACTCTTGTATTTGTTGACACAGTCATCGACCAGTTTGTTGAGAGGGCCTCCCGTTCCACGGGGGTAAGCAATGAGGACTGGTTCCGGGTGGACTTTGTGGAATTCCGCACTCCACTTAGTACCTAAGTACATCAATCCATTGTCTTCCTTGTAGTTTTCGGCCTCCATGCCGGTTGTACGAGGGCTCAAAGGAAGAAGCTCCAGTTAACCTTCTCGGACGTGTCATGAATCAGGTAGCTTAGTGGCTTTTATTCTAGGGTTATTTTACCCAGGATCCCTTTCAGTAGAGGGATATCCTTCCACTTTGGTCTCTCACTTCGTATTGTTCGACTTGGATTTCATCACCTTGCAAAGGATACGATATGTTGAGGTCTCCAGATCCTAGTTAGGAAGTTTTCCTGCTATTTCATCTTTCGAGGGTATTTTTATTTTTAGTGTTGATTGTTGGCATTCTGTCCATTTTGTTATAGATCGCGGCTCACTTACTGCGACATCGATCCCAGTCAAGTTTTTTGAGCTTTCTCTTTTGGACTGTGCACCTTTTCTTTTCCTAGCTCCCCTTTTGCACACCCGGTTTCTCTAGGGTTTTTGAGTTATTTTTCATAATACTTTCCCCATAACACTCAATATAGTTCCATGGAAGACCAACATAAATCACGTATACAACAAAGGAAGATTCCTGAGATAGTACCTCCGGTTAGTCGACCTTCATCTTCACGCATACCCACACCCCCTACTAGCAGACCTGTTGGTTGGGGGACCATTCCACCATCAACTAGTATGACACCACCAGCTTCTACGCTACCCCTAACACATAACACAACTCTAGAGACTAGTACTATTCCAGAACTTAGTACGGTGACTGAGACTAGTGCAGTACCACAATCCACTACTGCACCAGAAGTCAACACTGTAGTGGAAACTACTTTAGCTCCTGAAGTTAGTGTCTCACTTCAAACCACTATTCTCCCATAAGTTATCATCCTTCCAGAGGCTAGCACCACTCCAGTTATGCCATCATCATTTAATCTTCCTGAAGGATATGTCGATATTATTGAAGAATCCAAACCTCCACCTCCTAGAACATTCCACTTAGCTACCAAACTTAACCAACCTTTTGTACAGTGGGGAACCCCAACTATCATAACTTCTTCCTCGGTTATACGTAGCTATGACGTTGGATCTTCTAGCAATCAATCTTTCAGAATGCCTTCCCCCGACCTTCCTTCATCCCAAGGCATCATGGCATCTATATGAGCCGAAATGGTCAGTCTATCCAACGAAAAAGTTGCAACGAAACAAATTTATATGTGAAGCTGCTCAAATACTGGCTTGAACCTCGCAATACCGACGTATGACCACTTATCAAGCGGTAATATCTCGTGATTCCCGAACAACCCGATATTCATCCCGTGATACTACTTATAGCGAGTCATATGTAGGTCGGCCAGGACCCACAAACTGGACCCAACCAGAATGTTTCCCTTATAACTCAGGAACAACAAACATCTTCGATCCATCCTCCTCATTATTGAACACAAATCTGGGCCAAGCCCACGATGATTTCCACACTCTTTCCATACCCATGCAATTGACACCCGAAATTTCTCTTCAACCTTCCCCACATCTATTTCCAGAAGACATTTTTGGCACTTCTTCGGGGAATATTCCTACTATGAGAACAAACCCTACTTTCTCCTGGTCATCTTTACCATTTGGAACTAGTGCACCACTATCTTCACAAGTCGGCCCTACTCGTGCAGTCAGTCAATCTACACAACCAAACTCTTTTAATTTTTCCGTTGGAAGAACATCTATTCCTATTGTTCGAACACCTAATGTGACTAGAGGTCATTCTTCGACCACAATTTACACTATTTCCATAGGAAAACCATTTATTGGAGCCCCAGGCGGAACCAGTAACCAACCTCCTCTATCTGGATCATCTACTATGTGGGGACTACACACCTCACCCATTGGAGGACAACCATTCGTTAGCGCCCCAAGCGGGACCAATCAACAACCTCCTCCATTATCATCATCTGCTCCGTGGGGACCATACACCTCACTTTTTGGAGGACAACCATTTGTTGGTGCCCCAAGTGGGACCAATAAAAAACCTCCTCCATCAGCATCATCTGCTCGGTGGGGACAACACCATCAACCTGGCAGAGAACAACCTTTTGTTAATACCCAAAGTGGAACCAACATACCAACTCCTTCGTCAAGCCCAATTCCTTCTTGGGGACCAAAAATCCCACCTACTGGGGGGCATTCATACTTGGAAACCAAAACCAAGCCGGGGGGAACCTAATCAACACTAAGCCTTCATTCCCCTTAACTTGAATTCTGGAGTAACCTATTTCGGTGCCTTGAAAACTCAATGGAACCCACCCCCTCAAACCCCGTCTCTTAATCAGAGAGGAACAAGTAATCAGTGGGATCTATTCTTCCAGTCACCTCCCCCCTCTCAAGGTATGGACAATCCACCCAACCAAGGATTTGGAAATATTCCCTGGACTCAACAAACCTAGGTCTCTACACCATTCATTCCCACCCAACCATATGTTCAACAACCAACATCCAACTCGATTCCGAATCACTTGATCAATCCTTTGATTCCCAATCAACAACCGGTTAACCAGATGATCCCTAATGCACAAAAATTCCAACAGTACCTTGCTGGTAATATGTATGGGTATAACATGCAACAATACGTAGTGCAGGGCCCGACAAGCATCCCTGCACCCAATCGATACTATTCATTCTCGCAACCCAACAGACAACTCCCATTTCTGGAAACATTAGATTTACCTGACTTGTCAAGACTCATCAATGATCCCATTTGGAATGAACCATATTGGCCACCTATACCTGCCAAAATTCCATCGGGCATTCCTAAGTTCGATGCTAAACCCAGGGAAGACCCCAAAAATCATGTTATGACATTCCATCTGTGGTGTTCTTCCAACTCACTGATGGATGATTCCATACGATTGAGGCTCTTCCAACACACACTTACCGGTACGGCATCAAAATGGTATATCGAACTGCCCCAACACTCTTTCTGAGACTTCAACACCCTTGCTATGCAGTTTTTGACACACTTCCAACTTCCCATTCAATATTAGACTAGAACAGAACTTTTAACTTCACTGCAACAATCTACTGCCACCCATATCTCCGATCACATCCATAAGTGGAAGAGACGCCGAAAATTAATCAAGGCACCTATCCCAGACCAATTACTGGCTGATTGGTTCACCAAGTCATTATTGCCACCCATTTATAGTGATGTTGCAATGGGCAGAACTCTCACAGAGGAACAAGCAATCGCTCGTGCACAATATATAGATTTGGTTTATTCCCAATCCGGAACACTATACAAACTTATTCCTCACGCCCCCACCCCACTAATGATCCATCAAGGCCTGGTACCAAACCTCCTATCGATCGGGTAGTCAGTTCTATGAAGGCCCAGCATGCAACTAAATCAAGCGGACAACAAACTACCGTTGCTCCACCCTCAACTCAGGCTGAATCCAAAACTTCTACTTCTCCTGCTCAGAACTCTGAGGTGAACTTCATTCAATCCTCTCCAAAACAATCCAAAGGGAAAAAGAAGAATAATAAAGGAAAATCCAAAAAATCTTCTACTCAGCAGGAAAACCCCAAACCTCAACAAACCAGAGCTAACCAACCTAAATGGAAAGCCAAGTTCCCCTGCCTCATAGGTCAGGAAGATCACTACACAAAGGAATTCCCTCATCGCGAGGAAGTGAAAAAATTTGTTAAAGGATCTTCTCGCTTGACAGTCTTGAAGGACCCTTTCCCACATCAACAACAACAAATGATTTCACACAACCCCCCGTAAGGGGGCAACTAAAATGACAATAACCAACCAGAGACATCTTCATACCATGATATCCTTATGATGAGTAACGAGACTATTCACATAACCACTCGTTCAAAGACATATGATTCTGCATCCATTCCAAACAAGAATGGGAATTCCAAATACAAAAATACTATGGAAGACATTCCAACACCACCTCTATCAGGTTCCCTTCATATTGAGAGACCTCCCGCTGACACTGTGTTGCATCCACCTAAGACCACCATTCAAAAAGAGAAATTTAGTCCAAACGCGCGAGTTGCCCAAAATAACAATATTGTTGAGGACTTAGCTCAAGCACCTTGTGCGATGTAACTCTCGAAGTTTTACAACATTGTACTACACAATGTAAAACCCTATTGTCAGCACTTGGAGTTGTTGATCTCGATTCTTCCAATACAATTATGTTCAATTTGGAATACTTTCAGCCACGACTATCTCATCAGATGGCCTTTTAGATTCACACTAAAATATGTGGAGGCAACATCCATCGTACCTTTTTGGATGAAGGTGCCTCCACATCGATCATATCTTTTTCCTATTGGAGAGCTATTGGATCTCCCGAAGTGACTCAGTCCCCCACTACTCTAAAATCCTTTAACGGCCGTGGTTTCCAACCGTACGGACTCATCCCATCACTCGTTGTAGAACTAGGGAGGAAAACCGTCTCCATCCATGTTGAAATTGTCGATGATCCATTAGATTATAACATCTTACTCGATCGGAATTGGTTTTATGCCATGACTGCAGTAGCATCCTCAGTCTTCTGTTTGGTCCAATTTCCTCATCAGGGAAAAATTGTTACCATTGATCAGTTAGACTTTTGCACTTCGGATGTCCACTCCGAAACCGCTAATAATGTCCCATTATTGACACAATCTCAACATCATTATGAGGACATTGGTGTCGGTTTGCTAAAATACTCCTCCATCATTGGAGTATTTACGAATCTCCCACCCCCCGTTTTTTCAATCCACATGATCTGTTTGAGCATCATTCAACCTCACAAAGCTCATGATTCATGGATTCTTCCAAGTCTCGCCAATTGTGAAATCATTGGTGACTGTCTTCCTGTAAACCATAATCAAGCAACCTACCATGCGATCCAATCAGCATCCGATTGGATCAACACAATTGACCACCATAGTGTGGCACCCCTCCTGTCTCGAATCAACTCATCCTTTCCCATTATCGACCCTCTTTCACAGACTTTTTCATCTGACGAATCAATCATGGATATCTTGAGCATCGATGAGCCACCATGGGAAGCTCACCACCATCGGTCCTCTTTCCCAACGATTCAGGCGGTTGATCCTGATACAAAATGCAATGCTTCAATGGACATTGTCAACACTACATTTCCCTCTTCTTCACATGATGTGTTTTCTGAAGGAAACTTAGCCAATATCATGGAGACCATTCCTATTGACATTTCCGTTAAGCTTGGTATCGTGGAACATATTCATCTAGGCAAAACCTGTACACCTACTGAGGTGCAATTCTATACTGCCTTATTTAACGAGTTCCGCGATGTTTTCGCTTGGTGTTATGAAGAAATTCCAAGGATATACCCCTCTATAGTGGTTCACGAAATCCAATTCTATCCTGGTGCCCGACCTGTCTAGCAGAAACTCCGACCCGTTCATCCCTACAAAACTGCAGCTATTAAAGCGGAAGTTGAAAAACTTCTTCGTGTTGGTTTTATATACCCTGTCCCATTGAAAAATTGGTTTTCTAATATTGTCCCTGTAGCTAAGAAACAAGGCACGATTAGAGTCTGCGTTGATTATAGAGACTTGAACAAAGCTTGTCCCAAGGACAACAACCCAACTACCTTCATCAATCAGATTATCGACAACTGTGCCGAGAGCGTCATCTTATCATTTATGGATGGCTTCTCTGGATACAATCGGATTGAGATACTCCCGTCTAACCAACATAAAACTGGTTTCATATTCCCATGGGGGAAATTTTCATATCGTAAATTACCCTTTGGTCTCAAGAATGTCGGGGCCACGTTTCAACGAGCAATGTCATATGTATTTCACGATATCAAGCATGTTGTGGAACCCTATCTGGATGACCTAACCGTGCATTCCAATTCACGAGAGGACCATCCTGATCATCTGAGTGCAATATTCTCATGATGTCGTCACTACAACATCCTCCTGAACCCACATAAATGCGTATTCTGCATCAAAGCCGGTAGATTGTTAGGTTTCATTATCTCCAAGGATAGCATACGCCTTGATCCCTCGAAGGTGGAGGCTATTTTAGCCTTACCTTCCCCCTACAATATTCCTGAACTCTAGAGTTTGCATGGGCATGCAAAATTTTTGCACCGCTTTGTTTGAAACTTTGCCGAGATCACTAAGGGCTACACGAGGCTTCTAAAAAAATACATTCCTTTCATCTGGGATGATGAAGCCCAACGGTCTTTTGACAACTTGAAAAAGGGCCTTACTAATGCACCCGTGATACAACCTCCCGACTATACACAGGACTATATTTTATATCTCGCCACCTCTACTACCACCGTTGGTATGGTGCTGGTTCAAGAAGACAATAACGGTCAAGAACATGTTGTGTACTATCTCAGCAAGAATCTCATTGACTCCGAGACACATTACTCACATGTGGAGAAGCTGGCTCTGGCCAGAGTCTTTGTGGTCCATAGATTCCGACACTACATTTTGCTTCACAAAACCACTATTATCGTGAAATTCAACCCAATGTACTACATCCTAACACGTCAAGTGCTAGGGGACAAATATTCCTGTTGGATTGTCATTCTTCAGGAGTTCGATTTGGAGTTCGCCAAAGTGAAATCCAAAAAATCCTTGGTCTTTGCCGAGCTGATTTGTGCATTGCCCCGTGTTGATGATCAATCGGAGCCGATTTATTCATTTCTGGATGAATCTTTGTTTCTCATAGGCACGACTGACCCTTGGTATCAAGATATCATTTTGTATCTCCAGACCCAAAGTTTTCGACCCAATCATAACCATGATGAACTTCATCATATTCGACACCGCACTAAGTATTATATTATCATTAGCGATACATTGTATCGTCGTGGTATTTAATCTGTGCTACGTCGTTGCTTAACCCTTGATGAAGCCGAACATGTGTTGAATGACTGCCACTCTGGAGCATGCGGTGGTGATCACCTTTCAAGGATGGCTACTTCCCAGAAGATCTTGTGAGCGGGTTACTTCTAGCCTTCAATATTCAAAGATTGCATTGAAGCGGTTAAGAAGTTCCCTCCGTGTCAATTCTTTCACTCTAAGAAACGCTCGCACCCCTCTCCTCTCCATCCTGTCATTGTCGTCGACCCCTTTGCAAAATGGCGTATTGATTTCATGCATTGTAAGCCCACTTCATCCGGGGGGCATAGTTATGTCATCGTCGTCGTTGACTACTTCACAAAATGGGATGAATCCATGCCTAAATACGTCGAGGATGGAAAACCGACAGCATTATTCATATTCAATCACATTATATCTAGGTTCAACGTCCCGCAGGCCATCGTAACTGATAATGGTTCCCACTTTAGGAATCATATGATGGAATAACTGAGTTCCAAACTTGGTTTTTCGCCATGAAAACTCAACCCCGTACTACCCACAATCAAATGGTCAAGTAGAGGCAATTAATAAAGTCTTGAAATGCATGATCTAACGCATCGTGGGAACACAAAAATCAAAATGGCACTTAGCTCTCTTTTCATCTCTTTGGGCCTACAGGACTTCGGTTAAAAACGCAATCGAGTTCACACCATTTCAACTAGTGTGTGGCTTGTAAGCGATCCTCCTGATTGAGTGTGAAATACCATCTCTGAAGTTAGCAGTAGAACTTTTACCTAATACCATTGCCAAAGAAGAACAGTTTCTATATCTGGAAAAGCTAGATGAAACTCGCTGAGACATCGAACTCTTTAATGAATCTCACAAAAAGAGCGTCAAAGCTCAGTACGATAAATCCGTTCAACCTCGGGTGTTCAACGAGGGTGACCTAGTCCTTACCTACTATCAGATGCACTATAAGCTAGGTTAAGGTAAAATTGGAATCCATGTGGTATGGTCCCTATGTCTTCAAACGTGTGTTAGAGAAAGGAGCTTACGAGCTTGACGATTGTGATGGTATACCTTTGGGAGAACCCCGCAACGGGCTCTACCTGAAGAGATTTTATGTGTAGGTCTATCCTACATACAACATCTTGTATATAATGTATATAGTGTGATTGTAGTTTGGTTTTTGCGTGCTTGGATTCTGTCTCGCAGATGTCGACGTACTTTGGATTCGCAGATGGTGCTAGTCGACATACCTGGAACCTTGCTTCTACAGCATGGGTACTATATTCCCCTGCAGACGAGTTGATATCTTCAGGTGGTATTTACTTGGGCCCCGCAACAAACAACATTGCGGAGTATCATGCAGTTATCGAACTTTTGACAGAAGTTTCTTCTCTTGGAATCCCTTCCTTTATAACCTACCTGGACTTGCAACTTGTGGTGTCTCAGTTAAACCGTGTCTACACCATCCGTGATCCGATCCTACTTCACTTATACAGAAGGGTACACCTCCTTGAACGATCATTTGATTACATTTTATATCAACATGTACCAAGGGAACTCAACACAGTGGCTGATTCATTAGCTAACTATATGTTGGATTGGCATCTAGCCCATACATAATACATCATAAAAGAAAAACATGTACATATGCAAACAAACAAGTCACCATAGATAAAACTGTAGAGATAGGTATACATATATAGATCATGTAAAAAGTGTTTCCTGCCACATATAACAATATGATGCGTCCAAAAGACAAAAATTGGGATCATGTCCCATACAAAACTGGCACTCTGGCCTACATATCATGTACATGTCGCTAGATAAAAACTAATGGCCAAAGACTAATCACGAGGCTCGCGGTGCTTGTGGTAGCACACCACTGCCCTGGATACATGGTGAAGCAGTCTTCCTATGTGCTCTGGCACACCTACAGTGTGCCTTTGGAGATGGTAAGCTATCTCGGGCAGCCTCATGGGAGGGATACCCATTGTCAACCCCTTGAGATTCCGTTCTACATCACAGAATCCTCCTGCCTCGTCCTCCTCCTCCTCCTAGGCCTAGTGATGAACCCCTCATCAATGTAATAGTCAATATCTCGTTGGCCTCCTCGGTCTGAGATCTGCAACAGTGCACGTACATATGTTAGATATTTTCACGCATTAAAAAACAACAAAAAAAATATATATATATATATATCATCAAAAAATATGAAAAACACATTTTTGAAGGTCACATACCTGATTCATCCCAATCAATATCCTCAGCCAGAGCCATATCGATGTCATCACGGAAGTCTACCCCATCATAAGGGTAGTATTCTATCATCACTATTTGTTCCTCGAGCCAGGAAAAGAAGTCCTCTCTGAAAGCTAGGACTTGCGACCCTCCAAGCCGCCCTGCATAGTCGCTCCATCGCCCCATCTGGGGATTAGATGCAGGACAGATAGTCCTCTCTACTAGTTGAGGACGCAGCAACGGCACCCTCTCCAAAGAAAAGGTGACTAGGATACTATCATATCCAAACTGATGGATGTCCCCGTTCCTACATTTGGTGATCTGATCCTTGATGTTGACTAGGACCCCGTCACACCAATTGAACAACCTCGACTCCATGCACTCCACAGCATAGGTCATTTGTGCTTTGGTTGCGTGGTGATCTCCCACACTTCCCGCCACACGTGTAATGGTGTACAAGACCGTCCTCAAAGGAATCTCCAACACATCTGCTATGAGTACTTTCCCACTCTTCCTGCGGGACCCCTATCTGCAATACCGCGCTATATAGGTATCCGTGGTCTCATCAGCGGCCCGGTGCCTTGGTAGATTGAATCGACCCCCCCTCTTAGAGAGACCGGTGAGGAAGTAGATATCCTCGAGTTCAATCTTGAGTGTATTCTCTCCAATACAGAAAGCTTATATCGAAATCCCACATCTGGATTATATGGTTCAATATTTTTCCCTGCTTGCAGAACACCAGAAAGAACATGTTTCAATTTTGTTGTTGGGAACATGAGTTCATACACCTGAATGGTGTCTTTTTGTGCTTGTTGGACCTGATTCTTCATACATGAACTTAAAGGGATTCCTCTTGTCCACAAAGTTGACTAAATACTTCAATACGAGTGAAATGTATGCTTAAATGCTTCATCTTCCTATTTCTCCTCATCAGATATGCTGAGGAGAGCAACCAATTTTTCAATAGAACCACCATTTTTATTCAAACCTTGTTTGTTTGGGAGGACTGTGCTCGTTGTCTCTAAGCCTCTGCCCAAATTCAGAGCGCAAATACAACTTCTCAACTGTCATAGTGAATTATTCGACGTTTGCATGTTCTGGTCAAACTATCTTGCATGATGGTCATGTTTGGGTCATGAAATCCCTGAAATAGTCTGTAAATTTGGAAGGATCCTCCTAATGAGCCTCTTAATGAAGAGTACGCACCACAAAAAAACAAAATGTAGGCATAGTGAACTTCTTCAGCACTACGACGAACGAAAATTCTTCATCACACAGAAACGTGGCATAATTTTATTGGGAAGGGAGTTACTAGACTTATGGTAGGCACTGATTCGTTGGAGTGACAGATGACTCGATATAGAATAAGCACCCGAAAGCGCAACAATTCATGTTGTAGTTGCAGGGATGAAAACCGTTAGATTTGATCCAACTCTCAATCCAACAATCTAACAATCCAAGAGTTGACATGCCTCGCAGCCACAACATTAATTGCTGCACTGTGGGGTGCTTATTACACACCATAAAACCCGCCCTCAAAAAATCCTTTCAGCGTAATTATATAATATTTATCATAAGTCCTGTGTCGTGTACTTTTTTTTTTGTGACTTTCTCCTTGGATATTAAGACGAATTTATTTCATTCATAAGATTTGCCTCCTTTTTATAAGAATTTCCTCATAAAGGAATCACAATTGATACTATAGTAGTTATTCTAATTATATCACCTCATTTTTTTGTCTCTAATTACATTTCTCAAGAAATTGAGAGGAATTTATTTTTTTCATTGGAACTGCCTCATTGCCACAAGAATTTCTTAATAGATAATCAAACACTTGAACACTAAAAATAGTTTTCAAGATGTTTGAAATATTTTAAATTGACTAGGTTGTCAACATTGTTCTGATTAAAATGGAACAAGCTTGAATAATATTGAGTTAGGAGTCACTCTAGGATTCATTGTCTATTTTTGGAGTGGTCTAAAGAGTTAATGCTTTGGGACTTTGCCAGCAATTAAATTTTGATAAATCCCTATTAGGTAACCATACCTTTGATGATCCTCTTAAATATGAACTCCCTCTAAGTGACCCTGCTTTGTCCAACCTCTTGTCTCATCACCTTCAATTATCTCACTACAACCACCCTTGGCACCCCATCCCATCATTTCACCCTTTACCTCCCTCACCTAAACATGATATCCATTCACTAAACATCATTCCTCCCAATTCAAACTTGTCTCTGTAATATTGTTCCCCCTCGTTTGCACATAGTAGTATGAAGAAAAGATGTTGCGCTACAAGAAATGATGACATGTTGGAAGGGAGTTCCAATTATTTCCATGATTCAATTGAGTGGTTGAGCATTCCATTATGTGAATGAGGGGTTCCATTCCATGATTTGTTTGGTTTAAACTACTCCATTTGTTATGAAACATAGATGTTATTCCATTCCATTAGTCAAAGAGGAATGAAACAAGGATTTAGTGGTGTATTTGTGGGTTCGTCCCACCACATTTTCATGGAAGGGTGTATTCACTTACATGTTTGCAGAAGGAAAAACTACAATCTTGCATCCTCTTGTAATTGCTACCCATTATCCAACTAATTCACACTATGTTTTCTAGATCGAGGATAGTAAATGGAGAAATCCTAGCTCAAATTGCATGGCTTAGTGCTCTCGGGCTAGCCTTCTTGTGTAATTTTAAGAAAAAAATGGTTTACATACTTTTTATTTCGATATTTTTTTTCATTTTGGGGTAATGCATATTGGTGAAATATTGTCTATATTAAACCAACGCCTAGGTTTAAACAATCTAACAAGTACCATACCCTTAATTTTAGGGCACCATTATACTTTGGCTTAGGTGAGATCAATTTGTTTGGGTCAATTCTTGCATCACTTTCCAAATTCACTTTACTCAAATGGATGTCCTTGAATGAGAACACATTAAGTGAACTAATTCCATCAGAGTTTGGCGCCAAGCTTTCCCATCTACAAGAATTAAATATATGGTGTAATAACCTAATGGGAAACATAATAATTTCTCTTACTAATTGTTCCTAACTTAGGGTATTCTTTATCAATGAAAATTGGTGAACTAAAATAGTGTTGAAATTTCTTGGTAAATTGGCCCTTCTTGAAAGCTTTTGTTTACCTGAAAACCAACTTATTAGCATCCCTAGTTTGCCTTTTTTTACTACATCTTTAAGGTATGAATTATAGGTATTGTATCCACAAATACAAATTACAATCAAGAACTATATATAGTACGAAGACTTCCATAATTACATGAGAAGAGTTTCCCCACCAACCTCACACAACATTCAATACTTGGATTTGATAAGTCAAAGGAAGAAAATGGATTATTTAAGGCACGTGGAATAAAATGAATGAGTTCTCAGGATGACACTTGGAAAAGAAGGATTTAATCATAGGCCCTCTTTCATTTTCCCCTTTGGTGGAATAGTATCCCCTCTGGTGCTCCTTACGCAACCATCGTGGAACAAATATTATTTTCCAACATAATATTTACCTAGCATTTGAGTCATCATGACATGCCAACCACATGCTCCATGTAGAAATGTTTACATCATACATTCCTATCCATTCACTAGTTGGGCCTTGGCCTTGAGCTCCGCACTAGGAATGCATACTGGTATATTTACATCACTTTATATAACCTAATTCAACACATTCCAATGGTCAAAACTAGGATATTACAATTTTCCACAAGGTATTTCTTTAGATAAGAATTCACATTCTCAAGCATATTACTTTTATGATTGGTCAAATTTAAATTCTTCCTTGCAAAAATTGTTGTCTCAATGATTACAAAAATTGAAATTCACATTATTTCAAATTCCTTTAAGGAAGACCATCGAAACTATCAAGTATGGATTGTTCTTGTGATCCTACCATATGTTTGTTTTGTACTCAATGCTCACATATTTCAATTATTCCTTGTTGGAATTGTTGTCTTGTCAATTGTTGAAATTGAAATTCATGTTCACTCAAATTTTTGCAAGGAAAACTAGATCAAAATTATAATCTCATAATTTTTCTTTCGCTCTCACCAAATGTCTATGTTGTGCTTAATGAATGGTCAAATTCCAATTCTTGGTTGTGAAAACTACTCTCATCACTTGAAAAAAGTGAAACTCATGTTCATTCAAATTCATTTAAGGAAGATCGTTGAAACTACCAAGTAGAGATTTTTTTGAAATCTTACCATATATCCATTTTGTACTTTTTATAGCTATATTTTTTGTTGGTTGTGGAGCCTGATCTTCCAGTCTCATAGATGATGTTGTTTCGGCCGTGTTGTACCACAGGTTTGGTTATGATCCCAGTACGCACCCCAGGGGGTCCGGGGGAAATTTTTGGGCTGTTTTTGCAAATAGTTTACGGGCCCATGGTTTTGGGTAACCCATGGTATTTTCCCATTGTATTTCCCCTTTATAAGAAAGACATTGTAATACGGCTAGGTTTGATGTATTAGGGTATTATGCATTGTAAATATCTCTGAGATCATGAAGAGAGACTATGAGACAGTGAAGAGGAAGTGCAGCAGATGTGCTACAGGTTGTATCCCTTCATTTGCTGGACGGTATAATAATAAGGACTGGCAATTTCAGTGTGGACGTAGCCCATCTTGGGTGAACCACGATATATTGGTGTCTCTCTTGTAATGTGTTTGTGTGATTATATTTTCTTTTATGTTTATTGTTATTGCTCTGCGATCTTGTTTTTCTAACAATTGGTATCAGAGCCAAAGGTCTATTTGGCAGATAAACCTGCAGTAAACTAGGGTTTTTGGTTTGAGTGGGAGCAATGGCAGAAGAAGGAAAGTTTAAGGTCGAGAAATTTAATGGCCAAAACTACCAGTTATGGAAGATGAAAATGGAGGACTATCTGTACCAGAAGGATCTATTCCTACCGTTGGGAGGAAAAGAAAAGTAGTCAGCGACTATGAAGGACGAAGAATGGGAGGTTCTTGACAGAAAGGCATTGGGAAAAATGCGACTGTCCCTGGCTTCGTCGGTGGCTTTCAATATCTCAAAAGAAAATACAATTGAGGGTTTGATGAGTGCATTGGGTAAGCTGTATGAAAAACCCTCGGCCTCCAACAAGGCATTTATAATGAAGCGTTTATTTAATATGAAGATGTTTGAAGGTGGATCTGTTGCTGATCATTTAAATGAATTTAATACGGTTACAAATCAACTAAGTTATATAAGTGTGAACTTTGATGATGAGGTTAGGGGTCTTCTAATCTTGTGTTCATTTCCAGAAAGATGGAATAGCTTGGTCATGGATATAAGTAACTCTGTCTCTGGTTCAAACACCTTGAAATTTGATGATATTATTGGTGTTATTTTTAGCGAGGAAATGCGAAGAAAAAGAATAGGTGAGACATTAGGTAATGCGTTGACCATGGAGAGAAGGGGAAGACAAAGGGAGAAAGGAAAGAGCCAAGGTAAATCATGGAAAGTATAAAACGAGTAGATCCAAGTACAGACTGGGAAAAATAGAGTGTTGGAACTGTGGAAAGAAAAGACATCTGAAGAAATACTGTAGAGTTCTAAAGAAGAAAGGAGATGGACAACAGGAAACTACCCAGGAAGCAAATGTAACAGGTGATGTGTTACAAGATGCTTTGATTCTTGCATTAGATAATACTAGTGATTATTGGGTAGTAGATTCAGGGGCTTCATGTCATGCTACACCCCATAGGAAATATTTTCATGATTATGTTTCAGGTGATTTTGGACATGTCTTATTGGGTGATGATGAGCCATGTAAAATTGTTGGAATGCGTAAGGTATGGATAAAGTTTAAGAATGGAATTGAATGGCTACTAAAAGATGTTAGGCATACTCCTGCTATGAAAAGAAATCTGATCTCAACAAGGAAGTTGGGAGATGGCGGCTATCTATCTACATTTGGAGAAACGTGGTGGAAGATCACTAAAGGATCAATGGTGATAGCAAAATGAGACAGGGTAGGTACGTTGTATTTATGTCCTCATAATACTGACCAGTCTATTTCTTTAGCTTCTATGGGAACATATACAACATTGTGGCATCATAGGCTTGGCCACATGTTAACACCCAAAAAGTGCTCACTAGCTCACTCCCTTATTCACATGACCCATTTGTCCACTTTTTCCACCATTTGAGCCTCTAAAACCTTCAAAAGGTCACCAAAAAGACCATAATACCCCTTTTTCCCCTCAAAATATGTATTTTCCTCAAAAACACAAAAAACCCTAAAAAAGGGTTCAAAATTCCCAAAAATATTAAAAGGGAATAAAAATATTCAAAAAAGGAAAAAGAGGGAAAAAGAGACCTAAATCATGTTGGTCCATACCATTGGTTTCCTTAAAACCATAATGGTATTACCATCACCCAAAAACTATAAAAAGGTGATAAGGGATCCTCATTATTCATCCACATTTCATCCTATCCTTATGCTGCCAAATTCCCTTTAAGAGCCATTGCCTCCCATTTCGAGTTTGAAGATACCCATTGAAGCTTTGGAGAAGAAGAGACCATTGGATATTGGAGCTTCTCAACCTTGGAGTTGCTCAACACCCATCATCCTCACCATTTGAGGTAATACAAAATCAAATATTTTTCAAGTTTTTGTTCTTACATAGATCTTATTGCTTATGTTTTGAAATCTAGTTTTTTATTTATTTACACATGCTTATGTCAGATCATATTATATTAGTTTATTCATAATTGTTTTTGCTTTATATTGAAACTGCTATTACAAGTTAATAGGTGCATCCTTGCACGTGCTTGGTTGAAAAACCAAGCAACACCACATGAGTGAGAAGGGGATGCAGATTCTCCTCTCAAGGAAGTTGCTGCTAGATTTGAAGCAGGTAAGTTTGGAATTCTGTGAGAACATGTGTTTATGGAAAAAAGAAGAGAGACAGATTTCTCAGGGTTGGGAAACAGAAGAAGAATGAAAAGTTAGAGCTTGTGCATACAGATGTATGGGGACCGACTCAGGTACAATCTCTTGGTGGATCTCATTATTATGTTACATTTATTGATGATGCAACTAGAAAAACTTGGGTTTATTGCATTATACATAAATTTGATGTGTTTGCTGCTTTTAAGAAGTGGAAAGCGTTGGTTGAGAATGAGATAGGAAAAAGGTTGAAGTGTCTCAGATCTGATAATGGAGGTGAGTACTGCGGAAAGGAGTTTGATAGTGTCACGTCCCCTCCCATCCTACCAACTAGATGGAGAGGATCGTGAGGTTAAACCGGGCATCCATCCCCATACATATTAAACAAACATTCAAATTTAATTGAAAATGTACATATGAAAGTGCATAACAGACGTGATGCTGAACTGGGCGTCTAGCCCCATGAAACTTTCAACCATAAGCATTCACAGAATATAACAGAGACATATGGAAATGTATGATTTTAAGAAAATCACAGCGGAAGTAAATTTGTTTAACCCATCCACATACATTCATAATATTCATCAAATGGTAATTGCAAGAATATACAGGAGAATACTTATCTTATGCAAAAGTAGTCCCACGTAACTGGCTATGCAACTGCAACGTTCCACCCAACCGTAGGCTAGTGTGCTCCTCAATCTCTCAGCACCACTGCCACCCCCGAGCTGGGCATGATCTCTACAAAGAACCAGTGAACAGCAGACTCACACATAGCCAAGCATACACCAAGATGAGCCAAGCCAATCTACAATTGGGTTTATCAGGCTACTAGGAGATGGGAAGGGAGAGTTTCTAAGTTAGTGAGCTCCAGCACAGAGCCAGGGATAACCTTGCAAGATCTATCTAGCTTGGCACCCACAATACCTACACACCCAGCACAAGGAAGTATTCTTTTCACTGCTATACATTCCCTCAAGCCATACCTTCCCTATCTAGTGCTCTCAGGGTATGCATAGAAGAGTAACCAAAGCCCTCTTGATCTTCTTGAGAGGTTGTCTCCCCCACTAGGTTTATCAAGCCACTTCTGTCCACTACCACTCCAAAACTTCAATTCACAGGTTCAAACCAAAAATGAGGATGCACACAACAGCAGAACACAATTATGGGGCTAGATAAAACGTTTTTACAGTGAGATACATGAGATGGGGTTTCAGCTCACTCAGAAAAATGTGGGAACCCTAAAAAATAGAATGGGAAGTTGGGGAACAACCCAGGGAAGCCAAATCCGTTTTTAGAAAAACATCCTTGGACATTCGGGGGCAAAAACGACCTCCATACAGTCCCCAAATCGTGGCCCTTCTCTCCCAAGCTGCTGTATATGCAAAAACGAACTCCCAGGCATGGAAAAAAATGCAGGATTTGGATGAAAAACGAGTAGGGAAATACCCAGCTAGCTCCAACTGCGTGAATGAGTGAAGACTCCCTGTTCAGAATGGCTTTGGGCACCATTTCGTGGGTGTTTTCTTACCCAACAAGCAAAAACACGAATTTCCAGGTTGATGGCTTGCCCATGCACGAAATTGGCTGTCATACTTCTTCATTTCCAAGGCATTAACTGCCTTAACCAATTTCTTGGAAGAATTAAATGATTGGATGCATGAGACAAAATGGGTAGTTGGTGGTTTATGGGTTTCCCCATTGACACATGGATTAACACCATTGGCTCAAGGGTTTGAATAATTTCCCTCCCTTTCCCTTGTAGAAATCATGCCCCATCTCTTTTGTTGCATTGCATAGCTAGTTGTGGGTATTTTTCATTAAAATTCGTATTTACATGAGGTCTTATTTACATCGTGCCCATCTAGCACAAGAACCATAGGCATCTATTTATTTAATTGCCGATACATGAAATGCTAAATCAATGGTGGGGCCTTGGCCTTGAGCTCCTCACCATGATTAAGTAACAATATTTACATCATTTACGATTTAATGCGAAGGGGGTCAAAATGGGGACGTGACATACCCCTCCCCTTACATTAGCACTGTCCTCAGTGCTCATCAAAACTGAACAAAAATGGATATGCCACCCACATGGCATCCTCCAGCTCCCATGTAGCCTCATCGGGACCGTAGTGCTTCCATTGCACCTTTACCTGTCCGATGGCTCGATTCCGAAGCAATGTTACCCTCTTGTCTAGGATGCGCAATGGATCGGTTTGGAATTCTCCCTCGCGTTCCACCTGGATCACATCCCAATTAATCACATGGTTAGGATCATGTACATATTTCTTAAGCAAAGAGACATGAAAAACATTATGAGCTTTAGTGCTAGCAGGCAAGGCAAGTCTATATGCAACTGGCCCTATTCTTTCAAGCACTTCAAATGGCCCACAATATCTAGGTGATAGCTTGGCACAACTCCCAAGCTTCAAGGAACTCTTCCTTGATCTCACTCTAAGGTACACATGATCCCCAACATTGAATTCCCTATGCATTCTATGTTTATCTGCATAGCTTTTGTGTCTATCCTGCGCTGCTTTTAAATTTTGCCGGATCCTTGCAACCTCTTGTTCCATTTCCTTAAGCAATTCTGGCCCAAGTACAATTCGGTTCACTGGATTGTCCCAAGTCACTGGTGTCCTACACCTTCTGCCATACAAAGCCTCATATGGACTCATTCCCAATGATTCTTGCTGCCCATTATTATATGCCAACTCTACCAGGTGTAGATAATCCTCCCACTTGGATGGATTGTCCATTACATACATGCGAAGCATGTCTTCAAGCACCTGGTTTACTCTTTCTGTTTTCCCGTCTGTTTGAGGATGGTACGCGGTGCTAAAGTTCAATTGTGTACCCAAATCTGCAAAGAGACCTTTCCAAAAATTGGAGGTGAACTTGGTGTTCCTGTCAAAAATTATTTCCTTAGGCAACCCATGTAATCTGAAAATTTCCTTCATGAAAATATCTGCAATGGCATCGTCTTTATGTGTGGACTTAACCGGTATGAAATGTGCTGCCTTTGTTAACGTGTCCACCACAACCATGATGGAATCATGTTGTCTCTTAGTCATTGGCAATCCTGTAATAAAATCCATGGAAATTATTTGCCATTTCCATTCTGGAATTGGCACCGGGTGCAATAAACCTGCTGGGTGTTGGTGTTCAACCTTCACCTGTTGACATTCCATGCACTTAG
This sequence comes from Larix kaempferi, assembly GCA_027924585.1. NCBI lineage: Eukaryota > Viridiplantae > Streptophyta > Pinopsida > Pinales > Pinaceae > Larix > Larix kaempferi. The sequence goes on from BSBM01001232.1 coordinate 267,696, forward strand.
AGATGTATTCAGCGATGTCCTTCTTCATCCCTGGCCAGAAATAATATTTTCTTGCTGTAGCAATTGTTTTCTGATATCCTGGGTGACCAGAGTATGGAGCTTTATGGATTTCATCCATAACCATTCCCCTTAAATCTGCCTCATTTGGAACATAGACTCTATTCTTATACATGAGAAGTCCTCCTTCTTCCAAATGATAGCCTTCATACTTCTTGCCAAGGTCTTGCTGCTGCAATTTGTCCTTTATCTTCTCATACACTTCATCCTCAACCATATGGTTAACAATCTGCTGCTTCAAATCTGGTTGGCAAGTACTAAGTGCTGCCACATACATTTCATGTACCTTCCTGCTGAGCGCATCAACCACCTTGTTTTCTTTCCCTTTTATTTGTTTGATTTCAAAAATCAAATTCACACAAAAATTCCAACCATCTAGCTTGCCTAGCATTTAAAGTTGGTTGATCAAACAAGTATTTCAGACCACAATGGTCTGTCCTTAACTCAAATTTTCTTCCCATTAAGTAATGTCTCCACATCTTCAAGGCATGTACTATGGCTGCAAGTTCTATATCAAGAGTAGCATAGTTCTTCTCATGCTCCTTCAACTTTCTTGACTCATAGCATATCACGTGGTTGTCTTGCATAAGAACTCCTCCCAGTCCTTGATTGCATGCATCGGTACACACCACAAAGTCTTTTTCTGGGTCTGCAATCTTCAAAATAGGTGCACTTGTAAGAAGATTCTTCAACCGCTGAAAACTTTCCTCACATCTTGGTGACCATTTAAACTTTATCCCCTTCTTTTGCAAGGAAGTGATCGGGTTAGCAACCTTGGAGAATCCTTCGATAAACCTCCTGTAGTAACCAGCAAGGCCCATGAAAGATCTCACATCAGTCACATTCCTTGGAGTTGGCCAATTCATAATGGTTTCAATCTTCTCAGGGTCTACCGATATCCCCTCATCGGAGATGATGTGACCCAAATAATGAATTCTATCTTTATAAAAGTCACATTTGCTCAACTTTGCATACAGCTTATGCTCCCTTAGTAACTGCATTGTCATTCGCAAATGTTCTTCATGCTCTTCCTCATTCTTAGAATAGATGAGAATGTCGTCTAGGAATACAAGAACAAACTTGTCCAAATACTTGCTAAAAACATTATTCATGAGACACATGAATGTAGCTGGTGCATTTGTGAGACCGAATGGTACCACTACAAACTCATAGTGTCCATACCTCGTTCTAAAGGCTGTCTTATGAATATCTTCTTCTTTGATTCTTACCTGATGGTAACCATACCTCAAGTCAATCTTTGAAAATACCTTTGCTCCTCTCATTTGATCAAAAAGGTCATCAATTCGGGGCAATGGGTATTTGTTCTTCACCGTGACTTTGTTCAACTGCCTGTAGTCAATACATAACCTGAGTGTTCCATCTTTCTTTTTCACAAATAGAACAGGTGCTCCCCACGGGGACACACTTGGCCTAATATATTTCTTTTCCAGCAACTCTTGTAATTTCATTTTCAGTTCTAGCAATTCTGGTGTACTCATCCTGTAGGGTGTCTTAGACACTGGTGCTGCTCCTGGCACAAGTTCAATTGTAAAGTCAATGTCTCTCTTTGGAGGAAGTCCTGGAATCTCATCAGGAAAAACATCCCTGAATTCTTGCAATACACGATAGTCCTCCAGTTTAAGAGTTTCACTCTCTGCTGCCTCTAAAATGTGGGCTGCATACAATTGACATCCCTTCCTACAGAACTTCTTCAGCTGCATGGCTGAAATCTGTCTAACAGAAGTCACCTTTGGAACGCCTTTTACAACCCTCGGGTTTCCTTCCTCGTCCATGCATTCAAATGTCTTATTGTAGCAGTCAAGTTTAACCTTGTGTGCTTCTAACCAATCCATTCCAATGAGAATATCATAGGAACCAAGCGGCAAAATATTCAGATCTGCATAAGTGAATAGCCCATCCATCTCTAATGGACATTTCTCTACTATTTCGCTAACTTTTCTCTTGGTTCCAGTGGCTAGTTGAACTAACCATGATTTACTATGCTTTAATTTCTTGAAAGCACAAACCTCAGCAATTCTAGGAGTGATATAACTGTGAGTAGATCTAGGATCAATCAAAATAGAAACAGATTGCTTAGCAATCTTACCTTCAACTTCAACCATAGTTGACTGATGATCTGCTTGGCGGTCGTCTAGTGCTGCATAGATTCTAGGGATTGTCCTCGCCACTTGACCCACAGTTCTAGCTCCTTGGATGTTGTGAACTTGATTTGCATTCCCATTCTGATGTGGATAGTTCCTAAGCATGTGGTCTCCTCCACAACCCCAACATTGAAGTGGTTCTTTTGGATCCTTTGGATCTCTTGGCTTGTCTCCCATCATCCTAGTTGGCTTAGTCACAACCTGCGATGGTTGCCTTTGCTGATTCCTAAATTGAGGAGGCTTGAACCCCTTCTTCCTTTGATCAAACTTTTCATTTTTCCTATCCTTCCATGCCTTATGGAATTCTGGTTTGCTTCTGTTTTGATCAAAGCAATACTTGGCCTTTCTTATGGCCTCCTCTAGAGTTCGAGGTTCATCGAACTCAATTCTGTCTTTATATGACTGGGGCAGTCCACTTAGGAAACGCTGAATTTTCACCTTATCATCTCGAATGTACTTGACATACCTTAGCAGATCCAAGAACTTGTTTGCATATTCTTCCATGGTCGATTGTCCCAATCTCAGCTCATGGAACTCTTTGATCTTATCATCATAGTACCTATCAGAGAGGTACTTCTGCTTGAAGTATTTCTTGAACTGCTTCCACACGATCTTCCTCTCATTGATCTTCTTCACTTGCCTGGTGTGTTCCCACCATATAGATGCTCTTCCATTCAAGTTGAAGATGGCTACCCTTGCCTTCATATTTCCCGAGTAATCTTGGACCTGGAAATATTTTCTCATCCCAAGAAGCCAAGCTTCAGCTTCTTGACCAGATTTTACCTCTCCATCAAATGTAGGAGGTTTTGCCTTCTTAAATTCCCCATGTGAATTGTTCTTGTAGTGCTTCTTCCTCTTGCTCCTGTGAGATGAAGAACTTGAACCCTCATTGGATTCTTCAGAGTCAGATGATTCATTAGAAGAGATTTCTGGAGTATATGTTCTGTCTGTAGAAACTCCTCTTGGACTACTGGCCCTCTTACGGGAATTTCTTCTAGAGCTACTCCCACCCCTTTCTAGATTTTATATCTGATGCCCAGAGTTTATTTGCCTCTGGATATCTGTCAAACTCTGTAGCATGGCTGCATTCAGCTGATTTTTCTCTTCCCGAGCTTTAATCATCCTTTCATTATCTTCCCTACAGCTTTGCAATTCCACCCTTAGGCTTCTCATGGTGGCTGCAACATCTGGAGGGGTCTCTTGATTTCTTCTCCCATTAGATTCTGTTTCAGCATTCTCAACCTGTATGTTCTCCCCCATGGCATCTGTCTCAGGCTCATAGGGATCCTGTGCATCATTCATGATGTTCATTTTCTTGGCCCAACCAAGATCCAAAATTCTCTGACTGTATTATCTAGAGTGTTACCCTGTTGTAATTGTGACTCTCTGAAATGTGTTCATCAACACAATTGTTAGCTACATTATATTCTCAGAATTCATAACTTACTTCATGCATGTGGAAAAATGCCATATTGACAATTCGTCAAATCACAACAACGACATATGAGGGAAAAAGAAAAGGGGGTCAAGGGGGCTTGCCCCCTTGTTTTTTTTTTTTTTGCGAATCACGCCGCAACGACGGTTCGTAGAATCCTGCCGCAACGGGCATTTCATTGAATGCACCCGCAATTGCGGGGTGGTTGGCTGTAGGCTTCCGCAGTTGTGGGCCGGCTGACTGAAGCCCTCCGCAATTGCAGGGCAGCTGGTGAAATGCTTCCGCAACTGCGGGGTTGTTCGGCGACGGCTTCCGCAATTGCGGAGCAGTTCGTCGAACGCTTCTGCAATTGCGGAGCAGTTCGCCGAACGCTTCCGCAATGGCGAGGCGATTTGCCAAGCGGAGCCATTCGGCGAAGGCTTCCGCAGTTGCGGAGCCATTCGACGAATGCTCCCGAAATTGCGAAGCCATTCGGTGAAGGCTTCCGCAATTGCGGAGCCATTCGGCGAAGGCTTTCGCAGGAATGCTTCTCCGATTTCGGGTGATTTTTCGGAACGATTCGGCGAAGTCTTCCGCAATTGTGGAACGATTCGGCGAAGTCTTCCGCAACTTCGGAACGACTCGTCGAACTCTTCCACGCTTCGGAATGATTCGCAGAATCCTTCCGAAATTTCGGAAGAGAATTCCTTCCGCAATTTCGGAAGAGAATTCCTTCCGAAAAATTCCTTTCGACGCCGATACTTAGAAAAATTTTCCCTCAAAAAAATTTTTCTCCGCTGTTTCGGAGCAGTTCGTTGAATCCTTCCGCAATTGCGGGAAGGTTCGCGGAACTCTTCCACAATTGCGGGAAGGTTCGCGGAACCTTTCCGCAGTTTCGGGACGACTTCCCGAAACTGACTTAAAACAAAAAAAATTTCAAAAACAGACTTAAACCAAAATTTTTCAAAACTCTTAAGAAATTTTTTTTTCTTGTAATTGCTATCAGATTTGGCCCATAGAGGCCCAATGCTGCAACGCAGCTCTGATACCATTCTGTCACGTCCCCTCCCATCCTACCAGCTAGATGGAGAGGATCGTGAGGTTAAACCGGGCATCCAGCCCCATACATATTAAACAAACATTCAAATTTAATTGAAAATGTACATATGAAAGTGCATAACAGACGTGATGCTGAACTGGGCGTCTAGCCCCATGAAAATTTCAACCATAAGCATTCACAGAATATAACAGAGACATATGGAAATGTATGATTTTAAGAAAATCACAGCGGAAGTAAATTCGTTTAACCCATCCACATACGTTCATAATATTCATCAAATGGTAATTGCAAGAATATACAGGAGAATACTTATCTTATGCGAAAGTAGTCCCACGTAACTGGCTATGCAACTGCAACGTTCCACCCAACCGTAGGCCAGTGTGCTCCTCAATCTCTCAGCACCACTGCCACCCCCGAGCTGGGCATGATCTCTACAAGGAACCAGGGAACAGCAGACTCACACATAGCCAAGCATACACCAAGATGAGCCAAGCCAATCTACAATTGGGTTTATCAGGCTGCTAGGAGATGGGAAGGAAGAGTTGCTAAGCTAGTGAGCTCCAGCATAGAGCCAGGGATAACCTTGCAAGATCTATCTAGCTTGGCACCCACAATACCTACACACCCAGCACAAGGAAGTATTCTTTTCACTGCTATACAGTCCCTCAAGCCATACCTTCCCTATCTAGTGCTCTCAGGGTATGCATAGAAGAGTAACCAAAGCCCTCTTGATCTTCTTGAGAGGTTTTCTCCCCCACTAGGTTTATCAAGCCACTTCTGTCCACTACCACTCCAAAAATTCAATTCACAGGTTCAAACCAAAAACGAGGATGCACACAACAGCAGAACACAATTATGGGGCTAGATAAAACGTTTTTACAGTGAGATACATGAGATGGGGTTTCAGCTCACTCAGAAAAACGTGGGAACCCTAAAAAACGGAATGGGAAGTTGGGGAACAACCCAGGGAAGCCAAATCCGTTTTTAGAAAAACGTCCTTGGACATTCGGGGGCAAAAACGACCTCCATACAGTCCCCAAATCGTGGCCCTTCTCTCCCAAGCTGCTGTATATGCAAAAACGAACTCCCAGGCATGGAAAAAAATGCAGGATTTGGATGAAAAACGAGTAGGGAAAGACCCAACTAGCTCCAACTGCGTGAATGAGTGAAGACTCCCTGTTCAGAATGGCTTTGGGCACCATTTCGTGGGTGTTTTCTTACCCAACAAGCAAAAACACGAATTTCCAGGTTGATGGCTTGCCCATGCACGAAATTGGCTGCCATACTTCTTCATTTCCAAGGCATTAACTGCCTTAACCAATTTCTTGGAAGAATTAAATGATTGGGTGCATGAGACAAAATGGGTAGTTGGTGGTTTATGGGTTTCCCCATTGACACATGGATTAACACCATTGGCTCAAGGGTTTGAATAATTTCCCTCCCTTTCCCTTGTAGAAATCATGCCCCATCTCTTTTGTTGCATTGCATAGCTAGTTGTGGGTATTTTTCATTAAAATTCATATTTACATGAGGTCTTATTTACATCATGCCCATCTAGCACAAGAACCATAGGCATCTATTTCTTTAATTTCCGATACATAAAACGCTAAATCAATGGTGGGGCCTTGGCCTTGAGCTCCTCACCATGATTAAGTAACAATATTTACATCATTTACGATTTAATGCAAAGGGGGTCAAAATGGGGACGTGACAGATAGTTATTGTTCATACCATGGGATTCGTAGAGAGAAGAAATTCCTAGGAACACCACAAGAAAATGGTGTGTCATAAATGATGAATAGAACGATCATGGAGCGTGCAAGGTGTATGAGATTGCATGCAGGGTTGCCCTTATAGTTTTGGGCATATGCTATAAATATTGTTGTTTATTTAATAAACAGAGGGCCTTCAAGTGCTTTGGATGGTGGTATTCCAGAGGAGACATGGATAGGTAAAAAGGTAAACTACTCATTTCCAAGAACATTTGGTTGCGAAGCATTTGTCTATATTGATAAAGAAAATAGAACAAAGCTTGAAGCTAAATCCAAGAAATGTACCTTTATTGGATATGGGGTTGATTTTGGTTATCGCTTATGGGATTATGAAAATAACAAAATCATTAGGAGTAGAGATGTGATATTCAATGAAAAGGTCATGTATAAAGATCAATTTTAGGGAAAGAAACAGGAAAAGGAAAACACAGAGTACAAAGTACTTGATGAAATTGAAGAAAATGAAGTTCCAAAGGTGCCAGAAAATCAAGAACAGCAACAAGTACCTGAAACTCCTGCAAGTGTAAGAAGATCTACCAGGTTAAGTAGACTCCTTGAACGATACTCTCCTTCAATATCTTATTTATTGATGACTGATGCTGGTGAACTAGAATGTTAAGAAGAAGCAATGCAAGTGGAAACTAGAAAGAAGTGGGAGCAAGGAATGAATGATGAGATGGACTCATTGGTAGAAAACCAAACTTGGGATTTGGTTCAGTTTCCTGCTGGTAAAATAGCATTGCAGAACAAATGGATTTACAGGTTGAAGGAAGAAGAAGGAGGTAAGAAGCGGTACAAGGCCAGACTTGTTGTAAAGGGGTTTGCACAGAAGAAAGGTGTAGATTTTGATGAAATTTTTCTCCTGTTGTTAAGATGACTTCAATTAGGACTATCTTAAGTCTAGTGGCGGTAGAAGATTTGTATATTGAATAGTTAGATGTAAAAACAACCTTTCTCCATGGGGATTTGGAGGAAGAGATATATATGCAGCAGCCACAAGGGTATGAGGTCAAAGGGAAGGAAAATTTGGTATGCAGGTTGAAGAAGAGCTTGTATGGTTTGAAGCAAGCTCCAAGGCAGTGGTATTTAAAATTTGACAGGTTTATGACAGAACAAGGTTATAGTAGATGTCATTCTGACCACTATGTTTATTTCAAGAGGCTAGATAATGGAAGTTATATTATCTTGTTATTGTATGTGGATGACATGCTTGTTGCAGGGTCTAACATGCAGGAAATAAATGTGCTCAAAAGGAAGTTAGCAAATTCATTTGCAATGAAGGATTTGGGTGCTGCAAAGCAAATCCTTGGTATGAGAATAACAAGAGAGAGGAAAAATCGCAAATTGACATTGTCTCAGGGTGAGTACATACAAAAGGTGTTGGAGAGTTCAGAATGCAGAATGAAAAACTAGTTAGTACACCTTTGGCCAGCCATTTCAATCTAAGAAAGGAAATGTGTCCAAAGACACAGGAAGAGACAGATTACATGTCCAAGATTCCCTATTCATTAGTAGTTGGCAGCTTGATGTATGCCATGGTGTGCATAAGACCAGATATTGCACATGCAGTGGGAGTTGTGAGCAGATACATAAACAATCCAGGTAAAGAACATTGGAAGGCAGTACAGTGGGTTCTCAGGTATTTGAGAGGCACTACCACTCAGGCATTATGTTTTGGAGGTTCAGACACTATTCTATAGGGATATGTTGATGCATATATGGTAGGTGATAAGGATAGTAGGAGGAGAACCACAAGGTATGGGTTTACTGTAGGTGGAACAACAGTAAGTTGGATTTCAAAACTGCAAAAGGTTGTTGCAATTTCAACAATGGAAGCAGAGTATGTTGTTGTTACAGAGGCTAGTAAAGAGATGATTTGGTTGCAAAGGTTTATGGAGGAATTGGGTAAGAAGCAAAAGGATAGCAGGTTGTATAGTGACAGCCAGAGTGCCATTCATCTTGCAAAGAACTCAGCATTCCATTCCAGGACTAAACATATACAGCTCAAGTATCACTTCATACACTCTGTTCTGGAAGATGAACTGTTGAAGCTGGAAAAGATACATGCTAGCCAGAATCCTACAGACATGTTCACAAAGGTAGTGACCAGAGAGAAACTGAGTTTTTGCTCGATTTCAGTTTGCCTTCTAGCATGAAGGAGAAGATGAGAAATTTGCCAAGTCCAAGTCCAACAAGTACAACAACGATGGAGTTACTAAGATCAATCTCCAAGTGGGAGATTGTTGGTTGTGGAGCCTGATCTTCCAGTCTCATAGATGATGTTGTTTTAGCCGTGTTGTACCCCAGGTTTGGTTATGATCCCGGCATGCGCCCCAGGGGGTCTGGGGGAAATTTTTGGGCTATTTTCACAACTAAATTACGGGCCCAAGGTTTTGGGTAACCCGTGGTATTTTCCCATTGTATTTCCCCTTTATAAGAAATACATTGTAATACGGCCAGGGTTGATGTATTAGTTATTATGCATTATAAAGATCTCTGAGATTATGAAAAGAGACTGTGAGACAGTGAAGAGGAAGTGCAATGGATGTGTTGCAGGTTGTATCCCTTCATTTGCTTGATGGTATAATAATAAGGACTGGAAATTTCAGTGTGGACGTAGCCCATCTTGGGTGAACCACGATATATTGGTGTCTCTCTTGTAATGTGTTTGTGTGATTATATTTGCTTTTCTGTTTATTTTTATTGCTCTGTGATCCTGTTTTTATAACATTTTCAACCATTGAGACTCATTGAGGACTCATTGATGTCATCATGCTGAAACACTCACTTCTACCCTTGATTTACTCACCTTTTAGACCTTGGTCAATGGTCTCCCCTTTGAATCCTAGCAGGAGGCAACCATCATCACCTGGTCGAATCGTGTACCACTGCTAAGGATCAACCATTTCTCTCTAGTCACTCCATGGACCACTACAAGGGAGAGACCAACTCTCATTTACTCTAGAATGATCAAGCTATGAGGAGATGAACATAAAATGAGATGGATCCTTCATTATATGAGCTTGGTAACTCATACATGACTTAGAGTTCGCCAAGTTCTAGGATTCTAGGTCTATTCTACCATCTTCTCCGCCAATCTATATAAGGAAGAGGATTTCAAAGGAAAGTGGGATTTTTATTTTAGGGATTTGGAAGAAGAAATAAAGTAGCTAAATGTTGTCGATCTCCATAATAAAACTCTTTTTTCATAACCTTGATGAGATTTGAGTTAGGCTTGCTTAGGTGAGGGTTATGGAAGACAAGTTGGGGCAAGGGACCAAGAAGAGCTTGTACAATGAACCAAGGTATATTTACATGGATGTAATGTTCTTCATCATTTTAATATAGATCTACGTGATTTTCCTCTCCATTATATTGTTAATGTGTTATTTTATACATTTTAGTTTCAAATATGATCTTTACTTGAGTAATTAGATTAATTTAGGTATTTTCATCTTCCTATTACTTTGAAGTGTTTGATATTGATATTGCCTTGTCATATTATGTGCAGGAAGCAAGTGTAAGGAGTTGGACCTAGATCTCTGGAGTTGCATCAGCCAGGATTACATGAGGACAACTGTCATATCTAAGGTACATACACATATTATCACTCTCTATATGGATGTATAAGATCTAGAGGAAATCTTATAACGGTGTATCTCATTGTCTGTCTCGAATCAAGGTAAAATCCGAGGGAAGTCTAACTTGTCCACATGAGATATTTTTACTATAATATAGGTACTTAATTCCTAGTCCTATTTGAATCATTCCTTGTTGGATTTTTTGCCTTGTTCGTTGCGGAAATTGAAATTCTCACTCTCTCAAATTTTAGCAAGGAAGAATATCACAACTACTAAGTCGAGATTGTTCTTGCAATCCCACCAAATATACATGTTGTACTTTAGGACTAGTCATATTTCAATTATCTCTTGTTGAAATTGATGTCTTTCGACAATGCAATTGAGATTTATGCATGCTCAGGTTTTTGCAAGGAATACTATCGAAAATGTTGAGTAGGGATTGTTTATGTGATCTCACCATATGTCCATTTTGTCCTTAATGTGTGGCCATATTTCAATTCTTCATTGTTGGAATTGTTGTCTTGTAAATATATAAAATTAAAATTCACATTTTCTCAAATTTGTACAGAGAACTTCAAATTGGGATTCAAAATGTTGACAGTAATCATGTCCACCACTACGGATTACCCGAAAAATGTTAATGCCAATAACACTCACTATAAAAATATCAAAGAAGAAATTGTCAAAATTGTTGAGTCAAGATAGTTCACATTCTCGCCAAATTTTCATATTGTACTTAATGACTGGTCATGTTTCAATTCTTCCTCGACGTTGAAATTGTTGTATTTTTTACCACTACAATTGAAATTCTCGTTCATTCAAATTTCTATAGTGAAGAGTGTCAAAACTGTCAAGCAAGGTTTTTTCTGTGATCTAACCATATCTTCATTTGTACTCAATGATTGGTCATATTTCAATTTATCCTCGATGTGATTATTGTCTTGTAAATCGTTGAAATTTAAAATTGTTATCTTATTGATTTCTAAAATTTAAACTCATGTTTGCTCAAATTTTTGCAAGGGGGGCTATCAAAACTACCAAGTAGGAATTGTTCATTTGATCTTACTGTCAGTTTAATTTTTACTCAATGGATATTCATATTCAATTCTTTCTTGATTATTATTTTTGTATTTTTTATCACTGCAATTGAATTCTCATTCACTCAAATTTATGCTAGGAATACTGTCATAACTACCAAGTAGGGATTATTATTAGATTCTCACCATATGCCCATGTCATACTTAACGATGGTTCATATTTTAATTATTTTTTGTTGAGATTGCTATCTTGTCCACTAAAATTGAAATCCACATCACCTCCTACATCTAAGGAATACTATTTATTGGTCTTACCGAATGTCCATGTTGAACTTACTTATTGGTCTTTTTTTAATCCTTTAAATTATTGTCTTGTTGATCAGTAAAATTGAAATTCACATTCTCTCAAAATTTTGTGAGCAAGACCATTGAAAATGCTAAGTAGGGATTGTTTTTGTGATTCCATCATGTCCACGTTGGAGCTAATTATGGTCAAATTTGAATTATTCCTTGCTAAAATTGACATCTTCTCAATTGCTACAATTGAAATTCACATTTTCTAAAATTTCTATAAGGAAGATTGTGAAAAACATCAAGTTGGGATTGTTCTTTCATTCCCACCATATGTCCATGTAGTACTTCATTGAAAGGCCTAACACTAGTTGTTTTCAACCCAGTGGGCCCTCATTGCCTCCCGACCCTAAATTGAAATTAGCTTTCCTTTATCACAATGAAGTAAGAATCCATGGCTAAAGCCAAATTTCGACAAAATATACATGATACCACCTACTAGGGATAACAAAAGGGTTGACTCGATATTGAGTCCAATTGGCTAGTTTATCCAAATAACCTAAGTGGTAGAGGGCCTAGTATCAATTCTTCTTAGCCCAATGAGCCATAATTTCCTTATGGCATTGAATTGTAAGCAATGACTCCTTTATCACAACAAAGTAGGATTCCATGAATAGATCTAAGTTTCAATAGAACTTACCCCATACCACCTATGAGGATAACTAAAGGGTTGGATCAACAATGAGTCCAATTAGTTAGTTTAGTGGCATAACCTAGGTAGTGGAGGGCCTAGAAACAATTCTTCTTAGCCTAATGATCCTTCATTGCACCATGAACCTAAGTTATAACCATTTCTCCTTTATTGCAATGATGCACAAGTCCATGGCTAGAGATAAAGTTCAATAAAATCTAACCTAGACTACCTCATGAAAGTAATTGAAGGGTTGGATCAATAAAAAATCTAGTTGCTTACTTTAACCATATAACCTAGGTAGTGATGGCCTATCAACAACACATTTTAGCTTAGAAAGAACACATTAACCCAATACCCTAAATAGTAGACAATCATCTTTTATCATAATGAAGCAAGAACCCATGGGTATAACTAAAGTTCAACAAAACATACCCCAGACCACGTATTGAGGATAGCTAAAGGGTTGGCTCAACAACAAGTCTAGTTGGTCGATTTAGCCACATAACCAAATTAATGGAGGGCCTAACAACAATGTTTATCATCCCAAAGTGCCCTCATTGCCCCACGACCCTACATTGTATAACCAACCTTCCTTTATCATAATGAAATAGAATTCCATGGGAAAAACCAAAGTTCAACATAACGAAATCTAGAACACTTATTGAGGATAACATAAGCATTATATCAACAACAAGTCCAATTGGTTATTTTAGCCACATGACCCAATTGGTGGAGTGACTAAAAACAACACTTTTGAGCCCAATAGGCCTTCATTTCCCTGTGGATTTGAATTAGAAACAAACCTCCCGTTATTACAATGAAGCAGGAGTTCATGGCCAAACACAAAGTTCGAAAAAATCTACCCTAAACCACCTATCAAGGATAACCCAAGGGTTGGCTCAAAGACCAACGAAATTAGTTAGTTTATCCACATAACACATGTGGTGGAGGTCCTAGAAGCAAGGCTTGTAATCCTAGTGGACCCTCATTTCCCCATCATTTCGAATTGTAACCAACCCTCTTTCATCACAATGAAGTAGGATTCCTAGTCCAAAGCTAAATTTCAATAGAACCTACCCCATACCACTTGTTGAGTATAAATGAAGGGTTGGCTCAACAATGAACCTAGCTCATTAGTTTAGGCACACAAACTTGATGGTGGAGGGCCAAACAATAACAATTATTATCCCAATAGGTAATCATTACCCCATGACCCTAAATTGTATCCAAACCTCCTTTATCACAATGAAGCAAGGGTCCATGGCCAGAGTCAAAGTTAAACAAAACCTACCCCAAAGCACCTATTGAGGATAATTAAGGATTGGCTCAGCAACTAGTCCAGTTGGTTAGTTTAGCCACATAACCTAGGTGATGAACGGATTAGTATAAATAATTATCATCCAAACATAGTCCCATTTCCCCATGACAGTATATTATAACCAACCCTCCTTAATCACAATGAAGTAGGAGTCCATACCTGTTGGTGCCCACTTTGTCACTGTTTTTGGTCGATAAATATACTCTGAATGACAGCTCTATCACCATTTTTGATATCATAAATTGCTCTTTTTTCCATTTAGACCGCCAAATTGGACAGGTATGCATTTATTTATACATCCTATGAATGTTGGGAAAGATTCGCCATATTTTGGTTTATTAACGATTATCTGGCTTGTTTAATGACGTTATTTTTATTTTACAGATGATGGCTCTCAACGGAACCCTCAATTAGGTGCTTACTGGAGTCATGTTCATTTATCCCGCTGTTCGGACTTGCATTCGATCCATGAACTCATTGGTTGATGTATGCTTGGGTTGTTAAAAGATGAACCGACGCGTGTATTTTGTTCAGGACGTGGCTCTAGTGGTTTGTGAACTGGAGTTCTAGAAGATTCTTCCTCCTATACGCCCAACTTGACACCGCATCCACTTCTTCCCACGTCGAAGAGGAATTAACTCTCCAGCTATTCCATAGAAGAACGACGCCGTAGACCCTGAGGGACCTTCCGTGTGTTGTCCTGAGTCATCATGAAGTCGTTCCTTGGCATATGAGTTGTCATGAGATGCTGAGCAAAACCGTTTTTGGTTATGTGTTGTCAAGGGATGCTAGATAGAGTCATTTTCCTATGTTAAAGACTATCTATTATTAGAAGTAGTCGATCACTGAAAGGGTCGACTTGCTCTCCAAATTGTAATCGTATATATAGGCATTCCTACCTCTGACACTGGAAGTCTTTTCAAGTTTTTTTGTGTATTGTTAAGTCTCATTTTCTATTTGACATGACTGAGACGAAGTCAGTCTTATTGATCTTTCTCCGACTGCAAATGAACACAGGGATGCTGTAATGCTCTGTTAATTCAATATATATATCTCTGTTCTGGTTTTATGAAGATCTGGCAGCATGTATGGTGATTGATTAATAAAGACTCAGCCTCTGCTTGCTGAGACAGGCCCCTCAATGATCAACGGTCTCTAGTCTGTGTGTATAGTTTGTATTCATTTCTGCAGATAATGTTGTGTTGTGTGTTTCATCTTTGCATCTATCTTATACATGATATCTATATCCTGAAATCTAAATTGTTGTTCTGTTATTTACATAGATGAAATTTCTTTTATGTATTTGATTGTCACTCACGTCTTATTGTTTATATGAATAAAGAGCTCTATGTTATGTTATACGCATCTTGTGAAGTGCTTATGTTAACAATGTTTGCATCATACAAGTAAGTGACCGGTTACGCTTAGGTTCAGCTAAGTTTTCTCAATAGTATAGGTCATATTTATTTCACCTCCTCTGCTCGATTGGTTAGGTCGCCTTCATCTCTTCTAGGTTGCCTCTGTAGTCTTGCTTAAGGAATTTAGTTTACTTGAGTTCCTTTGGAATCAAGTTAGCTGAGTTTTCTGAGCCTTCCCATAGTTAGCTCCTCTCTTAAACTCTGTAGTTCTTCCTTTGTAGTACCATAATTCCTCCAATCTCAAACTAAACTTGCTTTAGGATAAAGTAGAAATAGCTAGTCTTTCTCTCATATAGATCACTTCTTCTCTCACTCTATCTTCTAAACAATCTACTCATTACTTCCTTTGCATCATAAGGTCATGTCCATTAACCAGCTGGTAACTAAGTCATCCAAAATTCTTCCTTCCTTTAGCTTAAATCTTCTTCCTTCCTTTAGCTTAAATATTCTTCCTTCGTTCAGACTGGCATTCGAACTGTCATTCAGACAGGCATTCAGATTTCCATTCAGACCCTTATACTCTCTATATCGTTTTAGCCTCTTTAGAATCTAGTTTCTTCTGTCCATTTGAGTATAACGCTTCTTGCTTTTGATTTAACAGTTTAGACATAATTTAACTTTGTTTTATGTTTATAGGTTCTTTGATGAAGTACTTCTTCTTTCTCTTAAACCTTCTTCTAAAGTAAAATTCTTCACATCTGATTTATTAAGTAGTTGTTGTTTCAGCTTTGTCTTAGATAGTTAATATTTTCACCTCTTCTAAGGTTGTTAAAATCTCTTCTATTGTCAGATTGGTATTTCATTCATATGAATATGTTCATGACATAAAAGTTGGATTAGAATCAGATATCCTTATCAAAGTTTCCTGCTTGCTTTTATACTGATTAAGTTTTTCACTTGTTATCATATCAACTTTTTATCACTTATGTACGGATGGAAATAAGTCATGATTCCATAGTTATAGTTCTAAGCTTTATCACACTTTCTCTTCTAATTAGAATTCAGTTCTTCTTCCATCATTTAATTCTTACATAGAATAGTGTAACTTGATATTGCTTTAATCTGTTGGTTAGGTTAGCTTAGTAATTGTGTTGTTTAGAGTTTGAATCGGTTTTTCATTTTGAAAGATCTTTTGATCTCTTCTTTATTAAATATCTCTGAGGTCTGACAAGCCGAAATATGAGATCCCTTTCTACCTAGGCATATATTTTGTCTCAACTCTAAGTCTACCGATCCTGGTTGATAATTAATATTAGGTGTTTTCTTGAGATAGCTCACACACCCAACATTTTGGCGCTGTTGCCGGGGAGTTGAAGATAGGTATAATATAATTAAAAGTAGATAGAACTTTCTTTCCAAAATTTAGTAATAAGTTTCAAACATAGAAATAGGCTGGTGGCAGGTAAGTGGTAAGACGAGAGGTAAGAACCTGCGCATCTGTTATAACAGGCATCCCCAAAACCCAGCAATTGTTATAATAAGTTTAGAATTTATTCTAGTTATAATTTATGTTTCATGAATAGGTCTAGAGATTTAGATATAGTAACCAAAAAAACCAAAATATTTACTATCACAGGGGGTGCATCCTACCCCAGCTACTAACTTAATAAAAGAGTATCGGAACATAAACAAGGGGAATAGACTTACTAGGGAAGGCAAGGGAAATTCTTTTAAGAACAAGGGGGAACCACAAGGATTAATCCATAAGGGAACACTATTAAAAGGATCCTCCACATTCCATAAGAAGCAGAAAGGGAGAAACCTAGAGCAAAAAGCCTACATGGATCAGGAAGATCATAATGAGATGAGACACAACATAGAAAAAGAAGAAACTCAAACCAAGGGAACTTTTGGATTCCCCATTTTAGAACCTACATGGGATGTAATCATTTCTCCTTCCCCGTTACCTACCTTTTATGGGAAATATAGTGAGAATCCGGATACCTTTTTGTTCGAATTTGACATCTTGTGTAGAATGTATGACTATCTACAAGATGGCCAAAAGTTAAAACTTTTTCCAGCCACATTAAAAGGCTCCGCTCTTTTATGGTTCAAAGGGTTAAGAGAATCTAGTATCAAGACTTGGGGAGACATGGAGACCGCATTTCTGCAAAAATATGAAGGTTATTATAGCTTAGAAGATCACCTTGAGAGATCTCACTATGTCCTGCATAAACCAAGATATAGTGACCCCCAAAAGCATACATTCTTACCTAAGGAAATTTTGGAAGAATTGTTGAGAACTCTTAACCTTATTTATGACATGAGCAATAGAGGGAAAAGTAGGAGGTATTTTCAGGAGGCTTGTATTAGAAATCTGAAAACCCTGATAAAGTTACAAGGATATAATTGGAAAGCCTTCTAGAAGACTTTAAAATTGACATTTTAGAATCTATGGACTTTCAACTAGATGCATCACAAGCTAAGAAGAAAGAGCATGCAATAATGAGTGTGTTCTGCCCTAGATGTAGAACCAATCATCCTCAACAAGAATGTCCGTTGGATAAAATTTTAGTCTGTCACCCTTATAATCCAACCAACAACTCTTCACCATTGCCTGGTTTGCAAGGCATAAGTGAAAACCTTGGAGAGACATCTAAGAGGTCTTGGCAGCCTAGAGATCAACTAACTTACCAGGATCCGTTATTACAAACCCCACCTTACTACCACCCTTATCAAACTCCTCAACTATGGGATGCTTCAAATTGGAAGAAATGGCCACCTCAGAATACTCAGCAGCAACAATGGGCACATGGATGGAGAGAACAATTATATGCTCCATATCCCCCTCCCATGCCTAACTACCCTCATCCACCTAATATCCAACAACTTTTACCTGGATTTCCACCCCCTCCATTACTCCCTACCTTAGATAAACCTCCCCATATCCGAGACATGAAGTCTCTAAAACCCCCAATATTGCCTGCACAACCGATACCAATCCTTAACAATAAGCCAACCCAAGCTCTCAACAGCATTGGGTTACAACTCCTCCCATCTTATGTTATGACCACCACACTTGTCCATGATATTCAATCACGATCTGGAAGAGTTGTGCAAGATCAACCCAAATCATCAGTTGTTATTCAAGAACCACAAGAGGAAATGAAACTAGTTGAAAAGGGACCTTCTCCTTCTCCTAGTTCTTGAGATTCAAAAAGGGGTTGTCTTTATTTGTACATATGTAGATATGTCTTTCCTTTGGTTTTTAATAAACAGGAGCCATTTTCTGACAGTTGATTATATGATCAATAAAACAAACATTTACCTTCAATCAGCTCAAAAGTTACTGTAATAAAGAAGAAAAGACTCTTCTCCTCCCTTTAACGTTTTCATATATAGTTTCTATGTACATATAGTTTTGAATAAAATTCAATAAATAATTTGCAATCTGGTCATAGGGATCACATCTTTAGCCTAACAAAGACATCAATTGAAAAAGGAAATGCTCTGAAACTCATTTAACAATTCTAATGAAAAGTGAGCATAATCTCATCTCACCTTTAAAACCACTTTTATGATTCCTTTTCTTAAACTTCATAACTTGCATGGTAATTGATTCAAATATACAAATTCACGATTTTCTATCAGTAGTTGCTTAAGACCTACTATAATCAATATATTTGTCAGGAATTTTCTCTCACCTATGGATAGTTAGATCACCTTGGACCCGTTATTGAAACTTGTCTCTAAAGCACTCTTTAAAAAGTAAGCCTGAGGGTAAGTAATATTTCTACTTGTGGGGAACACTACTGATTTTTTTTTAGAAGATGGATTAAGAAGTCAAAGACAACTTTAGGTTATTCTCTTTTGATATGATCAGTAATATAAGCTATTATTACTTATATTCTTGAACTATGTGTTTAACAATGTTCCATATACTCTTGTGCCAACTAGCTTCCATATGCTAACATCATTATACAAAGCAAACCCGTCGGGGTACTAAACAGGCTCGTTGGCAGCAGGTCCATGCTAAGTAATATCTTAAACCAGGAAGTTTGGTAAATGCAAGTAAACCTGCCAGGGTACTGAACAGGATCGCTGGCAGCGGGACTATGCTTGCATGGTACCAAGATAAACCTGCCGGGGTACTGAACAGTTCTGCTGGAAGCGGGGCAATATCAGGTAGAAAGAGGTATAGTTAATACATTGCTATGCACATGGTTCATTACACAAACACTTGTACTAGATAATTATCTGTAATATCAATTGAGAATGGCTGTAAGATAGACTTGGACCTTGTCATCTAATTCAAATAATATCTAGGAAATTATTATCCTAGAAGTGGGACCTATAATCATAGAGATCTAACAAACTTAAAGGTGAACTTTATCTATATTCTTAAGATGACAAGAGATCTTTCAGAATGAGTCCTTGATGATCGGTTTTCCTGTGGCATTTTTTTTTTTGCATCAATTACATCATTATTATTCACATGGTCTTAATAAGTACTGTTATTTATTCTTAGTGAATTTGCGTGTATGGATCATTATTTCAGAGTTTATGGCTAAAATTTTTAAGATTGAAAATCATATATTAACTAGTTATGCCCCCTCTCTTTTATGGCCTGAGGACATGCCATATCCTCAGTTTGGGGGAGGATCATAATATTTTATGGTCTACTTATTTTTGACAATAATCTGACCATATCTATGATAGATGTCTTCAAGGAAAATGCAGATAATCAAGAAGGAATTCCCTATGATAAAACATAAATTCCAGAAAAGCAAGGTTGCGATCATCTTTTGTTCACTAACAACTTTAAAACTTCCTGCAAAAAATAGCCGTAGTCAGCATTAGTAAAACAAGCTTATATACAGACCAAAGTCTGCATGAAGGGTTGAATGACGGGTCGAATGCCGATCCGAATAAGGTGACGAATGAGGCAAATAAATAATGAAGTGAATATTGAAATGACAAACATAGTAACTAAATTCCAATCTGAATAGAGTATAGAATAAAACTATAATGCGTTAATAAGTATGGCCAGATATGTTTTTAGGGTTTTCATTTATATATATCTAATCCATTAATTATAATCAAAGGTCAATTCGAAATGATATCTTGGTCTGTTATTTTGTTTCATTAATAGATAGGTTAAATCATACACCTTGGACGTTATCACATGATCCCAATTCTTCGTTTATCGTCCATTCAACATTTATTTGGAAGACATCACGGTTTATATGTAATTATGCCTAATTCATAGCAAACAATTGTGTTCAACTTGTCCAAATTTTTACTTTGGACATGGTTGAACACATTGTAAAGCACACAAATCCATAATTACGAATTTTTAAGTGGCACACAACTCAAGGATATTCAATTATGAGCATATCACTCATACGTGCTCCACGATCATCCGGTTGCTCAATCGGACCATGATTTAACCCTACCCTTGCATGAATTCTCACTCATCCCGCTCATTTCCTCATTTCACCCTGACACTCTATCCTCTGCAACTGAGTTCATTATTTTTGCTTGTTTAGCCACATTTGTTAGCTTCCATTCACAATGCCCACTCGCCATGAGCCAGGAAGCTGTCAAGACCTCTTGCGCATTGCCGAGTTCAAATCCCATCGATAGATATTCCTGCGTGTTGGCTGGGGCCCGTTTCTCTGTCTCTTTAACGACCATGACCACGAGATTTCCTTGTTTTTCTCAAAGGGTTTTGATGGTAAATAGGCTCGGGTTGGCCACCTTACCTTCTTGGTGACAGAAGAGTTCATATCAGCAACCATGAAACTGCCGAGAGGAGGTGCCCGTTGGCACAAGCACTTGTTTCTCCCATGCACAACACACAAATTTTCTCTCAAACCTGAGTATCATCATGTCGAGGGTGTAAAAGGGGTTCATCTAGAATGGGTTAAGGCCGAGTTCCTTGATCCATTGATTGTCATCATTCACCTAATCACCTGCGAAGGTAAATTCTCGGTCTTTAAATCCTACCATTTTCGGTTGTTAGCCCATTTTGTTAATAATCAACCCTTGAATTTTCCCTTCTACTTCTTAAATATTCTAGAGAAAATGTCTAGTCAAGTTTGAAAGAACAATGTCAATCCCTCTGGAAGCCTGTATCACCATTGCCTTATCAAAATTTTAATCACCCATCAGTTACAGGAAGAAGGGAAGACTTGGGACAACTTTGTATTTGAGACCCTAAACCCTCACCTAGTTGCAAAACCTATTATCAAACCCTCTTCCTCTCGCAGGCACCATCGATTTCACTCCCATCCTGATAAGCCCGTTCAAACCCCCGACCAAACAAAGAATGATTCCAAGGTTGTGTGATTTGAAGAAGGCACCTTGGGAGAAATGCACCCTGTTCAAACACCCTCTTTTGAGCCTGTCCAAGAAGACACGACTCTAGAACCCTCTTATTTTTCACCAATGCCAAAGAAATCGAGAAAGGCCAATCGTGCCCTTAATCCGTCCTTCACTCAGACATAGCATGTTGACCACCCCGACGAACAAGAAAATATCCCTACCTTTGGATCACCTCTTTTGGCATTGACCAATCTCTCTGCCACCTTGCTTGAAGACCTTGCTCCTACCCCTGCAAAGACTGAAGAAAAGGGTCCTGAAGAATACATTACACCTTCTAACCCTGAGTCATTCCTGGAGGAAGCAAGCCCTCAAAATAACCCTACATCTTTGATAGAAGCACCTCCTTCACTCCAGCAGACTGTGGACAGGTTAAATCAAGATTTGGCAGAGTTAAGAAGTCAGAATGAAGGGTATGTTGGGACCATCTTTGAGCTTCGTCAAGAGGTCAAGACATTACATAGTCAAGTACAATCTATCGAATATTTGAATGAGGCTAAGACAACTGATAATTTGACTCTTCGGTTGAAGTATGATGGCCTACGGGATCAATATAAGAAGTTCAAGGCTAAAGTCAAACCCTCCTCGTCGAAGTCGAAGGCCGTTGCTACCGCAGCTCGGCCTTCTTCCTAAATCTCTTCTATGTTTTGATCAGTGGGACCTGGCATGTCTTTGGTTTGGGGGAATGTTGGTGCCCACTTTGTCATTGTTTTTGGTCAATAAATATACTCTGAATGACGGCTCTATCATCATTTTTTATATCATAAATTGCTCTTTTTTCCATTTAGACCGCTGAATGGGACAGGTATGCATTTATTATACATTCTATGAATGTTGGGCAAGATTCGCCATATTTTGGTTTATTAACGACTATCTGGCTTCTTTAATGACGTTATTTTTATTTTACAAATGATGGCTCTCAATGGAACCCTCAATTAGGCGCTTACTGGAGTCATGTTCATTCATCCCACCGTTCGGACTTGCATTCGATCCATGGAATCATTGGTTGAGGTATGATCGGGTTGTTAAAAGATGAACCGGCGCGTGGATTTTGTTCAGGACGTGGCTCTGGTGGTTTGTGAACTGGAGTTCTAGAAGATTCTTCCTCCTATATGCCCAACTTGACACCGCATCCACTTTTGCCCACGTCGAAGAGGAATTAACTCTCCAGCTATTGCATAGAAGAATGACATCGTAGACCCTGACGGACCTTCCGTGTGCTTTCCTGAGTCATCATGAAGCCGTTCCTTGGCATATGAGTTGTCATGAGATGCTGAGCAGAACCGTTTTTGGTTATGTGTTATCAAGGGATGCTGGACAGAGTCGTTTTCCTATGTTAAAGACTGTCTATTATTAGAAGCAGTCGACCACTGAAAGGGTCGACTTGCTCTCCAAATTTTAATCGTATATATAGGAATTCCTACCTCTGAGACTGGAAGTCTTGTCAAGTTTTGTTGTGTATTGTTAAGTCTCATTTTCTATTTGACATGACTGAGACGGATTCAGTCTTATTGATCTTTCTCCAACTGCAAATGAACACAGGGATGTTGTAATACTATGTTAATTCAATATATATATATATCTTTTCTGGTTTTATGAAGATCTGGCAGCATGTATGGTGATTGATTAATAAAGACTCAGCCTCTTCTTGCTGAGACGGGACCCTCAACGATCAGCGATCTCCAGTCTTTGTGTATAGTTTGTATTCGTTTCTGCAGATAATGTTGTGTTGTGTATTTCATCTTTGCATCTATCTTATACATGATATCTATATCCTGAAATCCAAATTCATGTTCTGTTATTTACATAGAAGAAATTTCTTTTATGTATTTTATTGTCACTCACGTCT
Source organism: Larix kaempferi (assembly GCA_027924585.1). Taxonomy (NCBI): domain Eukaryota; kingdom Viridiplantae; phylum Streptophyta; class Pinopsida; order Pinales; family Pinaceae; genus Larix; species Larix kaempferi. Next base: position 290,673 of record BSBM01001232.1, read on the forward strand.
TATTGTTTATATGAATAAAGAGCTCTATGTTATGGTATACGCATCTTGTGAAGTGCTTATGTTAACAATGTTTGTAGTATACAAGTAAGTGACCGGTTACGCTTAGGTTCAGCTAAGTTTTCTCCATAGTATAGGTCATATTTATTTCACCTCCTCTACTTGATAGGTTAGGTCGCATTCATCTCTTCCAGCTTGCCTCTGTAGTCTTGCTTAAGGAATTTAGTTTACTTGAGTTCCTTTGGAATCAAGTTAGCTGAGTTTTCTGAGCCTTCCCATAGTTAGCTCCTCTCTTAAACTCTGTAGTTCTTCCTCTATAGTACCAGAATTCCTCCAATATCAAACTAAACTTGCTTTAGGATAAAGTAGAAATGGCCAGTCTTTCTCTCATATAGATCACTTCTTCTCTCACTCTGTCTTCTAAACAATCTACTCATTACTTCCTTTGCATCATAAGGTCATGTGCATTAACCAGCTGGTAACTAAGTCATCCAAAATTCTTCCTTCCTTTAGCTTAAATCTTCTTCCTTCCTTTAGCTTAAATATTCTTCATTCGTTTAGACTGGCATTCGAACTGTCATTCAGATAGGCATTCAGATTTCCATTCAAACCCTTATACTCTTTATATCGTTTTAGCCTCTTTAGAATCTAGTTTCTTCTGTCCATCTGAGTATAATGCTTCTTGCTTCTGATTTAACAGTTTAGACATAATTTAACTTTGTTTTATATTTATAGGTTCTTCAATGAAGTACTTCTTGTTTCTCTTAAACCTTCCTCTAAAGTAAAATTCTTCACATCTAATTTATTAAGTAGTTGTTGTTTCAGCTTTGTCTTAGATAGTTAATATTTTCACCTCTTCTAAGGTTATTAAAATCTCTTCTATCGTCAGATTGGTATTTCATTCATATGAATATGTTCATGACATAAAAGTTGGATTAGAATCACATATCCTTATAAAAGTTTCCTGCTTGCTTTTATATTGATCAAGTTTTTCACTTGTTATCATATCAACTTTTTATCACTTATGTATGGATGGAAATAAGTCATGATTCCATAGTTATAGTTCTAAGCTTTATCACACTTTCTCTTCTAATTAGAATTCAGTTCTTCTTCCATCATTTAATTCTTACATAGAATAGTGTAACTTGATATTGCTTTAATCTGTTGGTTAGGTTAGCTTAGTAATTGTGTTGTTTAGTGTTTGACTCGGTTTTTCATTTTGAAAGATCTTTTGATCTCTTCTTTATTAAATATCTCTAAGGTCTGACAAGCCGAAATCTGAGATCCATTTCTACCTAGGAATATATTTTTTCTCAACTCTAAGTCTATTGATCCTGGTCGATAATTAATAGTAGGTGTTTTCTTGAGATAGCTCACACGCCCAACAATACCCAGATCCAAAATTCAACAAAACTACCCCAAAACCATATGTTTAGGATAACAAAGGGTTGATTCAATAGCTAGTCCAGTTTGTTAGTTTAGCCACATTACTTAGGTGGTGGAGGGCCTAGTAGTAATGCTTCTTAGCCCAATTGATCCTCATTTCTTGCAACCCTGAATTGTAACCAACCTTCCTTTATGACAATGAAGAAAGTGTCCATGGCTAGAGCCAAATCTCAATGAAACCTACCTGAACCACCTATTGAGAATAATCAAAGCATTGTCTCAACAACGAGTCCATATAGTTATTTTAGCCACATAAGTCAGGTGGTGGAGGGACTATCAACAATGCTTCTCATCCTAGTAGGCCCTCATTTCCCCCATGAATTGAATTGTAGCGAACCCTCCTTTATCACGATTAATCATGAGTCCATATCCAAAGACAAAGTTCAACAAAACCTACCCAAACCACTCCTTGAGAATAACAGAAGGGTTGGTTCAATAGTGACTCATGAGTCTAGTTGGTTAGTTTAGCCACATAAATCAAGTGGTGGAGGCCTTAATAACAATGCTTCTCAATCCTGATAACCCACCATCCTTTATCACAATCAAGTAGAATTCCATGGCTCATGAAGTTAACATATTCCTTATTCTCTTGGAAATAATGTTAGTGTCATGTGAACACTAATCTTTTTATGTTATTATGTTGAAAATAAGTAAACAATAAGAAGTGTATGGTATGATTCCTTTGGATCTTGTTTAACCTATTCACTACCATTTAGGATATATATACCCCATATAATGTGTATGAATAGATTGCATGACTACAACAAATCTAATCTAAGAAATTATCATTGTCTAACAACTTACAAACTAAGTATTTCCTTATGGAAATGCATCTTTTAATAAAAACAAATCTAGTGTAATGAAATATTATTTGATCTAAAATGGATCAATATATGATTGATCATTTATTTTTTGCTTTCTGGGTGGAAAGGTTGGATGAATTGGATTGTAGGACCCATTTTAGGGGTAGGTCTTAGCAGATTTAGGGTCTAGAACCTTTCAAGGCCCGTTTGAGGGATTAAACCTTGTTTTGGGGGGGCAAAGTTCATGAAAATAATTTTTACCCCCTCAATGTTGTTCTACACTCCAAGAGATTTCCAACGATGCAAAGGTCACCTCAATCGAAGTCTATATGAGGAACTTATGCCTCCCGCAAGTTGACTTATCATGTTGACCACCATGGTATCAAGTGGATTCCACACCATTTCTCATTACCAACACATGTGGATCTATTCATGTGTGGAATTCAAGGAAATTCTATAGGTTCCAAAACCCTAACTTTAATTAGGAGTTGAGGCATGCAAAGACCCTAAAAACTAACCCTATATGACTATCAGGACATTGTTAAATATTGGGCCATTAGAAGAAGAATGGATTCCATTCTTATGGTATTATTGTATTGTTCCATAGATGAGAAAGAGCTTGGGACTAGATATAAGAGCACAATAGAGGAAGTAGGATATCTTGTAGTAACCATACAAGCCATAGTGTCATAGGTAACTCAATGTAGAGCATCGCTTTCTTTGTATTCACATTGCATACTGGAGAAGAAAAGAGCAAGGCATAGTCCTCACTTATGGATGGGTTTTTCCCCATAGTGGGTTTTCCTGGGGTATATCTTGTGTTATTTTCCTAGATGGGTGGATGTGTTATTTTTCTCTATCTATTTTCCTTTCAGCTTTAGTTTATTTAGCATTCCGTGGAATTAAGTTAACATAATGAATCTTAAATCACTAGTAAACACTACATAACTAATATTTTGTAGAAAGTTGTAATATCTATTGTAATGAATTGTTCCAATGGAATATCCATGGTAGTTTACAAATAATACCGGTATCAAATAAATTCTCTTTGGGATTTTGTAGGAAATTTCAAGATAAAGGAGTTAGCGAAATAAATAAAAATTGTTCAAACCCTATCCATGGAGGATGGGTCTAGTGAAGAATTGAGGGGCACATACAAAGAGCGATTTATGAAGTGAGAAATACAAATCACTGAGATCTCTTGTAATATGTCAATCCTCATGGATAATATGTAGATGAGAATATTGTATACATTACAATTGATGAGAATATTGTCTACATTACAATCTATTAGTAAATTGTTGTAGTAGAGAGCAACTTAGATGTAGATGAGAAGAATGTCTACATTACAATAGAAACCAGGTAGAAAGTGGCTCAGATGTAGATGAGAATATTGTTTATATTACAATAGTAACTAGGTAGAGATTAGATCACATGTATATGAGAATATTTCCTACATTACAATTGATCTGTAAACTATCGTGGATATTCCACTGGAACAGTTCATCACAATAGACCTTACAACTTAGTTATTCTTATTAGCTTATTTCCATTGAATGATAAAGAAATTAGAACTAAAAGAATAATAACTAGAGCACATAATCATATAAACAACACAATATTTTACCCTGGGAAAATCCACTATGAGTAATACCCATCCAAAAATGAGGACTATGCCTTGGTCTTTTATATAGAATCTGAATACGAAGAAAGTGGTACTCTCTATGGAGTTACCTATGACTCTACGACCATAATGGATACTACAAGTTCTCCTCCTTCCTCTATTATTCTCTACTATCCACTCTCGTGTTGTTTCTCAACTATGGAACAATATAATAACATCAAAAGAATGGAACCTCTTCTTCTCCTAATGACCTAGTATTTAACATATCCCAATAGCCTCCTAGGGTTACTTCTAGGGTTTTTGCATGCCCCAACTCCTTGTTAGGATTAGGTTTTTGGACCTTCTAGAATGTTATTTAAATTCCACATGCAACTAGCTCTGCATGTGGGAGAAATGAGAGTTAATATGGAATCCACTCGGTACTGTGGTGGTCAATTGGATAGGTCAACTTGTGAGAGGCATAACTTCCTCATACAAACTCTGATTGAGGCAATTATTGGACCGTTGGAAAGCTTTTGGAGTGTAGAATAGTGTGAAGGGGAATTTTACATAAAAGATGAACTTTTTACCCCAAAAAACATAATGTAATCGCTCAAACAGGCCCTAGAAGGTTTTGCCCCCAAATCTATAAACTGAGACCTACCCCTAAAATGGACCCTGCAAGCCAATTCCTCCAATCTTTCCACCCATAAAGCACCAAAATAGATGAAAAATTACATATTGATCCATTTCGGATCACACTTCCCCATTTTGAGAGGATTTTGGTCCCTAAAATATTTTACTGAATGAGGTGAGGAAATTTTTCCTCTACCTTCTCCTTGGAGTACCATTTAGACTTGCCTGGAAGTTGTCCTTTCAAACCAGCCTTCCAGAGTTCATATTGTTGTCCCCTTGTTGTTTTAGACTTCTTCTACTAACTCTATCTGAGCCTCTGGCACTAAGTATTCTACAGAAGGTAAGAACTGCTCAGGTTCCTAGCCCAACATGAAAGGTTCATATAGTTTTAGATTTTCCACATTCACTACTGAGTAAATGTTTATATATGCGGGTAGACTAAGTTTGTAGGAATTATCTCCTCCCTTATCCAACACTTCCATAGGACCATGCCATAATTCCTTGATCTTCTTACCAATACCTTGCAGTCTTTCCTTATTCAAGTGCAACCAAACTATGTCTCCCACCTTGAATGTTTTTCAACCATGTGTTGGTCATGTCTTGTCTTGTACTTTTCCTGTGACTTCTTCATGCCTCCTATACTTGTAAATGGGTTTTCTTGATCTTATCAATGGTTTGTTTGGCTCTTAATTCTTCACTTGTGGTGTATTTCCCTCACTCCCCCTTGATGTCCATAAACAACATCTAGAGGTGAAGGTGCCAAATACCCAAAACATTACAAAAGGGGACTTTCCAATGGAAGTGTGGACTGCTCTATTATATGAGTGTTATATGTAGATCATATTTTCATTCCAAGTATTTGGATGCTTTTGATTGTAACCCCTCAAAAGTTGCACCAAAGTCATGTTGACTACTTATATCTTCCCATTTGTTTGTGGATGGGATGTTGTAGATCTCTTCAACTTAGTGTTCATCTTCTCCCAAAGTGTAGTCCAAAATTTACCGAGAAATTTGGTATCCATGTTTGAGATAATGCTCCTTGGTATCCCAAAGTGCACCCATACTTGCTCAAAGAACATTTTTGTTTCCTCTCTTCCGTTGATAGACATTTTACAAGGCATAAGAATGCACATCTTGTTGAATATATAAACTACCACGAATAAATATACATGTCCCTTCCCAATGGTTGGTATTCCACCCAAAAAATCCATGGATATTCTCTCCTGTCGCCTCGTAGGAATAAGCAAGGGATGGTATAGACCATGTTTCCTATTATTGGGCTTGATTGTGTTTGTTGCAAAGCCTGATCTTCCTTATTCAGAGGCCGTGTTTCAACCGTGTCTGGATCCCAGCCCATGATGGGGGTTTGGGGCGGATTTCCCCCCCCAAAATAGTCGCCATGGGGGTCCAAGGGGGGAGGCGACTAGTTTGGGATCCCCCCTGGGAGGGATTCAGGGGTAGCGCCCCCATAGCGAAAATTTAAAAAAAAATTCCTTGTAAAATGTTGTAATTTCATAGTCATGGATTGGTCAATAATAGGTGATTTATGGGCCCATTATATTGCGTGTTCCACAGTATTTTCCCATGGTAATCACTCTTTATAATGAAGGAATTGTAATACATATGTGTATTGTAGCATTGTAAGGATATCTATGATCATGTGAGAGAGACTGTGAGAGAGTGAAGAGGAATTTGCAGCGGATGTGCTACAGGTTGTATCCCTTCATTTGTTGGATGGTATAATAATAAGGACTGGCAATTTATGTGTGGACCTAGCCCATCTTGGGTGAACTACGTTATATTGGAGTCTCTCTTGTAATGTGTTTTATGTGATTTGTATTTGCATCTTGTTTATTGTTATTGCTCTGCGATCCTGTTTTTCTAACAACTTGTACAACAAAGTATGCATCCTTTGATAAATCAAGCTACATCTTCTTGCTTTGTAGGCCAATAAACATACCATTGTAAGTTGGCAACTATCTTCCCAACACCAAAATGCCCAGCAACTTTGGAGGTGTGATCCTCTCTCATGAGTTTCAATATCTCACCTTTAGGAACAGAAAGCTTGTCCATCTAGTAGAGTAACCCATCCCAAAGATGATAGTCAACCTTGTTGACACCTTCTTCTACATGGAATTGGCCTTGTAGTTGTTGAAATACCTCTTTGAATTCCTTATCTTTTGTGTACTCCTCCTTATATGCATCATGGGTTAAAGGCTCCATATACATAAGAGTACCCGAAGTTGTGATCTTTGTTGTAGGTGGCCTTGAGAGTATGTATGCCAGCTTGTTTATATTTCCCTTCTTATATTTAATGATTAGATGGAATTGTTGTAAAAATACCATCGACTTGTAGTGTCGTATTTGTTGTATCTTACTTTGGGCCTGCAAATACTACAACAAATGGTGATTAGTGTGAATGATGAACTCCTTTCCCATAAGATAGTGCTTCCACTTCTTAATAGCTTGAACCAAGGCGTAGAGTTGCTTATCATATGTAGGGTAGTTCATGACGCTGTTGTGGAGCATTTCAGAATGATAGCATACTGGCCTCCTTCCTTGCATCAAAACTACTCCCATAGCATACCCACTTGCAATTGTCTCCAATTGAAAAGGCTTATGCAAGTTAGCTAATGTGAGAATTGATGCATGATTGATCTTTTACTTGAGCTCCTAAAAGGTTATTTGTTGATCCATTCCCCATTGGAACCCCTTTATGCTAATTGTTATGGAGTGGAGAGGTGCAACCACAGGCGAAAAAAGAAGTTGTAAATTTCTTAAGGTATTATGTTCCCCCCCAAAGGCTCCTGAATTTAGTGACATTTGTAGGATTAGGCCACTTAGTGATGGCATCCATCTTTGCAGGATCATGATCAATCTCAGGTTCTCCTCCATTAATCACATATCCCAAATACACCAAAGATTGTTGAGCAAATTCGCATTTCTTAATGTTTACCAGTAGTTGATGTTTTTTTAAGGTTTCCAAAACCTGCTTGAGATGTGAGATATGCCCTTTCTAGGTAGCACTATAAGCCAATATATAATCTAAATAACTATTAGTACAAATGAATTATAAAAGGACAATATACATGATTCATCAAACACATAAACGTAGTTGGTTCATTACACAAACCAAACAGAATTACTAACCATTCATATCAACCTTTCCTAGTCTTGAAGGTGGTCTTCCAAGTTCCTTCTTCCTTCACTCTCACCTGGTGGTGTCCCAAATTGGGATCCAACTTGGTGAAGTACTCGACATGCTGCAACCGATCTAGCAAATCATCGATCTTGGGTAGAGGGTATTGATTCTTGAGGGTGATCTTATTTAGAGCTCTGTAGTCAATACACATCCTCCAAGTCCCATCCTTTTTGGGTATAATGACAATAGGTGACCCACAAGGTGAGGTACTTGGTTGGATTACTCCCTTCACCAGTAGTTTCAACAATGACTTCTTCACTAAATATTTATATACTATTGTTTTATGATGAATCTTATTGATATGTTATTTACCGTAGTAAATTGTTTGCTTTGTGTGTTTCATTTTATGTGAATCATTACTTTAGGGAAAATCATATTAAATATTATCATTTTTATACCTAAGATTTCTAAAAATATGTTAAAAATGGTTTATAATGTTTTTCCTCTATCTCTTTTCAATTTTGTCTATAAAAAATGTTTTTTTAATGGAAGTTGAAGGAAAAAACTGCTAAGATGTATATGTTTTTCATTATAACTAGCTTTTAGATGTATATTTGTTTGCTAAATGTTCAAAATTAGTATTATTTAGGTACAACTATCAAACCATGCATTGAAGTGAAGTTAACAAGTGTTTAAAACCATTACATTTAGATTAAAAATGAAAACTTTTGAAAAAATACATGATATATAAAAAGAATCAACTTGAAAAATTTAACATGAAAAGTTTTAGATTTTTTTTAACATTTACAAAAAATGAAAACACAAGGAAAACAACATTTAAAAAAAATAGACATTGTAAAAAACAAGAGCTACGTGCATCTTAGTCCCTACCTTAGTTATATCTAAACAAAATATTATTTAACCTAAAAATAAAATAAAATAAATTATTAATTTACTTTTTATTTATTTCAAAAATTCAAAATACAAAAAGAACAAGAAGTTCAATGCATGTTTTGTTTTTTTACAAAAATAACATATAGTAGACTAAAATTAAAAGGTTAGAATTGAATGATGACTCATAAATGTCTCACTAACACAAAGCAAACAACACATCGATTAGATTGAAGTAGCAACCTATTTAAGTTTAAATTTTGATCCAGGCACTGGACTATGAAAACACTGCTTTTCGATGCATATTTTGTCATCTAACAGGACATTTACAAGATTCGTGCCCTCTTGCAAAACAACATCCCAAAAAGAACCAGGGGATGAAGACAAAGGGGAAAACATGGAAGGCAGATTATGCTCCCTCTACTGATGAGGATTCAGAGGGTGAGGAAAGCGAACCAGAAAAAAAAACAAGAGGAGGAGGTCAATGAGGAAATAGTGCATAAAGCTGAAACAGTGGAGACACATCATTCAGATTAAAAAAATGTCGGTAAGGAAACACTCACGGAAAACATGCAACTAATGGCTACTTCATTAACCGGGTCAAAGCGTGCACATGAATTAGAAAATTCAGATTCTGATAAAGAAAAAACCTCTGTTCAGCCATCAGTGGAGCAGGCGAGTAATGAGCTGATTGTAGTTGTACCCCAGTAGGGGGATGGGCAGAAGTGAAATCAAAGAAGAGAGAGAAGAAAGGGAAATTAGAGGATTATTATAAAATCCCTAATTCCTAGAAACTTATGTAACAATATTGTTTTTTATTTTTATTTTTTTGTAGACCTATGGTCTTGACTCAGATGTGCTTATGCACCTACATAATGTAATTTTGTATCGCTTCGGCTTGAAATAAAATTACGCTTTTTTTTTCTTGAAAAAAAAAAAAAAAAAAAAAAACATATATGAAAATATTATGAATCAAAATTATTGAGACATACTCAAAGTCCATCTATATATGTCAAATTATGAATTATAAATATTAAAAGAATACGATCAACAACCTTCTTCAAAAAAATCCAAAATATAAGTGTATTGCTTAACAAGCCGCATCACTTCAGTTTAGAAGGGGTAATTCAAAAAATAATAACATTACATCTAAGCCACATTGTTTCTTCACATTTAACATGTTCTGAACATATGCCATACTTGTCTATATAATATTGATTCTTGCCATCTTCTTTATTATTGGTTCTTAAACTGTCTTTTCCCCAACTTTAATAAACTTATTAATCAAATTCTACTTCTTAATCTTTCAAAACAATAACTTTTGAACATTCCATCCAAATTGACTAAGATTGTGCTTTTAATATTTATACATCTTTTTTGAACATTCCTTAGGAGTGGCAAGAATACATGAGAACAAAGAAATTATATTATGGTTATGATTTTGTGACCATAATTTATGGAGGTTGTTGACAGCTTTCAATTGAAAATAAGAGGTCATGCCCTCTATTCACTGCCCTTGTACAAAAAGAATATTATAATATTGTAAAGAAAATATTGTAAAACTAGAAACTCTGCCTCCATTGAAAAACACAAACAAAAAGAGGTCATGCCCTATGTTCACTGTTTGTACAAAAAGAATATTATAATATTGTAAAGCTAGCAACTCTGCCTCCACCAAAAAACACAAACAAATAGATTCATAGAATAAAGAAATGCTTCCTCTTTAGCAATCCAAGTCCAAGAAGCCCTCTTGCGACTAGGAGATGCCTGCAAATCTCCAACTACTGAAGTGAGATAGACCGAAATGCTATGAGGATATCTCTTCTCTTGAAGAGATATCCCACAAACAACCCAATGCCTATTTTAATAATTGAAAAATGAATTATAAAAGGTTTTACCACTTATAAAAATAAAATATTTTAGCACCTTTGGAAAATTAAAAATAAAAGTAAAAAACAAAAGAGTAAAAGAAAAGGAAAAGTCGTTCGTAACTTTTATTTCATTCCATTTATGTAAGATTCTCCTGGAGGCTTCTTCATCTCACTGTCTCTTAATTTTTTTTCGTTTCCATTCTTTCAAAGAATATGGTGATTGTTGGCAGATCAACGCAAGAGCAATGATTTCCCAGAAAGAATTAAAATAAACGAAGGTGCTGCATTTTTCCTTCCACAGGTATCCCTCTTTCCAGCTTATGTGGCGGATGAATTGGTTAATTTATGCTTTAGTGATGCAAGTAATATATGCTAAATTTAAACATCATAAATGAGGTTTTTTCCACTCAGAATTAACTACTGTGACAGATGAACTTGAGCTCAGAGAACAATGGATAGCAGAGAAACGTGGGTTTTTTTTTCTACTTCTAAGGGGATGATCAGAGGAATATTTTCTTCCCTCTATTAATTACTAATAGTTTTGTTACTATTCTACTTGTTGGGTTCTTTGAACAGTATATCGATATATTGTTTTCCTTTAACAGTAGGTCGATTAGTGATTCTCCCTTCCCTTAAAATTTTCATTTCGTTTACACACCAATTTTGAAACTAACTTCAATGGCTAGTCACAAGCCATTCACGATTAAGAAAATTTTCTCAGTGGTGTAGTTGCTGAAGAGATCGTGTATCAATCTAGAAACTAGAAGTCTTAACGATACCGAAACTGCTTGTAGCCAGGAAGGAAGCTTCTCTCCAACAGCTTCTAGTGACTAATTGCCTACATTTTTTTCCTCTAATTCCTTTTCGGTATTCTAACCCAGAAGTCTTCCGGGGCATTGGAAAGGTAGGGTTTTGTTGAGTTGGTGTTCTATTTCAATTCCTGGAAAAGTGATATGTCCCCTGATCACCCTAATGTGCAAATTGCAACAAGGAAGTGAACTACATGACACATTGAAATGGATGCGGCAAAACAACATGATTATATTATGAACATGATGAAACATAGTAAATCATAAGTTTTAGAAGCATGAATCTTCTTCTAGATGCATGCATGCAGGACCACCGATTTACCCAGATTGTTCCATGGAAGTAAAACATATTAAAACAACAAGATTTCCTGACAAGGAAAACAATTTCAGAAAGAAGAAATCTTTGTTCAACAGGAAATTGGTGTATAGGGAACGTTACAATAATTGTATCCATTTTGTGCCTTAATAGTCACATTTGGTTTTTTATGCTTTGCTTTTCTCTGTGTCTTGGCTGTGTCTTTCAATTACAATAGCCTTCCTTCCACTTTGGTCTTCCTTTTGCAGCCCATGTTGTGTTCTTCTGACTTCAACCCTCATCATGTACCGTTGTTTGTTGCCTTTTAAGGAACTTAACAAACCCCGATGGTAGAAACTCCCCCAAAATTGATTTCCTTCAACCGTTTGTGGGAGATTCATCTGCTAACATAACATGAATTCTCAACATGGTTCCTTTTAATAATTGTTTCTTTTGTTTTTCAGATCAATTACAGATTATCAAGCATATTCGACAAAATCTAAATTAGTAATATATTACTAGTATTAACATATAAAGATGAACCATTATAAAGGAAAAGGGAGGGCATCCATTGTCGGTCCCAAGGTATTGCAGGTCTACAACCATTATGTAGAAAAACATATAACGAATACATATAAAACATAACCAGAGTATCTAGATAATTTGTAGCTTGCCAATTCCAGGTGTTTCTCTCAACAATGAAACATGTCAAATTATAAGGTTTTTTCAATTCATGGACCAACCAAATTAAACCTGCCCAGCAATAGGCCGTACTTATTACGAACCGGCAACAGGAACCTACCGACCGCTCGAGCAAGCACAAGAAAGAACCGGAACCCGGACACTAGGATGGATGGAAACTAAAAAAGGAACCCGAAACCTGGCCGGGGGAAACACAAACCAGAAACTAGAGTGAACAACAGAAACAGGGATAAAACGCAGTACAGAAACAGGGATAAAACACAAATACACAGGAATTTCCTATTCAATGAATAATAATAGTAAAAGGAGGATTAATTTTATGAATTATTACCCGAACACAAAAATTTCACAGAACGTGGGAAACAAGAGATTTGGCCTTGTCTTTCTGGAACAAATGAAAACGAAAATTATAAAAACTACTTTGATAGGAATCGACATGCATATTTATGTTCCAATATTTTACACTTACCTGTGTAAAGTATATGCAAATAGCACCATTATTAGTGTGGTTACCGGGTGCTCATAGAGTAGTGATTGTTCTCTTCTCTCTGCTTCTACCAAGAACAACATTGTTGTGTTGTAACAAATCTGTGAAAAATTCATAATGCCCATAGATTACCAGTTTCTCTTTGCTTCTGTCGTGGAATAAGAAATCAGACTACAACCCATGAAAATTTCTAATGAATTACATATATAGAGAGAGAGATAGATGGATCCAACAAACAGTCAAACTACACTAATGATGGAAATGACGCTGGTGATGTTGTTTCCTGTTATCCAGAGCGGCTGTGGAGTTGAAGCAGCAGGATAAGGAATACCCATATCAGAAGCATTATACAAGGGAACGACGGGATTAACAGGAATCGAACACGCGCTTGCCGTTGGTGAATCAATATAGGAGAGATTTCACAAACTATAGCAATGAAATAATGCCTATGCATCAGCATGAAAATGGATTTCAATGTAGAAAAGACTATAAACATGTGGCAGTGCGAGTTTTCAAAACTGTCAACTCTTTAGCTTGCAGACCTGTGAACTCTTATCAAATTGAGACAAGTATGCTTGTCAGTTTACTAAAAAGAAAATATTTAGATTAACATTAGCACCTTTAAAGTCTTCTTGTATTTTCATTTTTTTTTATTTTTCTTAATGTGTGTTAATGATAAAAATTGTTTTTTCAAGCACTTTCAACCAATAAAACTTACAAATATTTTATTAAATAAACACAAATAAATAGATAAATTCTTACAACATTAGGTAAACTATAATCAAATTTTAGAAATGTTTCTATACAGAGTAAATTAATAGGATAAAGGGGAACATATAGTCTCTGCCTACGGCAGAGACTAAAAATGAAAAACAATTGAGAAAAACACATTTGAGAAAAACACATTTGAAAAAAAATGTTGATACTTTATGGCTAAGAAGATTAAAAATATCAAGAAAGTGCCTCTAAAAAAAGGTTTCTATTACTAGAAACACTTTTGGAAATGGAGGTAAAAACAACCCTGACCTCCAAAAAAATGAGAACTCTAGAGGGTTCTCATTAAGTTGTGTACTTTATTTTATCTTTGTATTGTCTTGGTGACATCTTCTAGGGAGCAAGATGCTAGGGTTTGTGAATAGAGGCTAGGTGAATATAAGAGAGAGAGATAGAGAGAGAGAGAGAGAGATCTTGGGTGTTATTGAAGGGTTTTATCTTGTGAGATGTTAGGGTTTTTCTCTTATGAGATGTTAGGTTTTTTTCTCTGCAACTAAACCCTAGAGAACAACATGATATTGGAGGTGATGATGGTTTATGTTGTGGATCTTTTGTAATGCTATGGTTTCTACCCTAGTAGAAGACATGAAGAGAAGATTTAACACCTTGGATGATTTTGTAATTTTGTTGTTCTGTGAGGTATGGAAGCTAGAGAAAGATCACAAAGAGACTAGCCTATGATGAATGTTGAGCTTGTTGTTATGACTTACATGTAAGAATACTTTGTTATTATATTCTATATCTTCTATGTAGTTCTCATATCTTTTGTTGATGCAAGAGTTGAAGCCTAGTGTTTCAGAACTCAAACTCTAGGATGGGCATGTAGACTTGGTGACTAGTGCTAGAGTTGCCTTGCCATTTACTTGTTTGATACAACATGAGTAGAGTTTGTAATCCCTAAGTAAAAAGGCACTAGTGTGGAGGGCTTATGTGACACAAGTGTGATGTATGCGTCAAGGATGACATTCTAGTGTTGATGCTAGCATGTTGAGGATCTTTGGTGGAGTGAATAACTTTGGTTGGAAGTTATTCCTACCTTGGAGGAGTTAGTGAATATGGTTTTCTTAGTTAGGGTATGGAAATATTTACTTGTACAAGATTTGCGATAAACTTTTAATATGCAATTGTACTTCATCCTTTGTTTATATGTAAAGTTTATCCAAAAAATATTATTTCGGACTTTTTTTAGCTTACGTTATCTTCATCATTGAGTAGATTTTAGCCCTGGTTATTCATATTGATTTCATATAACATAGAACTTAATCAGTTAAGTGATTTAACACATGTCTATAAGATAAGAGCGCAGCCTTGATTTTTGTATAATTTGTTGTTCTAAGACATTTTAGATCTATTACATGATTGGGAAGGTGTACCCTAAGGGTTGATAGATACTTGTTGGCATTGAAGTACATATGTTCGGTATTTATTTTCTTGGGATGCCTAGTGAATCACATTGGATAGAAGTGAAATATTCACTACTTTAATTTAATATTTCAGATTCACCTCCAATTAGGTTAAATTTTCAAGAGAAATAGATTGGAGAAACCTCAAGTAAATGAGGAGAAATTTCAAAATTGACATTAGCTTCCTAATTCTAAAAATTTCAACACTTTTATGCCCATAAATATATAATTTTTTCACTCTCAATGTTAGGAAAACCTCAACAATGGAACCCAAACATTTTGGAATGAAATAAAACAACAATACAATAAAACACACCAGTAAATAATTTTGCCCTTAAAAATCTATCAATCCAAAAAAACCTTGGCATTAAAATGCATTGTTTTATTACTCCCAACATAAATTACAATTACTTGAAGACACTCTCCATAGAAAAATTGTTGTGTTTTTCATGAGACAATTAATTACATTACAAAGGCTTCATACTCTTTTATCCTATTGTGTCTTTTCCCTCTTTCTATATTATTGAGTATGTAGTGACAATCAAGAATTTTCATCAACTATCTTTGGAAAACTACTTGGAGTGCGCACTATCCAATTGTGATTTTTATGTTTATTGTCTCTACTCTTTTTTTAGATTTGTTCAAAGGCTTGGTCAAATATGATAAAAGGTGTCAACCCATTAACCATTGTTTCTATTAAATATATTAAGGACTTAGCTAACTCTTATAATCAACAGTCAACTTTACATTAAATGTCCTTAATGTTCTCTCCAAGAAATAACTAATTGTGTCTTTCAAAACAAGGTCAACATTGATCGGTCAAGACTAATGTGCCCTCCACTTTGTACTATAATGATATGGTGGCTTATAAGGCTTCCACTTTGGGCTATAGTGGTATTGCTACACTTGGACATAACATAGCTATCCCATGTTGGTTGTATATTGCACCTACTAATAAAATTAGCAATGTGTATGTGTGTGGCCATGGAAATCCTCGTAGGAAAATCAAGGGATTCTTATCCACATTTATGGATGTAATTAGAGTCACAACTTCATTTTCATTCTTCTTTAGATCGCTTGGAAGATATCGACATTTACTACCCCTTGAGAAACAAGTTGAGTCGATTAATTATTAACTTGGACGAATAAATATAATGTATCTAGTTGTTTGTAATATTGACTATTGAACCAAAAAAATATTGAGTCGATTAATTATTAATTTGGACAAATAAATATAATGTATCTAGTTGTTTGTAATATTGACCATTGAACCAAAAAATTGGTTACTTTTTGAACCAACCGCACACTTAACCAACTTTTCCTTCTTATTGCTTTCAAAACCATACTTGGCACTTAACCAATTTCGGATCACACATCCCCATGTTGAGGGATTTTGCATCTCACCAAATCTCAATTATCAAGAAGTCAAAAGCACGTAGATCCCAACATTTTCTCCAAGTATTATTCCACATCCTATTTGAAGATACTCTTATGTTGATTGTTTCTCATTAGTTTCTTTCCCGGTGCACTTTAAAAGAAGCTTGATTATTCCAATGGGTTCCTTGGTGAAGTAGGTCACAACACCTTTAACCAAGTGATATTTATTTTCTCTTTTGCAAAAGAGTGCATCCCTATCTCATAAATAAGAAATTACAAACATCACATCACATGAACAATCATAAAAAAACTTTAGCATTTACCTTCATATTCTTCACTTGAACCTTGACTTGGAAAAGTGTAATCCTTTCTCAACTTGCTCTTCTCTCTTGTATTGTGACATAGAGAAGCATCTTATCCATCTCATAAATTCCGTTTATTTATCGATATTCTATCTTTAAAGTTGTTATTGATCCCTTTTTAGAATTGTACCATAATTTCATACATAGTTTTCAATGAAGCTTCCAACACTTTTCAACCATGTGTACTTCTTCATTACAATGTGATGTATTCTCTTTAATACCATGGTTGCAACTTTCTTGCCTTTGTTTTCGGGTCCCTATTTTGGATTATTTTGTTCTCGTTTTTCATGCCTAGTTCCATATAAAGATTTTTTTTTTACTTTATCTATGCTTCTAACATTCAAATTTTACGACTACCCCTTGGTCTTTATGTGAGATGTCCAACATGATGGATTGCTTCTGTAACTCGGACATGTAATATTAAACATTTCATCCTTTCTCTTGTCAATAATATTATCATCTCTAAAGTTTATCTTTTTTAGAGCGTTTGGGATAGTAATGTGATTTTAATAAAAAGAATACTAAATAGATGATAAAAGACTAGAAATATTTTTAAGTATTGGCTTGAATCTTGTCAAGTCAAAGTATTAGGTCAATCCTATTGGCCTTTTCTTAAATATGTTTCTCCTAATATTTCCTAGGGAACTAATCACCCAATCCTTGATTTCCTTAATAGCCAATCATGTTGTTCCACATGGATGTTGTACCTATTATTCATGGAATCCATTACATGTACCACATGGTAATCAGGAATCACGTCAGGACCTTAAGCATCAATTATCTTTCATTAAATGCGGAATTTTGCTTGTTTACATCAGAGATTTTATTGAAAACAACAACAGCTCATTACAGGTAGATCGGCTTCGAATGACGAAGCTCGTCACTGCAACTCAGGCTCAACTATGTGCCTAGACACAATGTTTCAAGCCCATTTACCTTTGGGAAACAGTAGAGCTGAATCTTACTCGGAAGCTACCTGGGGACACTGAAATATGTCTACTAGCACCTATATGATTACAGACTGAGCTTAGGCATTCTAATGCAATGTTATACCACTAAGGCAACTTGCAGAGCATAAACCTTCGGCTCTTGACTTCTCTAAGACTCTTGCAGAGCTCCAACTACTGGATCGCTTGCAAACTCTAAGACTCCATACTCCAAATGAGCCCGAGGGTCTCTTATTTATACAATTCTCAACCAGTTACCTGGTGAGCAAGGACCAGCAAATGGCGGTCAAAAGATTCGGGGCAATCACGAGGACTATCATGATTGTTATCTCGTCCCTTAGTGGTCAGTGACATATGGGGACCCGAACCGACTTTTACGGAAAGCAAAAGACCAAATGGCCGACAAGGAATCAAATTATTACATAAGTAGAGAAGACTATCCCACCACAGCTTTCAAAATATTACATCAAACTATCATGGCGAATATGGATCACGACCTTGTGTACAGAGGCAAACTTCACGATCGCCGATCATTATTCCGCCGCAGGTACAATCAAATCCACCCAGTATCTCATCACGGATTTCAACACTGAGTGCCCGATCATAATCATCTTCATACGGCTGGGAATCTTCAAAGATAGGAGCAGGAGGATAGAGATCGCTGCTGAAGCATCTCTCAACATCGGATCCTTTAAAGATCAGATTTCTAGGACAAAGATATTCTCCCGCGAAAAGAGATTCTACACGGAAGTTTAGTGGGAGTTGTCTTGTATGAACTTTAGAATCAACTCTTCTTCCTTCATGATCACACTTTATAAATTTTTGCCTTATGAACATGGTGTGTTCAATCTGTGTATATTGTCCTCCATGGTGTCTTTACAGGAACTTAAACCACTTATGGTTTTGGTCTGCAACTTGCATGTCTGCTTGTAGATGCAAAATGAAGTTGGCTCTTCTGTTTGTCCAATCAACACGAGGATAGAATTTATCTAACAGCACCTCTGTCCAATCAGACCAGGCTTTATTTCAGAGAGTGCTGGGGTCGCCACAAATAACAACGGACTTTTCTTCTCTGCAAAATTGCAAAATTAAATTATAACTAGTCCATGTTAAATCACCTACACCAATATCAACATACCAAACTTCATCACAATTTTCTCCTTCAAAATTACAGTCTATCCAGATCTCTTTGCATTGCTTTAATTTTTCTTTGGCTTTTTCAAAACTATGGAAAGCAGATCTTTCCCATCGTTCCATAATTTGGAGTTTTAGCGGACTTTCTTGGATTTGCTTGATCAAAGTCAAACTCAAATATTTTTCAGCTTCATGTCTATCAGCAAAATCTAGAAGCTATTGACGCTCTTCAGGAGAAACAGAATCATCCCATGGCTTCAGGAATAGGGATTCTCTGGGCTGGTACACAAGTTCAGCAGGTGCTTTTCCTTTTCCTTTTCCAGAACTGGAACTAGAACCTGGAGTAAACATATTTAATGCTGGAAAGGATTCTGCAGGCTGGGACTTTTCTCTGGTTAACATATCAACCAAACAATTTAGATAGCCAGGCTTATATACAATTTCAAAATCAAAGCTGCTTAACCAAACAAACCACTTTAAAATTTTACTGCTATTTTTCTGCCATGAGGTTCTCATTTTTAAAGATACCAGGCATTATTTTTAAATCTATTCTAATAACAAATTTAACAGGCTTAAGAAATAAAATAAAATGTTGCACAGTCTTTTTCATGGCCAAAATCTCTTTATGGCTACTTGGGTAATTTAGTTCTGTAGACTTAAACTAACCAGAAGCATAGCCACAAATATTTTCTTTAGTGTTGATGATTTCTATCAACACACCACCCCATGTTTTCGAAGAAGCATCCGTTTCTATTACCAACTGACCAGTGCCTTGAGGGAGCCTCAATGCTGGGAGATTCTGTACTTTCCTCTTTATTGACTAGACTGCCACAGTCATATCCTCAGACCACCTTGGAGGGTTCTTCTTTAAGCGTTGCTGCAACACATGAATGTCTGTTGCTTGCCCTCGGTAAAAAGGTCTGATATAATTCAGGCTTCCAAGAAATCTTTGAAGCTACACTTTCTCCAGTATTTGGTCAGGAAAATTACTGAAAACTGAAAGAACATGTTTTTGCAAAACTACTTGACCTTTTTGAATCTTAAAGCCAAGAAAATCCATTTCAGTTTTACCTATCTCCATTTTTGGCTGAGACAGGACTAATCCATGTTTATATACCAAATCATAAAACAACTATAAGTGCTTCAAATGTTCATGTAGATTCTTGGACTAGATGAGGATGTCATCTATGAAAACTAATGCCCACTGCTTATCTCTGAAGATATCCTCCATTCTTTTATGAAATTCAGAGGGAGCATTGTTTATTCCAAACGGCATGACTTTCCACTGATACTGTCCATGAGGGACAACAAAAGCCGTTTTGTAGCGATCTTTTTCATTTATACCAATCTGGTAAAAGCCAGATTTTAGATCAAATTTGCTGAAGATTGAACATCCAGCAATTCTTTGCAGAAGACTTGAGTTATCAGGAAGAGGATAGTGAACTTTTTGCAAAACTGCATTCAGAGGCTTATAATTAACCACAAGTCTAGGTTTTCCTCTTTTCTACTCTGAATGTTTATTCACCACAAAGGCTCTACAAGCCCATGGGCTCTTTGATGGTTCTATCAACCCTTTACTTAGCAATTATTTGATTTCAGCAGCACAAAATTCTTTCTCAGAAGGAGACATTAACCTTGCAGAGGCTTTCATTGGCTTGATTTTCTGGAGAGGATCAAATGGAAGTGAAACAAAGTAGTATTTTTCTCTTTTCCAGAAAGTATTAGGGCTTTCTGAACAACAATCTTTTATCAATCTCTCAGTTATTGCTGCAAGAGACTTTTCTCTCTGGCTTTCAGCATAAGCCACAACTCTTTCCATTTTATTCAAAGCTGCCAGACTGGGTTTTGGAAGAGGTACAGGAAGCTGGGATTTATAGCGGTAAGAAGGAGTAAAGGACAAAGGAGAAATCACAAGTTGGTTATTTATTGTACAAGAAAATAAATTTTTTGCAGTGTCTATAGAAAATGGACTCCAACGATGCAGACACTCTGAACCTATTACACAGTCTTCCTTTAAACTATCTAATATGTACAAGGATAAACTGGTAGAAGAATTAGAGATTTTTACAGGGAAATCTTCTACTTTGCCAGTAAGGGAAACCGCAGTACCTTCAATGGTTGAACCATGATCTTTAGCTTTTTCCCAATAAAAGCTAGGGATAGTTGAACCTTTTGCAAGATTTAACTGACAACCAGAATCTATCAAGCAATCTAAAGTATAATGCTTAAACTCTGGAGCACAAAATAAAATATTTACAAACAATTTCGGACCTTGAAACATTCCTAACAAACTGGGAATTTGAGAAATAGGAGATTGAGGAGGAGAGGAGGAGGGAGAGTCTTCCTTTCTTTCAGGGTCAACCAGTGCTTGTTCAAGGTGTTTGCTGGGATCATCATTAGAAGACTGGTCTTTTTCCATTACAACAATTCTGAGCATTTCTTTCAAACCTTCAATTTCTGTAACAAGCTTTCTCAGAATGTGCTGCTTTTCTTTTATCTGCAGTCCTAACAATTTCTCTTTATCACATCTGTGACTCTGTCTTTCTTCATGCTGATCTGGATAATGTTTATAAATATCAGTAGGATTGTAATGCAAAGCTAAAGGTGTTCCTGCAGCTTTTTCTTTACCTTTAGTTTTCTCAAGCTGACTCATTAATCTTCTCTTATCATCACGAAGATCTTTCCTTTTTAAATATTCATACATAGGCATTGTACTCAATTGCAGATCTATATAAGCCAATTGTTTTTCAAAAGAAGATTGTTGGTTGAAAGACATCATATTCAAAGAGAAATCAAACTCTGGTACTTCACACCCCCCTAAGTTTGCACATGACTCTGAAGCAGAATCAGAATCAGAATTAGAAGAAGAGGAAGGAGCAAACTTAGCTAAAGCAATATCCGATTCAGAATCGGAATCTAGGTCATCAGATTCATCAAGAAGAAACAAAACTTCACCATCCAGAACGGGTTCATCAACAGAGAATTTACAGAGATCCCACCATTGCGGATCTAAAGCTGTACAGAAGGCTGCTAACCTTGGACGGGATTTTCTTTCGGGACATTTACTATCCCAATGGCTTGATTTGCCACATATAAAACACAAATCTTTACGACCTTTTTTAGATCGCCTCTTCACAAACCTTTTGAAAGGATTCTTGTTAAATTTCTTTTCAGAATATTTCTTCTTATGCTTATAATGTTTGTCTGGATGATATCTAGGCTTGCTAGTATATAATCCTTTCTTTTTCTTTTTGCAGTGACAAGATTCTTCCCCAAAATGTCCTCTATTATGTGCACCACGCCCCCAATTGGGCATCTGGGCTACATCCTTACAGAATGAAGCTGAATACATTTGTTGGTGCCTTTTGAAATCCTTACTAACTCGGTGCTCTAAGCAGTGCTCTTGCCAAGTTTCAAGTATAAAACCATGCAATTGTGCCAACGAATACTCCTCGGAGAGTAATGTTTTTATCTTTGAGATGCTGCTCAACTACATCAGGGACATGACCAGGATAACTTCTCAGATAATGTTTAAGATAAGCTGGATCACCTGATTTACCTGAGTTAATTAATAATTGTTGCATGTAGCAAAAATATTCTTCACTCTTGCTAAGATCACATAATCTTGCTGACATGAACAATGAGGCTAAATGGTCATAGTATTTTCCTTGATCTGGGCCATAAAATTCTCTACCTAGGGCAGTTAGGATCTGTTCATCAGCATCATCAGCTGCTAACATTTCATTGCATGACTCCTGTGGAAGCCACCGCCACCATTCACTTGCTAAACCTGAAAGTCCAGCAATCAATTGAGTTGCACTATTTTTCCCGGTGAGATTATTGTCTTGATTTTTATTATACAAGACCCATTGAGTTAAGAGTTGTAAGGCATTCTTTATCTCAGCTCTTGTATGGCACTGGATGTTCAGAACAGGTTGTTCTGGCATCTGTGAGATCAATTGATTCATAGAATTGATTCCAAAACGGAATCTCTGAGGAGGAGGAGTAGAAGCATTTACATCAGACATATGTACATCAAAAGTAGGAGGAGGTCCTTGGAGAGGATTTGTTCTGGGATTTGGCTGAGGATGTGGATTGTTGGAGGAAGATCCTTCAGTAAATCCTATTTCTAAAGCCCCAAGTCTGGAGACAACTTGGGGATCTACAGCTAATTTAAACTTTTTGAATTCAACAATCCAATCTTCAATTTCTCTTCTTTGAGCATCAGATTCTCCAAAATCCCATTCTGGTAAAGAATCATTATCCTGAACATAGAATTGTCCTAAGGATACACTTTTCTTGTGAGAAGAGTGATGGCCTCTTGATGTTAACTTAAAAACATGATCTGGAATGATATAAGACTTTTTCTTAAGATCATCTATTTTTGTTAGCAGATCTTCTAGGATTGAAAGTCTCCTTTGAGCTTTTGCAGATGCTTCATCTAAGCTGATTTTAATTTGTGTTGAATCATGAAGAAGGCGATTCAACAAATCAAGCTTTGTTTGCATTGTTTCCAACATATTTTTCTGCTCTATGCAACTTCTTTTAAGGAAGAGAATATCATGATGCATATCATCAATATTCCTTGCAGTATGGACGTGTTGCAGATTACCCCAGTTTGCCATCTTAATTTCATCAGACACAATCTGATCAGGGGAAGAAGATTTTAAAGGTAGAAATTATTTTTGGGTTTGACCATCAGATGAAAATTGTCTAAAAGGGAGATCTGGAATATTTTGACCAGGCATGAAAGATCTACCACTGGGGGTTGTCGTTTCTGCGTCAAAACCTTGACGAGGGAGAGAAAACATACCTAGGGATGGAAGTTCCCTTTTTGTTTGATGTTGTAATTTTTGTATTATATTTTTACATGCAGGACAATCATCATGTTGGCCACGGTGTTCTATTTCATACAACCCTATGAACGACGGTTTAGCAGAGTGAGAAGAAGAAGCAGAAAGAGTATTGCTAGCTGCTTGATGTTTGGCATTATCATATGAAGAAAAAGAAGTAGACCTAATTAAAGGCGGACCAAAATGAGGAGGAGGATTCCCTTCAGGTGCTCGAAAAGAGTTTGTTCATCGATCAAACTGTAAAGGTTTGTTCTTTATGAACCTATTCATTACCTCAACGTCTCTGAATTCTTTATATTTTACTTCCCAGGCTTCTGGGTAAGTAATGCCAGTCCAATCAAATGTGACAGGAGTAGCATGATGAGATGTATCAGTTTCCACCACTCTTTGCAAGCGCGAACTATGATGGACAGTAGAGCAAAGAGGAGGCAGGGTATCATTTCCGAAGCGGATACAAACAGCTGCTTATAGTTGGATAATCTTGGAATCCACAAGCATTTGGAAACCTTGGGGTTTGATATAGGCCTTTAACAGATCATAAATATGGGGGTTAGACAGACTGACAGCATACTTACGAAATATAGTTCCAAAAGCAGGACCATTATGCAGAGGTGCAGTAAAACCACCAATGATGGCGTCTGCAAAATTAGTATGACGTGTATCTACAGCCACACCTAAAGAAGAAATGGGAAGATAAGGACGGACAAGTGGTCCTAAACCTAACTTGATAGCACCAAGATGTGCATATAAAAAACCTTCTTTTTTCGCCCAATTGATTTGAGCTTTATCGATTAAATTGATATGGACATGATCATCTGAATCAGTAAAAGACACATCTACTGAAGAAACTTTGATTTGAGTTGCAGATCTAAGCTGCCACCACCTAAGCTTATAAACATCGAAAGGAAGCATTTTAGGAATTTTCCAGTTTTCAGATGAATTAATATCATCAATTTGTATAATGGAAGAACCTTTAGAGGAAGATGCTCCTAAAAAAGATGATCTATGGTTTGCTAATTTAACTTCATTATCATGGGATTCACACTCTAACTGAGTGAGCTCAACAGAATCCATTGCAGGGTCCATGTTTTAACAGAGGATGTGTGCTCACAGAGAAAAGTCTGGTCTGAGGACTTACTTACGCCAACCTCAGCTCAACTGCCTATACGACAATTCAATCTTACACCCTCACATGCCCAACAATCCGCTCAGTGGTCATTTCCACCACCTACATGACTCTATTGTAGAATGCAAAACACAAAGATAGATGAAATAAAGCAACAGATTTAGTAGATATAAAAACTGAGCATAAACTTACAGAGAGAAATACACAATTCTTCCAAAGATTACGGCTTTGATACCACAAGCACTAGGGAATCATAGGTCTAATCAATCAAGAAGTGACACATGAAAATGAAAGAAGTAATCATTACATGACATGCGGAAGCTAAGTTGATACTGAGTACCCTCAATAGATTGGTAAATAAATAGACAAAATCTTTCTCACTATTAGCATGATTGTCAAGTCAAAGTATCAAGTCAATATTATTAATCTTTTCGTGTTGTATGCACATGAAACTATCTCGATGATGTGATTGGGGTGAACATCCCTCTAAGTATTTTACCCTAATTAGATCCACTATATTGGGTCAACTCTCTTATAATAGGCATTATTGAATGTTATGAGTTTGGTTCGATACCTCATTGCTTGATAGAGGATACAAGATGACTTTTAGCATGATATGGTCAAACTTGTTAGGTTAAAGCCCTTAACTTTTTTAATAGATCACTCTTAACCAATATTAGTGTCTCGATGGGTGACCTCTTCTCTTACCACCATGGACACTAATTCATTGAGATAAACATCGACTATAAAAACCAAGTGTCCACATGGTTTGGACAAATCATGACATACCATGTGGAAGGATGAATTAATGGGTCCAAACAAGACAAACACACATGCTAAGATGGTACCAATTATCAAAGTATGAAATTTGGCATTTGAGTTGGTAAGTGGGACGATCTCCACATAGTGTTTCAATATTTTTGGGGTTGCACCTTAAGTTCCTTTCCTTGTAATATGTAATTGTTGACAGAGATTATGTGACCTAGGTACTGTATTTTATCTTTATAAAAGTCACACTTGCTGAACTTAGCATAAAGCTGATATTCTCTTAACAGTTGCAGAATTATTCTTAAATGTTCGTCATGCTCTTCTTTAGTTTTTGAGCAAATTAGAATATCATCAATGAACACAACTACAAACTTATCCAAGTACTTATGTAGAACATTGTTCATTAAACACATGAACACTGCCGGTGCGTTAGTTATCCCAAAAGGCATAACTACGAACTTGTAGTGCCCATATCGCATTCTGAAAGCAGTTTTGAATATGTCTTCGTCTTTTATTCTAACTTGATGATATCCGGACCTTAAATCAATTTTAGTGAATATCTCTGCTCCACGTACTTGATCAAATAGATCGTCAATGCAGGGCAAGGGATATCGGTTTTTAATTGTCATTTTATTAAGTTGACGGTAATATATGCACAATTGCATGGTTCCATCCTTCTTTTTAACAAAAATAACTGGCGCTCCCCAAGGAGACACACTTGGCCTTATGTAGTTTTTATCTATTAATTCCTTCAGCTAATATTTTAGTTCATTCAATTCTAGAATATTCATTTTGTAGGGAGCCTTTCAGTTTGGTACCGCGCCCGGTACTAACTCAATGGTGAAATCAAGTTCCCTTTTTGGAGGTAGTCCTGGAATCTATTCCGGGAATACATCAGAAAAGTCCCTAGGGATGGGTATCTCCTCCAGTTTTAACTTATCCTCTTTAGATGAACATTCATCATTAATAACATTAACAGCAAACATTTTACAACCCTTTCTTGCAGCTCTCTTAACTTGTAAAGCATAAATTTGTCTTACAGAAATCTTCCTATGAATTCCTTTTACTGTTTCAATTTTGCCTTCATTATTCAAACAAGTAAAACATTTCTCATAACAATTAAGCACTACTCTCTACTGTTCAAGCCAGTCCATGCCAATCAACAAATCATATGACCCTAAGGGTAAAACATTCAGATTAACTTGTGTTTTCAGCTGACCCATAAATACATCACATTTTTTGACAAAGTTTGTAACCTTTCTTTTAATGCATGTTACTAGCTGAACTAACCATGAATTATCAAATTTATCTACCTTTAACTTGCAACATTTTACTAATTCAGGTGAAATATAACTCAAACTTTCACTTGGATCTATTAGAATGGAAATAGATTTGTTGTGTATCATACCTTCAATTTCGACCATAGACGTTTGATGATCTGCTTGACGATTTTCCAGCGCTGCATTTATCCTGGGCATCTATCTTGTTACATCACCAACTGTAGGCTCTTCTTGTATGGTGTGTATGTTGTTGATTGTCTTTTTGTTGTGTGGGCATTGAGCTCTCTTATGTGGTCCACCGCAATCGTAACACTTCAAAGGTGCCTTCTGTTCAACATATCTGGTGTTGTTATTATTATTGATGTTGTTATTATTAGGCACATTCCTTGCAACAGTAAAATTATGTGGTGCATTACCTCTGTAATTATTATTTGGAAAATTTCTGTTATTAAAACTTTTCTTAAAATTTCCAGAATTATGATTAAAATTCTTCTTTTTATGATCAAAATGATTTGACTTATTACTCTTCTAGCCAGATATTCCTCATCTTTTTATGTTTTGATCAAAACAAAAATTAGCTTTCCTCGTAGCCTCTTCCAAAGTGGAAGGGTTATCATACTTGATCCTATCTTTTATGTTGAAAGGTAGACAGCCTAGAAACCTTTGTACCTTAGGCTTCTCTTCGACCATGTAAGGTACATACCTCAGCAAGCTAAGGAACTTGCTGCATAACTCCTTCATACTCATAGTACCCAGTTTTAAATCATAAAATTCTTTGAATTTATCTTCATAGTATTGTTTTAACAAAAAAAATTTCTTAAATAAATTTTTAAACATACTCCGGGTTATGTTTCTTTCTTTTATGTTCTTAATTCTTTTAAGATCCTGCCACCAAATATTTGCCTTTCCGGTCATATTGTAAATAGCCATCTTGGCTTTTAACTGAGAAGAGTAATCGTAAATATGAAAGTATTTCTTCATGCCAGACATCCATGCTTTAGCTGTCTCACCCTTTTCAGTTTCTCCATTAAAGGTTGGTGGCTTAATATTTTTAAACTCTCCTATGATTTTTTCATGATGCTTATGCTTCCTCTTCTTAGAACAGCAATCGCTGTCACTGCTGTCATGAACATAATTATAATTACTTTGATCAGATTCAGATGAAGAGTAATTATTATTTTTACCATTCTTTGTTTTCTTACTCTTATGTTTGTGAGACACTGTACCAGAATCATAATTTACTTCTGATTTCCTTCCTCTTTCCTCGTTATGGTATTTCTCCATTAAAATCTGATTTAACTCATCCTGTGCCTTCATAATTCGTTCATTCTCTTCTTTAACAATACTTATTTAAGATTTTAAATCTTTCACAATACGTAACAGTTCAGAAGATTGATTATTTAACTCTATGTAAATTCCCTCATTACCATTATTATGTGCATTGTTATTATGTTCATTATGTTGAGGAGATCTGTCCTCTGTTGATTCCTCCGGTATATCCATACCTGCAATTTAAATGTCAAACTGTTATGTACAGAAAAAACAATTTAAATAAAGTCAGTAACTAAGTTTTCTATTTTTCGCGCGTGAGCCTATTTCAGGCCTAGCGTTTGAACTCACACTATGATACCACATGTAACATCCCAAAAATTCACAAAAATTTAAAATTTTTCAGCGTAGCATTTACTGCTTAAACTAACTGTGCGGAATTATAAATAATGCTTTTATGTCGTTATGCTGGAATGAATGTTTGTAACAATCATTCAATATAATGTTTTGTGTCTTGCTATGAAATGAAATTTAATTCTACTCTAAGATGCTATTGGATGTTCTTCTTATCTCAGCTATATTCTTATATTACCTATGTCAATGTTCAATCGATATTAATGTTTATAAGTGCTAACTGTTGTTCTTCTTTTGATGATGAAAGGGGTCCTAAGGGTACCCCGAGGGTTACTTAGCATTCATGCTAAAGCATTTGAACCGTTCCTTTCGTAGATTATAGGTAATGGTGACACATGAGATCAAGTAATACAAATATAGTTTAAAAATTGCACTTTTCGTTAGCCGCCAAAGGTTCTATAATAAATTTCTGAGGTACTTATAATGTGACTCGTCTAAGTTTGTATTTGTACACTATACAGCTCGTATGTTTCCTTTGTTTAACATTTAAATGATGAATTTAAGTATCGTAGCAATGGGTTGGTGTAATATGTCAATGTAATTATTGTAAAAAAGGATAGTATGCCTTTATGAAACATAGGCTAAATGTATGCTACTTTTATTCCTATATCATGTGCACTACATACAAATTGCTATGCGATTTCCTATCCTAGATGGTCTAACTACCATTTCCATACTTTTCCTAAAGCATATAAACTATATGCATGTTCTATGAAATTCCTATGGCATAATACTATATGCAAGTTCTATGAAATTCCTATGGCATAATACTAGATGCAAGTTCTATTTAATTTCTATAGCATACGACTATATGCAAATTTAATTTCTATATCACATAACTATATGCGAATTCTATTTAACTTCTATACAATATAAACTATATGCATAGGCTTGTGCCTTAGTCATATATACAAAATACTATATCAAAATGTAAGCAATCGTCGTGACCCTTTTGAAACATGTGATCGATGCCTAGTGACTTGATACAAATGCAAACTATGACTTACCATATGATATATGTTATGACAGGGTTGCAAACATATTCAATGTAGCAACGTGTGATAAGGATTGGATATTAATGATGTAGTGGAAACTATGCTGGTAGGCATTCGCATTCAACCTTGGCATTTAATATTCCTATCTACCAGCTAAATGGAATATCTCCGAGGCTTCCATTGTGGTTCTTAACATGTGAGGCATCATGATGAGGCAGTCAACGTGGTCGAGTTGTATGTGTTTTAGTTTGAAATTTATCCTAGCTGGTCTCCACGGCGGCAATGGTTATTAAATAAGGTTTTAGTGCAGTTGGTGTTTCGAATTACGATGTGTTGTGCAGAATGATCCCCACAGTTGATCTTATGTGATTCTTGGGCTTTGGAACTTATCCCTAATCTCCACTAAGTTTTGAGGTTATTGTTTTCCATTGGCATTCAAGGTGTTGGAGAGTGGATCTATGGAGAGGCCAACAGGCCTGAGAAAATTCAGGGTTTCGTTAGCAGGTTTTCTAGGAGCTTCTCCCATGAATCAAACCCGTGACCTGAAGGTGTTTATCTGATACATGTAACTAGCTTAAGAGCCGAGCCCTATCGTGCGAGTATACAACAATGGTTTTGAAGTTGGGAAGACTCCAGGGTTGAAGATAAACTCGTGTGTAGGTTAATCCAGTGGTTGGTTTTCTTGTATGTTAAGTGGTAAATCTCATAGTTGTTTTCAACCCTTGCTGCTTTCAGTAGTGAGGTGATGGCTATGGTTTAACAATGGCAACAACGTCATTGCTCCATAAATAGCTATTTGAAGGTAATGTTCAGGTTTCGAAACCTGTTTCCTTCTAAATTGTTTATGAGTTGCAATTGTTTGTTAATTTGCTTAATGAAACTTCTTGATTATATTCGTTTGACCATTCTCTTGTTGGTATGGTAGGTTCCTTCGCCTTGGGTTCTCAAACTTGAGTTGTGAATGCAGGAAACTACAAATGAAGTGGTAAGCTTCGGTGGTTTCCTTGATACTTCGGTTAGGTGACTGTTGGACCTTCTTATGTTCTTAGCCGAGACTTCATTTGCTATGGAAAATGGCCACTATCGTGATGTCTATGAGCTGACTGGCAGTTTAGGGAGGATGAAATCCTCAACCCATTCGACGTTAAGCCTGTCGTGTTTGTTTTCTGTGTAGTCACTTTGTAAAAGGGTGTAGACAGTAGAGAGGGTTTTATCCTTCGACTATTCTGGTTTAAATAAAAAAATTGGTTCCAAAAACTTAATGATGGTTACGTGTTTGAGACTGTGAGCAATGCTCCAAAATATGTGATGTTTTAATGTTTTGAACTGTTGAGTGTTTATGATGGCTGAGAGCCATAGGTTTTAACCTTGTGTTGTGCATTTGAAACCCTAACATGTATATTTCGATGGTAGCTTTGATTGTTCTGTGTGAATTGATATCGGTGTTGTCGTTTTGGTGATGGTTGAGAGCCAAAACTCAATGTTTATTTTGCAACTTTGAAACCCTAACCTCTTCGGTTCAGGAGGTGACCTTGGAAATTATGAGAGGTCGAACTTGAAAGTAGTAAACTAGTTTTCTTGTATTTATATGGTTTTGCAGATAATGTTTCCAACAGGGAATTGATACTATTGTCTGATGTTGATGCTGAGATGCTCCTTTGTTTTAGTTTTAAGCAATGTATAAGATAAATGTTTTTATGACTATATTTTACGATGTTGAAAAGATTTCTAAAATGTCGAAGTATAGGAGTTAAGGATTTTGGAGATAAAAGAATATTCGTCCAAATAGACTTATTCTATGTTTAAGAAGTTTTTATAAAGGTGATACGAGTTAACCGGTTTTGGTTACTCCATTTTGACTTGATAGTTACTTCGAATGTGGAAGTCAATAATTGTTTTGTCATTGAAAATGAAATATAATACATGAATGAATAGAAGTCTTTGCAAGGTTTAGAAAAACATGGTAAACATAAAACCTTAGATTATTCTATTCCTGTCAGAAGTAGAAATATAATAAAATGTTGTAAATACTGTTAAGTTTATTTTGCAGCTGTTATAATTTCATGAAGATTGATAAAATAAAAGTATAATACTATATTGTTTTTGAAAGAGAAAAATAAGAGAATGCATAGCATATGTATCCTGAAAGGAAATAAACGACTTAAGGTGCAAACCCTAGGTTTTGTGTAGAGATAAAATATTTATTTATGTCTTATGTAAAAGAAGATATTAGAATACCTGTAATATGAAATGCTATTATTCATCCTGAGTCTAGACAGATATTTTATATTATAGAATATAACTGATAAGAAATAATTATGAAATACAACAGCATTAGTCTATTCATTCATTTGGAAATCTCCCTATCATTCATCTATATTAATTCTCCTTCTCTGCACTAGAGTAGTATACAGAAAACAATATGGGAAAAAATACAGAGAAGTTATTTGTTCAATCATTTCATTTACTTAATCATCATTACACAAAATCATGACTAGATCATGATTCAAAACAAATACTTCTGTATGATGATAACTTATGAATACTAAATCAACAATTACAGAAAATAATTTAACTACTTAAAAACAGAAAAGACAAGTAGAACCTGTAACAAATGATAGGGTGGACAAACACCCAAGGAGGCCTATTCCTCCCAACCTTCTCCAGAAGAAGCAACCAAACTACTTGCCTCCTTTGGACCCCCGAGCCTATTTACTGAACCACCAGGTAGATGAACTCTGTGTAGAAGCAAGGCACTCAGAAATTGTACAGGAAGCAAACTATTAAGACTTGCTCCTCAACTTTTAGGACTCTACACTCAGTAGTATAACTTTGCACTCAGCAGTATAATAGGCAGACTTACACCATGATAAAAAACTAGCATATCCCCTCATCGAATTTCTTGGGTGCAAGCAGCAAAACCCCAAGGTAAATTTCCTCGTCAAGAAAAGTGATGAACCTCAGTCCAAAATTCGATGGCTCTTAAAAAGATTGCCTAGGTCTTTAGTGGTCAGTTTTCAATAAATGAGCCTCAAGATCTAGTCCCATCTTTCAGGGCACTAAAACCACAATTCAAGGGAGTTGTCCCATACCAACAGCTAGTTACTTGCCTCATGAAGCTGCCATTTGTACATTTCCTTCTACCCCAGATTCCATTCCACCTAGTGGGTCAGTAAACACTCTTTCAACAATCCCCTTAAGTGTTTGTCTCCTATTTAATTTATTTAATAATAAAATATTGTGCAAATTACAGTCATCCTTGGACACTTGTCTAATACAAAACTTTACAATAAAAGTTAAGATAATGTTTCCAACATAAAATGTTTTTCAACAAAAATGGTATGTTACAAACACCCCCACTTAAGCTCAACATCGTCCTCGATGTTGCTTATTCTTCATCAGATCCTCCCTGGAATAGAACTGGGTATGCTGCCAGCATTTTACTTTCCAGTTCACAGGTAGCTTCATCAGGGATAGGGTGCTTCCATTGCACATTTACCTGCCCTATGGTACGATTCCAGAATATAATTTCCCTCCTGTCGAGAATACAGTCCGGTTCCACCTGAAAATCTCCTTCGGGTTCCACCTGTATGTCATTCAAATTCAGCACATGAGTAGCATCGTGCACATACTTCTTTAAAACAGAAATGTGAAAGACATTATGGATTCTTAAATTAGATGGCAAAGCCAACTGGTATGTAATAGGACCGATCCTTGGTAGGACTTCAAATGGTCCACAGTACCTTGGTGCTAGTTTAGCACAACTCCCAAGCTTTAAAGAACTTTTCTTGGGTTTTACCTTTACAAAGACATGATCTCCAACCTTAAATTCTTTTTCAGTGCATTTCAGATCTGCATAACTTTTTTGTCGATCTTGTGCAACTTTTAAGTTGCCTTGAACCTGTTTCATGGTTAGCTCCATTTCTTTTAACAAATTTGGTCCTAACATTAATTTATCTACAGGGTTATCCCAAGAAATAGGAGTACAACATTTTCTTCCATATAAAATCTCAAATGGACTAAGTCTAGCAGATGCTTGATAATGATTATTGTATGCAAATTCAACTAAATGCAAATAATATTCCCACTTAGTTGGTTGATCTTTAACATACATTCGTAACATGTCTTCTAAAATATGATTAACCCTTTCAGTCTATTCGTCAGTTTGTGGATGGAAAGCAGTACTGAAATTTAATTTAGTATTTAAACCCTTAAACAATGTTGTCCAAAAATTTCCAGTAAACTTGGAGTCTCGATCAGAAATAATTACCTTTGGAATTTCGTGTGAGCGAAAGATTTGTCTCATGAACACATCTGCAATGTTAGCAGCTTTGAATGTAGTCTTAACATGAATAAAATGAGTATATTTACTAATTTTATCCACAACAACCATTATTGAATAATTATGTTTCTGATTCTTAGGTAAACCTGTAATAAAATCAATACTTATAATCTCCCACTTCCATTCCAGAATTGGCAATGGCCGCAATAGGCCAGCTGGATGTTGATGTTCAGCCTTAATGGTCTGAAATTCAAAACATCTAGCTATGCATTCAGTCACTTCATTCTTCATGTTGGGCCAAAAATAATCCTTCCTTAACATAGTTATCATTTTCTGATAACTTGGATGTCCCGAATAAGGACTCTTATGAATTTCATCCAAAATCAACAGCTTAACTTTTGACACATTAGGTACATAAATTCTGTTTTTATAAGTCATTAAGCCCTTTTCATTAATGCTGTAATCTGTTCTTAAGTTTTCAGATAAATTTGCAGCAACCTTATCATGCAATTTTTTATCATTTTCATCTTGCTTAATTCCTTCTTCGATTTGATTTTCCAAATCTATCTTAAACTTGTTGATTGCTGCCACAAAACTCAACCTGGCATTTCTGCTCAAGGCATTAGCAACTTTGTTTTATTTACCTTTAATGTGTTGGATCTCGAAATCGTACTCGCTAAGGAAAGCTAACCACTTAGCTTGCCTTGCATTAAGATTTGTTTGATCCAACAAGTATTTTAAGCCCTTATTATTTGTCATTAGTATAAACTTTCTTCCAATCAAGTGATGGCGCCACATTTTTAGTGCATGTATCACGGCTACCAACTCAAGATCGTAAGTTGCATAATTCTTTTCATGGATTTTTAACTTTCTAGACTAAAAAGCAATAGCATGACCTTCTTGAGTTAAGACCCCTCCAAGTCCATCGTTGCACGCATCAGTGCATACAACGAAGTCTTTGTTAGGATCAATAATTTTTAAAATGGGTGCGGTTGTTAATAATTCTTTTAACTTATTAAAACATTCTTGGCATTTTTGATCCCATATGAATTTCTTCCCCTTCTTCTGCAAAAAAGTGATGGGATTCGCAATTCGCGAGAACCCTTCAATAAACTTTCTGTAGTAGCACATTATCCCCATAAATGACTGAACGTCAGTTACATCTTTAGGAACATGCCATTCGTTAATTGCTTTTATCTTATCAAGGTCGATAGAAATTCTGTCTTTAGAGATTATGTGACCTAGGTACTGTATTTTATCTTTATAAAAGTCACACTTGCTAAACTTAGCATAAAGCTGATGTTCTCTTAACAGTTGTAGAATTATTCTTAATGTTCATCATGCTCTTCTTTAGTTTTTGAGTAAATTAGAATATCATCAATGAACACAACTACAAACTTATCCAAGTACTTATGCATAACGTTGTTCATTAAACACATGAACACTGTCGGTGCGTTAGTTAGCCCAAAAGGCATAACTATGAACTCGTAGTGCCCATATCGTGTTCTAAAAGCAGTTTTGAATATGTCTTCGTCTTTTATTCTAACTTGATGATATCCGGACCTTAAATCAATTTTAGTGAATATCTCTGCTCCACGTACTTGATCAAATAGATCATCAATGCGGGGCAAGGGATATCGGTTTTTAATTTTCATTTTATAAAGTTGATAATACTCTATGCACAGTCGCATGGTTCCATCCTTCTTTTTAACAAAAATAACTGGTGCTCCCTAAGGAGACACACTTGGCCCTATGTAGTTTTTATCTATTAATTCCTTCAGCTGAGATTTTAGTTCATTCAATTCCAGAATATTCATTTTGTAGGGAGCCTTTCAGTTTGGTACCGCACCCGGTACTAACTCAATGGTGAAATCAACTTCCCTTTTCAGAGATAGTCCTGGAATCTCTTTCGATAATACATCAGAAAAGTCCCTAAGGATGGGTATCTCCTCCAATTTTAACTTATCCTCTTTAGATGAACATTCATCATTAATAACATTAACAACAAACATTTTACAACCCTTTCTTGCAGCTCTCTTAACTTGTAAAGCAGAAATTTGTCTTACATAAATCTTCCTATGAATTCCTTTTACTGTTTCAGTTTTGCCTTCATTATTCAAACAAGTAAAAGATTTATCATAACAATTAAGCACTACTCTCTGTTGTTCAAGCCAGTCCATGCCAATCAACAAGTCATATGACCCTAAGGGTAAAACATTCAAATTAACTTGCGTTTTCAGCTGACTCATAAATACATCACAATTTTTGACAAAGTCTGTCACCTTTCTTTTAATGCCTGTTGCTAGCTGAACTAACCATGAATTATCAAATTTCTCTCCCTATAACTTGCAACTTTCTATTAATTCAGGTGAAATATAACTCAAATTTGCACCAGGATCTATTATAATGGAAACAGATATGTTGTGTATCATACCTTCAATTTCGACCATAGACGTTTGATGATCTCCTTGACCATTTTCCAACGCTGCATTTATCCTGGGCATCTCTCTTGCTACATCACCAACTGTAGGCTCTGCTTGTATGGTGTGTATGTTGTTGACTGTCTTTCTATTGCGTGGGCATTGAGCTCTCTTATGTGGTCCACCGAAATCGTAACACTTCAAAGGTGGCTTCTGTTCAGCATATCTAGTGTTGTTATTATTAGGCACATTCCTTGCAGCAGTAAAATTATGTGGTGCATTACCTCTGTAATTATTATTTGGAAAATGTCTGTTATTAAAACTTTTCTTAAAATTTTCAGAATTATGATTAAAATTCTTCTTTTTATGATCAAAATGATTTGATTTATTACTCTTCCAGCCAGATATTCCTTCTCTTTTTATGTTTTGATCAAAACAAAAATTAGCTTTTCTCATAGCCTCTTCCAAAGTGGAAGGGTTATCATACTCGATCCTGTCTTTTATGTTGAAAGGTAGACAACTTAGAAACCTTTGTACCTTAGGATTTTCTTCGACCATGTAAGGTACATACATCAGCAAGCTAAGGAAATTGCTGCATAACTCATTCATACTCATAGTACCCAGTTTTAAATCATAAAATTCCTTGGATTTATCTTCATAGTACTGTTCTGACAAAAACTTTTTATTAAATAAATTTTTAAACATACTCCAGGTTATGTTTCTTTCTTTTATGTTCTTAATTCTTTTAAGATCCTGCCACCAAATATCTTCCTTTCCAGTCAGATTGTAAATAGCCATCTTGGCTTTTAACTGAGAAGAGTAATCATAAATATGAAAGTATTTCTTCATTTCAGACATCCATGCTTCAGCTGTCTCACCCCTTTCAGTTTCGCCATTAAAGTTTGGTGGCTTAATATTTTTAAACTCTCCTGTGATTTGTTCATGATGCTTATGCTTCCTCTTCTTAGAATAGCAATCACTATCACTGCTGTCATGAACAGAATTATAATTACTTTGATCAAATTTAGATGAAGAGTAATTATTATTTTTACCATTCTTTGTTTTCTTACTCTTGTGTTTGTGAGATATTTTACCATAATCATAATTTACTTGTGATTTCCTTCATCTTTCCTCGTTATGGTATTTCTCCATTAAAATCTGATTTAACTCATCCTGTGGCTTCATAATTCGTTCATTCTCTTCTTTAACAGTCCTTATTTAAGATTTTAAATCTTTCACTGTACGTAACAATTCAGAAGATTGATTATTTAACTCTATGTAAATTCCTTCCTTACCATTATTATGTGCATTGTTATTATGTTCATTATGTTGAGGAGATCTGTCCTCTATTGATTTCTCCGATCTATCCATAACTGCAATTTAAATGTCAAACTGTTTTGTACAGAAACAAAATTTAAATAAAGTCAGTAACTAAGTTTTCTGTTTTATTTTCTGTTTTGCACGCCTGAGCCTATTTTAGGCCTAAAGTTTGAACTCATGCTCTGATACCACATGTAACATCCCAAAAATTCACAAAAATTTAAAAATTTTCAACGTAGCATTTACTGCTTAAACTAACTGTGCGGAATTATAAATAATGCTTATATGTCGTTATACTGGAATGAATGTTTGTAATGATCATTCGATGTAATGTTTTGCGTCTTGTTATGAAATGAAATTTAATTCTACTCTAAGATGCTATTGGATGTTCTTCAATCGATATTAATTTTTATAAGTGCTAACTGTTGTTCTTCTTTTGATGATGAAAGGGGTCCTAAGGGTACCTTGAGGCTTACTTAGCATTCATGCTAAAGCATTTGAACCGTTCCTTTCGTAGATTACAGGTAAGGGTGACACATCAGATCAAGTAATACAAATATAGTTTAAAAATTGCACTTTCAGTTAGCTGTCAAAGGTTCTGTAATAAATTTCTGAGGTACTTATAACGTGACTCATCTAAGTTTGTATTTGTACACTATACAGCTCGTATGTTTCCTTTGTTTAACATTTAAATGATGAATTTAAGTATCGTAGCAATGGGTTGGTGTAATATGTCAATGTAATTATTGTAAAAAATGATAGTATGCATTTATGAAACATATGCTAAATGTATGCTACTTGTATTCCTATATCATGTGCACTACATACAAATTGCTATGCGATTTCCTATCCTAGATGGTCTAACTACCATTTTTGTACTTTTCCTAAAGCATATATGCATGTTCTATGAAATTCCTATGGCATAATACTACATGCATGTTCTATGAAATTCCTATGGCATAATACTATATGCAAGTTCTATTTAATTTCCATAGCATATGACTATATGAAAATTTAATTTCTATAGCACATAACTATATGCGAATTCTATTTAATTTCTATAGCATATAAAATATATGCATAGGCTTGTACCTTAGTCCTATATACAAAATACTATATCAAAATGTAAGCAATCGTCGTGACCCTTTTAAAACATGTGATCGATGCCTAGTGACTTGATACCAATGCCAACTATGACTTACCATATGATATATGTTATGACAGGGTTGCAAACATATTCAACATAGCAACGTGTGATAAGGATTGGATATTAATGATGTAGTGGAAACTATGTTGGTAGGCATTCGCATTCAACCTTGGCATTTAATATTCCTATCTACCAGCTCAGTGGAATATCTCTGTGGCTTCCATTATGGTTCTTATCACGTGAGGCATAGTGATGAGGCCGTCAACGTGGTCGAGTTATATGTGTTTTAGTTTGAAATTTATCGTAGCTGGTCTCCACGGTGGCAATGGTTATTAATAAGGTTTTAATGCAGTTGGTGTTTCGAATTACAATGTGTTGTGCTAAATGATCCCCATCGTTGATCTTATGTGATTCTAGGGCTTTGGAACTTAACCCTGCTGGGTGTGTGATATCTCCTCACATGGTGGGTGTGTGTGCAGCATAATTCACCTGCGCCGGGTGCGGCAGGAGTGGGGGGGGTAGCCCACCAGGCCCCAAAAAATTTTTGGGTTGTTTTTGCTTTTTTGTTGTTTCGGCCCATTGTATTCTATCTAATCTCGGTAAAGGGATTAGGGTTGTAACCTAATTTCGAGTAAACGAATTAGGGTTTTAGATGCTGCGAATACCATATATTGTATTGTAAATGGTTGAGAAAACATATAATGAAAAGAGTTGTGCGGCTCTAAGTTTTGCTGGTTTTTTCCTGGTTAAGGGTTTCCAGGTGAAAATCTATGTGTTATGCGTGTGCCATTGTGTATTTTATGTTAATGGTTAAGAATATGTATGAGTTTTTACTGCACTGTTAAGGTTTAAAACTATCAAACCCTAATCTCCACTAAGTTTCGAGGTTATTGTTTTCCTTTGGCATTCAAGGTGTTGGAGAGTGGCTTTGTGGAGAGGCCGACAGGCCTGAGAAAATTCAGGGTTTCGTTAGCAGGTTTTCTGGGATCTTCTCCCAT
This sequence comes from Larix kaempferi, assembly GCA_027924585.1. Lineage (NCBI taxonomy): Eukaryota > Viridiplantae > Streptophyta > Pinopsida > Pinales > Pinaceae > Larix > Larix kaempferi. Next base: position 330,224 of record BSBM01001232.1, read on the forward strand.
GAATCGAACCCATGACCGGAAGGTGTTTATCTGTTACCTGTAACTAGCTTAAGATCCGAGCCCTATTGTGCGAGTATACAACAATGGTTTTGAAGTTGGGAAGACTCTAGGGTTGAAGATAAACTCATGTGTAGGTTAATCCAGTGGTTGGTTTTCTTGTATGTTAAGTGGTAAATCTCAGAGTTGTTTTCAACCCTTGTTGCTTTCAATAGTGAGGTGATGGCTACGGTTTAGCAATGGCAATGGCACCATTGCTCCAAAAATAGCTATTTGAAGGTAATGTTCAGGTTTCGAAACCTGTTTCTTTCTAAATTGTTTATGAGTTGCAGTTGTTTGTTAATTTGCTTAATGAAACTTCTTGATGATATTCGTTTGACCATTCTCTTGTTGGTATGGCAGGTTCCTTTGGCCTTGGGTTCTCAAAATTGAGTTGTGAATGAAGGCAACTACAAATGAAATGGTAAGCTTCGGTGGTTTCCCTGATGCTTCGGTTAGGTGACTATTAGACCTTCTTATGTTATTAGCCGAGACCTTGTTTACTATGGAAAATGGCCACCGTCGTGATGTCTATGAGCTGACTGGCAGCTTGGGGAGGATGAAATCCTCAACCCACTCGGCGTTAAGCCTGTAGTGTTTGTTTTCTGCGTAGTCACTTTGTAAAAGGGTGTAGACAGTAGAGAGGGTTTTATCCGTCGACTATTCTGGTTTAAATAAAAGAATTGGTTCCAAAACTTAATGATGGTTGCGTGTTTGAGACTGTGAGCGATGCTCCAAAATATGTGATGTTTTAATGTTTTGAACTGTTGAGTGTTTATGATGGCTGAGAGCCATAGGTTTTAACCTTGTGTTGTGCATTCGAAACCCTAACCTATAGATTTCTATGGTAGCTTTCATAGTTCTATGTTAATTGATATCGGTGTTGTCGTTTTTGGTGATGGACGAGAGCCAAAACTCAATGTTTATTTTGCAACTTTGAAACCTTAACCTATTCGGTTTAGGAGGTGACCTTGGAAATTATGAGAGGTCGAACTTGAAAGTAGTGTTATAGGTCAAACCTGCACCTCTCTGTCCGTGATCACCTTGAGCTGTTGATCACACAAAAGGACAACTTAGATGGAGGAGCATGTTGACTCCAGATAAGACTGTGACTTACTCCACCTCTTTGCAAGACTGGAAAAACCCTACAAATGTCATTTTGAGACATGAGCGCTACTCTACTTCAATAGACTAGCACCTGTACCCTACTCCAGTATGCAATAGTAGTGCTCAATCCTCATGAGCTCTACTCCTCTTAAACAGAGTAGCACTCAACATTCAAAAAGTGATGAGAGCTAGTTTAAAACAACTATAGTAGCGCCCTGAGCACTACTTCACTGAGCAATAGTAGCGTACACCTGAAAAGATGATTAAAAAATAATTAATTTCACGAAGAGGATTAGTTGCAGTTGGTTTCCCAACTTCCCCAACTTCCTCCATAACCATCTCTCGACCTGAACTGCTTCCCTTGTCCTATAAATACAAGGAAGAATAAAGAGAGGGGTTAGAGACATGAATGTTATTAAGAGACTTTTAAAGAGAAGCTTGCATTGGAGGAGATTATGCTGGAAGAAATCCAAGCCAGAGAAGAGCAGGACCCCAGGATCAGGTTGCAGGAGCATGTCACAAAGTCAGGTATACTTTGTATCATCAATTTGCATTTGACAATAAAAGGTTGAAGCGTCTTTATTGTCCCAAATTAAGTGTTCATTGAAGTGATATACTTGTTTGGATCTGCTTTGGTTAATATTAGATGCTTAAATTGCTTTGTCTTTTTCATCATTATATATTATCCAAGATATGCTAAGAAAGGTACTTGCATTGCAGGTTTATTGAATGGGAGGTTGACTTGAGGATCAAGCGCAAGATCGAATAAGAGCTAGGATCAAACGTCATTCGAAAGGTATGTTCTCAAGACCTATAACCTATTTTTTTTCATGAACATCTCTGTAACACAGTTAATATGCTTACCTATCATCCCCTTTCAGTTGATAGTATCCATTTCCGTACTATAGGGTAGTTTTTCCCGCCAACAGAATGGCGACTCCACTGGGGATAATTGTGTTTTTGCTCTAGGAAACCTTTCTTGTTTGTCTTCCCATAACCATTTCAACTCCTTTTATGTGCTGAGAGACCCTGTAGGTACCCCCCTGCTTGTTTTTCTCTGCTTCAATCAGTCTTTTTGCATCTTTTCAAAGTCAATTTTTAACTTTTTAAGACCTGAGCGCTACTTTGTTATACATACAGTAGCGCCCATACACTACTTTGCTATACATACAGTAGCGCCCATCTCTTTAGGAGCGCTAGTTTCCCTACTGCACAGTAGGGTATATTCCTGTAGCCTTCTGTTAATGGTTTGGTTGAGTTTTCTGCCATTTTTTGTGGTCTTTTGACTTTGCTTTTAGATCTCCTTGACTGGTATTTGAGGTTTATAACTTTTCTTTAAGTCTTAGAACCTTTCTTTGAGTCTTTTTACAATCTTTAGATTGCTTGCTTACTTGTGGAATGTTTGGACTATTTATAACTCTTTTGGAAGACTAGGCTTTGTTCTTTAGTGAACACTTCCGCTTATTCTTGCCCTGACTGTGTGTTGCTGATTTATAAACCTGTATGCTTTGCATTCGCTGTTTGTAGCAACATTTTTTTCTCTTTACCTATCTTATCCTTTGTTTTAGGGTTTGGTCTATTTTGGAGACTTTAGGGTGTCTTCCGAACTTGTAGATTTCCAACCTTCTTTGACTTTTTGTCTTTTCTGGTTTCAAGTGTGTTTAAAGTGCTTTAGGCTGATTCATTTCTCAGTCCTTGTATTAGTAGGGTGGTTGTTAGCTTGCTTGCCTACCTTTTGCTTGGCATAGTGGTCTTGTTAGGGTTTGATGCTTTGGGTCAGTCCTCTTGTGTTGGATTCCCAGTTTTAAGTATCTTTCTCCTTTGTTTTCTCCCCACTTTGTTTCTGAGTATGAAGGCTTTTTCTTTTGCAAAAAACCTGTAGGACAAGTCTTTGTTGAGCTAATGCCTTGACAGCTGTAAGCTTAGGAACCATTTTTAGCCATACTTACACATCACACACGAGTCTTATTTGCTTTCCATGTTTATAGCTCTTTTTCGTTTATAATAACAGAAAAAACAAAAATTTGGTAGCTTAAGATTAATAAGGCTTATATTTGTTACAAGATAGCATAGATTGTTTTGTGTATAATTTCAAAAGAAAAAAAAAAAGAAATTTGATTAGATTTGCTCAGTTTTTCAGTTTGGAAAGAACTTTAAATGAAAAAATAAAAAAAAAGTTTTGTTGTCGAAAGTTAGAATTCATGCACTTTTGCTTTTCTGTTGCAACCATGCCACACAAACGCACTACCTTTTGAGTAATAACAGCCCTAAAAATCTTTAATAAAATTAAATAGAAACAATTTTTCTTTTTTAGGGATACACTACACCAACTAGTCTTGGTTAGGATCTTGGGTTTAAATCACCTTAAACCACCCAAGATCACACATTACGTAAAAATCGTAGTTCGACTATCACAGGTAAATCCACTTCACTCAAAGCTTGCTTGGGATTTATGCAGTAGGTCTTGTGAGATCAAATTGTTGGGAATACTCCTCCTCCTTTCTGTTTTGAGCATATACCAGGATGGGATCACGTTTGGGGACTCTTTTGAGTTTCGGGCTCAGTTACCCTGCCCACGCCTTCTGATTCGACTAGAGACTGTTCCCCCAGGAGTTTTCGGTGTTGTGGCATCCTTAATATTTGACCATAGGTTCAGACACAGGTGACAACGGAGGGTATATCTGCTGTACCTAGGACAGACGTGGGAGGAAATCCCTTGTAGGTCTTTGGGAGGGTGGTTGGGTGATTCCAGTGCTTGCACCCTTTGTCATTGTATTGTGGACCCAAGGTCACTGTTCTTCATCCTTCATTGATCTGTTTTGGGCCCTCATCATCCCAGACTCTTCTCCGGAAGGCATCTTGTTTGCTTGGTTTGCATACTTAGGACTTTTTAGTTGGTGTGTTGTTTTCCCCCCTAGTCTTAGTGGCCACTAGGTTTTCTAGTTTTATTTTTATATATAATTGTGGAGAACCAAGAACTTTGTAGATCGAGAAGGCTTCAAAACCTTCAGCCACTTACAATAGAACCATTACCGCCAGCTAGACGAAAGCGGGTAAACCCCAGTGTTCCTTTGGAAACCATTCCTGGAATAGAACTTCCTGAGGAAATTTTTACAATGGAAAATCCTGAAATAGGAATTCCTGAAAAACTACCACTTGAAATTGAGTTTCCTAAAGAGCAACAAACTGCAATAGAAAACCCTGAAATAGAGGTTCCTGAGGAACCACAACCGAGTACTCCAGATCGGCGACATTTTGGTTCAGTTGAGATAGAAGATCTTACTTCTGCGGAGTACATCACTCCCTTTAATCCTCCTCTCACTAATCCTAGAAATCCGCTTCTGTTACCCGTTGGTTTCCAGCAGCCCGATTATAGTGCATATAATTTCTTGCCTGGACATTTTATGTCTAATCTAGGAGGTGAACAGGGAGTTCCACAAACTCCCACCATAGGTATCAACACTAACACTGTAAATCCTCCTTTTACTTCTACACCGAGTTCGGCACAGACAACCTCTGTGTCCACTCTGTCCTTCAGTTTTAATACTGGTACGTTAGGTATGTCGAGTTAAACAACTATGGCATCTACCTCTACACCTACTTTTGGACATAGCAGTACAGCCAATTTAGTGCCACCTCTTGTGTTTCAACTGTTATATCATATACCCAGTACTTGGATTTCCACACCCGCTGTAGGGCCAAGTGCTTCTGCAACTGTGCCTGTCATGAGTACCATGACCGCACCGTCTACGTCAGCTACCACTAGATTTAATACCTTTGTAGGTCCCAACATGAATCAAGGTAATATGCCTGCAGGTAACGTCCCTTTTTCCTTATTTTCAGGAGGAGGGGCTAATATTTTTAACCACCAATATGGCGGGGTTAACACCCAGCCACAGTGGACGAACCCACAGAGCACTAACCCACTTTCATATGGGTGGGGAAATTTCAATAATAATTTCGCGCAACAACAGATGGCAGGGGGCAACCCCTACTAGCAAATAGTTTGGGGCAACCCCTATCAACAGATGGTAGGTGGAAACCCCTATCAGTAGATGGTCAGGGGAAACCCTTACCAACAGATGGTTGGGGGTAACCCCTACCAGCAGACAGCTAGGGGCAACCCCTACCAACAATTCACGGGTCAAGCTATGGGTGGTTCCCCTTTTTCGACCCCATCTTATCAAGTACTGTCTTATCGGCCTCGTTTACCATTTCTGGCAACTTTAAATTTGCCAGATCTTTCCAAGCTGACCAACGATCCAGTGTACCATAACGCTACATGGCCACTAGTTCCTACCAAGTTACCTTCGGACATTCCAAAGTTCGAAGGCAAAACAGGTGAAGACCCAAGTGACCATGTCACTACTTTCCATTTATGGTGCTCCTCGAACTCATTAAATGAAGATTCCATTAGATTGAGACTGTTCCAAAGGACTTTAACCGGTGTTGCAGCCAAATGGTACATTGAGTTACCTGCAACTACATTCTTTAATTTTGGGGATCTCGCAACTGTCTTTTTGAATCACTTCCAGCTTCCTGTTCGGTATGATGCTGGAACAGAACTTTTGTCTACATTTAGGAAAAATAAAGCCACTCATTTACCTGATCACATTCAGGAGTGGTGAAGACGGAAGAGGCTCTTTAAATCCAACATACCTCCAGAATTCCTTCTTGAGTGGTATTTGAAATTACTCCTTCCTTACATTTCTAAGGAAGTAGCTACTTCTGGAGTGTCTAACGAGGAAGAAGCCATCCTACGGACCCAGTAGTTAGATCTCATTTACGCACAATCTGGGTTACTGTATGAGATCATACCTAATGCACCGCGATCGAATACCGATCTGAGTACACCTAAACCTGGACCACATGCTGACGGCATAGTGGGTTCAGTTGACTCTGCAGCTTTCGAAGCATTGACCAAACAGGTTCATGCCTTATCTATCAAACAATCGACTGCAGAAGTTTCTTCTGTCACAACCTCTCCTTCTACTTCTGAATTTGTCAACCAAGTTCAGAACAATCAAAAGGGCCCTCGGCATCCCAATAACAAATAAAAGGGAAAGAAAGGAGGGGGGAACCATCAGAAGCCCAAAAAAGAGAATGCCGAGGAGGGTAAAAAAGAGAAAAAGAAGGTTAAGTTCCCTTGTAAACTTTGCAAGCAGGACCACTTTACTCACCAATGCCCTCTGCTTGAAGAAGCCCAGAAGCTATTACAAGAAAAGAAGCCTGCCGTACTGAAAGATCCATTCCCTAAGGGGAAGAGCTCAGCTTCTGGCACCTCCAACACTAGGGGCACTACACATGTTATGGTTGATCAAAATTTTATTAACATGGTTAATTCGGATGCACTCTTACAAACAAGAGGCAGGAATTATACCCCGGACGCACAGAAAAAGGATAAAGAGATTCTAGAATCCTCCACTCCACTCCACATACCTATGGACCTAATGCCTAAGATCCCGAAAGGTGTCTTGAAATGAACATCACACAATCCCAACACTCGGGATGCCTCCAACTACAATGTGGTTGAAGATTTAGCCCAGACCCCTTGTGCCATGTCTACCTTAGAAGTCTTGCAAAGTTGTCCTTTACAACGGAATGCACTTCTAGAAGCTATTGGAAGTATGGAATCCTCTAGCATGTCTGCGTGATTTGATATGGCTGATGTCAAATACCGGTTGCCCTACCACGTTGCTCTTCAGATTGAAGTCATACATGGCCCAATGACCATCAAACGAGCTGTCGTAGATGAGGGCACGTCGACCTACATAATGTCAATTTCCTATTGGAAAGCTTTGGGTTCCCCCGAGTTAGCCCCTTCTAACACACTACTTACTGCATTTGATGGTAGTACTTTCCGTCCACATGGGGTTTTGCCATCATTTGATGTCACATTGGCTGGTAAGACAGTTGCTGTAGAAGTAGAAGTTCTAGATGCTCCGCTTGATTACAATATGTTATTAGGCAGGAGTTGGACATATGCCATGCGAGCTATTGCATCAGTATTTTTTCGAGTTTGTCATGTCCCAAATTTGGAATTGGGTCACAATGGCCTAATCACATTAGCCATATTCATTAGAGTTTGCAAAGTTGATGTTAAGGGTCAAATAATTGCCAAGGAGGAAAATTACTAGTTTCCTAGGTTTGGGGTGGAAGCTTTGGGATTTGGAATAATGGGGATAATAAATGATGTTTGAACATTAGAATGGCATAAATATTTAATAAAGGAGCTAAATAAATATATACAAGTGAAAATCAAAGTGGCATTTCATCATGAAGACACATGGAGGAAGTGGGACCCACATATGGCTAGATTTCCCCACTACATTTGGCATCATTCTCTCACCAATTCGAATTCAAGGTGAATGGTAACATAATTGGGGAAGTCCAAAAGGTATTATTCATGGCATAACTCATCCAAGGTCGAAATATAGAGGAAGAGTAACTCCCATGGAAGAGGAAGAGGCAATTTGGAGCTAGTGAGACACTTGGGCTAGATTCCCTAGCTCTATGACAACAATGATGAAGATGCTATGACACCTATGACACAAATCAGACCTGAAGGCTGACATATGACATATATGACATGTTAGGGCTAAAAATAGACTCCAAGAGGGCGCTCAAGGGTGTTAGGGCAGCTAATATGCTTCCACATGTGATTTGGTGGAAGTGGGAGACTAGGAATTGTTGTACAAGTGGCATTCTTTGGAATCTCTTCCCAACTTGAGTTGGCATGAGTCTCTTGGAAGGAATTCGACCCATGGAGGCCATTAGAACTTTATAAATGTCAATAACAAAGAAGGAAACCAGCTTTTGATCATTTGTAGAATTTGTAATTGCATTTGTGAAGAGGGAGAGCTAGTGGATGACTAGTTTCTTGCCTTAGCCAATTTCGAGGGTGAAAGATTCCCATCCAAGTTGGTAATTGGAAAGGCCATTCAGACCTTTCATTTGGAGCTTTAATGGAGTCTTTATTTTCAGGTGTAAGCTACAGGGCAGCTCATGGTTTCTTCTATTGCAGCTCACTCCTTCAACCATTTCCGGTTTTGATGGCATATTCTTGATCCTTGAGGGAGGGCGTTTTTGGTGAGCTATTGTACTCTTTGGGGAAGCTTTTAATGCCCCATTTATTTTGTAATATGAATTAAATACTCTGTTCTTCATCTCCAAAAAGTTTCAGGTCGAAATTCCAAGTAGAAATGTATAAATCTCATTTTTAATGGAAGAACAATGCCATTTCCCCACTACCTTGTTGTGAGCCAATGTATTGATGATGATTTCGAATGGATGGATGATTCTCTGATATATTTGTGGTCAATATAATTCCATGGATGTCTTCTACAAGTTTCATGTACTGTACTTGAACATTTGAAGTATTTTTACTTAGTTTAATTGCACTGGGAGAAGAAATAGTGCCATTTCCCCAAGGGTCGAATTGGTGATTTTTGCAGTTGAATGGGAGAGGGTTGGAACAGATATAATAATCAATTAATGGTGCACATGAGACCTTAATAACATCCTTAATACATTCCCTACCTCTTTTCAGAAATTTGAGTGGCTTTGGAGGCATTTGGGAAGCCATTTTCAATACTTACCCCAGGGGGATTTGAACCCCAAATTACTAGTAAAATTGCATACTTGGTCCAGAATCTTAAGAGAGTTTGCAGAGGTATTTTGGTGGCCATATATCATCCATGAACATCATATTCAAGTCTTAATATCATTCATACACCTTCCTTGAAGATTTGAAGGCATTTGGAGTCAATTCGAGACATAGAGACCAATACTAGTCAAAGGCAAATTACTAGTAAAGTTCCCTACATTGGCCAGAATTGAAAGAGTATTTACAGAAGTATTTTAAAGGTCCAAAGGCATCCCTGAAACACATATTTATGTTCTAATATCATTCATATACCTTCTCAGAAGATTTGGGATCATTTGGGGCAAATTTGGGACCTAGAGATCCAAACTAGTCAAAGGTCGAACTAGGGAAAAAAGTGGAAAATTGCAATTTTAATAAAATTCTTAATAAGGGACATTACAGAGTTGTTGTGTTCCCATTTGAAGGTAAGGTCGTTACAGTCGATCAACTTTCTTTCACTCAGAGAAACAAACAGACTTCTTCAGAGACCACAATTCCCTTAGTTGATCAAACCACCCCGGTTAATGAGAGTTTAGGAGTAGGGCTTTACGGGTCGTTAATAGGCCCTTTCGACCTTCCCTCCCTTGTTCTTTTTATGTGTTCTGAAGTGGGTACTGCTACCGAAACATTCACGGTTGGTTTAAGAATTGATCCTTGGATCCTTCCCACTACGTCAGAACCTTTTGTGCCTCCATCCATTGCAAAAGTGGCCTATATGGAAGCACAACATGCTGCAATGGAACATACCATGACTCCGCCAGTCTCTGCTGAGTCAGATATGGACTATGCTCCGGCATGGTCATTGAATTCCACCCACTCGTTCGATTGTTTAGACACGGTTTTGCCGTCTGATGAAGCTATATTAGAAGTCATGATGGGCCTGGACCAACCATGGGAACATATGCATCATAGGTCCTACATGCTTCCAGATCTAGACAGGATTGAGAGAGGGGAATTCCCTATGAGACCCGGTGGATTTGTTGATTTCTCATCTTTTCCTTCTACTTCGAGAGCTTTTTATGCTGAGGGAAATATGGCTAATATATCAAGAACAATTCCGATTAACATTTCCACCAAACCCAGGGTCGTGGAAAACATCTTTATTGGTCCAGACTGTTCTCCCGAAGATATCGCTCTGTATACAAAAATTTTCAAAGAATTCCACGACGTTTTTGCCTGGTCATATGAGGAGATGCCAGGTATAGACCCAGCCATCGTGGAGCATGTCATCATGACATACCCTAACGCAAAACCTGTGAGACAAAAGCTCCGTCCTGTGAACCCTAGAAAAGCAGCCGCCATCAAGGTAGAGGTTGAAAAGTTGCTTAAAGCCAGTTTCATCTATCCGATTGACATGACGGAATGGGTTTCAAACCCTATTCCGGTTGATAAGAAGCAAGGTACCATTAGAGTCTGTACTAACTTCCGGGACTTGAACAAAGCTTGTCCGAAAGATAACTATCCTACACCGTTTATTGATCAAATCATAGATGCTTGTGCGGGACATGAGATGTTCTCTTTCATGGACGGATTTTCGGGATACAATCAAATACAAATCAAACCCGAGGATCAGCATAAAATAGCTTTCATTTGCCCGTGGGGGACCTTCAGTTACCGGAAGATGCCATTTGGCTTGAAGAATGCTGGAGCTACCTTCCAGCGTGCGATGAATTTTCATGATATCAAACACACAGTAGAACCTTACTTGGATGATCTCCCGGTGCGATCTCGAAAGAGATGGGATCATCCAGCTCATCTTAGACAGGTGTTTGAAAGATGCAGACAATATAAGATTCGTTTGAATCCTAATAAGTGTGTGTTCTGTGTCGAATCGGGATGTCTACTGGGATTCATTGTCTCCATTCATGGCATAATGGTCGACCCGCTGAAAGTAGAGGCAATTGTAAATCTGCCTCCTCCTCGCACCTTGCGACAAATCCAAAGTCTGCAAGGCATGTCTAATTTCTTACGGCGATTCATCATAAACTATGCTAAAATTAATAAAGGTTTTATGAGGCTACTTAGACAAGACTGCTACTTTGTGTGGGACGAGGCTGCTCAAGCATCCTTTGAAGCCTTAAAAAAGGCACTACTTTCAGCACCCTTTTTGAGCCTGCCAGACTACGCAAAAGATTTTCTTTTATATCTGGCAACGTCTCTTAATACAATTGGTATAGTATTAGTTCAGGAAGATGATACTCTCCATGAGCATGTTATCTACTATCTTTCTCGTGCATTGATAGCCCCTGAGGTTAAATATTTGCATGTTGAGAAGTTAGCACTTGCCGCGGTCTATGCAGTACAGAGGCTTCGTCACTATATACTTTTACGAACTACTACTGTGATAGCAGAAGTCAATCCTTTCCAGTACGCTCTCACCCGACGAATCATCGATGGGAAATATAATAAATGGATTGTAATCCTACAAGAGTTCGATTTGGTCTTCCAATCGGCCAAGTCGAAGAAATCACTAGTGTTCGCTGAGTTAATCTCAGAGTTTTCGAGTGACCTAGAGTACGTTGAGGAAGAAACATCATTCCCAGATGAACATATCTTCCTCATTGCTTCCTCTGACCCATGGTATGGGGATATCTTAGTATATCTCCAGAATTTGAGGTGTCCTATTACTTCTTCTTGAGAAAAGCGACGCAAGCTCAAAAGCCATGCGAAGAACTACCTCATCATCTCAGATACTTTGTATCGACGTGGGGTAGATTCCATTTTATGACATTGCTTAACTCGAGAAGAAGCTGAAGCAGTATTAAATGATGCCCATAGTGGAGCTTGTGGGGGACATCTTTCTGGTTGGCAACAGCTTAGAAGATACTGCGTGCCGGATATTTTTGGCCCACGATCTTTAAAGATTGTGTAGAAGCCGTGAAACGCTGTCGTCCGTGTCAGTTTTTCACTAAGAAAATGAGGGCACACCCAGCTCCTCTTCATCCTGTGATTACAGTAGGTCCCTTCACAAAATGGGGGGTTGATTACATGACTCGTAATCTAGTTTTGGCTGGAGGACATCATTACATTATCGTTGTCATTGACTACTTTACTAAGTGGGCGGAGGCAATGCCTAATTTCAAGGCAGATGGAGAAACTGCCACTTATTTCGTGTTAAATCAGATTATTGCATGGTTTGGCATACCTAAAGAGATAGTGACTGATCATGGCAGTCATTTCCAGAATAGCATGATGACTGAGTTGTATACAATGCTTGGTTTTCAACAAGAACATTCGTTTTCATACTATCCACAGGCGAATGGACAAGTCGAAGTAGTGAACAAAACTTTAAAGGTTATACTGCAAAGAACTGTTAATGCCAGTCGAAATAACTAGCACATCATGTTGTACCCGGTTCTTTGGGCTTACCGAGCTAACGTTAAGACTTCTACCGGATTCTATCCCTTCTAACTTGTGCATGGGATAGAAGCAGTCGTACCAATTGAATGCGAGATTCCTACACTAAAACTAGTCATTCAGTTACTACTGGATACTTCAATACTAGAAGAACGTTTGTTACACTTAGAAAATCTAGATGAACAGCGCCGCGACGCGCTCACAACAAACGAGGTCCACAAAAAATGAGTCAAAAGACAGTATGACAAGTCCGTTAGAACTAGGGTTTTCCTTGAAGGAGACTTGGTCCTACTTTGGGATCAAGACAAACAACCCCTAGGACCTGGAAAATTCAAGTCCAGGTGGCTCGGACCTTATATAATTTTCAAACTACTGAAGAAAGGTGCCTATGAACTGATAGATTACGAAGGTAATAAGTTGGCCGAGCCTATAAATGGGCTCTACCTGAAGAAGTACTACGCATAGGCTGACATACTTTTTCTTGTAACATAGCTGTATATTTTTGTAGAGATATTTTTCGTTATGCTTGTTAGTTAATCTTATGTGTGTTTTTAGTTTCATGTAGCAGATGTCGACCGAACATTTCCTAGGATTTGCTGATGGCGCTAGTCTCCACACCTATCAGTTGGTTGCAGCAGATTGGGTCATTTACTCACCCGCTGGCCAACTTGTCTCTTCTTGGGGGGTTTGTTTGGGTCCCAAGACGAATAACGTGGCTGAATACAGTGCAGTTATAGAACTTCTCCGAGATGCTCTCAGTCATGGTATTTCACATTTGGAGGTAAGACTTTACTCACAACTAATTGTATTTCAGTTAACAGGTGTCTACCAGATTAGAGATCCTGGATTGCTACGTTAGTTTCTACGAGTTAGACTATTGGAAAGACAGTTTGATTCTATTATATATGAACACATTCCAAGAAATTTAAATGCATTAGCTAATTCATTAGCAAACTATGTGTTAGATTGGCATTTGTATCATACACTTTCATAAACAACATTGCACACATCAAATTCAAACACATACACATGTAAATAACCGATACTGTATATAGCCAATACTGTATCAAAAAATATATGAGTTTTGGATCACAAGTCTATCAAGTCATTTCATAAAAGTACAAAACTGGGCATAGTGGCCTCAAAAATATACATAGAATGTATCCCTCTCTTATGGAGAAGGAGGGACCTCATCATCATCTACTACATTGCGATAACATATGACTAGCCTAGCTATCTTCCGCAGCACCGTAAGCCATGTTGGGGGCACCCCAACTACATCTTCCTGCATATCAATAGGTATCTGATCCATACGATATGTAGGAACTTCATGAGTCAACCGACTCACTTTTCTCTCTATGGTCCCCAACATAGCATCTGCTATAGTAATATCAGCTGGCCTCACAAAGATGGTAGGATGTCCCTCGGGATGGACAAGCCCAATATCTACATATGACACTTGTTTGGCACTTCAAAATTCATTCATAAAAATCAAATACTTGAAAAGTTTGAAAAAATTAAATAATTCTCAAAATTAAACATACCAATATCTCCCCAGGCTCCACGTGGAGGAAGCACCAGTTCTGGATCATGACGGAAATCCAATCCAGCATATGGAAACTGCTCAAAGGCGGGCACTTGCCTCTCCCACCACCCCCAGAAATCATCAGTATGATAACAGTAGTGACTTTCCCCACCACCCTGGCGGAGGAATATGTCACCCCAACGGCCTAGTCTGGGCTCACGGGGGTTAACCTGAGGTAGAGGCATCCCCAAACTAATAGCAGGAATCCTCTCAAAGAAGAAAGTACACAAAATGCTACCATACCCAAAATTCTTCATTGTGTCGGATTTACAACCTGTCAATTGAGCTTTCATGCTCGCCAGTAAACTAGTACACCATTCGTATACATGACCTTGTAAGCATTGTATGCCAACATGCATAGAGTGCCTGGAAGCTAGGAGTAGTGAGGAACTACCTGCCACTTAGTTAATCATACTCACTATCACCTTCAAGGGGAGGCCTTCAATGGTAGAAATCAAGATTTGGCTTCCTAATTTCTCAGCTCCAGCCACACAATATGTATTCAAGTATTCTTGCACAGACCTTATGCCCACACGAGAAGACCCTTTCAGATTTATTACATCTCCCCTCCGTGAGAGACCAGTAATGAAATAAATGTCATCAAATGTAAGCTCCAAATTTTGCCCGCAGATGACAAAAGTATTGGTATCCACATCCCAGTACTGAATAATTCTTCGAAATAATTTGTTTAGGGCCCTCATGTTTACGGTTCGGTAAAACTTCAATAAAATGCATCTTCGGAGAGCGTGGAGAGTGGCTGGGTCCTGCATGGCCAGCCTATCCATGTCCTCATGTTCTCTCTCCCTCCATTGAAGAACCATCCTGCACAAAAAGTGACAATTTTTCAGTCTCGGTGCTTGTTTTTAAAGTTTCAGGCTTGAGCGCTACTGTGTATACTACACAGTAACGTGTGAGCGCTACTCTGTGTGAGCATAGTAGCGCTCATCTCCTTCACACTCTACTGCTCTTGTTACACAGTAGCGCCCGCGCACTAAACGTTGTCAGCATTGTCTAGCAAGCAGTTTTAGGCTCAAAAAATGAAAACTAAACCATAAAAATGCAAGTGGGGAAGATTCTAACTTACTGGTGGAAGAATAACGGTGTTTGGATGCCTAATTTGATCGCCACGGAGATTTGAAAATGCAAAGTTTGCCCCAATTTTTGCCCTACAAAAACAAATTGGAAATTGAGTTTTTAAAATGAAATTATATATATGAATTGGATTTTAATTTTTACCCACCATTGTTTAGTTCTCTATAGTTTCAAATTTTATCAAAATGACCTAATTAATCAATTGAAACATACATATGGTGTAATACTTATGTTCACTTATCCAGCTCTCATTTTTCCTTAAATTTTTGTAGGATCGATCTCCTAAATTTAAAATTCTCGATGTTAGACCTTGTCAACTAGTTAATAGTTCAAATTCATGTATCATTAGAGATTTTTTGTAGCCTTTACTAATATTTTGTTGAAGACCTAGTTTTGGAAGATTATGAAGCTATGATCCGAGGAGCTGACCTTTAAGTCATTTTAAGCTCTTGTTTGGACTATTTAAACCTAAACAAGATTGTCGAGCAAGCTTGTCCTCTTCGAGCTCATTAAAGTAATCGAAGGCTCATCCACTCGGGTATAGAATTATCCCTTTTCCGGGCCTAGGTGGATTAACTACGGAAAAGGTATACTCTAGGTATACTTATGTATGCGCTAGAAGAGTTCTTCTCCCTTTGTTTTATACTTTTTCGGGGGAGGAGACTAACTGCATGAAAAAGGACCTTTTGGAGCCTTTCTTTATGGTATTCAGGCTCTCTAAACATGAAAATACCAAGCGAGCATTCACCTACTTGGGCTCAATGTGAAATCCACGAGAGGGTAAGTAGAGGATTGTTTAAGTTTTTCAACTCTATAAACAAGAAAACACCGCCGAGCACAGACCAATCCGGGATCGATATAAAATCCACGGATAGGTGAAAAGAGGATTGTTTAAGTTTTTCAGACTCTATAAACAGGAAAACACCGGCGAGAATTAATCTACTTGGGCTTGATATTAAAATCCAGGAGCAGATATATGGAGTTATTGTTTAAGTTTTTTCAAACTCCTTAAAATTGAAAACACCGTCGAGCAAGAACAGATCTCGGCTCGATATTAAAATCCAGAGATCAGTAATATAGAGTAATCTTCTATCTCTTCTTCGAACTCTGTAAACAATGAAGAAGGTCCTGAGTCTTCCTCCCATGGGCTCGTTAAACTTTTTACATGGTTGGATGTATTGAGTTTTCATTCTTTCTTGGACTCATTAAAACAACAAGAAAGGTATTGTTTTATCTAAAAAGAATAAGGGATTGGAAATATGTGTCATATCTTCAATGTCAAAGGCAGTTCAGTCAGTCCTATCCTTGAACACAGCACCTACTTGAGTCTATCTTGTCGGTTGGGTTTAATTTTTGACCTCAGGGTGAACCTGATCTCCAAGTTGTTTACTCCCCCGATTGGTTATTCTTCCAACCATATGGAGGGTCTGATAATGTCTCTTACATTTCAGGCTTATCATTTACCCCATTATGTCAAAAACTGCCTGAGTCACTTTGTGTCGTGCTCATTGTTCAAGGATATACCCTGTGTCGGCCATTCTGCAGTTTACCTTGACCTCATGTGTCGGCCATCCTAGTGTCAGTCTTGTTACATATTACTCCATATCAACTCATACCAGTTGAGTGTTCCTCGAGTTGGATGATGGAGGATGCCTTAAGGCCTCCCTTCCAACGAACTTCTTTCCATCGACATCAACCCATTTTACTCTGGGAATAAAGTTTAGAGTTTCGGTTAGTACCTTGGAGATTGCAGTCACCAATGAAAATTTTCCTCGTTGTTGAATGTTGAGAATACATCAATGTCTCTTATTCGATAGGATTCCCAAGTGTTCAACTTCAAGTCCATCTATTCACACTTGGTGAATCGTACTTGGTACCTTGGGCCCCATCATCGTTATCGGTGGAATTCCTCGCATTTGTTAACGGTATACATCAATGATCGGTAATCAAACAATACCCCCCATGTTTGACTGTCAGCTCATCTATTCACATGGTTAGGGTTTGTACCTAGAGTTGTTTTGGATGAAGACCTTGGGATTTTGGATGACATTACCTCATTCTGTTATCACCCAAGTTGAGCAAGACTAAGCCTCACTTATATTCGGCTCTCCATGAGTCATAGATCCAGTTTATTGTTATGGCTATGATCTCTCAGTTTGACATGGATCCACTCTTGTATTCCAAGTGGCCATGCTATATATACATCTCCTTGTTATGTATCGAAGATCATGTTGTATCACAATGCACATCCATATGATGTCAAAAATGTAATTGCTTACTGACCTTGATCTTTGTTTTAGGTGTTCTTGTGACTTGTTTTTGCGGTTCCTTGCTCCTCCTTTGGCTTTGGATTATAATGTATTTCAGCCATCGTTTCCCTCTGACCTATCACATTAGGGGGCATTTTTTATAGGTCAAACCTGCACCTCTCCGTCCGTTATCACGTTGAGCTGTTGATCACACAAAAGGAAAACTTGGATGGAGGAGCATGTTGGCCCCAGATAAGACTGTGACTTACTCCACCTCTTTGCAAGACTGGAAAAACCCTACAAATGTCATTTTGAGACATGAGCACTACTCTACTTCAATAGACTAGCGCCTGTACCCTACTTTAGTATGCAATAGTAGCACTCAATCCTCATGAGAGATACTCCTCTTCAACAGAGTAGCGCTCAACATTCAAAAAGTGATGAGTGCTAGTTTAAAAACACTATAGTAGCGCCCTGAGCGCTACTTCATTGAGCAATAGTAGCATACACCTCAAAAGATTATTAAAAAATAATTAATTTCACGAAGAGGATTAGTTGCAGTTGGTTTTCCAACTTCCCCAACTTCCTCCATAACCATCTCTCAACTTGAACTGCTTCCCTTGTCCTATAAATACAAGGAAGAATAAAGAGAGGGGTTAGAGACATGAATGTTATTAAGAGACTTTTAAAGAGAAGCTTGCATTGGAGGAGATTATGCTGGAAGATATCCAAGCCAGAGAAGAGCAGGACCCTAGGATCAGGTTGCAGGAGCATGTCACAAAGTCAGGTATACTTTGTATCATCAATTTGCATTTGACAATAAAAGGTTGAAGTGTCTTTCTTGTGCCAAATTAAGTGTTCATGGAAGTGATATACTTGTTTGGATCTGCTTTGGTTAATATTGGATGCTTAAATTGCTCTGTCTTTTTCATCATTATATATTATGCAAGATACGCTGAGAAAGGTACTTGTATTGCAGGTTTATTAAATGGGAGGCTGACTTGAGGATCTAGCGCAAGATCGAATAAGAGCTAGGATCGAACGTCATTCGAAACGTATGTTCTCAAGACCTATAACCTATTTCCTTTCATGAACATCTCTGTAACACAGATAATATGCTTACCTGTCATCCCCTTTCAGTTGATAGTATCCGTTTCCTTACTATAGGGTAGTTTTCCCCGCCAACAGACTGGCGATTCCGCTGGGGATAATTGTGTTTTTTCTCTAGGAAACCTTTCTTGTTTGTCTTCCAAAAACCATTTCAACTCCTTTTATGTGCTGAGAGACCCTGCAGGTACCCCCTTGCTTGTTTTTCTCTGCTTCAATCAGTCTTTTTGCATCTTTTCAAAGTCAGTTTTTAACTTTTTAAGACCTGAGTGCTACTTTGTTATACATACAGTAGCGCCCATACGCTACTTTTCTATACATACAGTAGCGCCCATCTCTTCAGGCGCGCTAGTTTCCCTACTGCATAGTAGGGTATATTCTTGTAGCCTTCTGCTAATGGTTTGGTTGAGTTTTATGCCTTTTTTGGTGGTCTTCCGACTTTGCTTTTAGATCTCCTTGACTGGTATTTGAGGTTTATAACTTTTCTTTAAGTCTTAGAACCTTTCTTTGAGTATTTTTACCATCATTAGATCGCTTGCTTACTTGTGGAATGTTTGGACTATTTATAACTCTTTTGGAAGACTAGGCTTTGTTCTTTAGTGAACACTTCCACTTATTCTTGCCCTGACTCTGTGTTGCTGATTTATAAACCTGTATGCTTTGCATTCGCTGTTTGTAGCAATATTTGTTTTCTCTTTACCTATCTTATCCTTTTTTTTAGGACTTGGTCTGTTTTGGAGACTTTAGGGTGTCTTCCGAACTTGTAGATTTCCAACCTTCTTTGACTTTTTGTCTTTTCTGGTTTCAAGTGTGTTTAAAGTGCTTTAGGCCGATTCATTTCTCAGTCCTTGTATTAGTAGGGTGGTTGTTAGCTTGCTTGCCTACCTTTTGCTTGGCATAGTGGTCTTGTTAGGGTTTGATGCTTTGGGTCAGTCCCCTTGTGTTGGATTCCTAGTTTTAAGTATCTTTCTCCTTTGTTTTCTCCCCACTTTGTTTTCGAGTATGAAAGGTTTTTCCTTTGCAAAAAACCTGTAGGACAAGTCTTTGTTGAGATAGTGCCTTGACAGCTGTAAGCTTAGGAACCATTTTTAGCCATACTTACACATCACACACAAGTCTTATTTGCTTTTCATGTTTATAGTTCTTTTTCGTTTATAATAACAGAAAAAGAAAAAATTTGGTAGCTTAAGATTAATAAGGCTTATATTTGTTACAAGATAGCATAGATTGTTTTGTGTACAATTTCAAAAGAAAAAAAAAAAAAAATTTGATTAGATTTGCTCATTTTTTCAGTTTGGAAAGAACTTTAAATGAAAAAATAAAAAAAAAGTTTTGTTGTCGAAAGTTAGAATTTATGCACTTTTGCTTTTCTGTTGCAACCACGCCACACAAACGCACTACCTTTTGAGTAATAACAGCCCTAAAAATCTTTAATAAAATTAAATAGAAACATTTTTTCTTTTTTAGGGATACACTACACCAACTAGTCTTGGTTAGGATCTTGGGTTTAAATCACCTTAAACCACCCAAGATCACACATTACGCAAAAATCGTAGTTCGACTATCATAGGTAAATCCACTTCACTCAAAGCTTGCCTAGGATCTATGCAGTAGGTCTTGTGAGATCAGATTGTTGGGAATACTCCTCCTTCTTTCTGTTTTGAGCATATGCCAGGATTGGATCGCGTTTGGGGACTCTTTTGAGTTTCGGGCTCAGTTACCCTTCCCACGCCTTCTGATTCGACCAGAGACTATTCCCCCAGGAGTTTTTGGTGTTGTGGTATCCTTAGTATCTGACCATAGGTTCATACATAGGTGACAGCGGAGGGTATATCTGCTGTACCTAGGATAGACGTGGGAGGAAATCCCTTGCAGGTCTTTGAGAGGGTGGTTGGGTGATTCCAGCGCTTGCACCCTTAGTCATTGTATTGTGGACCCTGGGTAACTGTTCTTCATCCTTCGTTGATCTGTTCTGGGCCCTCATCATCCCAGACTCTTCTACGGAAGGCATCTTGTTTGCTTGGTTTGCATACTTAGGATGTTTTAGTTGGCATGTTGTTTTCCCCCTAGTCTTAGTGGCCACTAGGTTTTCTAGTTTTATTTTTATATATAATCGTGGAGAACCAAAAACTTCGTAGATCGAGAAGGCTTCAAAACCTTCCGCCACTTAGAACAGAACCATTACCGCCAGCTAGACAACAGCGAGTAAACCCCAGTGTTCCTTTGGAAACCATTCCTGAAATAGAACTTCCTGAGGAAATTTTTACAACGGAAAATCCTGAAATAGGAATTCCTGAGGAACTACCACTTAAAATTGAGTTTCCTGAAGAACAAAAAACTGCAATAGAAAAACCTGAAATAAAGGTTCCTGAGGAACCACAACTGGGTACTCCAAATCAACGACATTTTAGTTTAGTTGAGATTGAAGATCTTACTTTTGCATAGTACAGCACTCCCCTTAATCCTCCTCTAACTAATCCTAGAAATCCTCTTCTGTTACCCGTTGGTTAATGCTCATTTTACTGCTACATCGAGTTCGACACAGACAACCTCTGTGTCCACTCTGTCCTTCAGTTTTAATACTGGTACATTAGGTATGCCGAGTTCAACAACTATGGCATCTACCTCTACACCTACTTTTGGACATAGCAGTACAGCCAATTTAGTGCCACCTCCTGTGTTTCAACCGTTATATCATATACCCAGCACTTGGATTTCCACACCCGCTGTAGGGCCAAGTGCTTCTGCAACTATGCCTATCATGAGTACCATGACCGCACCATCTATGTCAGCTACCACTGGATTTAATACCTTTGCAGGTCCCAACATGAATCAAGGTAATATGCCTACAGGTAACGTCCATTTTTCCTTATTTTCAGGAGGAGGGGGTAATATTTTTAACCAGCAATATGGCGGGGCTAATACCCAGCCACAGTGGACGATGTAAAATTAGTCACAGCAGATCTAATGAACAAGTAAATCAATCACAACAGATGAATATAGAAAATATGGTGTAAAACTGTGCAAAACATGCAGCAGTGCTCAATATCCCAGAAAGGGTGAATGAATTACAATAGAATACGATCTCTGTCAATGAGCAATTCGAATTGACTAAGTAGGCCATTCGAATCACTGAATGGAGTAGCTTGACTCCAACTAGGAGTCCTGATCATCAATCGGTGGTGGTCATCAATGCACAAGAACCAGTCATCCAGGTGTCAATCTGAGTCTAACTGAGTGTGTCATGTGTAACTGAAGTGTGTAGCACTGATTAAGGGAAGGAGGCTCAGTGGGGGGGCGCATGGGAGACTAACTGAAGTCAGAACAAGTCATCTAGTCAAACTGGAGGTCCAACGGAAGTGAAACAGTCAGTCGGGAGTGAAACTAGCCTCAAATCAGGGAGAATCGGAGCTAACTGAATGTAACTGAAGTGGAAATGCAGTGGTAGGTGAACAAGTGCGCCCTTCTCTGGCAGTAGGTGAGAAGTGGGCGCCTTTCAGCCTAGGAGGGATAAAACTCTGTAGTAAGTGGCTCCCGGGTGCTAGAATGAGGTGGCTAAGGTGCTGGAGGCATCAAACTGGTGACTGGGATGCATGCAAGTGCATGCAAACCCTAGATTTTGTATGCAAACCCTAATTGCATGCAAGATCCTGAAAAAGATGATGTGGATATCCGAACAGACGAACCCACAGAGCACTAATACACTTTCATATGGGTGGGTAAATTTCAATAATACTTTCACGCAACAACAGATGGCAGGGAGAAACCCCTACCAACAAATAGCTGGGGGCAACCCCTATCAACATATGGTAGGTGGAAACCCCTATCAGTAGATGGTCGAGGGAAACCCTTACCAAAAGATGGTTGGGGGTAACCCCTACCAGCAGACAGCTAGGAGCAACCCCTACTAGTAGTTCACAGTTCAAGCTATGGGTGGTTCCTCTTTTTCGACCCCAGCTTATCAAGTACCGTCTTACCGGCCTCATTTACCATTTTTGGCAACTTTAAATTTGCCAGATCTTTCCAAGCCGACCAACGATCCAATGTATCATAACGCTACATGGCCAACAATTCCTACCAAGTTACCTTCGTACATTCCAAAGCTAGAAGGAAAAACAGGTGAAGACCCTGGTGACCATGTCACTACTTTCCATTTATGGTGCTCCTCGAACTCATTAAATGAAGATTCCATTAGATTGAGACTGTTCCAAAGGACTTTAACCGGTGTTGTAGCCAAATGGTACATTGAGTTACCTGCAGCTACATTCTTTAATTTTGGGGATCTCGCAACTGTCTTTTTGAATCACTTCCAGCTTCTTGTTCGGTATGATGCCGGAACAAACCTTTTGTCTACATTTAGGCAAAATAAAGCCACTCCTTTATCTGATTACATTCAGGAGTGGCGAAGATGGAAGTGGCTCATTAAAGCCAACATACCTCCAGAATTCCTTCTTGAGTGGTATTTGAAATCACTCCTTCCTTACATTTCTAAGGAAGTAGCTACTTCTGGAGTGTCTAAAGAGGAAGAAGCCATCCTATGGACCCAGCAGTTAGATCTCGTTTACGCACAATATGGGTTACTGTATGAGATCATACCTATTGCACCGCAATCGAATACCGATCTGAGTAGACCTAAACCTGGACCACATGCTGACGGCATAGTGGGTTCAGTTGACTCTGCAGCTTTCGAAGCATTGACCAAACAGGTTCATGCCTTATCTGTCAAACAATCGACTGTAGAAGTTTCTTCCATCACAACCTCTCCTTCTACTTCTGAATCTGTCAACCAGGTTCAGAACAATCAAAAGAGCCCTCGACAGCCCAATAATTAAAAAAAGGGCAAGAAAGGAGAGGGGAACCATCAGAAGCCCAAAAAATAGAACGCTGAGGAGGGTAACAAAGAGAAAAAGAAGGTTAAGTTCCCTTGTAAACTTTGCAAGCAGGACCACCTTACTCACCAATGCCCTTTGCTTGAAGAAGCCCATAAGCTATTACAAGAAAAGAATCCTTCCGGACTGAAAGATCCATTCCCTAAGGGGAAAAGCTCAGTTTCTGGCACCTCCAACACTGGCGGCACTACACATGCTACTGTTGATCAAACTTTTATTAACATGGTTAATTCGGATGCACTCTTACAAACAAGAGGCAGGAATTATACCCCGGACGCACAGAAAAAGGATAAAGAGATTCTAGAATCCTCCACTCCACTCCACATACCTTTGGACCCAATGCCCAAGATCCTGAAAGGTGTCTTGAAATGGGAATCGCACAATCCCAACACTCGGGCCGCCTCCAACTACAATGTGGTTGCAGATTTATCCCAGACCCCTTGTGCCATGTCTACCTTAGAAGTCTTACAAAGTTATCCTTTACAACAGAATGCACTTCTAGCAGCTATTGGAAGTATGGAATCCTCTAACATGTCTGCGCGATTTGATATGGTTGATATCAAATACCGGTTGCCCTACCACGTTGCTCTTCAGATTGAAGTCGTCCATGGCCCAATGACCATCAGACGTGCTGTCGTAGATGAGGGAGTGTCGACTTGTCTAATGTCAATTTCCTGTTGGAAAGCTTTGGGTTCCCTCAAGTTAGCCCCTTCTAACATACTACTTATTGCATTTGATGGAAGGACTTTCCGTCCACATGGGGTTTTGCCATCATTTGATGTCACATCGGCCGGTAAGACAATTGCTGTAGAAGTAGAAGTTCTGGACGCTCCGCTTGATTACAATATGTTATTAGGCAGGAGTTGGACATATGCCATGCGAGCTATTGCATCGGCAATATTTCGAGTTGTTATGTTCCCGTTTGAAGGTAAGGTCATTACAGTCGATCAGCTTTCTTTCACTCAGAGAAACAACCAGACTTCTTCAGAGACCACAATTCCCTTAGTTGATCAAACCGCCCCAGTTAATGAGAGTTTAGGGGCAGGGCTTTACAGGTCGTTAATAGGTACTTTCGACCTTCCCTCCCCTGTTCTTTTTATGTGTTCTGATGTGGGTACTGCTACTGAAACATTCACGGTTGGTTTAAGAATTGATCCTTGGATCCTTCCCACTACGTCATAACCTTCTGTGCCTCCATCCATTGCAAAAGTGGCCTATATGGAAGCACAACATGCTACAATGGAACATACCATGACTCCGCCAATCTCTGCTGAGTCATATATGGACTATGCTCCGGCATGGTCACTGAATTCCACCCACTCGTTCGATTGTTTAGACACGGTTTTTCCATCTGATGAAGCTATCTTAGAATTCATGATGGGCCTGGACCAACCATTGGAACATATGCATCATAGGTCCTACATGCGTCCAGATCTAGACAAGATTGAGAGAGGGGAATTCCCTGTGAGACCTGGTGGATTTGTTGATTTGTCATCTTTTCCTTCTACTTCGAGAGTTGTTTATGCTGAGGGAAATATGGCTAATATATCGAGAACAATTTCGAATAACATTTCCACCAAACCCGGGGTCGTGGAAAACATCTTTATTGGTGCAAATTTTTCTCCAGAAGATATCGCTCTGTATACAAAACTTTTCAAAGAATTCCGCGACGTTTTTGCCTAGTCATATGAGGAGATGCCAGGTATAGACCCAACCATCGTGGAGCATGTCATCACGACATACCCTAACACAAAACCTGTGAGACAAAATTTCCGTCCTGTGAACCCTAGAAAAGCGGCCGCCATCAAGGCGGATGTTGAAAAGTTGCTTAAAGCCGGTTTCATCTATCTGATTGACATGACAGAATGGGTTTCAAACCCTATTCCGGTTGATAAGAAGCAAGGTACCATTAGAGTCTGTACTAACTTCCGGGACTTGAACAAAGATTGTCCGAAAGATAACTATCCTACACCGTTTATTGATCAAATCATAGATGCTTGTGCGGGACATGAGATGTTCTCTTTCATGGACGGATTTTCGGGATACAATCAAATACAAATCAAACCCGAGGATCAGCATAAAATAGCTTTCATTTTCCTGTGGGGGACCTTCGCTTACCGGAAGATGCCATTTGGCTCAAGAATTCTGGAGCTACCTTCCAGTGTGCGATGAATTTCTCTTTTCATTATATCAAACACATAGTAGAACCTTACTTGGATGATCTCCTAGTGAGATCTCGAAAGAGACGGGATCATCTAGCTCATCTTAGATAGGTGTTTGAAAGATGCAGACAATATAAGATTCGTTTGAATACTAATAAGTGTGTGTTCTGTGTCAAATCGGGACGTCTACTGGTATTCATTGTCACCAGTAGTGGCATAATGGTCGACCCGCTGAAAATAGAGGCGATTGTAAATCTGCCTCCTCCTCACACCTTGCGACAACTCCAAAGTCTGCAAGGCATGTCTAATTTCTTACGGTGATTCATCATAAACTATGCTAAAATTACTAAATGTTTTATGAGGCTAATCAGACAAGACTCCTACTTTGTGTGGGACGAGGCTGCTCAAGCATCCTTTGAAGCCTTAAAAAAGGCACTACTTTCAACACCCTTGTTGAGCCCGCCAGACTACGCAAAAGATTTTCTTTTATATCTGGAAGTGTCTCTTAATACAATTGGTATAGTATTAGTTCAGGAATATGATACGCTCCAAGAGCATGTTATCTACTATCTTTCTCGCGCATTGATATCCCCTGAGGTTAAATATTCGCACGTTGAGAAGTTAGCACTTGCCGCGGTTTATGCGGTACAGAGGCTTCGTCACTATATACTTTTACAAACTACTACTATGATAGCAGAAGGCAATCCTTTCCAGTATGCTCTCACCCGACGAATCATCAGTGGGAAATATAATAAATGGATTGTAATCCTACAGGAGTTCGATTTGGTCTTCCAATCGGCCAAGTCGAAGAAATCACAAGTGTTCGCTGAGCTAATCTAAGAATTTTCGAGTGACCTAGAGTACGTTGAGGAAGAATCATCATTCCCAGATGAACATATCTTCCTCATTGCTTCCTCTGACCCATGGTATGGGGATATCTTATTATATCTCCATACTTTGAGGTGTCCTACTACTTCTTCTTGAGAAGAGCGATGCAAGCTCAAAAGCCATGCGAAGAACTACCTCATCATCTCAGATACTTTGTATCGACGTGGGGTAGATTCCATTTTTCGACATTGATTAACTCGAGAAGAAGCCGAAGTAGTATTAAATGATGTCCACAGTGGAGCTTGTGGGTGACATATTTTCGGGTTGGCAACAGCTCAGAAGATACTGCGTGCCGGATATTTTTGGCCTGCGATCTTTAAAGATTGTGTAGAAGCCGTGAAACGCTGTCGTCCGTGTCAGTTTCTCACTAAGAAAATGAGGGCACACCCAGCTCCTCTTCATCTTGTGATTACAACAGGTCCCTTCACAAAATGGGGGGTTGATTACATTCCTTGCAATCCATTTTTGGATGGAGGACATCATTACATCATCGTTGCCATTGACTACTTTACTAAGTGGGCGGAGGCAATGCCTACTGTCAAGGCAGATAGAGAAACTGCCGCTTATTTCGTGTTTAATCAGATTATTGCACGGTTCGGCATACCTAAAGAGATAGTGACTGATCATGGAAGTCATTTCCAGAATAGCATGATGACCGAGTTGTATACAATGCTTGGTTTTCGACAAGAACATTCGTCTTCATACTATCCACAGGCGAATGGACAAGTCAAGGAAGTGAAAAAAACTTTAAAGTTTATACTGCAAAGAACTGTTAATGCCAGTCGAAATAACTGGCACATCATGCTATACCCGGCTCTTTGGGCTTACCGAGCTAACGTTAAGACTACTACCGGATTCTCTCCCTTCCAACTTGTGCATGGGATAGAAGCAATCGTACCGATTGAAAGCGAGATTCCTTCGCTAAAACTAGTCGTTCAGTTACTACCGGATACTTAAATACTACAAGAACGTTTGTTACACTTAGAATATCTAGATGAACAGCACCGCGACGCGCTCACAACAAACGAGGTCCACAAAAAATGAGTCAAAAGACAGTATGACAAGTCCGTCAGACCTAGGGTTTTCCTTGAAGGAGACTTGGTCCTACTTTGGGATCAAGACAAAGAACCACTAGGACCTGGCAAATTCAAGTCCAGGTGGCTCGGACCTTATATAATTTCCAAATACTGAAGAAAGGTGACTACGAACTGATAGATTACGAAGGTAAAAAGTTGGTCGAGCCTAGAAATGGGCTCTACCTGGAGAAGTACTGCGCTTAGGATGACATACTTTTTCTTGTAACATAGCTGTATATTTTTGTAGAGCTAGTTTTCATTATGCTTGTTAGTTAATCTTATGTGTGTTTTTCGTGTCATGTAGCAGATGTCGAACGAACATTTCTTAGGATTTGCTGATGGCGCCAGTCGCCCCACCTATCAGTTGGCTGCAGCAGCTTGGGTCATTTACTCACCCGCTGGCCAACTTGTCTCTTCGGGGGGGGTTTGTTTGGGTCCCACCACGAATAATGTGGCTGAATACAGTGCAGTTATAGAACTTCTCTGAGATGCTCTCACTCATGGCATTTCACATTTGGAGGTAAGACTTGACTCACAACTAATTGTATTTCAGTTAATAGGTGTCTACCAGATTAGAGATCCTGGATTGCTGCGTCAGTTTCTACGAGTTAGACTATTGGAAAGACAGTTTGATTCTATTATATATGAACACATTCCAAGAAATTTAAACGCATTAGCTGATTCATTAGCAAACTATGTGTTAGACTAGTATTTGTATCATACACTTTCATAAACAACATTGCACACATCAAATTCAAACACATACACATGTAAATAACCGATACTGTATATAGCCAATACTGTATCAAAAAATATATGAGTTTTGGATCACAAGTCTATCAAGTCATGTCATAAAAGTACAAAACTGGGCATAGTGGCCTCAAAAATATACATAGAATGTATACCTCTCTTATGGAGAAGGAGGGACCTCATCATCATCTACTGCATTGCGATAACATATGACTAGCCTAGTAATCTTCCGCAGCACCCTAAGCCATGCTGTAGGCACCCCAACTACATCTTCCTGCATATCAATAGGTATCTGATCCATACGGCATGCAGGAACTTCATGAGTCAACCGACTCACTTTTCTCTCTATGGTCCCCAACATAGCATCTGCTGTAGTAATATCAGTTGTCCTCACAAAGATGGTAGGATGTCCCTCGGGACGGACAGGCCCAATATCTGCATATGACACTTGTTTGTCACTTCAAAATTCATTCATAAAAATCAAATACTTGAAAAGTTTTAAAAAATTAAATAATTCTCAAAATTAAACATACCAATATCTCCCCAGGCTCCACCTGGAGGAAGCACCAGTTCTGGATCATGATGGAAATCCAATCCAGCATATGGAAACTACTCGAAGGCAGGCACTTGCCTCTCCCACCACCCCCAGAAATCATCAGTATGATAACAGTAGTGACTTTCCCCATCACCCTGGCGGAGGAATATGTCACCCCAACGGCCTAGTCTGGGCTCATGGGGGTTAACCTGAGGTAGAGGAATCCCCAAACTAATAGCAGGCATCCTCTCAAAGAAGAAAGTACACAAAATGCTACCATACCCAAAATTCTTCATTGTGTTGGATTTACAACCTGTCAATTGAGCTTTCATGCTCGCCAGTAAACTAGTACACCAATCGTATACATGACCTTGTAAGCATTGTACGCCAACATGCATAGAGTGCCTAGAAGCTAGGTGTAGTGAGGCACTACCTGCCACTCGGTTAATCATACTCACTATCACCTTCAAGGGGAGGCCTTCAATGGTAGAAATCAATATTTGGCTTCCTGATTTCTCAACTCCAACCACATAATATGTATTCAAGTACTCTTGCACAGACCTTATGCCCACACGAGAAGACCCTTTCAGATTTATTACATCTCCCCTCCGTGAGAGACTAGTAATGAAATAAATGTCATCAATTGTAAGCTCCAAAGTTTGCCCGCGGATCACAAAAGTATTGGTATCCACATCCCAGTACTGAATAAGTCTTCGAAATAATTTGTTTAGGGCCCTCATGTTTACGGTTCGGTAAAACTTCAATAAACTGCATCTTCAGAGAGTGTGGAGAGTGGCTGGGTCCTGCATGGCTAGCCTATCCATGTCCTCATGTTCTCTCTCCCTCCATTGAAGAACCATCCTACACAAAAAGTGACAATTTTTCAGTCTCGACACTTGTTTTTAAAGTTTCAAGCTTGAGCGCTACTGTGTATACTACACAGTAACGTGTGAGCGCTACTCTGTGTGAGCATAGTAGCGCTCATCTCCTTCACACGCTACTGCTCTTGTTACACAGTAGCACCCGCGCACTAAACGTTGTGAGCATTGCCTAGCAAGCAGTTTTAGGCTCCAAAAATGAAAACTAAACCATAAAAATGCAAGTGGGGAAGATTCTAACTTACTTGGTGGAAGAAGAACGTTTTTGGATGCCTAATTTGATCGCCACAGAGATTTGAAAATGCAAAGTTTGCCCCAATTTTTGCCCTACAAAAACAAATTGGAAATTGAGTTTTTAAAATGAAATTATATATATGAATTGGATTTTAATTTTTACCCACCATTGTTTAGTTCTCTATAGTTTCAAATTTTATCAAAATGACCTAATTAATCAATTGAAACATACATATGGTGCAATACTTATGTTCACTTATCCAGCTCTCATTTTTCCTTAAATTTTTGTAGGCTCGATCTCCTAAGTTTAAAATTCTCGATGTTAGACCTTGTCAACTAGTTAATAGTTCAAATTCATGTATCATTCGAGATTTTTTGTAGCGTTTACTAATATTGTGTTGAAGACCTAGTTTTGGCAAATTATGAAGCTATGATCCCAGAAGTTGAACTTTAAGTCATTTTAAGCTCTTGTTTGGACTATTTAAACCTAAACAACATTGTCGAGCAAGCTTGTCCTCTTCAAGCTCGTTAAAGTAATCGAAGGATCATCCACTTAGGTATAGAATTATCCCTTTTCTGGGCCTAGGTGGATTAAATACGGAAAAGGTATACTCTAGGTATACTTCTGTATGTGCTAGAAGAGTTCTTCTCCCTTTGTTTTATACTTTTTCGGGGGAGGAGACTAACTGCACTAAAAAGGACCTTTTGGAGCCTTTCTTTAGGGTTTTCAAGCTCTCTAAACATGAAAATACCAAGCGAGCATTCACCTACTTGGGCTCGATGTGAAATCCATGAGAGGGTAAGTAGAGGATTGTTTAAGTTTTTCAACTCTATAAACAAGAAAACACCGCCGAGCACAGACCAATCTGGGATCGATATAAAATCCATGGATAGGTGAAAAGAGGATTGTTTAAGTTTTTCAGACTCTATAAACAGGAAAACACCGGTGAGCATTAATCTGCTTGGGCTCGATATTAAAATCCACGAGCAGATATATGGAGTTATTGTTTAAGTTTTTCCAGACTCCTTAAAATTGAAAACACCGGCGAGCAAGAACAGATCTCGGCTCGATATTAAAATCCAGAGATAAGTAATATAGAGTAATCTTCTATCTCTTCTTCAAAATCTGTAAACAATGAAGAAGGTCCTGAGTCTTCCTCCCATGGGTTCGTTAAACTTTTTACATGGTTGGATATATTGAGTTTTCATTCTTTCTTGGACTCATTAAAACAACAAGAAAGGTATTCTTTTATCTAAAAAGAATAAGGGATTGGAAATATGTGTCATATCTTCAATGTCAAAGGCAGTTCAGTCAGTCCTATCCTTGAACACAGCACCTACTTGAGTCTATCTTGTCGGTTGGGTTTAATTTTTGACCTGAGGGTGAACCTGATCTCCGAGTTGTTTACTCCTCCGGTTGGTTATTCTTCCAACCATATGGAGGGTCTGGTAATGTCTCTTACATTTCAGGCTTATCATTTACCCCATTATGTCACAAACTTCCTGAGTCACTTTGTGTCGTGCTCACTGTTCAAGGATATACCTTGTGTCGGCCATTCTGTAGTTTACCTTGACCTCATGTGTCGGCCATCCTAGTGTCAGTCTTGTTACATATTACTCCATATCAGCTCATACCAGTTGAGTGTTCCTCGAGTTGGATGATGGAGGATGCCTTAAGGCCCCCCTTCCAACGAACTTCTTCCCATCGACATCAACTCATTTTACTCTAGGAATGAAGTTTAGAGTTTCGGTTAGTACCTTGGAGATTGCAGTCACCAGTGGAAATTTTCCTCGCTGTTGAATGTTGAGAATACATCAATGTCTTTTATTCGACAGGATCCCCAAGTGTTCGACTCCAAGTCCATCTATTCACACTTGGCGAATCGTACTTGGTACCTTGGGCCCCATCATCATTATCGGTGGAAGTCCTCGCGTTTGTTAACGGTATAAATCAATGACCGGTAATCAAACAATACCCCCATGTTCGATTGTCAGCTTGTCTATTCACATGGTTAGGGTTTGTACCTATAGTTGTTTTGGATGAAGACGTTGGGATTTTGGATTGCATTACCTCATTCTGTTAACAATCACCAAAGTTGCACAAGACTGAGCCTCACTTATATTTGACTCTCCATGAGTCATAGATCCAGTTTGTTGTGATGGCTATGATCTCTCAGTTTGACATGGATCCACACTTGTATTCCAAGTGGCCATCCTATATATATATCTCCTTGTTATGTTCCGTAGATCATGTTGTATCACACTGCACATCTATATGATGTCAAAAATGTAATTGCTTGCTGACCTTGATCTTTGTTTCAGGTGTTCTTGTGACTTGTTTCTGCGGTTCCTTGCTCCTCCTCTGGCTTTGGATTATAATGTATTTCGGCCATCGTTTCCCTCTTACCTCACACATTAGGGGGCATCTATTATAGGTCAAACCTGCACCTCTCCGTCCGTGATCACCTTGAGATGTTGATCACACAAAAGGACAATTTGGATGGAGGAGCATGTTGACCCCAGATAAGACTGTGACTTACTCCACCTCTTTGCAAGACTGGAAAAACCCTAAAAATGTCATTTTGAGACATGAGCGCTACTCTACTTCAATAGACTAGCGCCTATACCCTACTCCAGTATGCAATAGTAGCGCTCAATCCTCATGAGTGCTATTCCTCTTCAACAGAGTAGCGCTCAACATTCAAAAAGTGATGAGTGCTAGTTTAAAAACACTATAGTAGCGCCCTGAGCGCTACTTCACTGAGCAATAGCAGCGTACACCTCAAAAGATGATTAAAAAATAATTAATTTCACGAAGAGTATTAGTTGCAGTTGGTTTTCCAACTTCCCCAACTTCCTCCATAACCATCTCTCGACTTGAACTGCTTCCCTTGTCCTATAAATACAAGGAAGAATAAAGAGAGGGGTTAGAGACATGAATGTTATTAAGAGACTTTTAAAGAGAAGCTTGCATTGGAGGAGATTATGCTGGAAGATATCCAATCCAGAGAAGAGCAGGACCCCAGGATCAGGTTGCAGGAGCATGTCACAAAGTCAGGTATACTTTGTATCATCAATTTGCATTTGACAATAAAGGTTGAAGCGTCTTTCTTGTCCCAAATTAAGTGTTCATTGAAGTGATATACTTGTTTGGATCTGCTTTGGTTAATATTGGATGCTTAAATTGCTTTGTCTTTTTCATCATTATATATTATCCAAGATACGCTGAGAAAGGTACTTGTATTGCAGGTTTATTGAACGGGAGGTTGACTTGAGGATCGAGTGCAAGATCGAATAATAGCTAGGATCGAATGTCATTCAAAAGGTATGTTCTCAAGACCTATAACCTATTTCCTTTCATGAACATCTCTGTAACACAGTTAATATGTTTACCTGCCATCCCCTTTCAGTTGATAGTATCTGTTTCCTTACTATAGGGTAGTTTTTCCCGCCAACAAGTAGTAAACTAGTTTTCTTGTATTTATATGGTTTTGCAGATAATGTTTCCAACAAGGAAGTGATACTACTTTCTGATGTTGATGTTGAGATGCTCCTTTGTTTTAGTTTTAAGCAATGTATAAGATACATTTTTTTGTGGCTATATTTTACGATGTTGAAAATATTTCTAAAATGTCTAAGTATAGGAGTTAAGGATTCTGAAGATAAAAGGATATTCATCCAAATAGACTTATTCTATGTTTAAGAAGTTTTGATAAAGGTGATATGAGTTAACCGGTTTTGGTTACTCCATTTTCACTTGATAGTTACTTCGAATGTGGAAGTCAATAATTGTTTTGTCATTGAAAATAAAATATAATACATGAATGAATAGATGTATTTGCAAGGTCTAGAAAAACATGGTATACATAAAACCCTAGATTATTCTATTCCTGTGAGAAGTAGAAATATAATAAAATGTTGTAAATACTGTTAAGTTTATTTTGCGGCTGTTATAATTTCATGAAGGTTGATAAAAGAAATAAAATGAAAGTATAATACTATACTGTTTTTGAAAGAGAAAAATAAGAGAATGCATAGCATATGTATCCTGAAAGGAAATAAACGACTTAAGGTGCAAACCCTAGGTTTTGTGCAGAGATGAAATATTTATTTATGTCTTATGTAAAAGAAGATATTAGAATACCTGTAATATGAAATGCTATTATTCATCATGAGTCTAGACAGATATTTTATATTACAGAATATAACTGCTAAGAAATAATTATGAAATACATCAACGTTAGTCTATTCATTCATTTGGAAATCTGCCTATCATTCATCTATATTAATTCTCCTTCTCTGTACTAGAGCACTATACAGAAAACAGTATGGGGGAAAATATAGAGAAGTTATTTGTTCAATCATTTCATTTACTTAATCATCATTACACAAAATCATGACTAGATCAGGATTCAAAACAAATACTTATGTATGATGATAACTTATGAATACTAAATCGACAATTACATAAAATAATTTAACTACTTAGAAACATAAAAGACAAGTAGAACCTGTAACAGATGATAGGGTGGAAAAACACCCAAGGAGGCCTATTCCTCCTAACCTTCTCCAGAAGAAGCAGCCAAACTACTTTCCTCCTTTGGACCCCCGAGCCTGTTTACTGAACCACCAGGTAGATGAACTCTATGTAGAAGCAAGGCACTCAGAAATTTTACAGGCAACAAACTATTAAGACTTGCTCCTCAGATTTTAGGACTCTGCACTCAGCAGTATAACAGGAAGACTTACACCATGATCAAAAACTAGCATATCCTCTCATCGAATCTCTTGGGTGCAAGCAGCAAAACCCCAAGGTAAATTTCCTCGTCAGGAAAAGTGATGACCTTCAGTCAAAAATTCAATGTCTCTTAAAAAGATTGCCTAGGTATTTAGTGGTCAGTTTTCAATAAATGAGCCTCAATCTCCAGTTCCATCTTTCAGGGCACTAAGACCACAATTCAAGGGAGTTGTCTCATACCAACAGCTAGTTACTTGCATCAAGAAGATGCCATTTGTCCATTGACTTCTACCCCAGATTCCATTCCACCTAGTGGGTCACTAAACACTCTTTCAACAGCCCCCTTAGGTGTTTTCCTCCTATTTAAATATTTAATAATAAAATATTGTGCAAATTACAGTTATCCTTGGACACTTGTCCAATACAAAACTTTACAATAAAATTTAAGATAATGTTTCCAACATAAAATGTTTTTCAGCAAAAAGGGTATGTTACAGGGATAATGAAGTTCATGTGCATCATTATATGGATATTTAAAGGATGGTAAGTATTTTTGGAAACATTAATGAGAAGCACCAGAAGTATCAATGAGAAAAGAGATCCCAATATATGTAAAAGAGCATTTAAATCCATTATGTCGCTCATTTTCCTCCTCCCAACATTGTAATCTCTCTCCAGGTTCCTCAACATGCTAAGCATGCTAAGATTTTAGTTGGAGGTCGAAGACTGTTCATAATGGTTGATCCACCTCCCACTCAGTATGTTTGTTACATTATTCCAAGCTATCTTCTTCTCATTTCCTTCCTTAACCTTGAAACTGGATTCTCACTGTTCTTATTGCATTTCTTATTGTGATAATAATGACCTAAACATTGCATGTCCACCTCTCAATGCACTTGGGCTGAGGGTTGAGTTGTGTTTATGGTTTTTTTCAAAAAAAATTGTATGGTAGTCGATGTCCAATTTAAGAATGTATTTTATGTCCGAAAACTGCTGTTAAAACAAAGTCAAAACAAAATCAAGATCAACATTGAACCACAAATGACAATTGACATCACAATTCAAACCCTAAACTCTCAATAATTTCCCATAACCCCTAGAGACATGAATGAGACCCTTCTCTAACAATCGGTGGAAAAAAATATTGAATCTTCAACCTTTGGCTTACATAACAATGACACATGATTATGTGATTTCCCACCAACTTTTTGAAGAGTTTTTACCAAAATTTGAAACAGTCATTATAGATGGGTTTGGTGCTTCTTTCTCTAGTATAATTTATCATTGAAGGTAGCATGTTGACAAAATTAGAGCTTCAGTTTCCACAAAAGCAATGTCTTCTCTTTCTTTTTACAATTTAGCAATCTACCATCAATGGTAGGCTCATAGCTAGAACTAAGGCTTAGCAACTTTATGGAAGCATGGTTTCTACAATAGTAACCACTTGGATTATTATTTTTATTTGGTTTTCCGTGTATAGAATTTTTAATCAACATTTTAAGAAAATGGTATTTTATTAAATGGTTGGTTAGTGTTTTAAATGTCTCTATTCCATGATTATTATTTCAATAGTTGTTTGCATTATCACATGAGCATAATACATTCATTTATTGCTACTTTTACATTA
Source organism: Larix kaempferi (assembly GCA_027924585.1). NCBI lineage: Eukaryota > Viridiplantae > Streptophyta > Pinopsida > Pinales > Pinaceae > Larix > Larix kaempferi. The sequence goes on from BSBM01001232.1 coordinate 366,179, forward strand.
AAGTTAGAAAAATAATGAGTAATAATAAGCTTGAATGGAATCTTTTTTTTCGGTTACCTTGTTTTGTAGAGTTTTATATATTCTTTTTTTTAAATATCTTTTAGAAAAACATATACATTAAAAATATAGTGTGGAACTAAAAACTAAAATTTCATATGTAGTGCATGTTAATTTTTCTATAGTTTCATTCCATTATCATTAGGATCTCTGAGAGAATAACATGTACAACATATCAATCATAGACAAAAAAGAAATCACACAAGAGACACAGAGTTTCACCGGGGAAAACCAAGAAGGTGAAAAACCCCGCAACTTCCTCAGAGATAGAATAAACCCAAGTACAATATCACAAGGATCAAACCCAAATAGATGTCTCTAGCAGATGCTCCTCCTCCTCCACAAGTGCGCCACTTTCTCTCTTAGCTATGCGAGCTTGAGAAGTGAGTGAATGAATAGAATGAGGGACACACCCCTCTTATTTATACTTGACTTGACCTGCCAAATAATTCACTGGGGCCGACTTGATACTCAAGCCTCATAACCCAACCACATGTGCTAACCAAGGCTGACCCCACACTGGTGGTCTAATAACCCATCAATACAAATGATGACAGTTGGCAATGCACATGACGACACTTACAAATACAAATGACGACACTTCCAAATAGAGGAATGTAACATCTCTAATGGATATACAATAAAGTACAAATGTAATACATAGAATAATATCTTCTGAAGTTACAAATACATCAACACTCCCTCTTAACTAGGAAGGTATTCTTTCGTCATAGGTCATCAATACATGTTGGCGCAAGTTTTCAATTCTGGAACTGGATCATCATCACTGGATCCTAGAGCATCATCATCATCACTTATGTTGTACTCGACATCTCGATCACTGGGCTATCTCTGAATTCTGCTCGTCATAGGAAGTTCTACAGAGCCAACCCTTTTTCATGCTGGATGTAGGCCCACCACCTATAGGTCTTCATCATCACTGGCCATATTGTGGATCCCAGGACTTATTACATGCGTCAACAAAACCTAGCTCAGACTATAGGATCTTTTACATGTTGACTGTCACAAAACCTTTAAAGAGTGTCTTGCATCATGCAAGTACTCTAAAGAGCATCCCAGGACTGATTACAACCTTACTGCTCAACCTCTTAGATCTCTAGGGTTGATTATATGTGACCTCACACACCACAAAACCTTTAAAGAGTGTCTTGCATTTTGCAAGTACTCTAAAGAGCATCCCAGGACTGATTACGAGCTTACTGCTCAACCTCTCGGATCTCTAGCGCTGATTATATGTGGTTAGGAAAAACCTTTAAAGAGTGTCTTACATCCTGCAAGTACTCTAAAGAGCATCCCAGGACTGATTACGAGCTTACTGCTCAACCCCTTGGATCTCTAGGGATGATTACATGCCTCTAGTAGAAAAACCTCGAAAGAGCATCCCAAGACTTATTTATGAGCTTACTGCTCAACCTATCTGGATCTCTATATCCCAGGCTATTACGAGCACACCGCTCTACCTGTACAGATCTTAAGGATATTTTCTATGCTACCTGCACAACCTGTCCACGGACACAAAGTATCAACCTGATACTCATAATACATCATCATGATGTACATGATCATCCTAATCATCATCATAGCATCGTCCTGATGCATATCATCTAGAGCATCGTCCTGATACTCATCACACATGATCATCCTGATCATCGTCACTGCATCGTCCTGATGCATATCATCCAAAGCATCGCCCTAATACTCATCACACATTATCATCCTGATCATCGTCACTGCATCATCCTGATGCATATCATCCAAAGCATCATCCTAATACTCATCACACATGATCATCCTGATCATCGTCACTGCATCGTCCTGATGCATATCATCCAGAGCATCATCCTGATACTCATCACACATGATCATCCTGATCATCGTCACTACATCGTCCTGATGCACATCGTCTGGAGAAACATCCTGAAGCTCGTCATCCATGATCATCATGATCATACAATGCATCCACCTGATGCATACCAAGTATCTACCTGATACATATCATCATACATGATCTACTTGATCATACAATGTATCCTCCTGATACATACAAAAATACATGATCCACCTGATCATACAATGTATCCACCTGATACATATACAAATACATGATCCACCTAATCATACAATGTATCCACCTGATACATATACAAATACATGATCCACCTAATCATATCAAGCATCCAACATGATGCATATACAAATACATGATAAAACTGATCAAAGCATCCAATTGATGCATATACAAAGCAGTAACTAGAGCATCGTCCTGATGCTCATCACACAGTGCTTACATCCACAGCCATGGGAAGGATCCTCCTCTCACCATGCTAGGAATGGCTCCTGCAAATGTGTCCATCACTTCTTCCTCGAAGTATCTTCAATCTGAAGAACACCAAGCCTCTCTCTGAAGTACTCAAACTTCACTCTGGCTAGTGGTTTCGTCAACACATCTGCAACCTGCTCATCTATCGCAACATACAAGAGCTTCACTGCTCCTCTCTGCACCATATCCCTGATATAGTGATATTTGATCTCAATGTGCTTCGACCTGTCATGGAATACTGGTTTCTCAGACAGCTTCACACAACTCTGGTTGTCACAATAGATACTAGTAGCATCCAACGGGAGATCAAATAACTCAGATAGTAGCTTCCTCAGCCATACTGCCTCACAACTATCCGAATAAGCTGCAACATACTCTGCTTCAGCTGTACTCAGTGCTACGTAGGACTGCTTCCTACTAAACCAAGAGATCACACCTGATCCCATACTGAAGCAGCACCCAGAAGTGCTCTTCCTATCTACAGCACTACCTGCCCAATCAGAATCAACATAACCCTGCAGGTTAAACTTTTGATTTGCATCATACTTGAGCCCATAGTCAACTGTACCCTTCAGGTACCTCAAAATATGCTTTACAGCAAGCAGGTGAACACCTCTGGGATTCGTCAGGAACTGGCTCAATGTGTTCACCGCAAAGAAAATATCTGGTCTCGTGTTCGTCAGGTACATCAAGGACCCAATCATCTGACGATACATAGTGACATCAACCAGATCAGATGAAGCATCACACATAAGCTTCAGGTTTGATGCCATAGGTGTGGCCATGGCCTTGCAGTCCATCATCCCGAACCTCTTCAGGATCTTTACTACATACTTCCCTTGTTTAAGGAAGATCCCATCTGCACTCTGCCACACCTCCATGCCTAGAAAGTAATGCATCATCCCCAATTCCTTCATCTCGAACTCGGCAGCAAGCTTCCTCTTGGTATCGGAAATCAACCCATCCTCACCTGTAACAAACAGGTCATCCACATATAGTAGTATTATCACAGGATTGCCTTCCTCAACCTTGTAGTAAAGGTTGGAATCTGCTTTACTTTTGGTAAAGCCCAAACTGGATAGGAAACTGTTCATCCTACCATACCAAGTCCTAGGATCTTTCTTCGACTGGCACACATATGACTCTCTGTCATGTGTCTCAAAACCAAGTGGTTGCTCCACATACACTTCCTCTTCGACTACACAATTCAAGAAAGTTGCCTTGACATCCATCTGGTGTATCTTCCACTTCATCACTGCAGCCAGAGCAAGTACTGTTCTGATGGAAGTGTATCTGGATACAAGAGAAAAAGTCTCTTCATAGTCTATTCCCTCTTTCTAGGAGAAGCCACGAGCTACAAACCTCGCCTTGTATTTCTTTATGCTACCATCTGCAGCATGCTTGATCTTATAGATCCACTTGGAACTCACAACACACTTCTCTTCTGGTCCTGGGACCACATCCCAAACATCATTCTTTATGATCGACCTGTACTCTTCGATCATTACTTCATCCCGGATCCTGGGAACTTCAGATTCTTCAATAGATAGCTTTGTTGTTGGAGTAAATGTTGTAGTCCTTCTTTTTTAGGTGATGGTATCCTACAAGACAAGTTAAATTGCATGATTAGAAACATCTCATAGTTTCCAGAACAAATTCTTACACATAAAGAAACATGTCATACAGTCATGCAATTAATTTATCCAATGCTTCAATACAACATTTATCCATATCCTGTAACTTTGTAGATGCCTTCCAATCTCTACCAAAACATTGTTAAGAGTGTGCACAACTCCCAACATGTCAGCAAAGAGGTTTCATTCTAGATAAGCAGCAATGGAATGTTGTACAGTGTCATAGGCCACTTACCCATTACATGCATATTAGTGGTATACTGTTCATTAATGCAATTATTCTAATATGCATAATACACAACCTAAGTCTAGGAACATAGGTATATACATTATTGAACAATATTATTTAAACAATAAGAAATGACAATTCAAATACTTATCTTTGTTTGTTTGTTGGGTGGACTCCCTCTCAATCTTTGCTTCCTGGATTACCTATCCTTGAACTTATATCCATCCTCGATCACTATGCATGCTTACTATTATCATCATTGTGTTATCCTCGAGATCTCATACATAATCATATTAGTATAATCTTAAACATGTATAGTCATGATCATTTCAAACACAGATAATAAGCATTAGTATTCAAGGTTTCAGGGAGTACTTCTTTTACTTATGCATATTCTTATTTGACCATAGGACTCTTCTGGTTAGTCATATCATCAATCAAAGTAAGAAACATAATATGCATAAACCCTAGATTACTCAAACTCATAACTTCATGAATAATCATTATCAATCATACAAAAGTATAAGATCCTTACATAGGGCAGGATTCTAACTTGATATAGGAAAAACATACCTGGTCATCATATTTGCTAGTTATGTCTAGCAATGTTTGTCTTGTTTTCTCCAATGACCTGCATAACTCATAAGTTAACCATTGTAGAACCAAAATATACATACCTCGTAAGTAGAGCTTCTTATGTGATCCATGACTATGGATGAGTCTCTGTCTTCATGTCACCATGGTCTTGATCTTGGAATTTGATTTGTACCTTCATGTTAGAGGATAACATTCTCCTCATACAACACCACAATGCATTAGTACAATCATGATACAATCATAAGTGTCATAACCCTAATCAATGAATGTCTTCTATCATGCATTAATATTTTTACTAGGGTGATAAGACAAGTCTAAAATTTAAACAAGATTGTTACTAAAATCAATAACATGAAGACAATTATATTATAAACTTAATCATGAATGGATTTCAAAACATACCTGTAAGTCATACCTGTTAGATTGCTTGTAGTAGTTGTTGTTGTTGTTCCTTTTGTTCTTAGGACAATTTGAAGCATGATGTCCTTTCTCATCACAAGAGTAACATCGAACTTGGGCGATATCTTTCTTCTTATGGTGGAAGTGAGAATGTTTCTTGTTATGAGATTTCTCCCTCTTAAACTTGCTTCCCTTGGTGTGTGCTATGAGAGCTTGATCTTCACTTCCCATCTTTTCTTCTCGGGCTACAAGCCTAGCCTCTTCTTGTGAACATTCCTCCCATAGTCTACTGAAGGAGATCAACTTCCTTGTTGCACAGATTCCTTGGATGAAGGAGTACCATGACCTAGGTAGGCCATTCAATGTGGTCATAACAATTTCACCATTCTCCACTACTTCATCCATAGCTTCAAGTTGTTCCTTGATTTGAGAGACCTTGGAAAAGTAGGATTGAATGGTCTCTCCATTCTGAAGCTTTACCCCTTTCAATTGGTTCCGCGGAGTCATCTTCCGATTTATGTTCTTTCCTTCAAACAACTTGGTCAAAGAGTCAAACATCTCCTTAGGTGTCTTTAGCGAAGACACATGGGGTATGAGATGGTCCTTTATAGAATCAGCAATGATTCTCTTATCATTGATCAAGTCCTTCTTGTGTAAGGCCTTAGCCTCATCTCCCTCTAGAACTGGAACCTCTTCTTTTATGTAGGTATCCAAATCATTCTCTTATAGGATTAACCCAATCCTATACTTCCATGCTCGGAAGTTATCAGCCCCTTTCAAGCTTATCCTCAAGCTTGGTGTGGTGAGACATTTTTAAAGAGTACTTCAAATGGAAATAGAAAAGATTTAGGTCTTACCACTTGATTTGCTGAAAACTGGATCTGGTGCTGGATTAGGGTTTGTCAGAGAAACCCTAAAAAATCAAACATTGAATTTCAAACTTCTGAAAGGATATAAAGATGCACCTTGATAAGTTGATCAAGCTGGTATACTCAGAATTTGAAAACTGCAAAGTTTCACCCCTCAAATTTGCTGTTCAAACTTCTGGATTCACCAGGGAAGACCCTGAATTAGGGTTTGATTTTCCAGGAGCTTCACCCATCCAAAAAGTTCAATATTGGTCTCTAAACTTTGATTTTTCAGAGGCGTTTCCAGCCATGGTCTTAGATTTCATAAATTCCAACTTTTGCAGAAACCCTAATTTCCAGCTTCACTGGACAAGACCCCAAACTAGGGTTTGATTTTCCTGGAGCTTCACCCAACCAAAAAGTTCGATCCAAAGCTCTAAATTTTGATTTTTCCAAGGAGCTTCCAGCCATGGTCTTAGATTTTAGAAATTCCACTTTTTGTGGAAACCTTAATTTTTAGGTCAAAATCTGAAAATGCTCAGAATTGAATTCAGTTTTGACAGAAAGATGCGCCCTTCCAAGGAGAGTCAATCTAGCCTCCTGCCTTTGATGATATATGCAGAGAAACCCAAATATTAAGAAGCCCTAGCTTCCGCAGCTACATAGTGCCTTCTTCTTAGGTCAATTCTGATACCATGTTAATTTTTCGATAATTTCATTCCATTATCATTAGGATCTCTAAGAGAATAACATGTACAACATATCTCTACAGCGTATCAATCATAGACAAAAAAGCAATCACACAAGAGACACAAAGTTTCACCGGGGAAAACCAAGAAGGTGAAAAACCCCACAACTTCCTCAGAGATAGAATAAATCCAAGTACAAGATCACAAGGATCAAATCCAAAGAGATGTCTCTAGCAGATGCTCCTCCTCCTCCACAAGTGTGCCACTTTCTCTCTTAGCTATGCGAGCTTGAGAAGTGAGTGAATGAATAGAATGAGGGACACACCCCTCTTATTTATACTTGACTTGACCTGCCAAATAATTCACTGGGGCCGACTTGCTACTCAAGCCTAATAACCCAACCACATGTGCTAACCAGGGCCGACCCCACACTGGTGGTCTAATAACCCATCAATACAAATGACACTTGTCGATGCACATGACGACACTTACAAATACAAATGACGACACTTCTAAATAGAGGAATGCAACATCTCTAATGGATATACAATAAAGTACAAATGTAATACATAGAAGAATATCTTCCGAAGTTACAAATACATCAACAGTGCAATGATTCCATCTACTAAAAAATTCAATTGCATCCATACCTACAAAAATAAATAAGCATTATGCATATTTTTTACTTGGACCATTGATCTTGGTTTAAAATTCTCAATCAAAAATTTATCTCGAATGAGGATTTTTATGTCAAAGGAGGATTTTAACCCCCAATTCAAATTAAACATTGTCGCCACGGATTTTTATGTCAAAGGAGGATTTTAACCCCCAATTCAGATTAAACATTGTCACCTTGTGGCTCTTGTTATATTATTGAATGATTGAAAGAAAGTATTTTCATAAAGAGGATTTTGCTCCATGGAGATTTTCCTAATATATATAATGTGTTACATACATGATTTGTCTCTATTTTATTTTTGTGTTTATCATTTAATAGTAGTGATTTTTTAGTCAAGAGTTTTAGCTTGGGTGGTAAAAGGAGGGACTTAAATTATGTATGACCTTTCACCCTTTTAACCCTTCATTTTAATTCAATTATGTTCATCTTACCTCTCCCATTTTGCTTCATTTGAGTTTTAGCTCGGGTGGTAAAAGGAGGGACTTAAATTATGTGTGGCCTTTCACCCTTTTAACCCTTCATTTTAATTCAATTATATTCATCTTACCTCTCCCATTTTGCTTCATTTTAACCCTTCATTTTAATTCAATTATGTTCATCTTTTTTTCCAGCCAAAAAAAAAAAAAAAAAAAAAAACGTACCAATGTTATTCAACCGAATCAAAAGGTACATGAAAGTATACTTATGTTCAAGAGACTTCATAAGGACATCGCTGCCCATAAGTCTTGAAACCATATCTTTACAAAAATTGGATATGCTTATCATCACGAATGAAGTCAGCCAAATCTCAAACCATCAAAAAAAACAAAAATTCATGCTTTTTTCAATGAAATACATCTCATACTTTAATAACAGCTAATAAGTTACTCAAAAAAGTTCATGAATCCATGATTCAGAACTTGTGAGTTTAATATTTCCTCCCAAAACAGGATTCCCATGTCTCCAGTCAATGCTTGATTCGACAATTTATCCGCCAGAAGGTTATGTTTCCTATAAATATGCTCAAATGATATCCTCCTAAAAAGTTTAATAGCTGCTTTGATCCTTAAACACCAGTGAGTGAGTGATAATACTTTGAGATCATAGACACCCTGCGCCCATTTGATTGTGACTCTGGAGTCCCCAAAGATCTTCAAATCATCTATACCAAATAAATTTGCCACTTTTAGGACACACCATAAAGCAATGAGTTATGCTTTCATATTGGATCCATTCCCACAATTCATCTTTAGCGAAAAATGATGAGAGTCATTCAGAAAAATTGCACCCCCAACCGCGCAAATGCCATCTTGAGCAGCTCCATCGAAAAATAGCACAGGGAAATTGAAGAGAGGATCAAATGCTCCAATCCGTTTGACCACAACTAGCTTCTTCCCTTTCAAAATAGACTTATAAAGAGAGAGAATTCATTCAGTGCCATTTTGTGCCATAGGATCCAAGCCTTCAAAAACTGATTTATTTCTAATATGCCAAATTAACCATGAGATAAAACGTGGCAAAATAGGGTGAGTTCTACAGTTTCTAAACCACTGTAAGAAAGAAATCTCAAAGGACTCCATTCCCAAATCCATTTGAATATCGAAACTTGCACATACCTTTATCCAAATATCCCGAGTATATATGCAATTAACTAGAATATGCTGAGTGGATTCTGTATCAATTTTACAGAAAGAGCATATATTCGGTCCGTTCCACCCCATTCTAACCAAAGCATCCCAAGTTTTCAGCTTCCCCTTAAGTGCAAACCAACCAAAACATTTAAGCTTAACAGGTACCTTCCAACTCCACAGCTTCTTGAACCACCATTGTTGAGGACAATAATTTATGAAATTTATAATAAAATTATAAGCAGATTTGGCTGTAACTTCACCTAAGATAGGATTTCCAGCCCACTTTAAAACATCACTATGATGAGAGAGCCTGCAACCTATGGAATCCAACTGATAGAAATAATTGTCCCATTCTCTCTCATAACGACCCAAAAGACCCAAGTCTACACCTTTTATCCAATAAGAAGAACCATTCATAGAAACATAGTTTCTCATTCTATCCAAGGTAATAAAATTCCTGTCTCTAAGATATTCCGAGATTTCTGTCAAAAGTGTGTAATCCTCATCCAGTCCCAAGATCGGGTCTACACCAACATGAACTTGCCGACCTGATCCCACTTGCCAAGACAAATCATTGTCCATCCAATTGAAAACATTCATAAAACCTTTCCAGGTCACTAAAGTATTTCTTATCTTTTTAACTGGATTTTTTATCCATGACAAAATATCATGTTTAATATACTTCACCATTAAAAATTTGGACCATAAGGAGAAACCAAAAAGACCTCTCCAAAGGCTCTTTAGACAGAGCGCCTTACCAAATACTTCCATATTTTTTAGTCCCCGTCCTCCATATTTTTTCAGGAGTAGTGATATACTCCCATTTTGCCATTATTAAACCTTTGCGTTCCATCCCACCTGTCCAAAGAAAGTTTGAACAAAGTCTCCTCATAATCTGCAGGACCGAACTGGGAACTTTAAACAGAGATAACCAATAAACCGGGATACTAGTAAGAACAGCTTTAACCAGGGTAAGACGGCCTCCAATAGATAGAAGTCTGTTAGTCCAGCACTTAATTATATTCTCCAGCTTCTTAAAAAGCCATGACTAGTCCTTTACTCTATAATTGTTCGGCTTTAAGAAATAACCCAAATACGGAAACCCATCAACTAAATTCTAGATCTTGTAAGGCAAAGCATTCTGCAAATCCACAATTTGTGCATCATCCATGTTAAACTGAAACAGGATAGATTTCCTGTCACTAACTTTCATACCTGATGCGCAGCAAAAGAAGGTAATACTGTCTTTGAAGCACCACCATTCACAAATAGAATTTGAACCAGCAAGAAGTACATCGTCAACAAATAGGAGGTGAGAGATAGATAGATCTTTGGATAGTTTTATCCCCTTAATAAAACCCACAGATTTTTCTTTAAGAATTAGCCTACTAAATCCATCAATAACAAGCACAAAAAGAAGAGGTGACAGAGGGCAGCCCTATCTAATCCCTCTGAAGCATTTAAAGAAACTTGATGGAACCCCATTAAAAAGAACTGCAATATTTGTGGAAGTTACACACGCCATAATCCATCTCAGCATCAAAGGAGACAAACCAATTTGTATTAAAATAATTTTGAGATAGCACCAATCCACCCGGTCATAGGCCTTTTCAAGATCCATTTTGAGTAAAACAGCGTTGAATTTCCGAATTTTAACAGTATGGATTATCTCCTGAGTGATGCCTACTGCATCCAAAATCTGCCTGTCATGAAGAAACCCAAACTGTGTAGATGAAATAAACTTTGACAACCCCGGTTTGATTCTCACAGCTATAATCTTAGAGATAAGCTTGTAAATCAAATTGCATAATGCGATGGGCTTATAGTCCCAAAAAAAAGAGGGTTTATTGCATTTTGGGATTGAGGTCAGAAATGTGGAATTCAAAGCATGAGATATAAGTCCACTAATTCTAGAGAATTCAACCATAGCCAATAATTCTTCTCCCATTATATCAAAAAAGTGAAGGAACAACTCCACTGTCCAGCCATCCAGCCCAGGACTTTTTTCTTTGGCAAAAAGTTTTAATGTATCTTCAATTTCTTTTAAAGTAACTGCTTGATCCAAATCCAGAGCTTCCTAAGGACTGAAGAAAGCAGGGAAGAGGCAAGCAATCTCCAATTGCTTCATCAGATCACTATCCCCATGATCCTTAAAGATGTTACCAAAAAAATTAACTGCAGCATCCTGAAGTTGATTTTGACCATTTATGCAGATCCCATCATCTCCCTCCAAATCCCAAATTGCTTTTTTGTTCCTTCGATGGGAGGCAAAGCCATGAAAAAACTTAGTCTTTTTATCCCCTAACTCTAGCCACAATGCTCAGCTTTTTAGCCTCCATTCTGCTTCCTCTTGTTTTAAGATGGTCTCCTTTTTTTCATTAAGTGAACCAAGTAAAGTCTGATCCTCCACATCATCCAAGAAATCGAACTTCCTATGAAAAACTTTTTGAATCTATGTCTGTAAATCATCATATTCTTGAAGATCCATCTTCTTTTTTTTTCTTAATCTAAGTTTTGACCACAGCCTTTAAATTCCTGAGCTTTAGAACAAAGCTGTCCATGGGGTTTAAATCATAATCATGCTTCGGATCCAGCCAAAACTGTCCAATAGTCTCACATAAATCATCATTCCGAAGCCATGAGTTATTGAATTTAAAGGAAAAATTCCTCGGAGCAAGAGTGTCATCACACTGTAAGAGAATGGGCCAATGGTCCGAGAAGATGTTCTCCTCCACCCAAGATCTATACCGTCGAAAATTTTGCAACAGAGACTGAGCAACCAAAAAAACGATCAATTCTTTTATGTATTCCAGCCTTACCAACTCTGCCAATCAATTATGTTCATCTTACCTCTCCCATTTTGCTTCATGTCTTTCTATCATTGTTATGGGCATAGCTGCCAAGTTAAAATTTAGATTGGAATTCGGTACAATACTTAAAAAAAAATAAAAAATATTTGCCCAGAGTAAATGATTTCCTGTTTTACTGGTCAACTTAACCCGTGGACGGCAGGATTCGAACCTGCGCGGGCAAAGCCCACATGATTTCTAGTCATGCCCGATAACCACTCCGGCACGTCCACTTGAATGGAATTAAAGAAAATTTAAAAACTTTTCTACACGGAAGAATATTAGATAGCAAATTATAAATACAGAAACAGCTATTATTTTTAAAATGTAACAGCGCGTGTATCCTGAACTAAAGCTTTTACTATTAATGTTTTGTTTTGTGGGCCTGCCAGCGAGAGGAAGTTGAAGAAGCCTGTGCAATAAATCCTCATCTAATCTTTCTTTCATGCATTTTAACACTAAGCAATTGATGTCATTCCTTCCTAATCTCCCAGAAAATTCCATCGAATATGAACGATCTATAATGCTTGAATGGCGATCTATATCTCCTGCACAACTTCCCCCACTGCGTGAAGATGGGTGAGAGAAAGGATTCACACTACTTTAAGGGCATACAACTCCTCCAGCAGGACTATATGCTCACCAGCCTTCGTTTTGGAGGACTTTTTTCTTAAAAGAGAAACAAACTCTTCTATAATATAGATGAACGTCAAGAGACTTGAAATACTATAAATTGGGGAGTTTGCCAACATTGTTTTGATTGCTTGGGGTGGTGAGTTTGGGGTGGTGGGTGTTAGGGAGTTGTCTATGAAAGGAAGGAAAACACTTGAATATGCTTGGGGGTTTAGTATTGCTACAGATAAAGCCCTCACTTCTACCCTTGATTTTCTCACCTTTCAGACCTTGGTCAATGGTCTCCCCTTTGAAGCCTAGCAGGATGCAACCATCATCACCTGGTCGAATCTTGTAACACTGTTAGGGATCAACCATTTCTCTCTAGTCACTCCCTGGACCACTACAAGGGAGATACCAACTCTCATTGCTTCTACAATGAGCAAGTTATGAGGAGATGAACATGAAATGAGATGGATCCTTCATAATATGAGCTTGGTAACTCATACATGACTTAGATTTCGCTAAGTTCTAGGAGTCTAGGTTTATCCTACCATCTTCTCTGCCAATTTATACAAGGAAGAGGATTTCAAAGTAAAATGGGATTTTGATTTTGGGGATTTGGAAGAAGAAATGAAGTAGCTAAATGGTGTCCATATCCATACTAAAACTATTTTTTCATAACCTTCATGAGATCTGAGTTAGCCTTGCTTAGGTGAGGGTTAAGGAAGAGGAGTTGGGGCAAGGGACCAAGAAGAGCTTGCACAATGAATCAATGTATATTTACATGGATGTAATGTTCTTCATCATTTTAATATAGATCTACCTGATTTTCCTCTCCATTATATTGTTAATGTTTTATTTTATGCATTGTAGTTGCATATCTGATCTTTACTTGAGTAATTAGTTAATTTAGGTATTTTCATCTTCCTATTACTTTGAAGGGTTTGATATTGATATTGACTTGTCATATTATGTACAGGAAGCAAGTGTAAGGATTTGGAGTTGGATCTCTGGAGCTGCATCAACTAGGATTACATGAGGACAACTACCATATCTAGGGCACATACACATATTCTCACTCTCTCTATGCATGTGTAAGATCTAGAGACTTGGATCTAGAGGAAATCTTATAGCGGTGTATCTCTTTGTCTGTCTCAAATCCAAGGGAAGTCTCACTTGTCCACATGAGAGCTTTTTACTATAATATAAGTACTTAATGCCTAGTCATATTTCAATCCTTGTTGGATTTTTGTCATGTTAGTTGCTGAAATTGAAATTCTCACTCTCTCAAATTTTAGCAAGGAAGAATATCACAACAACTAAGTCGAGATTGTTCTCGCATTCTCGCCAAATATACATGTTGTACTTTATGACTAGTCATATTTCAATTACCTCTTGTTGAAATTCATGTCTTTTGACAATGCAATTGAGATTTATACATGCTCAATTTTTTGCAAGGAATACTATCGAAAATGTTGAGTAGGGATTGCTTTTGCGATCTCACCATATGTCCATTTTGTCCTTAATGTGTGGCCATATTTCAGTTCTTCATTGTTGGAATTGTTGTCTTGTAAATATCTAAAATTAAAATTCACATTTTCTCAAATTTGTACAAAGAACTTCGAATAGGGATTCAAAATGTTGACGGTAATCATGTCCACCACTACGGATTATCCGAAAAATTTTAATGCCAATAACACTCACTATAGAAATATCAAAGAAGAAACTGTCAAAATTGTTGAGTCAAGATAGTTCACATTCTCACCAAATGTTCATATTGTACTTAATGACTGGTCATGTTTCAATTCTTCCTCGATGTTGAAATTGTTGTATTTTTTACCACTACAATTGAAATTCATGTTCATTCAAATTTCTACAATGAAAAGTGTCAAAAATGTCAAGCAAGGTTTGTTTATGTGATCTAACCATATCTTCATTTGTACTCAATGATTGGTCATATTTCAATTTATCCTCGTTGGGATTATTGTCTTGTCAATTGTTGAAATTGAAAATTGTTGTCTTATTGATTTCTAAAATTTAAACTCATGTTTGCTCAAATTTATGCAAGGGGGGCTATCAAAACTACCAAGTAGGAATTGTTCATTTGATCTTACTGTAAGTCTAATTTTTACTCAATGGCTATTCATATTCAATTCTTTCTTGATTATTTTTTTGTATTTTTTATCACTGCAATTGAATTATCATTCACTCAAATTTATGCAAGGAATACTGTCATAACTACCATGTAGGGATTGTTATTAGATTCTCACCATATGCCCATGTTATACTTAATGATGGTTCATATTTTAATTATTTTTTTATGATATTGCTATCTTGTCCACTAAAATTGAAATCCACATAATCTCATACATGTAAGGAATACTATTGAAAACTATTGAGTCAATATTGTTCATACATTCTCACCGAATGTCCATGGTGTACTTACTAATTGGTATTTTTTTAATTCTTTAAATTATTGTCTTGTTGATCACTAATGTTGAAATTCACATTGCTACAATTGAACTTCACATTTTCTCAAATTTCTATAAGGAAGATTGTGAAAACCATTAAGTTGGGATTGTTCTTTCATTCTCACCATATGTCCATGTTGTACTTCATTGAAAGGCCTAACACCAGTTGTTTTCAACCCAGTGGGCCCTCATTGCCTCTTGACCCTAAATTGAAATTAGCTTTCCTTTATCATAATGAAACCAGAATCCATGGCTAAAGCCAAATTTTGACAAAATATGCCCAATACCACCTACTAGGGATAACAAAAGGGTTGACTCAATATTGAGTCAAATTGGTTAGTTTATCCAAATAACCTAAGTGGTAGAGGGCCTAGTAGAAATTCTTCTTATCCCAATGAGCCATAATTTCCTTATGGCCTTGAATTGTAAGCAATGACTCCTTTATCACAACAAAGTAGGATTCCATGGATAGATCCAAGTTTCAATAGAACTTACCCCATACCACCTATGAGGATAACTAAAGGGTTGGATCAACAATGAGTCCAATTAGTTAGTTTAGTGACATAACCTAAGTAGTAGAGGGCCTAAAAACAATGCTTCTTAGCCCAATGATCCTTCATTGCACCATGATCCTAAGTTATAACCATTTCTCCTTTATTGCAATGAGGCACAAGTCCATGGATAGAGATAAAGTTCAATAAAATCTACCCTAGACTACCTCATGAAAGTAATTGAAGTGTTGGATCAATAGCAACTCTAGTTGGTTACTTTAACCATATAAATAGGTAGTGATGGCCTATAAACAACACATTTTAGCATAGAAAGAACACATTAACCCATGACCCTAAATAGTAAACAATCATCTTTTATCATAATGAATCAAGAGCCCATGGGTATAACTAAAGTTCAACAAAACATACCCTAGACCACCTATTGAGGATAGCTAAAGGTTATCATCCCAAAATTCCCTCATTGCCCCAAACCCTACATTGTATAACCAACCTTCGTTTATCACAATGAAATAGAAGTCCATGGGAAAAAACAAAGTTCAACATAACCAACTCTAGAACACTTATTGAGGATAACATAAGCATTATATCAACAACAAGTCCAATTGGTTAGTTTACCACATGACCCAATTGGTGGAGTGACTAAAACAACACTTTTCAACCCAATGGGCCTTCATTTCCCTATGGATTTGAATTAGAAACAAACCTCCTTTATTACAATGAAGCATGAGTTCATGGCCAAACACAAAGTTTGACAAAATCTACCCTAGACCACCTATCAAGGATAACCCAAGGGTTAGTTCAACGACCAATGAAATTAGTTAGTTTATCCACATAACACATGTGGTGGAGGGCCTAGAAGCAAGGCTTGTTATCCTAGTGGACCCTCATTGCCCTATGATTTCAAATTGTAACCAGCCCTCTTTCATCACAATGAATTAGGATTCCTAGTCCAAAGCCAAAGTTCAATAGAACCTACCCCATACCACTTGTTGAGTATAAATGAAGGGTTGGATCAACAATGAGCCTAGCTCGTTAGTTTAGGCACATAAACTTGATGGTGGAGGACCCAACAATAACAATTATTATCCCAGTAGGTACTCATTACCCCATGACTCTAAATTGTATCCAAACCTCCTTTATCACAATGAAGCAAGAGTCCATGGCTAGAGTCAAAGTTAAACAAAACCTACCCCAAAGCACCTATTGAGGATAATTAAGGATTGGCTAAAAAACTAGTCCAATTGGTTAGTTTAGCCACATAACCTAGGTGGTGAAGGGATTAGTAGAAATAATTATCATCCAAACATAGTCCCATTGCCCCATGACCCTATATTATAACCAACCCTCCTTAATCACATTGAAGTAGGATTCCATACCTAGATCCAACATTCAACAAAACTAACCCAAACCATATGTTTAGGATAACAAAGGGTTGAATCAATAGCTAGTCCAGATGGTTAGTTTAGCCACATTTAGGTAGTGGAGGGCCTAGTAGCAATGTTTCTTAGCCCAATTGATCCTGATTTCTTGCAACCCTAAATTGTAACCAACATTCCTTTATGACAATGAATAAAGTGTCCATGGCTAGAGCCAAATCTCAATGAAACCTACCTGAACCACCTATTGAGAATATTAAAAGGGTTGGCTCAACAACGAGTACATATAGTTATTTTAGCCACATAATTCAGGTGGTGGAGGGACTATCAACAATGCTTCTCATCCTAGTAAGACAAAGTTCAACAAAACCTACCAAACCACTCCTTGAGAATAACAGAAGGGTTGGTTCAATAGTGATTCGTGAGTCTAGTTGGTTAGTTTAGCTACATAACTCAAGTGGTGGAGGCCTTAATAGCAATGCTTCTCAATCCAATGTGACATCATTGACACATGACCGTAAATGGTAACCAACCATCCTTTATCACAATCAAGTAGAAGTCCATGGCTCATGAAGTTAACATCTTCCTTATTCTCTTGGAAATGATGTTGTGTCATGTGGACACTAATATTTTTATGTTATTATGTTGAAGATAAGTAAACAATAAGAAGTGTATAGTATGATTCCTTTGGATCTTGTTTAACCTATTCACTACCATTTAGGATATATCTACCCCATACAATGTGTATGAATAAATTGCATGACTACAACAAATCTAATCTAAGAAATTATCATTGTCTAACAGCTTACAAACTAAGTATTTCCTTATGGAAATGCATCTTTGAATATAAAAAAATCTAGTGTAATGAAATATTATTTGATCTAAAATGGATCAATATATGATTGATCATTTATTTGTTTCTTTCTGGGTGGAAAGGTTGGATGAATTGGCTTGTAGGACCCAATTTAGGGGTAGGTCTTAGCATATTTAGGGTCTAGAACCTTTCAAGGCCCGTTTGATGGATTAAACCTTGTTTTGGGGGGCCAAAGTTCATGAAAATAATTCTTACCCCCTCAATGTTGTTCTACACTCCAAGTGATTTCCAACGATGCAAAGGTCACCTCAATCGAAGTCTATATGAGGAACTTATGCCTCCCACAATCTGACTTATCATGTTGACCACCATGGTATCAAATGGATTCCACACCATTTCTCATTACCAACACATGTGGAGCTATTCATGTGTGGACTTAGAGGAAATTCTATAGGATCCAAAACCCTAACACTAATTAGGAGTTGAGGCATGCAAAGACCCTAAAAACTAACCATATATGACTATCAGGACATTGTTAAATATTGGGCCATTAGAAGAATAATGGATTCCATTCTTATGGTATTATTGTATTGTTCCATAGATGAGAAAGATCCTGGGACTGGATATAAGAGCATAATAGAGGAAGTAGGAGATCGCGTAGTAACCATACAAGCCATAGTGTCATAGGTAACTCGATGGAGAGCATCGCTTTCTTTGTATTCACATTGCATACTGGAGAAGAAAATAGCAAGGCATAGTCCTCACTTATGGATGGGTTTTTCCCTATAGTGGGTTTTCCTAGGGTATATCTTGTGTTATTTGCCTAGATGGGTGGATGTGTGGATGTGTTATTTTTATCTATCTATTTTCCTTTCAGCTTTAGTTTATTTAGAATTTTGTGGAATTAAGTTAACATAATGAATCTTAAATCACTAGTAAACACTACATAACTAAGATTTTGTAGAAAGTTGTAATATCTATTGTAATGAATTGTTCCAATGGAATATCCATGGTAGTTTACAAATCATATCGATATCAGATAAATTCTCTTTGGGGTTTTGTAGGAAATTGCAAGATCTAGGAGTTAGCGGAATAAATAAAAATTCTTCAAACCCTATCCACGGAGGACGGGTCTAGTGAAGAATTGAGGGGAAAATACAAAGAGCGATTTATGAAGTGAGAAATACAAGTCACTGAGATCTCTTGTAATATGTCAATCCTCATGGATCGGAATTAGATGAGAAGATTGTATACATTACAATTGATGAGAAGATTGTCTACCTTACAATTGATTAGTAAATTGTTGTAGTAGAGAGAAACTTAGATGTAGATGAGAAGATTGTCTACATTACAATAGAAACCAGGAAGAAAGTGGCTTAGATGTAGATGAGAAAATTGCTTATATTACAATAGTAGCTAGGTAGAGAGTAGCTCATATGTATATGAGAAGATTGCCTACATTACAATTGATCTATAAACTATCGTGGATATTCTACTGGAACAGTTCATCACAACAAACCTTACAACTTAGTTCTTCTTATTAGCTAATTTATATTGAATGCTAAATAAATTAGAACTAAAAGAATAATAACTAGAGCACATAAACATATAAACAACACAAGATTTTACACTGGGAAAACCCACTATGAGGAAAAACCCATCCAAAAATGAGGACTATGCCTTGGTATTTTATATAGAATGTGAATACAAAGAAAGTGGTACTCTCTATGGAGTTACCTATGACTCTACGGCCATAATTCCTACTACAGGTTCTCCTCCTTTCTCTATTATTCTCTAATAACCACTCGCGTGTTGTTTCTCAACTATGGAACAATAAAATAACATCAAAATAATGGAACCTCTTCTTCTCCTAATGACCTAGTATTTAACATAGCCCAATAGCCTCCTAGGGTTTTTGCATGCCCCAACTCCCAGTTAGGATTAGGTTTTTGGACCTTCTAGAATGTTCTTGAAAATCCACATTCAACTAGCTCTGCATGTGTGAGAAATGAGAGCTAACATAGAATCCACTCAATACCATGATGGTCAATTGGATAGGTCAACTTGTGAGAGGCATAACTTCCTCATACAAACTCTGATTGAGGCAATTATTGGACTGTTGGAAATCTTTTGGAGTGTAGAATAGTATGAAGGGGAATTTTACATAAAAGATGAACTTTTTACCCCAAAAAACATAATTTAATCCCTCAAACAGGCCCTAGAATGTTTTGGATCCCAAATCTACAAACAGAGACCTACCCCTGAAATGGGCCCTACAATCCAATTCCTCCAATATTTCCACCCATAAAGCACCAAAATAGATTAAAAATGACATATTGATCCATTTTGGATCACACTTCCCTATTTTGGGAGGATTTTGGTCCCCAAAATATTTTACTGAATGAGGTTAGGAAAAGTTTCCTCTACCTTCTCCTTGGAGTACCATTTACCCTTGCCTGGAAGTTGTCCTTTCAAACCAACCTTTCAGAGTTCATATTGTCATCCCCTGGTTGTTCTAGACTTTTTCTGCTAACTCTGTTTGAGACTCTGGCACTAAGTATTCTACATAAGGTAAGACTTGCTCAGGTTCCTAGTCCAACATGGAAGGTTCATAGAGGTTTAGATTTTCCACATTCACTACTGAGTAAATGTTTATATATGTGGGTAGACTAAGTTTGTAGTAATTAACTCCTACCTTATCCAACACTTCCATAGGACAATGCAATAATTCCTTGATCTTATTACCAAGACCTTGCATTATTTCCTTATTCAAGTGCGACCAAACTCTATCTCACACCTTGAATGTTTTCTCACCCCTATGTCGGTCATGTCTTGCCTTGTACTTTTCTTGTGACTTCTTCATGCCTCCTATACTTGTAAATGGATTTTCCTGATCTTATCAATGATTTTTTTGGCTCTTAATGCTTTACTTGTGGTGTCTTCCCTCACTCCTCCTTGATGTCCATAAACAACATCTAGAGGTGAAGGTTCCAAATACCCAAAACAAGTTACAAAAGGGGACTTTCCAATGGAAGTGTGGACTACTCTATTATGTGAGTGTTAGATGTAGATCATATTTTCATTCCAAGTATTTGGATGCTTTTGATTGTAACCCCTCAAAAGTTGCACCAAAGTCATGTTGACTACTTCTATCTTCCCATTTTTCTGTGGATGGGATGTTGTAGATCTCTTCAACTTAGTGTTCATCTTCTCCCAAAGTGTAGTCCAAAATTTACTGAGAAATTTGGTATCCATGTTTGAGATAATGCTCCTTGGTATCGCAAAGTGCACCCATACTTTCTCAAAGAACATGTTTGTTGCCTCTTTTCCATTAATAGACCTTTTACAAGGCATAAGAATGCACATCTTGTTGAATATATCAACTGCCACAAATAAATCTACATGTCTCTTCCCAATGGTTGGTATACCACCCAAAAAATCCATGTAGATGTTCTCACGTGGCCTCGTAGGAATAGGCAAGGGATGGTATAGACCTTGTTTCCTATTACCGGGCTTGCTTGTGTTGGTTGTGGAGCACGATCTTCCTTATTCATAGGTCGTGTTTCAGCCGTGTCTGGATCCCATCCCATGATAGGGGGTGGTTGGGGGGGATTCCCCCCCCCAAAATAGTCATCATGGGGAGTCCAAGGGGGGGAGTCGACAAGTTTGGGAAGCGCCCCCGTAGCAAAAAATTTCAGAAAAAATGCCTTGTAAAATGTTGTAATTTCATAGTCATGACTTGGTCAATAATGGGTGATTTATGGGCCCATTCTATTGGGTGTTCCATAGTATTTTCCCATGGTAATTGCTCTTTAAAATGAAGGCATTGTAATGCGGTTGTGTATTGTAGCATTGTAAGGATATCTATGATCGTGTGAGAGAGACTGTGAGAGAGTGAAGAGGAATTTGCAACGGATGTGCTGCAGGTTGTATCCCTTCATTTGTTGGATGGTATAATAATAAGCACTGGCAATTTTTGTGTGGATGTAGCCGATCTTTGGCGAACTACGTTATATTGGTTTCTCTCTTGTAATGTGTTTTATGTGATTTATATTTGCATCTTGTTTATTGTTATTGCTCTACGGTCCTGTTTTTCTAACAGCTTGTACAACAAAGTATGCATCCTTTGATAAATCAAGCTACATCTTCTTGCTTTCTAGGCCAATAAACATACCTTTGTAAGTTGGAAACTATCTTCCCAACACCAAAATTCCCTACAACTTTGGAGGTGTGATCCTCTCTCATGAGTTTCAATATATCACCTTTAGGAACACAAAGCTTGTCCATCTAGTAGAGTAACCCATCCCAAAGATGATAGTCAACCTTGTTGACACCTTCTTCTACATGGAATTGGACTTGTACTTGTTGAATTCCTCATCTTTTGTGTACTCCTCCTTATATGCATCATGGGTAAAAGGCTTAATAGACATAAGAGTACCCAAAGTTGTGATCTTTGTTGTAGGTGGCCTTGAGAGCATGTATTCCAGCTTGTTTATATTTCCCTTCTTATATTTAATGATTAGATGGAATTGTTGTAAAAATCCCATCGACTTGTAGTGTCGTATTTGTTGTATCTTACTTTGGGCTTACAAATACTACAACAAATGGTGATTAGTGTGAATGATGAACTCCTTTCCCATAAGATAGTGCTTCCACTTCTTAATAGCTTGAACCAAGCCTTAGAGTTTCTTATCCTATGTAGGGTAGTTCATGACGATATCGTGGAACATTTCATAATGATAGCATACTAGCCTCCTTCCTTGCATCAAAACTACTCCCATACCATACCCACTTGCAATTGTCTCCAATTCAAAAGGCTTATGCAAGTTAGCCAATGTGAGAATTGATGCTTGACTGGTCTTTTGCTTGAGCTCCTCAAAGGAGTTTTGTTGATCCCTTCCCCATTGGAACCCCTTTATGCTGATTGTTAGGGAATGGAGAGGTGCAACCACAACCAAAAAAAGAAGCTATAAATTTCTGAAGGTATTATGTTTCCCCCCAAAGGCTCCAAAATTTAGTGACACTTGTAGGATTAGGCCACTTAGTTATGGCCTCCATCTTTGCAGGATCAATCTCAAGTTCTCCTCCATTAATCACATATCCCAAATGCACCAAAGATTGCTGAGAAATTTCACATTTCTTAATGTTTACCAGTAGTTGATGTCTTTTTAAGGTTTCCAACGCCAACTTGAGATGTAAGATATGCCCTTCCTAGGTAGTACAATAAGCCAATATATCATCTAAATAACTATTAGTACAAATGAATTATAAAAGGACACAATACATCATTCATCAAACACATAAATGTAGTTGGTTCATTTCACAAACCAAACGGAATTACTAACCATTCATATCAACCTTTCCAAGTCTTGAAGGTGGTATTCCAAGTGCCTTCTTCCTTCTCTCTCACCTGGTGGTGTCCCAAATTGGGATCCAACTTGGTGAAGTACTCGACATGTTGCGACCGATCTAGCAAATCATCGATCTTGGGTAGAGGGTATCAATTCTTGAGGGTGATCTTATTTAGAGCTCTGTAGTCAATACGCATCCTCCAAGTCCCATCTTTCTTGGGTACTGTGACAATAGGTGACCCACAAGGTGAGGTACTTGGTTGGATTACTCCCTTCTCCAGTAGTTTCCACAATGACTTATTCACTAAATATTTATATACTATTGTTTTATGATGAATCTTATTGATATGTTATGTACCATAGTAAATTGTTTGCTTTGTGTGTTTCATTTTATGTGAATCATTACTTTAGGGAAAATAATATTAAATATTATCATTTTTATACCTAAAATTTCTAAAAATATGTTAAAAATGGTTTATAATGTTGTTTTCCTCTAGTTCTTTTCAATTTTGTCTATAAAATTTTTTTTTTAATGGAAGTTTAAGGAAAAATTGCTAAAATGTATATGTTTTTCATTATAACTAGCTGTTAAATGTATATTTGTTTGCTAAATGTTCAAAATTAGTATTATTTAAGTACAACTATCAAACCATTCCATTCATTGAAGTGAAGTTAAAAAGTGTTAAAAACCATCACATTTAGATTTAAAATGAAAACTTTTGAAAAATACATGATATATATAAAAAATCAACTTGAAAATTTTAACATGAAAATTTTTAGATTTTTTTAACATTTACAAAAAATGAAAAACAAGGAAAACAACATTTAAAAAAATAGACATTTTAGAAAAAAATGAAAAACAATTGAGAAAAACACATTTGAAAAAAATTGTTGATACTTTATGGCTAAGAAGATTAAAAATCTCAAGAAAGTAACTCTAAAAAAAGGTTTCTACTGCTAGAAACACTTTTTGAAACGGAGGTAAAAACAACCACTAAATCTGACCTCCAAAAAAATGAAACTCTAGAGGGTTCTCATCAAGTTGTGTAATATGTTGTGTACTTTATTTTATCTTTGTATTGTCTTGGTGACATCTTATAGGAAGAAAGATACTAGGGTTTGTGAGCAAAGACTAGGTGAATACAAGAAGAGAGAGAAAGATCTTGGGTGTTCTTGAAGGGTTTTCTCTTGTGAGATGCTAGGGTTTTCTCTTATGAGATGTTAGGTTTTTTTCTCTTCAACTAAACCCTAGAGAACAACATGATATTGGAGGTGATGATGGCTTATGTTGTGGATCTTATTGTAACGCTAGGGTTTCTACCCTAGTAGAAGACATGAAGAGAAGAGCTAACACCTTGGATCATTTTGTAATTTTGTTGTTGTGTGAGGTATGGAAGCTAGGGAAAGATCGCAAAGAGACTAGCCTATGATGAATCTCAAGCTTATTGTTATGCCTTGCATGTAAGAATACTTTGTTATTATATTATATATGTTCTATGTAGGTCTCAATTCTTGTGTTGATGCAAGAGTTGAAGCCTAGTGTTTGAGAACTCAAACTCTAGGATGGGCATGTAGACTTGGTGACTAGTGCTAGAGTTGCCTGCCATTTACTTGTTTGATACAACATGGGTAGAGTTTGTAATCCCTAGGTAAAAAAGAAATAGTGTGGACAACTTATGTGACACAAGTGTGATGTATGCGTCAAGGATGACATTCTAGTGTTGATGATAGCAAGTTGAGGATCTTTAGTGGAGTGAACAACTTTGGTTGGAAGTTATTCATACATTGGAGGAGTTAGTGAATATGGTTTTCTTAGTTAGGGTATGGAAATATTTACTTGTACAAGATTTGCGATAAACTTTTAATATGTAATTGTACTTCATCCTTTGTTTATATGTAAATTTTATCCAAAAAATATTATTTCGGACTTTTTCTAGCTTACGTTATCTTCATCATTGAGTGGATTTTAGCCCTGGTTATTCATGTTGATTTGATATAGCATAGAATCTAATCGGTTAAGTGATTTAACACGTGTCTATAAGATAAGAGGGAAGCTTTGTTTTTTGTATAATTTGTTGTTCTAAGACATTTTAGATCTATTTTATGATTGGGAAGGTGTACCCTAAGGGTTGATAGTTACTTGTTGGCATTGAAGTACATATGTTTGGTATTTATTTTCTTGGGATGCCTAGTGAATTACATTGTATAGAAGTGAAATATTCACTACTTTAATTTAATATTTCAGATTCACCCCTAATTAGGCTAAATTTTCATGAGAAATAAATTGGAGAAACCTCAAGTAAATGAGGAGAAATTTCAAAATTTACATTAGCTTCCTAATTCTAAAAATTCCAACACTTTTATGCCCATAAATATTTTTTTTTTTCACTCTCGATGTTAGGAAAACCTCAACAATGGAACCCAAACATTTTGGAATGAAATAAAACAACACTACAATCAAACACACCAGTAAATAATTTTACCCTTGAGAATCCCTCAATCCAAAAAACCCTCAACATTAAAATGCATTGTTTTATTACTCTCAACATAGATTACAATTACTTGAAGACACTCTCCACAAAAAAATTGTTGTGTTTTTCATGAGACAATTAATTACATTACAAAGGCTTCCTATTATTTTATCCTATTGTGTCTTTTCCATCTTTCTATATTATTGAGTATGTAGTGACAATGAATAATTTTCATCAAACTATCGTTGGAAAACTACTTGGAGTGCACACTATCCAATTGTGATTTTTATGTTTAGTGTCTCTACTCTTTTTTTAGATTTGTTCAAAGGCTTGCTCAAATATGATAAAAGGTGTCAACCTATTAACCATTGTTTCTATTAAATCTATTAAGGACTTAGCTAACTCTTATATTCACTAGTCTACTTTACATTAAATGTCCTTAATGTTCTCTCCAAGAAATAGCTAATTGTGTCTTTCAAAACACGGTCAACATTGATCAGTTGAGACTAATGTGCCCTCCACTTTGTACTATAATGATCTTGTGGCTTATAAGGCTTCCACTTTGGGATATAGTGGTATTGCTACACTTGGACATAACATAGCAATCCCATGTTGGTTGTATATTTCACCTACTAATAAAGTTAGAAACATGTGTGTGTGTACGGCCATAGAAATCCTTGTAGGAATATCAAGGGATTCTTATCCACATCTATGGATGTAATCAGAGTCACAACTTCATTTTCATTCTTCTTTAGATCGCTTATAAGATATCGACATGTATTACCCCTTGAAAAACAAGTTGAGTCGATTAATTATTAACTTGGACAAATAAATATAATGTATCTAGTTGTTTGTAATATTGATCATTGAACCAAAAAATCGGTTACTTTTTGAACCAACCGCACACTTAACCAACTTTTCTTTCCTATTCCTTTCAAAACCAATTTCGGATCACACATCCCCATGTTGAGGGCTTTTGCATCTCACAAAATATCAATTATCAAGAAGTCAGAAGCACGTAGCTCCCAACATTTTCTCCAAGTATTATTCCACATCATATTTGAAGATACTCTTATGTTGATTGTTTTGTTTCTCATTAGTTTCTTTCCCGGTGCACTTTAAGAGAAGCTTGATTATTCCAATGGGTTCCTTGGTGAAGTAGGTCACAACACCTTTAACCAAGTGATATTTATTTTCTCTTTTTCAAAAGAGTGCATCCCTATCCCATAGATAAGGACTTACACACATCACATCACATGCATCAAGTGGTGTTATATAAGGACTTACACACACCACATCACATGCATCAAGTGGTGTTATATGACATTCCACCTCATCAACAAAATCAACACGTATGCCAAACTTAACCTTGCAACGCTTTGTGATCATCATTGGAAGTCCTTACAACCAACTCAATGCACATGATAGTGGAATTTCTCATATGTTTCTAGATAAAATTCATCAACTAACATTGTAGAAATCAAATGCATTGAGAACAATCATAAAAAATAGCATTTATCTTCATATTCTTCACTTGAACCTTGACTTGGAAAAGTGTAATCCTTTCTCAACTTGCTCTTCTCTCTTGTATTATGACATAGAGAAGCATCTTATCCATCTCATAACTTTCATTTATTTATCGATATTCTATCTTTAAAGTTGTTATTGATCCATTTTTAGAATTGTACCATAATTGCATACATAGTTTACAATTAAACTTCCAACACTTTTCAACCATGTGTACTTCTTCATTACAATGTCTTCGTTACTTGTTGAGATGTATTCCCTTTTATACTATGGTTGCAAATTTATTGCCTTTGTTTTTGGGTCCCTATTTTGGATTGTTTTGTTCGCATTTTTCATGCCTAGTTCCATATAAAGAGATTTTTTTACTTTATCTATGCTTCTAACATTCAAATTTTGCAACTAACTTTAAAAAATGACCATGTAGACCTTCAACGTATTGTGCGACTACCCCATGGTCTTTCTGTGAGATGCCCAACATGATGGATTACTTCTGTAGCTCGAACATGTAATATTAAACATTTCATCCTTTCTCTGGTCAATAATATTATCATCTCTAAAGTTTATCTTCTTTAGATCGTTTGGGATAGAAATGTGATTTTAATAAAAAGAATACTAAATAGATGATAAAAGACTAGAAATATTTTTAAGTATTGGCTTGAATCTTGTCAAGTCAAAGTATTAGGTCAATCCTATTGGCCTTTTCTTAAATATGTTTCTCCTAATATTTCCTAGGAAACTAATCACCCAATCCTTGATTTCCTTAATGGCCAATCAGATTGTTCCACACGGATGTTGGACCTATTATGCATGGAATCCATTACATCTACCACATGGTAATCAGGAATCATAGGTCTAACCAATCAAGGAGTTGTTATCCACTAAATTGCACTTAGTGGATTCCGATTGAATCATCGAAGACTTGAACAATCAAATTGTTCATCATCAATGTTCCGTGATCCATCAAGCCAATTTTTGGCCCTTTTTTTCTAAAAATTGCATGTCCATACCCCCTTGGGGGAATTGTAATAAGTTGGTCTAATCATGATATTTTTATAAAATGCTTGGCATACCTTAGGTTTATCTGTCAAGGGGACACTTTAGAGTATTTTTTCCTTAGGAATTATGCGTTGTGCTTCAGTGACGTATAATTCCTGAGTTATTCACTCACATCTCCAAAGCTGGAGTATTTTCCTTGGCGGTCAAACCTTGGGAGGTTATTAAAGCCTAAGTGTCTATGTATTTTTACATGTTATCCATCAGTATTGAGTCGTATGGACATGCACTAGGTCCCCTAGGAGTTTGAGTCGATTCCGAAGAAAATAATTCTTTTTCCGTAAAACTAGACCATTTTTTTAATGGTTTAAATGGAAAAATTCAAATTGTAATAATAGAGTGGTCTGGATGCGGAATTTGGCGTGGGGATGCTCGTTTTGATGCCCAGAGTGTCCTCTTTACCCTAGTACCCCCTTTCCCATGTTCCGGGTGACTATGTCGCCTCTAGGAGCATTATTCCTTAAAGATCTACAATTTGACATTTAAATGCTAAAAAATCCCATATTGCACCATAGTAAAAAAAAAATATAAAAAAGGTCAAAAGGCATGTGCCAAATGACTTGGCATGCCACATCACATGGAGGACAACCTCACTCCTTAGCTAAGTCGTCACATTTGAGTTGTTTAAAAGTCAAAGTTTTGAAAAATCATTTTAGAGATGCGCCCCTCTCACGTGGGCAGCATCTTGATGTGGTGGGCGATGTGCATTGGTGGGTGGAGAAAGCAAGGAGAGGGGACGCACCTCCCTTTTAGGTGGCACCCACCTCATCAACCAAATCTCCATATCAAAAAACAAATCACATGATTGCATTCTTGATCAAGAGGGGCGAGCTATCCCATGAAAGATTGTGATTACTTCACATGGCCAACCCAATGGAGGTGGCCATTTGTGGTTTATGGGAGGAGATACCAATGTAGAGGGGGTGCATGTCTTTTGAGGTGGCACCTCCCTCATCACTATAAGTACCCCTTCCACGCTGAATCAAAGGGTTCACATTCCCCATATCTCTCAAGTGATGCGCCATTTCTCTCCTGGTGGTAGTTCGCTCCTCCCCTTCTTCATTATGATATAAAAGCAAGGCTCTCCATCACTCTAGAGGATGGAAAGAGGTGGAACCTTTGCTCTGTTGTGTAATATTTTTTTGACGTATTATTTTTATGAATTAAAGGCTTTGGAGGTCTATTACGGTGTCTTTGGCTCAAGTTTGGTGATCATTGTCTCACGTGTTTTATGAGGCAACTATAGTTTTTCTTTTGCAATTGCTTTACTTGTCATTTATTAGCCTTGGAAGGATTAGTATTAATCGATAGGGGTGAATAAAGAAGTTTCTTTTCTCATTTAAAATACTTATGTTTAAGATAGAGAATTTACAAGCTTAAAATTTTTTATGTATGCTCTTCTCATCTTCGATTTAAGTTTTACTAATGGATGTGACAAGCTATTTGGAAAGTGTAAGGGTTTATTTTACAGGTGCTTCAATTTGGATTTATGGAGGAACTAGTTTTATTTCTTCATTCTCTGAATTCTTTGTGAAGAGGACATAGTCTCTCTCAATGCCACCGGAACAACTCCATCACCCAAGTTCAAAAGGGCTTTGGTTTTCTTCCTTTCTCCCTCTTCTTAATTTTAAAGAAAAATCTCCTTGGTTACTTAAGCTTATTTCTTAGATCTGATTGCTAAATAGGATTACATCATATTTCAGATCTGATTTATAAGTTTTACATGCTTAAATCTAGATTGCTTCAAAATATTTAAATTCTTTATTTGAACTAGATATAGCTTTAAAAAGTTTTTCTTGTACAAGTCAATCATTGGTAGATCTAAAGGCTTGTTAGATTAGCTTATGTTTTGGGAATTATAAGGTTATCTTTAGCAAATTTAAAGTGCTTTCATTGGCTGCCCCAAGAGGCAATCCAAGATCCACAAGAAAGCAAGACTTTCTTGTGTTCACTTTTTGCATTTTACACTTAGAATATTTTTGCAAATTTTTTAGTAATTTTTTTGGTTGGGCACTTTTATGAACTAATAACTTGCTGATTTTTAGCAGGCCTAACAAAAAAGAGAGAAAAACTCTGGTGAATTTTCGAATTTTTGGCCATCTAGGGCATCCCGGGACCTCTCTGGTTCATAAAACTTGTTTTTCTCAAGCATTGTAAGCTTAGTGATCCCATTCTACAAGGGATAACAAGCATTTCTATATTGTAATAAGTGATAAAAACAAGAGCAGGTGGGCTACCCAATGCCCACACCCCATCCCCCGGGAGGATCTGTTTCGTCTCATTTTTTGGGTTCTTTGCTAGTTTAGATTTTATTTTTTGTTTTCTAATAAAACGAACAAACTAAAATCAACCTTGTCCATTTCAAAAGCGGATTACAATTGTTCTCGGGACCTCACATTTATTTTCAGTTTGTTCCAAGATAATTAAAATCAACTTGGATTTAAAATTTAACTTGTTGGATCTGTTTTCATGGTGGGCGACAAGAGTTCTCAAGACTAGCTTTTCTCACTTTTTTTACAATTTCCCGCTTTTCATAGTAATTTTATCCTTTCCTTCCCGAAGTACGGTGCCACGGAAAGAGCTTGCTTGACTACTGTAATTTGGTCGAAAAAGAGACTATTGGAAGTAGATTTAACCAAGTAGAAAATATGTCTTGTTTAAATAAAGAAAACCAACGCTCCAAGCTCAAAGTATGATCTTGATCACTGCAGCATAGTCTGAACAGCTTGGATCAGGGAAATTTTTTAGGGGCGAAATTTCGCCAATTGGCTATTTTTGGGGCTTTTAAAAAAAAAAAAATCCCTATTTGGTCATTTTTAGTCTCTATTATCGCTTATATTTACATAAAATATGTTTTTTTATCATAATATTCACCAAAATTTGCAAGTTTCAATAGTAAATTGTATGCTTCATATTTAATATTCGCCTACCAATCTATATATATGTTTTTTTCAATTCAAAATAATCGCCTAGAATACTATACTTAAGTATACTTTTAGAATCCTTAAAAATAACCATGGTTTGGATCAATCAGAAATGGGTGCAAGGCACTTAGCTTTAATAGGGAAATCCAATCAAACCAAATTCTAAGAACTCGGGAGGTTGCATGGGAGGAAATTATAGAGTCAGCAGGCTACTTTAAGAAGGTTCATCCTCTCCTGGTTGGACACTTGGTGAAGCTGCTAGAGCACTCAGTTCGAAAGGTTAGGTTTCTTTTGGGCCAAACCAAGAATTAACCCATTCCTTTAATATGCATTCAATAAATCTAAAATAAACCAACAAGCCTCTTGCAATACTTTCACAACACTACACATCAAGCACTCGCATTTATTTCTCGGCACTGGTCATCTATTTTATGGTTAAGTTAATCTGCAAAATGTCGTGAATGCATCTTTATCTTATGTGTTGTATTATTTAAAACTACAAATTTCAAATGATGTCTTGTTGTATCATTTTTTCTCATCACATTAACTCCTAGAATAGTTTTTATTCTATTTTCATAGGTTAAAAACCTTATATATTTTTCATAGGGACCACCCCCCTTGGCTTCGATAAGAGTAAGCCTAGACGGAGGAGTCGAGTAATCAGGTGACAACACTTGACTCTCACTTTCCCCCAAGGACACACTGAGCGGCTTGAAGATTTCCTGTCGTGTTCCCCCCAGGTGTGTATTAGGCGGAAACAAGAGTGACACATGAAAATGAAAGCACTAATCATCACATGCCATGCGGAAGCTAAGTCAATAGTGAGTACCCTCAATATCTTGGTAAATAAATAGACAAAAACTTTCTAACTATTAGCATGATTGTCAAGTCAAAGTATCAGGTCAATGTTGTTAATATTTTCCTATTGCATGCACATGAAATTATCTCGATGATGTGATTGGGGTGAACATCCCTCTAAGTGTTTTACCCTAATTAGATCCACTATATTGGGTCAACTCTCTTAGAATAGGAATTATTGAATGTTTTGAGTTTGGTTCAATACCTCATTGCTTGATAGAGGATACAAGATGACTTTTGGCATGATATGGTCAAACTTGTCAGGTTAAAGCCCTTAATTTTTTTAATATATCTTAACCAATATTAGTGTCTCGATGGGTGACCTCTTGTCTTACTGTTGGAATATTTTATATTCCTTGGAAGGTAATAATGTCTTTGTATTATGTCGGAAGATATCCACAATCTTATGTAAAAGAGTAATACATTATATCCCATATTCATTATGGTAAAATATACTCTTGATATTCATTATTATATAAAGAGATGTTATTATGGAGAATTATATTATCCCACATGTAATATGTGAGAGTAATTCCTCCTCATCTCTTGGTATATAATAGAGTCAAGGTAGTCTTTCACATTCATCCATTGTGGATCATATATCATGATCTTTCTATATTGTATTGGGGTTATTGGCATTGCTCTCTTGTAAGTTTGAGGGAGATATTTTGGAGATAATAGAAGACTACCTTCCCGTGTATGTAGCCCAATTGGGTGAACCATGTATATATGGTGTACTCTTTTCTCTTGTTCTCTTTTTGTACTTATTGTCGATATATTATTATTTTGCATAGATAGGTAAGGTAGTTTAGTTAGATCCATATCTCTGACACTTACCACTATGGACACTAATTCATTGAGATAAACATCGAATATAACAACCAAGTGTCCACATGGTTTGACAAATCATGACATGCCATGTGGAAGGATGAATTAATGGGTCCAAACAAGCAAGACAAACACACATGTTAAGATGGTACCAATTATCAAAGTATGAAATTTGGCATTTGAGTTGGTAAGTGGGACGCTCTCCACATAGTGTTCAATATTTTTTGGGTTGCACCTTAAGTTCCTTTCCTTGTAATATGTAATTGTTGAAAGTGTCAATCTTCCCATTATGTGAAATTATTTCCAAAAAGGTCACTACATATACCAAGGCGCTCCCAACATCATCACAATAAAAACTCAATTTGTCCCAACACTTAAACAGTTTCCTTGATAAATGTCTTTCACTATATTGTTTGTTACTTTGGCTCCCCCCCATATTTTCTAATCTCCATTTCCACCAATAGTTAAAAGACTTCATCAAATTCTCCTACTTATCCAAATCATATTGTGTTACCATCGTGCCTCTCAAACCCTTGCCACTCCAATGAGACATAATGACGATAAAATGAGGGAAATGCTCATGTATTGTGGGGCTCACAAGAGAAAAGAGATCCAAAAATATGTTGAAGCCTTAGCTTTTTAGGAACAAATAGAGCAAAATACACCTCTATTTCATTGATTTCATCGTACCCTGGTATAGTACATGATTGCATTGACAAAATATACAACATCTATAAAAAGAGAACACACAAATTAAGAAACAGAATTTGAACCTTTTAATATACTTATTTTTTTAGTATGTGTTTAATCTAAGGGATTAAAAAGTTATTATAGTTACCAATAGTGCAACGCTAAACCATAATATAGAAAGCACGCACACATAGAAGGGGGATGACGAGATAGATAGAAGTAACTATAGAACCAACAATAAGTGGTATTTATTAATAGATCTCTCTAATTGTTTAAGATACCATATTCATGTCTATTTATATTGTTTATAAGATGGACGTAGTTCTAACTACCATAACTACCTTGTTTGTTCAACCTGACCAATCGATCAACCAACTCAACTTCCTAGTCAACTACACTTTATGTTTCTAGTTGACTTAAATTCTATTACATTAATTAGTCAACTATTTATCTTGGTCATCTAGGATCCTCTAAAATCTCCCCCAATATCAAACCCATCTTCATCCCAAAGAAGGGAGGAGATGGGAAAACAAAATTGTATAAAAATTGTTCCAAAAGTCACAAGCTTAATAAAAATTTATTAATTTGGATGTTGTTGGTATATGTGGTGTCTACTAAGATTAATTGCATGTTAAATAAGGGATTGGGATTAAAGAAAGAAAATCTTGCTTGAGGAGGTAGTGGATGCCACTCTCTAGGATCTATAGAGGTATTTTTGTAGCCATGTCTATACAAACATTATAAATATTCAAAGCAATATGTTTCAATCGATCCTCAAAAATAACTCACAAAAATTTATGTTAGATTGGTTCATTTAAACCAAATAAAACATATTTTCCTATACGGAAACATTTTGTAATTTGGTACAAGCCAAGATTAATGACAGAACTATAGAGCTTAACTAGCTTACCTATCTAAGCTAACAATAACATATCAACATAAATAAGAACATAAAGAGAACAAGGAAAGAATACACCAGATATACGTGGTTCACCCAATTGGGCTAGTTCCACGAGAAGGTTGTCTTCTTATTATCTCCAGAAATCTCCTTCAATCTTACAAGAGAGAAACTACAAATAACCCCAATACAATATGGTAGAGCTTGTGATCACAATACCATGTGTTGATACTATCTATGAGCATATACCACTATACCATCATGTTGTTATGATGTGACTCCCTTGACCCTATTATATACCAAGAGATGTAGAGGAATTACTCTCACATATTGCATGTGGGATAATATAATTTTCCATAATAACATCTCTTTATATAATGATGGATATCAAGAGTATACTTTACCATAATGAATATGGGATATA
Organism: Larix kaempferi; assembly: GCA_027924585.1. Classification (NCBI taxonomy): domain Eukaryota; kingdom Viridiplantae; phylum Streptophyta; class Pinopsida; order Pinales; family Pinaceae; genus Larix; species Larix kaempferi. The sequence goes on from BSBM01001232.1 coordinate 400,923, forward strand.
ACGTATTACTCTTTTACATAAGATTGTGGATAACTTCCGACATAATAGAAAGACATTATTACCTTCCAAGGAATATAATTAATATATTCCAACACTCCCCCTTAATAATGGTTGGGAGAAAAGCCCTCACTAACACTAAGGAAGGAAGGAGTCATTACTGCTCCCCCTTGATAACAACTTCCCTCATCCCAAGTAAAGAATGAGGATGCACATACTTCGTTGTTGTTAAGGATTTGGTGAATATATCGGTTTCCTGTTGCTCGATAAAACAATACTCAAGAGAAAGAATACCATATACGACGAGCGCTCGAATGTAATGAGCATAAAGGTCAAGATGCGTTGCCCTGGAGTGATATACCGGATTATAAGCAAGCTGAATTGCATCCTGATTATCACATTTCAACATAGTGGACGATTTCGGAACCATACCAAGCTCAGTGATAACATGTCGTAACCAAACTGCTTGTTTAGATGCTTCTTTGGCTACTCTATACTCTGCTTCACATGAAGATAAAGAAAGAGTCTTCACCTTATTGTTGGACCAAGAAATCAGACCTAAACCAAGTTGAAATATATAACCAACAGTTGACCGTTGATCAAAACTGTCACCTGCCCAGTCAGAATCTGTATATCCAGAAAGTGAAACTGTAGCACTGCTCGAATAAAAGACACCATAGTGAAATGTCCGTTGTAGATATCTCATAATTCTATTGGCTTCCTACCAATGACTTTCATGAGGTTTATGCATGAACTGAGAAACCATACTGACGAAAAAAGAGAGATCTAGTCGGATGTGAGTTAAATATTTCAAACTTCCCACAATCTAACGATAAAGAGTAGCATCAACAAGAGGAGTAGTACACTCAACAGTTAACTTTACACTGGACTGAAATGGCGTAGGAGCAGGTTTACAATCACTCATATGGAAACAAGCCAATAAGTCTGTAGCATACTTCGACTGAGAGAGAAAAATACCATCTGCCATATGCCAGATTTGAAGACCCAAGAAATAGTGCAATATACCGAGATCAGTCATTTCAAACTGCTTTTGAAGATCACTTTTCATACTTTGAATTAAAACAAGTTGGCTTCGAGTGATAATAAGATCACCCACATATAACACAATAATGATGATATGACCACCAAAGTTCTTAACATACAGATTTGGATTAGATATACAATGCTTAAAACCATTATTCAAGAAATATGTATCAATTTTTTCATACCAAGCCCTAGGTGCTTGTTTGAGACCATATAAAGAATTATGTAATTTGCATACAAAACTTGATGATCCAGCATTAATAAAACCAGGAGGTTGCTGCATATAAATATCTTCATTAAGATTACCATTTAAAAAAACATTTTTAACATCCATTTGGTGTATTTCCCATTTATAAGATGCAGCAAGAGATGAGATGGTTCTTATTGTATTCATTTTAGCAACGGGAGAAAAAGTTTCATTATAATCAATACCTTCAAGTTGATTAAAACCTTTTGCAACTAATCTAGCTTTATATTTTTCAGTCTGTCCTTCTGTAGTAAACTTAGTTTTATAAATCCATTTACAAACAACTAAATTCTTTCCTGAAGGAAGAGGAACAAGAGACCAAGTCTTGTTCTTCATAAGAGAATCATACTCAACAAATATAGCTTGTTCCCAATGAGGCTTACCCTTAGCTTGAGCATAAGAAGTAGGATCATTTGTGGCCAAAACTTTGGTCATAAGAGCAAAGTTAGATCTATTTCTACAAGTATCGGAAGGGTTACCAATCTCACTACCTACAGATTCAAGAGTTTTCCGGCCCAAACAGGAAGGTTAGAAGGAACAAAAGTCACTTCAAGAGCTTCAATACATTCAAGTGGAACACTTGAAGAAGAGGGTGAACTAAGATCTACAACATGCACAGTACTGGAAGGAGTAACATATATAGGAGTAACAGGAGACAAAGGAATATTCAAGGTAACATGAGGTTCTACTGAATCAGGTGGTGGAGAGACTTCAGTAAATTGAACATCTATTTGGATTATGACACTCTAATTAGAAGGATCAAATAACATGTAAGCCTTGGAATCCTCAACATAACCAATGAATATACACTTGTGAGACTTGGGTTCTAACTTTTTTTGTTTTTCATCAGAAATATGAGCCCAACATTCACAACCAAACACCTTAAAGTTACTAATATATGGTTTTCTACCATTCCATTTTTCCTCAAGGATAACATGCTTAACCTCTTTTGTAGGAACTCTATTTTTAAAATAAAGTTAGCACAACTTATGACTTCAGCCCAAAATTTCTTGTGTAATCCTTTAGAATAAAGCATACATCTATCCATTTCAACTAAAGTTTTGTTTTTTCTTTTAGCAACACCATTTTGTTGAGGTGTGTAAGGAACAGTCTTTTGATGTTGAATTCCATGTTTAGATAAAAATACTTCAAATTATTTCTTAACAAATTCCCCCCCATTATCAATTCTTAAAGTCTTAATTCTTTTACTAGACTCATTCTCAACCAAGGATTTAAATACTTGAAATTTAGAAAAAGTGTCACTTTTATTTTTCAAAAAATAAACCCATGAATTTCTACTAAAGTCATCAATAAAAGTAAGAAAATAGACTGCATGAGATATAGAAGGAACTTCAAGAGGACCACAAATGTCACCATGAATTAATTGCAAAGATTCTTTAGCACGCCAGGCTTTACCTTTATCAAACATTTCTCTATGATGTTTACCAAGTACACAACCTTCACAAACACCGTTAGTAGATGAAATATTAGGCAATCCATGTACCATTTTAGTTAACATTTGCATTTTAACATAATTCAAATGACCTAATGTTTCATGCCATAATTTACTTAGTTCATCAGCATGAGAAACATAGGAATAAAAAGGTTGTCTTTTAGTTGAATTAAAACCAACAAATTTATATAAACCAACGGTATGATCAGCAGGACCAGAAGAAACTACTTTAAAATTTTGATTGATATCTTTAAGAACATATTTATCAGGTCAAACTTCAAATTCATATCATGTTTGACATGCGCGATAAATAGAAAGCAAGTTGATGGGCATGTGTTCAACATGAAAAACATCTTCCAATTGACCAATAGAAACATTAACATTACCAAAACCAATTATAGAAAGTTGTTTACCATCACCTATAGATACTTTCTGAGATGTGTTTTTATTATTGTCATAAGATGTAAATAAAGAAGCATTACCAGTCATATGTTTAGAAGCACCGGAATCCATTATGCATTCCACATTAGAAGAAGAACTACCAGACGAAACAACAGATGCACATACAGCTACTTGTGATTCATCATAACCTTTCTTTTTAGCCTTAGCCATTAAACGTTTCGCTTTAAAGCAATTATTTTCAGGATGGTTAGCTTTACCATAATGCCTACAAGGATCATACACATTCTTCTTCTTAGTATTTTCATGATGTGCATTAGAAGCATGACCAAATTTATTAGTAATATTTGAAGTGTGTGAACTAGAAACTTTAACATTATTAAAAAAATTCTTAGGATTCTTATTATGTGCCATAAGAGCCTTATTAGGTGAGAATTGTCCTGAAACAATCAACCTTTCTTGCTCATTTATCAACCTTTTACAAAAATCATCAAAAGTAGGTTTTGTGGTATTTTGAGACAATTCAAGAGCCCTATTCCTAGTTTGGATGAACATATCAAAACAAGATGAAAATTTTTGTTTTACAAGAATTATAAGAGCAGTGTCTATTTTCTTGTAATATTTACCACAATTATTTAATTTTTCATTTAAATTTTTCACTTCAGCAATATATAATTCTACTCTTTCAAAGTTAGTAGGATCTAGCTCAAAAATATTATTTTCAAGGTAATAAGCAAAAACATCATCAGATTTATCAAATAAAGAAGCAAGAATTTTTCATACCTCAACTGGGATGTCTTCTTCCTCAATACTTACCTAAAGACGATCTGAAACCGTTTGACCAATGAGCCCTCTTGCTTGATCACATTCATCTTCCCATATAGCCACATCTTTAGCATCAGTAGGTTTTTGGTGTTCACCATTAACAATCCTCCATATATTCTTACTCCTAAGAACATCAATCATTTTTCTTTTCCATGCAATATAGTTAGGACCAACAAGTTCAGGAACATAAGCTACTTCTGAAGTCATAATGATAGAAATATTGACAAGAAACCCAAATGCTAGAAATGGCAAAAGAAAAAAGTGAATAACAGAAAATTGATACACTTATCGTGCGGATCTGAAGAAACACAGTAAAAAACAGAGAAAATTTACTTACGGCCTTTTGGAAAAAAGTGCCAAGAAAAGTCACTCGCGGGTCTGCCACAATAAACTCCCGAATAAAACCGATACTCGCGGGTGTTGCACGGCAATAGTCGCAGTTACTCGCAGTTTTACAGTAGATCCATTCGTGGGTGCGCAAGCCTGTAAAATCAAATGTCGCGGTTCTGATCTGATATTCGTGGGTTTCTGTACAGTAAAGTCGCAGTTATGTCGAAGCACTCGCGGGTCTCTACACAGGAGGGTTGCGGGTATACTGAAGTAAGGGCGAGTTTATAGTAGATAAAGCGTGAGTATGTCGTAGCACATGTGGGTCTGTACATTGAAATTCGTGGTTCTGCAGTATACTCATGGGTTCGTAGTAAGGCAAGTCACGGTTACTCGCGTGGTCTATGAAGCAAAAATCGCGAATGTCCATTTTTAGGCCGAAAACAATGTCGATTAAGCCGCTGACGGAAACCTGCACAAATTCTACCAAACTTGGACAAAAACTTCCGATCTAACAACCGGAAGATAGATCTCCTTGAGGAGAATCCAAAAATCATATAGATCTACAAAAAAAATCAAGAAACCCTTGAAAAATTTCTGCAAAAATCTACACAACAAGGTTAGGGTTAGAAGTAAAAAAACTGCAGAAACATGCCTAGATTTGAAGAGAAGCCTAATGGATACCAAATAGAAAGCAAATATACAAAATAAACAATGCTCAGATGATAATAGTTATTGATTGAAAGCTATAGAAGGTGCTAGATCATAGCAACTAGCTCTGATACCATGGCAGAACTATAGATCTAGCTAAACTAGCTTACCTATCTAAGCTAACAATAACATATCAACATAAATAAGAACAGAAAGAGAACAAGGAAAAGAATACATAAGATATACGTGGTTCACCCAATTGGGCTACGTCCACGGGAAGGTTTCCTTCTTATTATCTCCAGAAATATCCTTCAATCTTAAAAGAGAGCAACTACAAATAACCCCAATACAATATAGCAGAGCTTGTGATCACAATACCATGTGTTGCTACTATCTATGAGCATATACCACTATACCATCATGTTGTTATGATGTGACTCCCTTGACCCTATTATATACCAAGAGATGTGGAGGAATTACTCTCACATATTGCATGTGAGATAATATAATTATCCATAATAACATCTCTTTATATAATGATGGATATCAAGAGTATACTTTACCATAATGAATATGGGATATAATGTATTACTCTTTTACATAAGATTGTGGATAACTTCCGACAAAATACAAATACATTATTACCTTCCAAGGAATATAATTAATATATTCCAACAATTAAAGTCTTGATGCATATGCATAATTTTTCAATCAACATCCCATATGTGAGATAATTCCTTAGTTGTTTCTATATGTGTTATCTTTCCTTCTTAAGCCACTCCCTTTTCTCTGCTCACAATTTTGCTTCAAGTTTTCTTTATCGATTGAGTTGAGTTCCCAAGCATCCCAACTCCTTGCATCAATTATTCTTTTTTTCAATTGTTTAGTTCATGATTTAGGGCTTGTGTAACTTTCAATTTGTTGTGAACATTACGCTACATAATAAGAGGGCCAATTATCAAATATTGTGTTATCTAATGTGACCATAAGTCCTATATCTTGTAATTGATATTTAATATGCTCAAAATTCTCATATTCATAGTTTAGAATAGCTCCATCTGATAAGTTTTTAGTTGGTTATTTTTTGCTAGTGGGTCATTTTGTTGATTGATCAAATATATTGCCAAATGTTTAAGGTAATTGAGTAGGTCTGAAGTTATGTTCACCTAGGAAACCCCAAAGTATTTCTATTATTTTTCATTATACACAAATCCCAAGTTGCTTTCTCATTTGATTCCCTCTATTTTAGATTTCTAACTGATCCAATCCATCTTTTATTTTTTTCTTTGATGATTGTTTTGTATCTCTCTTGTATTTATGTATCTGAAATGTCTATGGGATCAAATGTGATTACAAATTTACATTCCTATTCCTCTTGCACTCTAAAGGTTATTAATAATTTGTCCTTAGCCGACTTTTGTTTCTTCTCTTTCTTATCTTCTTGAAATTATTACTTTTTGGATTTTGAATGTTTTTTTCGTAGTTCAATGACGATTACTTAGTTTGTTTGTCTAATGTTGTTTATTGTTGGTTGTTGTTGTTTTCTATGGGGATCCTTACAGAAATCCTATTGTTGTCTTGTCTCAATCAACATGTTCAGCACTAGGATCATTCATGTCAACCTACTCGTGTTGATTTCTTGTGCCACCTGCATCTCCAACATCTTAATTTCTAGTACGAACACTTTATTGTACTATTTGAGTGGGCTTAGTCATACTTGACTCTTTAGTGAAGTTGATTGGGTTCTAAGTCAATTGTGTGTTAGTTGGTTCATTTATGCCTTGGTTATCTTCTATTGATTCTCTCGTTTTTGTATTTGTCAACGTTTTTATAAAAATATTGGGTATTTCGAGGTTCTTTTTCTTGCTAGAATTTGATGCTTCTTTGGCTTGTTTAGCTACTTTCTATTGATGTCATCTGATTTTTTTCTGTGAAGCTTCTTCTAAGTTTTTAGTGTTTTTATGGATTCAATGATTATCTACTTCACATGCACCATTGTTTCATTAAAATCTTTTCCAATGTTGGATTATTGGATTTGCTTCCTTATCCTCATTTGCTCTCTGATACTTCATCCCATAGATCATCAAGACCCTCTTTGCCATTTGCATCAATTCATTTTTTAGTCTTAGTCTCTCAAAATCTATCTTTTTCAACTCTCCTATAATGACATCAAGGTTTTCTTTGCTCAACTCGCTAATAGATTGGACAATGGATTATTCAATCTTCTTCCTTGTTGACTTCTATGTGGTTAATTTTGGCATAGTTATTTTCTTCATTGGTTATTTTGACAAAGTTGCTTCTATTAGGGAAAATGGTATGGTAAAAGCTACTAATGTGTTTTCTTATTCTAGTCCTCCATCAGTTAATGGTGTAATTACATCTTCAGAAGTCGACCTTGCTATTATTGACACAAGAAATACCACAAACTACTATCTATATATCTCACTAAAGATCTCATCTATCGTATGATAATAGTTTATCTCCTTTGGTTCTCCTCTAACTCCATGAAAATACCATACTTTTGTGACGTTGATCCCTAGCTAAATGTGAGCGACTAGGGGACATGTTTTCCAAATAGTATAAATAACTCTCCAATGGTTGAAATAAACTTTAAGACTCTTCAACCACTCACCAAACATGTGTTGAGGAATGTACTCAACTATTTCTCCCTTCCAAGAGGATGCAAAACATTGATAGTTTCACATAATTGGAAAAATGAGCAAGGTGAACATATGCTCTCCAATAAAACATGTTTTCCCAATAACCATATATATAAGAAAAGAAGGGTGTTCAATCACCTTGTTGATTTCTTGACACTCATTATAGGCCTCAAAATATTGGCCACATGCTTTGCTTAGTTATATACTTTACCTTCTTCAATATTTCCACTAATGGATTCTAGAATATTTAAAACAACATTTAATGCTTGACTAGAGATGGAAAAGAAAACAACAACAATAATGCATATCCACATAACTTATTCTTTCTTAGCCCAACTATCTAAACCCTTTGATTTTTTAGCATTTCTTACTCTTATGAATTTCTCAATCCAATCAATGGTCTTAATCATTTTAGGAACGCTTGAACCCAAAATGAAGAGGACCCAAATATGATTTGATTTTCACTTTATGTAGTTTGATGGTCTCATCTCTCCATTTTCCTCCTATCATTATCCATTTGATCTCATCCATATTTGGATCTCTAATGCATTTCATCTGTAGTATCCATTTTTCAAATTTTATTAAAATGCCCAATTTTCCACTTTTTTTCCCAATTTTGACCTTTGACTAGTTTTACTGTTTTGACCTCCAAATCAACCCAAATGCTCCCAAATCTTCTATAGGAGTGTATGAATGGTATTTAGACTTGAATATAAGGTTCAGGGATGTTTTATGGCCTTCCAAATACTGCTGCAAACTTGATTTGTATTCTGATCAATATATGTAATTTTGACTAGTAATTTGTGCATCAAATTCCCCTCGGGTAACACTGCAAATGGCCTTCCAAATGCCTCCCAACTCCCACAAATTTATGAACAGAGGTATATAATGTGTTAAGTATGTGATTAAGGTCTCATATGCACCATTAATTGATTTTTAATACTGTTCTTACTCTCTCACATTTAACAGCAAAAACCCCCAATTCGACCCTTGGGGAAATGGCACTATTTCACCTCCCAATACAACTAAACTGAGTAAAAATGATTCAAATGCTCAAGTACAGTACATTAAACTTGTAGAAGACATCCATGGCAGTATATTTATCACAAATATATCAGAGAATCATCCATCCATTCGAAATAATCAACATTATAGTGTCATACATCAATGCATTGGGGAAATGGACATTGTTTGCTCATTAATCAATAGTTTTGCATACAACCAGTGGGTATTTCGACCTGAGACTTTCTGAATATGAATAACAGAGGATATGAAGCTATTACAATCATAAATATGTAATGAGAAGCTCTCTCAATAAGCACAAGTGCTCACCAAAAATGCCCTCCCTCAAGGAGCACAAATATGCCTTCAAAACTGGAAACGGTGGAGAGAAAGTGCTGCACTAAACCAAACCATGAAACTTCCTATAGCTGCTACCTGCAAATACAAACTCCATTAAAGCACCATGAAAGACCTAAGTGGCCTCTCCAAACACCAACTTGGATGGGAATCTTTCACCCTCGAAATTGGCTAAGGCAAGAAACTAGTCATCCACTAGCTCTCTCTTCACAAATGCAATTTTTCTCAAATCATGCAAAAGCCATTCTCATACTTGATTTCTACATTTTATAACCAACATTAGCCTTCAAGGGGTCGAAATCCTCTCAATAGATTCAATAATTTTCCATTTAGAAAATATTCCTCATTTGCCACTTGTCTCCTAGTTCCAACCTTCCATCTTCTCCCAAATTCGAATTTGAGTCTCTTTAGATTCCGCCAACTCCATGAGCGCCTTCTTGAGCCTATTTTTGGGGCTGACATGTCATAATGGTCCGGTGTAAGAAGTCAGGTCTGAATTTTGTCATAAAATGTCATAGATGCTTCATTATTGTTGTCATAAAACTAGGGAATCTAGCCCATGTGTCCACTAGTCTCCAATTTGACTCTTCCTCTCCCATGGAGGTTACTATTCCTTCCCATTTCAACCTAATATGCTCAATGCTATGTGTTATGACTTACCAACTCACCCAAGAGTGTTCACCTTCCCATGAATTCGAATTGGCAAGAGAGAGCTGCCATGTGTCATTGAAAAATCAAGCTAGTGTGGGTCCCACCACCTCCATATGTCTCCAAAACCACTTGCCACCTAGAATTTCTCTTGAATTTATTTATTCATCATATTTATTAAATGATTGAACCCTTCTAATGTCTAAATATCATTTATTATTTTCCTTATTACCATCCCACATGTGCCCATCCAACCTAGGAAACTAGTAGGATTGATGGGATTGTCTTACTATGCATTTATTTGAATGGGGACATTACAGTCCTCCCCACCCAAGATTGCTTGTCCTCAAGCAATTTCAAATTTGGATGCTACAAAATCTTCTCCTCTTCCCATGTGGCATCTTCATTTGGTAAGTCCTTCCATTGCACTAAATATTCTTTGATGATTCTACTCCTCAACCTTCTTTCCCATGTCTTCAAAATCTTTTCCGGAACAAGTGTGAGTTGACCTTCATCATCCAAAGGAGGAAGTATTTCTGAAGTGATGATTTGCTGACCAAGAGCTTTCTTAAGACAAGAAACATGAAATACATTGTGGATTTTACTCCCTTCCGGAAGTTCTAGTTCATATGCTACTTCTCCAACCTTCCGCACTACCTTGTATGGCCCATAGTACCTTGGTTTTAATTTTTCTGCTCCATTCTTTTTGAGAGATGTTTGTTTATAGGGATGCAACCTTAAATATACTAAATCATTGACTTGAAAGGTTCTCTCTTCTCTATGTCTATCAGCATATTGTTTTTGCTGATTTTGAGCAACCTGCAAATTGTCTTTCAAGAGCTTTAAAATTTCTTGACTCTCTTCCACCCAATCTTTAGCCTTTGGGGCTCTACTATCACCAAATATAATGTCAGCAAATGTAAGTGCATCATAACCATATAATGCTTTGAAAGGAGACATTCCTATTGACATATGATAAGTGGTGTTGTAGCAAAACTCACCCAAGTGTAGCCATTTTGCCCATGCTTTTTGCTGCCCTCCCACATAGTTTCTTAGGTATCCTTCCAACCATTGGTTTACCCTCTCTGTTTGTCCATCAGTTTGTGGATGATAGCTGGTACTTGGAGTCAATTGAGTGCCTACCAATCTAAAAATTTCTTGCCAAAAAGCACCCATGAATCTACTATCTCTATCACTGACAATGCTCTTGGGGAGCCCATGCAATCTGAAGATTTCTTTGAAAAAAATATCAGCCACTTGTGCAGCACTAAAAGATGATGTAACAGCAAAGAAATGAGCAAATTTTGTCAACCTATCAACTACCACATAGATGCAATCCTTACATAAGGATTTAGGCAATCCGGTGATGAAATCCATGGAAATACTGTCCCATTTTTGCTCCGAAATGGGCAATGGTTGTAATAGGCCGGCTGGACATGTAAGTTCTGATTTGTTTTGTTGACATGCTTTACATTCATTCACATACTTCTGAACATCTTCCTTCATCCCCTTCCAAAAAAATCTTTGCCTCAACTGTCTATAAGTTTTGAAGATCCCCTGATGGCCCGCTAGTGGGGAATCATGTGCTTCTTGCAAAATTCGGTACTTGAGCTTGGAGTTATGAACTAAATAAATTCTTCCCTTATAATATATCAGCCCATTCAAAATCCTATAATTATCATCCCCTTTGATTCCATCCAACACATCACAAGCAAATTTGTCTTTGGCATATTCAACTAGTAGCATGTTTTTCCAATCCTTGGCAATATCCATGAGAGAAAAGGAAGGCCTTCTTGACAAAGCATCTGCTACTATATTATTCTTTCCTTTGACATATTCAATATCAAAATCATAAGCTTGAATCTTGCTTACCCACTTTTGTTGCCTTTCATTTAGATCTTTTTGGGTGAGAAAGTGTCTTAGACTATTATGGTCAGTTTTCACCACAAACTTGTTGCCCACCAAGTATTGTCTGAATTTGGCCAATGCATGCATAATGGCCAGCATTTCTTTATCATAGATGGAGTAAAGTTTTTCATAAGGCTGCAACTTTCTGCTCTCAAAGTCTATGGGGTGTTGGCCTTGCTTTAGGACAGCCCCTATTCCTCCACCTGAAGCATCACATTCCACAACAAAAGGTTTAGTAAAATCAGGAAGTGCAAGTATGGGACAATTACTCATTACCTCTTTCATTTTTTGGAATGTTTTTTCAGCCTCTTCATCCCACTTGAAAGCATCCTTCTTGGTCAAATCAGTGAGTGGAGAAGTCAACTTGGAGAACCCTTTCACAAATTTTCTGTAGTAGGTGCATATGCCAATAAAGCCTCTCAATTCGGTAATATTTTTTGGTGATGGCCATTCCAAGATAGCCCTGATTTTTTCCATGTGTACCTTCACTCCTTCTTGCCCAATAATGTGCCCAAGATACAGTAGTTCTTTCATCCCAAACTCACATTTTGATAATTTAGCAAATAAGGACTCTTCTTGCAAGATTTTCAACACAATCTCTAACTGTTGCAAATGCTTTTCCCATGTTTTACTGTAAATGAGAATATCATCAAAGAAAACCAAAACAAACCTTCTTAGTTGCTTGCAAAATATCATATTCATACATGCTTGAAAGGTGGCTGGAGCATTAGTTAACCCAAAAGGCATGACAAGAAATTCAAAGTGGCCAAAATGACATCGAAAAGCGGTCTTTTGCACATCTTCATCTTTCATTCGAATTTGGTGATACCCTGATCTAAGGTCAATTTTTGAGAAGTATTTGGCCCCATGTAGCTCATCCATGAGCTCATCAATCCTAGGAATAGGATACCTATTCTTGATAGTCTTTTTGTTCAAGGCTCTAAAATCTATGCACATTCTCAATGTTCCATCTTTTTTCTTCACTAGCACTACTGAAGAAGCATAAGGGCTAGAGCTTGGTCTAATGAGCCCCAACTCTAGGAGTTCTTGGATAGATTTTTCAATCTCATCTCTAAACCTTTTAGATGTCTATAAGGTGGTATCTGAATGGGTGAAGTACCCTCCTCCAAAACAATACTGTGCTCAACCCCCCCTATCTGGTGGCCTACCATGTGGAAGGTCTCTAAAAACCTTTTCATATTTTTGCAAAAGTTTCTCTATCTCCTTTGGGTGTTTGACAATATTTATAGTTGGCTTGGGAGATGTAATATGACATTCAGCAGCCCATTCTATATCCCCATGCCTCAATATAGATCTCATGCTATTGCAAGTCACTACTTGATTTGGATAAGTGTGTTGCCCTCTCACAACTCTTTGTACTCCTTTTGAATCTTGGAATTTCATTTCGGGAATTTGATAATTTACTGTATGCTCTCCTATTGAATACAACCATTGCACTCCCAAAACCACATTAGTATCAGCAACATCAACCACATAAAAACCATCAACAAAAGTATAGTTACCTACGGTGACTTGCAGCTTTGGAACCCATGTTTTACATTGCATTGTGTTGTGACCGGGAATGACAACTGTGAAGCCATCAAATGGTTCAATAGGTATATTTCTTTTCTCTACCATCTCTGCATCAATGAATTTATGAGTGGCTCCTCCATCTACCAAAACTGAAGTTCTTTGTCCTTGTACCACACCTTTGCATCGGATAGTATGATAGCGAGGTACTGCTGAAAGCACTGCCATTCTTGCTTTGTCCGGTGAAGGCTGATTTTCTTCTTGTCTTTCCTCTTCTACTGTTGTCTCATATGCCTCTTCTTGATCTGAAATATGTCCATCTTCATCCATGCCCCAATCATACCCCTCATTATCCGAAAATACTTCTATGTATTGAGCCTTTCCTTTGGTGCATTTGTGCCCCGGTGTCCATGGTTGGAAGCATGTGAAGCATAGTTTCTTTTTTCTAAGTTCATCCCTGTTTAGTCCCTCTTTTTTATTCCTCTCAAATGACTCTCTTTTCCAAGGTTTCTTATCATATCCATCCCTTTGCCAAGGTTTCTTTTCAAATTTATAGCTAGGCTTAGGAGGAAATCTCGTTCTAGGAATCACATTTTGGAGATCCCTAGTCAAGCTCATTGCATCTTTTAATGTAGTTGGCTTGTGGGCTTTGACCAAACCTCTTAATGGTTCAGCCAAACCTTCAGTGAACAGCAATACTAATCTTCCCATAGATACATCAGCCACCTTGACTGATAATTTTTGAAAGTCCAACATATATTCGGTAGGGGACCCAGTTTGCTTCAATTGAGCTAGTTCTTTGAAAGGCAATTCTAGATCTTTTTGTTCAAATCTTTCTAGTACCCTGTCAACAAATTCTCCATATGTTTTAACCTGATTATGACCCAAGGTTTTCAGCCCATGAAACCACCATTCATTGGCATCTCCTTCCAAATGCAAAATGGCCATTTTTAATGCATCCTCTTCCAACATAGGATTCAGCTGAAAATATACATCCAATTTTTGCACCCAAGTGTTAGCAGAATTTTGAGAAGAACCATCAAAAGTAGGAAGTGACATTTTTCCAATAGCACTATTCAATTCTTTGTTATGGAATGGACTCCTATTGTCTCCCTTCATTTTAATCTTTTGCATAGCATCAATGTAGTCACTGAGTGGTACACCTCTTTTACACTCTTCATTCAAATCATTCCAATCATTTACTAGTTTCTTGTAATCCAATTCAAGATTGGGCTCTTCTTTGGGTATGAGAAATTTAGGTGCAGTATGCCTTTGTGTGCTTTGAAATTCATCAGGTCTATTATGAGGTCCTGTACTTGAGAAAATATGCTCATTCCCTTTCATCTTTTCCCCTGAGTGTGAACCATTATTATCTCCTATCATCCCTTTGCCTGAAAGTTGGCTACCCAACAATTCGAAACCTTTCATCATTTGTTTATTCATATCTAGTATAACCATGGTAAGTCCTTCAAAACATGGTTTTAAGGCTTCAATAAATTCCTCCTTATGTCTTAATTTTTCCTCCTCCTCTCTACCCATTGTTTTAGAAAAAAACTATTTTTCTGCTACTATCTCTTCTTCAACCAAAACTTCTTCAACTACTGATTCAAATGGTGGTGTTTTATTTGTTTGGATTCTTGTTAATACCATCAAGTGCCAAGACCATGCTCTGATACCACTTGTAGTATCCCTTTTTCAAATTTTATTAAAATGCCCAATTTTTCACTTTTTTTCCAATTTCGACCTTTGACTAGTTTTACTGTTTTGACCTCCAAATCAACCCAAATGCTCCCAAATATTCTGTAGGAGTGTATGAATGGTATTTATACTTGAATATAAGGTTCAGGGATGTTTTATGGCCCTCCAAATACTGCTGCAAACTTGATTTGTATTCTGATCAATATATGTAATTTTGACTAGTAATTTGTGCATCAAATCCCCCTCGGGTAACACTGCAAATGGCCTTCCAAATGCCTCCCAACTCCCACAAATTTATGAACAGAGGTATATAATGTGTTAAGTATGTGATTAAGGTCTCATATGCACCATTAATTGATTTTTAATACTGCTCTAACTCTCTCACATTCAACAGCAAAAACCCCCAATTCGACCCTTGGGGAAATGGCACTATTTCACCTCCCAATACAACTAAACTGAGTAAAAATGCTTCAAATGCTCAAGTACAGTACATGAAACTTATAGAAGACATCCATGGCAGTATATTTATCACAAATATATCAGAGAATCATCCATCCATTCGAAAAAATCAACATTATAGTGTCATACATCAATGCATTGGGGAAATGGACATTGTTTGCTCATTAATCAATAGTTTTGCATACAACCAGTGGGTATTTCGACCTGAGACTTTCTGAATATAAATAACAGAGGATATTAAACTATTACAATCATAAATATGTAATGAGAAGCTCTCTCAAGAAGCACAAGTGCTCACCAAAAACGCCCTCCCTCAAGGAGCACAAATATGCCTTCAAAACTGGAAACGGTGGAGAGAAAGTGCTGCACTAAACCAAACCATGAAACTTCCTGTAGCTGCTACCTACAAATACAAACTCCATTAAAGAACCATGAAAGACCTGAGTGGCCTCTCCAAACACCAACTTGGATGGGAATCTTTCACCCTCGAAATTGGCTAAGGCAAGAAACTAGTCATCCACTAACTCTCTCTTCACAAATGCAATTTTTCTCAAATCATCAAAAGCCATTCTCATACTTGATTTCTACATTTTATAACCAACATTAGCCTTCAAGGGGTCGAAATCCTCTCAATAGATTCAATAATTTTCCATTTATAAAATATTCCTCATTTGCCACTCGTCTCCTAGTTCCAACCTTCCATCTTCTCCCAAATTCGAATTTGAGTCTCTTTAGATTCCTCCAACTCCATGAGCGCCTTCTTGAGCCTATTTTTGGGGCTGACATGTCATAATGGTCAGGTGTAAGAAGTCAGGTCTGAATTTTGTCATAAAATGTCATAGATGCTTCATTATTGTTGTCATAAAACTAGGGAATCTAGCCCATGTGTCCACTAGTCTCCAATTTGACTCTTCCTCTCCCATGGAGGTTACTATTCCTTCCCATTTCGGCCTAATATGCTCAATGCTATGCGTTATGACTTACCAACTCACCCAATAGTGTTAACCTTCCCATGAATTCGAATTGGCAAGAGAGAGCTGCCATGTGTCATTGAAAAATCAAGCTAGTGTGGGTCCCACCACCTCTATATGTCTCCAAAACCACTTGCCACCTAGAGTTTCTCTTGAATTTATTTATTCATCATATTTATTAAATGCTTGAACCCTTCTAATGTCTAAATATCATTTATTAGTTTCCTTATTACCATCCCACATGTGCCCATCCAACCTAGGAAACTAGTAGGATTGATGGGATTGTCTTACTATGCATTTATTTGAATGGGGACATTACAGTCCTCCCCACCCAAGATTGCTTGTCCTCAAGCAATTTCAAATTTGGATGCTGCAAAATCTTCTCCTCTTCCCATGTGGCATCTTCATTTGGTAAGTCCTTCCATTGCACTAAATATTCTGTGATGATTCTACTCCTCAACCTTCTTTCCCATGTCTTCAAAATCTTTTCCGGAACAAGTGTGAGTTGACCTTCATCATCCAAAGGAGGAAGTATTTCTGAAGTGATTATTTGCTGACCAAGAGCTTTCTTAAGACAAGAAACATGAAATACATTGTGGATTTTACTCCCTTTCGGAAGTTCTAGTTCATATGCTACTTCTCCAACCTTCCGCACTACCTTGTATGGCCCATAGTACCTTGGTTTTAATTTTTCTGCTCCATTCTTTTTGAGAGATGTTTGTTTATAGGGCTGCAACCTTAAATATACTAAATCATTGACTTGAAAGGTTCTCTCTTCTCTATGTCTATCAGCATATTGTTTTTGCTGATTTTGAGCAACCTGCAAATTGTCTTTCAAGAGCTTTAAAATTTCTTGACTCTCTTCCACCCAATCTTTAGCCTTTGGGGCTCTACTATCACCAAATATAATGTCAGCAAATGTAAGTGCATCATAACCATATAATGCTTTGAAAGGATACATTCCTATTGACATATGATAAGTGGTGTTGTAGCAAAACTCACCCAAGTGTAGCCATTTTGCCCATGCTTTTTGCTGCCCTCCCACATAGTTTCTTAGGTATCCTTCCAACCATTGGTTTACCCTCTCTGTTTGTCCATCAGTTTGTGGATGATAGCTGGTACTTGGAGTCAATTGAGTGCCTACCAATCTAAAAAGTTCTTGCCAAAAAGCACCCATGAATCTACTATCTCTATCACTGACAATGCTCTTGGGGAGCCCATGCAATCTGAAGATTTCTTTGAAAAAAATATCAGCCACTTGTGCAGCACTAAAAGATGATGTAACAACAAAGAAATGAGCAAATTTTGTCAACCTATCAACTACCACATAGATGCAATCCTTACCTAAGGATTTAGGCAATCCGGTGATGAAATCCATGGAAATACTGTCCCATTTTTGCTCCGAAATGGGCAATGGTTGTAATAGGCCGGCTGGACATGTAAGTTCTGATTTGTTTTGTTGACATGCTTTACATTCATTCACATACTTCTGAACATCTTCCTTCAGCCCCTTCCAAAAAAATCTTTGCCTCAACTGTCTATAAGTTTTGAAGATCCCCGGATGGCCCGCTAGTGGGGAATCATGTGCTTCTTGCAAAATTCGGTACTTGAGCTTGGAGTTATGAACTAAATAAATTCTTCCCTTATAATATATCAACCCATTCAAAATCCTATAATTATCATCCCCTTTGATTCCATCCAACACATCACAAGCAAATTTGTCTTTGGCATATTCAACTAGTAGCATGTTTTTCCAATCTTTGGCAATATCCATGAGAGAAAAGGAAGGCCTTCTTGACAAAGCATCTGCTACTATATTATTCTTTCCTTTGACATATTCAATATCAAAATCATAAGCTTGAATCTTGCTTACCCACTTTTGTTGCCTTTCATTTAGATCTTTTTGGGTGAGAAAGTGTCTTAGACTATTATGGTCAGTTTTCACCACAAACTTGTTGCCCACCAAGTATTGTCTGAATTTGGCCAATGCATGCATAATGGCCAGCATTTCTTTATCATAGATGGAGTAAAGTTTTTCATAAGGCTGCAACTTTCTGCTCTCAAAGGCTATGGGGTGTTGGCCTTGCTTTAGGACAGCCCCTATTCCTCCACCTGAAGCATCACATTCCACAACAAAAGGTTTAGTAAAATCAGGAAGTGCAAGTATGGAACAACTACTCATTACCTCTTTCATTTTTCGGAATGCTTTTTCAGCCTCTTCATCCCACTTGAAAGCATCCTTCTTGGTCAAATCAGTGAGTGGAGAAGTCAACTTGGAGAACCCTTTCACAAATTTTCTGTAGTAGGTGCATATGCCAATAAAGCCTCTCAATTCGGTAATATTTTTTGGTGATGGCCATTCCAAGATAGCCCTGATTTTTTCCATGTGTACCTTCACTCCTTCTTGCCCAATAATGTGCCCAAGATACAGTAGTTCTTTCATCCCAAACTCACATTTTGATAATTTAGCAAATAAGGACTCTTCTTGCAAGATTTTCAACACAATCTCTAACTGTTGCAAATGCTTTTCCCATGTTTTACTGTAAATGAGAATATCATCAAAGAAAACCAAAACAAACCTTCTTAGTTGCTTGCAAAATATCCTATTCATACATGCTTGAAAGGTGGCTGGAGCATTAGTTAACCCAAAAGGCATGACAAGAAATTCAAAGTGGCCAAAATGACATCGAAAAGCGGTCTTTTGCACATCTTCATCTTTCATTCGAATTTGGTGATACCCTGATCTAAGGTCAATTTTTGAGAAGTATTTGGCCCCATGTAGCTCATACATGAGCTCATCAATCCTAGGAATAGGATACCTATTCTTGATAGTCTTTTTGTTCAAGGCTCTAAAATCTATGCACATTCTCAATGTTCCATCTTTTTTCTTCACTAGCACTACTGAAGAAGCATAAGGGCTAGAGCTTGGTCTAATGAGCCCCAACTCTAGGAGTTCTTGGATAGCTTTTTCAATCTCATCTCTAAACCTTTTAGGATGTCTATAAGGTGGTATCTGAATGGGTGAAGTACCCTCCTCCAAAACAATACTGTGCTCAACCCCCCTATCTGGTGGCCTACCATGTGGAAGGTCTCTAAAAACCTTTTCATATTTTTGCAAAAGTTTCTCTATCTCCTTTGGGTGTTTGACAATATTTATAGTTGGCTTGGGAGATGTAATATGACATTCAGCAGCCCATTCTATATCCCCATGCCTCAATATAGATCTCATGCTATTGCAAGTCACTACTTGATTTGGATAAGTGTGTTGCCCTCTCACAACTCTTTGTACTCCTTTTGAATCTTGGAATTTCATTTCGGGAATTTGATAATTTACTGTATGCTCTCCTATTGAATACAACCATTGCACTCCAAAAACCACATTAGTATCAGCAACATCAACCACATAAAAACCATCAACAAAAGTATAGTTACCTACGGTGACTTGCAGCTTTGGAACCCATGTTTTACATTGCATTGTGTTGTGACCGGGAATGACAACTGTGAAGCCATCAAATGGTTCAATAGGTATCTTTCTTTTCTCTACCATCTCTGCATCAATGAATTTATGAGTGGCTCCTCCATCTACCAAAACTGAAGTTCTTTGTCCTTGTACCACACCTTTGCATCGGATAGTATGATAGCGAGGTACTGCTGAAAGCACTGCCATTCTTGCTTTGTCCGGTGAAGGCTGATTTTCTTCTTGTCTTTCCTCTTCTACTGCTGTCTCATATGCCTCTTCTTGATCTGAAATATGTCCATCTTCATCCATGCCCCCATCATACCCCTCATTATCCGAAAATACTTCTATGTATTGAGCCTTTCCTTTGGTGCATTTGTGCCCCGGTGTCCATGGTTGGAAGCATGTGAAGCATAGTTTCTTTTTTCTAAGTTCATCCATGTTTAGTCCCTCTTTTTTATTCCTCTCAAATGACTCTCTTTTCCAAGGTTTCTTATCATATCCATCCCTTTGCCAAGGTTTCTTTTCAAATTTATAGCTAGGCTTAGGAGGAAATCTCGTTCTAGGAAGCACATTTTGGAGATCCCTAGTCAAGCTCATTGCATCTTTTAATGTAGTTGGCTTGTGGGCTTTGACCAAACCTCTTAAGGGTTCAGCCAAACCTTCAGTGAACAGCAATACTAATCTTCCCATAGATACATCAGCCACCTTGACTGATAATTTTTGAAAGTCCAACATATATTCGGTAGGGGACCCAGTTTGCTTCAATTGAGCTAGTTCTTTGAAAGGCAATTCTAGATCTTTTTGTTCAAATCTTTCTAGTACCCTGTCAACAAATTCTCCATATGTTTTAACCTGATTATGACCCAAGGTTTTCAGCCCATGAAACCACCATTCATTGGCATCTCCTTCCAAATGCAAAATGGCCATTTTTAATGCATCCTCTTCCAACATAGGATTCAGCTGAAAATATACATCCAATTTTTGCACCCAAGTGTTAGCAGAATTTTGAGAAGAACCATCAAAAGTAGGAAGTGACATTTTTCCAATAGCACTATTCAATTCTTTGTTATGGAATGGAATCCTATTGTCTCCCTTCATTTTAATCTTTTGCATAGCATCAATGTAGTCACTGAGTGGTACACCTCTTTTACACTCTTCATTCAAATCATTCCAATCATTTACTAGTTTCTTGTAATCCAATTCAAGATTGGGCTCTTCTTTGGGTGTAAGAAATTTAGGTGCAGTATGCCTTTGTGTGCTTTGAAATTCATCAGGTCTATTATGAGGTCCTGTACTTGAGAAAATGTAATGTCCCCATTCAAATAAGTGCATAGTAAGACAATCCCATCAATCCTACTAGTTTCCTAGGTTGGATGGGAACATGTGGGATGGTAATAAGGAAGCTAATAAATGATATTTAGACATTAGAAGGGTTCAAGTATTTAATAAATATGATGAATAAATAAATTCAAGAGAAATTCTAGGTGGCAAGTGGTTTTGGAGACATATGGAGGTGGTGGGACCCACACTAGCTTGATTTTTCAATGACACATGGCAGCTCTCTCTTGCCAATTCGAATTCATGGGAAGGTGAACACTCTTGGGTGCGTTGGTAAGTCATAACACATGGCATTGAGCATATTAGGTCGAAATGGGATGGAATAGTAACCTCCATGGGAGAGGAAGAGTCAAATTGGAGACTAGTGGACACTTGGGCTAGATTCCCTAGTTCTATGACAACAATAATGAAGCATCTATGAAATTTATGACAAAATTCAGACCTGACTTCTTACACCTGACCATTATGACATGTCAGCCCCAAAAATGGGCTCAAGGAAGGCTCTCATGGAGTTGGAGGAATCCAAAGAGACTCAAATTCGAATTTGGGAGAAGATGGAAGGTTGGAACTAGGAGACAAGTGGCAAATGAGGAATATTTCCTAAATGGAAAATTATTGAATCTATTGAGAGGATTTCGACCCCTTGAAGGCTAATGTTGGTTATAAAATGTAGAAATCAAGTATGAGAATGGATTTTGATGATTCGAGAAAAATTGCATTTGTGAAGAGAGAGCTAGTGGATGACTAGTTTCTTGCCTTAGCCAATTTCGAGGGTGAAAGATTCCCATCCAAGTTGGTGTTTGGAGAGGCCACTCAGGTCTTTCATGGTGCTTTAATGGAGTTTGTATTTGCAGGTAGCAGCTACAGGAAGTTTCATGGTTTGGTTTAGTGCAGCACTTTCTCTCCACCGTTTCCAGTTTTGAAGGCATATTCATGCTCCTTGAGGGAGGGCGTTTTTGGTGAGCACTTGTGCTTCTTGAGAGAGCTTCTCATTATATATTTATGATTGTAATAGCTTCATATCCTCTGTTATTCATATTCAGAAAGTCTCAGGTCGAAATACCCACTGGTTGTATGCAAAACTATTGATTAATGAGCAAACAATGTCCATTTCCCCAATGCATTGATGTATGACACTATAATGTTGATTATTTCGAATGGATGGATGATTCTCTGATATATTTGTGATAAATATAATGCCATGGATGTCTTCTACAAGTTTCATGTACTGTACTTGAGCATTTGAATCATTTTTACTCAGTTTAGTTGTATTGGGAGATGAAATAGTGCCATTTCCCCAAGGGTCGAATTGGGGGTTTTTGCTGTTGAATGTGAGAGAGTTAGAACAGTAGTAAAAATCAATTAATGGTGCATATGAGACCTCAATAACATACTTAACACATTATATACCTCTTTTCATAAATTTGTGGGAGTTTGGAGGCATTTGGAAGGCCATTTTCAGTGTTACCCGGGGGGGATTTGATGCACAAATTACTAGTCAAAATTACCTATATTGATCAGAATACAAATCAAGTTTGCAGCAGTATTTGGAGGTCCATAAAACATCCCTGAACCTGATATTCAAGTCTAAATACCATTAATACACTCATACAGAAGATTTGGGAGCATTTGGGATGATTTGGAGGTCAAAACAGTTAAACTAGTCAAAGGTCGAAATTGGGGAAAAAGTGGAAAAATTGGCATTTTAATAAAATTTGAAAAAGGGATATTACAAGTGGTATCAGAGCATGTTCTTGGAACCTGATGGTCCTAACAAGAAGTCAAAAGAATAATCCACCACCCTTTGAACCAGTAGTTGAAGAGGTTTTTGTTGAAGAAGAGGTAGTAGAAGAAGAGGAGTCTTTTGCTGAAACCATGGGTAGAGAGGAGGATGACAAATTAAAACATAAGGAGGAACTTATTGCAACCTTAGATCCATGTTTCTCTAAACTTTCAGCAAACATGGATAGGATAGGTGATAAATTGTTGCAAGGATTTGAATTGTTGATTAGCCAGCTTCAAAGCAAAGGGATAATAGGAGATAATAGCGGTTCACACTCAGGGGAAAAGATGAAAGGGAATGAGCATATTTTCTCAAGTACAGGACCTCATAATAGACCTGATGAATTTCAAAGCACACAAAGGCATACTGCACCTAAATTTCTCACACCCAAAGAAGAGCCCAATCTTGCATTGGATTACAAGAAACTAGTAAATGATTGGAATGATTTGAATGAAGAGTGTAAAAGAGGTGTACCACTCAGTGACTACATTGATGCTATGCAAAAGATTAATAGGAAGGGAGACAATAGGAGTCCATTCCAAAACAAAGAATTAAATAGTGCTATTGGAAAAATGTCACTTCCTACTTTTGATGGTTCTTCTCAAAATTCTGCTAACACTTGGGTGCAAAAATTGGATGTATATTTTCAGCTGAATCCTATGTTGGAAGAGGATGCATTAAAAATGGCCATTTTGCATTTGGAAGGAGATGCCAATGAATGGTGGTTTCATGGGATGAAAACCTTGGGTCATAATCAGGTTAAAACATATGGAGAATTTGTTGACAGGGTACTAGAAAGATTTGAACAAAAAGATCCAGAATTGCCTTTCAAAGAACTAGCTCAATTGAAGCAAACTGGGTCCCCTACTGAATATATGTTGGACTTTCAAAAATTATCAGTCAAGGTGGCTGATGTATCTATGGGAAGATTAGTATTGCTGTTCACTGAAGGTTTGGCTGAACCCTTAAGAGGTTTGGTCAAAGCCCACAAGCCAACTACATTAAAAGATGCAATGAGCTTGACTAGGGATCTCCAGAATGTGCTTCCTAGAACGAGATTTCCTCCTAAGCCTAGCTATAAATTTGAAAAGAAACCTTGGAAAAGGGATGGATATGATAAGAAACCTTGGCAAAGAGAGTCATTTGAGAGGAATAAAAAAGAGGGACTAAACAGGGATGAACTTAGAAAAAAGAAACTATGCTTCACATGCTTCCAACCATGGACACCGGGGCACAAATGTACCAAAGGAAAGGCTCAATACATAGAAGTATTTTCTGATAATGAGGGGTATGATGGGGGCATGGATGAAGATGGACATATTTCAGATCAAGAAGAGGCATATGAGACAGCAGTAGAAGAGGAAAGACAAGAAGAAAATCAGCCTTCACCGGACAAAGCAAGAATGGCAGTGCTTTCAGCAGTACCTCGCTATCATACTATCCGCTGCAAAGGTGTGGTACAAGGACAAAGAACTTCAGTTTTGGTAGATGGAGGAGCCACTCATAACTTCATTGATGCAGAGATGGTAGAGAAAAGAAAGATACCTATTGAACCATTTGATGGCTTCACAGTTGTCATTCCCGGTCACAACACAATGCAATGCAAAACATGGGTTCCAAAGCTGCAAGTCACCGTAGGTAACTATACTTTTGTTGATAGTTTTTATGTGGTTGATGTTGCTGATACTAATGTGGTTTTAGGAGTGCAATGGTTGTATTCAATAGGAGAGCATACAGTAAATTATCAAATTCCCGAAATGAAATTCCAAGATTCAAAAGGAGTACAAAGAGTTGTGAGAGGGCAACACACTTATCCAAATCAAGTAGTGACTTGCAATAGCATGAGATCTATATTGAGGCATGGGGATATAGAATGGGCTGCTGAATGTCATATTACATCTCCCAAGCCAACTATAAATATTGTCAAACACCCAAAGGAGATAGAGAGACTCTTGCAAAAATATGAAAAGGTTTTTAGAGACCTTCCACATGGTAGGCCACCGGATAGGGGGGTTGAGCACAGTATTGTTTTGGAGGAGGGTACTTCACCCATTCAGATACCACCTTATAGACATCCTAAAAGGTTTAGAGATGAGATTGAAAAAGCTATCCAAGAACTCCTAGAGTTGGGACTCATTAGACCAAGCTCTAGCCCTTATGCTTCTTCAGTTGTGCTAGTGAAGAAAAAAGATGGAACATTGAGAATGTGCATAGATTTTAGAGCCTTGAACAAAAAGACTATAAAGAATAGGTATCCTATTCCTAGGATTGATGAGCTCATGGATGAGCTGCATGGGGCCAAATACTTCTCAAAAATTGACCTTAGATCAGGGTATCACCAAATTCGAATGAAAGATGAAGATGTGCAAAAGACCGCTTTTCGATGTCATTTTGGCCACTTTGAATTTCTTGTCATGCCTTTTGGGTTAACAAATGCTCCAGCCACCTTTCAAGCATGTATGAATAGGATATTTTGCAAACAACTAAGAAGGTTTGTTTTGGTTTTCTTTGATGATATTCTCATTTACAGTAAAACATGGGAAGAGCATTTGCAGCAGTTAGAGATTGTGTTGAAAATCTTGCAAGAAGAGTCCTTATTTGCTAAATTATCAAAATGTGAATTTGGAATGAAAGAACTACTGTATCTTGGGCACATTGTTGGGCAAGAAGGAGTGAAGGTACACATGGAAAAAATCAGGGCTATCTTGGAATGGCCATCACCAAAAAATATTACCGAATTGAGAGGCTTTATTGGCATATGCACCTACTACAGAAAATTTGTGAAAGGATTCTCCAAGTTGACTTCTCCACTCACTGATTTGACTAAGAAGGATGCTTTCAAGTGGGATGAAGAGGCTGAAAAGGCCTTCCCAAAAATGAAAGAGGTAATGAGTAGTTGTCCCATACTTGCACTTCCTGATTTTACTAAACCTTTTGTTGTGGAATGTGATGCTTCAGGTGGAGGAATAGGGGCTGTCCTAAAGCAAGGCCAACACCCCATAGCCTTTGAGAGCAGAAAGTTGCAGCCTCATGAAAAACTTTACTCCATTTATGATAAAGAAATGCTGGCCATTATGCATGCATTGGCCAAATTCAGACAATACTTGGTGGGCAGCAAGTTTGTGGTGAAAACTGACCACAATAGTCTAAGACACTTTCTCACCCAAAAAGATCTAAATGAAAGGCAACAAAAGTGGGTAAGCAAGATTCAAGCTTATGATTTTGATATTGAATATGTCAAAGGAAAGAATAATATAGTAGCAGATGCTTTGTCAAGAAGGCCTTCTTTTTCTCTCATGGATATTGCCAAGGATTGGAAAAACATGCTACTAGTTGAATATGCCAAAGACAAATTTGCTTGTGATGTGTTGGATGGAATCAAAGGGGATGATAATTATAGGATTTTGAATGGGCTGATATATTATAAGGGAAGAATTTATTTAGTTCATAACTCCAAGCTCAAGTACCGAATTTTGCAAGAAGCACATGATTCCCCACTAGCGGGCCATCCGGGGATCTTCAAAACTTATAGACAGTTGAGGCAAAGATTTTTTTGGAAGGGGCTGAAGGAAGATGTTCAGAAGTATGTGAATGAATGTAAATCATGTCAACAAAACAAATCAGAACTTACATGTCCAGCCGGCCTATTACAACCATTGCCCATTCCGGAGCAAAAATGGGACAGTATTTCCATGGATTTCATCACCGGATTGCCTAAATCCTTGGGTAAGGATTGTATCTATGTGGTAGTTGATAGGTTGACAAAATTTGCTCATTTTTTTGCTGTTACATCATCTTTTAGTGCTGTACAAGTGGCTGATATTTTTTTCAAAGAAATCTTCAGATTGCATGGGCTTCCCAAGAGCATTGTCAGTGATAGAGATAGTAGATTCATGGGTGCTTTTTGGAAAGAAATTTTTAGATTGGTAGGCACTCAATTGACTCCAAGTACCAGCTATCATCCACAAACTGATGGACAAACAGAGAGGGTAAACCAATGGTTAGAAGGATACCTAAGAAACTATGTGGGAGGGCAGCAAAAAGCATGGGCAAAATGGCTACACTTGGGTGAGTTTTGCTACAACACCACTTATCATATGTCAATAGGAATGTCTCCTTTCAAAGCATTATATGGTTATGATGCACTTACATTTGCTGACATTATATTTGGTGATAGTAGAGCCCCAAAGGCTAAAGGTTGGGTGGAAGAGAGCCAAGAAATTTTAAAGCTCTTGAAAGACAATTTGCAGGTTGCTCAAAATCAGCAAAAACAATATGCTGATAGACATAGAGAAGAGAGAACCTTTCAAGTCAATGATTTAGTATATTTAAGGTTGCAGCCCTATAAACAAACATCTCTCAAAAAGAATGGAGCAGAAAAATTAAAACCAAGGTACTATGGGCCATACAAGGTAGTGCGGAAGGTTGGAGAAGTAGCATATGAACTAGAACTTCCGGAAGGGAGTAAAATCCACAATGTATTTCATGTTTCTTGTCTTAAGAAAGCTCTTGGTCAGCAAATCATCACTTCAGAAATACTTCCTCCTTTGGATGATGAAGGTCAGCTCACACTTGTTCCGGAAAAGATTTTGAAGACACGGGAAAGAAGGTTGAGGAGTAGAATCATCAAAGAATATTTAGTGCAATGGAAGGAATTACCAAATGAAGATGCCACATGGGAAGAGGAGAAGATTTTGCAGCATCCAAATTTGAAATTGCTTGAGGACAAGCAATCTTGGGTGGGGAGGACTGTAATGTCCCCATTCAAATAAGTGCATAGTAAGACAATCCCATCAATCCTACTAGTTTCCTAGGTTGGATGGGAACATGTGGGATGGTAATAAGGAAGCTAATAAATGATATTTAGACATTAGAAGGGTTCAAGTATTTAATAAATATGATGAATAAATAAATTCAAGAGAAATTCTAGGTGGCAAGTGGTTTTGGAGACATATGGAGGTGGTGGGACCCACACTAGCTTGATTTTTCAATGACACATGGCAGCTCTCTCTTGCCAATTCGAATTCATGGGAAGGTGAACACTCTTGGGTGCGTTGGTAAGTCATAACACATGGCATTGAGCATATTAGGTCGAAATGGGATGGAATAGTAACCTCCATGGGAGAGGAAGAGTCAAATTGGAGACTAGTGGACACTTGGGCTAGATTCCCTAGTTCTATGACAACAATAATGAAGCATCTATGACATTTATGACAAAATTCAGACCTGACTTCTTACACCTGACCATTATGACATGTCAGCCCCAAAAATGGGCTCAAGGAAGGCTCTCATGGAGTTGGAGGAATCCAAAGAGACTCAAATTCGAATTTGGGAGAAGATGGAAGGTTGGAACTAGGAGACAAGTGGCAAATGAGGAATATTTCATAAATGGAAAATTATTGAATCTATTGAGAGGATTTCGACCCCTTGAAGGCTAATGTTGGTTATAAAATGTAGAAATCAAGTATGAGAATGGATTTTGATGATTTGAGAAAAATTGCATTTGTGAAGAGAGAGCTAGTGGATGACTAGTTTCTTGCCTTAGCCAATTTCGAGGGTGAAAGATTCCCATCCAAGTTGGTGTTTGGAGAGGCCACTCAGGTCTTTCATGGTGCTTTAATGGAGTTTGTATTTGCAGGTAGCAGCTACAGGAAGTTTCATGGTTTGGTTTAGTGCAGCACTTTCTCTCCACCGTTTCCAGTTTTGAAGGCATATTCATGCTCCTTGAGGGAGGGCGTTTTTGGTGAGCACTTGTGCTTCTTGAGAGAGATTCTCATTATATATTTATGATTGTAATAGCTTCATATCCTCTGTTATTCATATTCAGAAAGTCTCAGGTCGAAATACCCACTGGTTGTATGCAAAACTATTGATTAATGAGCAAACAATGTCCATTTCCCCAATGCATTGATGTATGACACTATAATGTTGATTATTTCGAATGGATGGATGATTCTCTGATATATTTGTGATCAATATAATGCCATGGATGTCTTCTACAAGTTTCATGTACTGTACTTGAGCATTTGAATCATTTTTACTCAGTTTAGTTGTATTGGGAGATGAAATAGTGCCATTTCCCCAAGGGTCGAATTGGGGGTTTTTGCTGTTGAATGTGAGAGAGTTAGAACAGTAGTAAAAATCAATTAATGGTGCATATGAGACCTCAATAACATACTTAACACATTATATACCTCTTCTCATAAATTTGTGGGAGTTTGGAGGCATTTGGAAGGCCATTTTCAGTGTTACCCGGGGGGGATTTGATGCACAAATTACTAGTCAAAATTACCTATATTGATCAGAATACAAATCAAGTTTGCAGCAGTATTTGGAGGTCCATAAAACATCCCTGAACCTGATATTCAAGTCTAAATACCATTAATACACTCATACAGAAGATTTGGGAGCATTTGGGATGATTTGGAGGTCAAAACAGTTAAACTAGTCAAAGGTCGAAATTGGGGAAAAAGTGGAAAAATTGGCATTTTAATAAAATTTGAAAAAGGGATATTACAGAAAATATGCTCATTCCCTTTCATCTTTTCCCCTGAGTGTGAACCATTATTATCTCCTATCATCCCTTTGCTTGAAAGTTGGCTACCCAACAATTCGAAACCTTTCATCATTTGTTTATTCATATCTAGCATAACCATGGTAAGTCCTTCAAAACATGGTTTTAAGGCTTCAATAAATTCCTCCTTATGTCTTAATTTTTCCTCCTCCTCTCTACCCATTGTTTTAGAAAAAAACTCTTTTTCTGCTACTATCTCTTCTTCAACCAAAACTTCTTCAACTACTGATTCAAAGGGTGGTGTTTTATTTGTTTGGCTTCTTATTAATACCATAAAGTGCCAAGACCATGCTCTGATACCACTTGTAATATCCCTTTTTCAAATTTTATTAAAATGCCCAATTTTTCACTTTTTTCCCAATTTCGACCTTTGACTAGTTTTACTGTTTTGACCTCCAAATCAACCCAAATGCTCCCAAATATTCTATAGGAGTGTATGAATGGTATTTAGACTTGAATATAAGGTTCAGGGATGTTTTATGGCCCTCCAAATACTGCTACAAACTTGATTTGTATTCTGATCAATATATGTAATTTTGACTAGTAATTTGTGCATCAAATCCCCCTCGGGTAACACTGCAAATGGCCTTCCAAATGCCTCCCAACTCCCACAAATTTATGAACAGAGGTATATAATGTGTTAATTATGTGATTAAGGTCTCATATGCACCATTAATTGATTTTTAATACTGCTCTAACTCTCTCACATTCAACAGCAAAAACCCCCAATTCGACCCTTGGGGAAATGGCACTATTTCACCTCCCAATACAACTAAACTGAGTAAAAATGCTTCAAATGCTCAAGTACAGTACATGAAACTTGTAGAAGACATCCATGGCAGTATATTTATCACAAATATATCATAGAATCATCCATCCATTCGAAATAATCAACATTATAGTGTCATACATCAATGCATTGGGGAAATGGACATTGTTTGCTCATTAATCAATAGTTTTGCATACAACCAGTGGGTATTTCGACCTGAGACTTTCTGAATATAAATAGCAGAGGATATGAATCTATTACAATCATAAATATGTAATGATAAGCTCTCTCAAGAAGCACAAGTGCTCACCAAAAACGCCCTCCCTCAAGGAGCACAAATATGCCTTCAAAACTGGAAACGATGGAGAGAAAGTGCTGCACTAAACCAAACCATGAAACTTCCTGTAGCTGCTACCTGCAAATACAAACTCCATTAAAGCACCATGAAAGACCTGAGTGGCCTCTCCAAACACCAACTTGGATGGGAATCTTTCACCCTCGAAATTGGCTAAGGCAAGAAACTAGTCATCCACTAGCTCTCTCTTCACAAATGCAATTTTTCTCAAATCATCAAAAGCCATTCTCATACTTGATTTCTACATTTTATAACCAACATTAGCCTTCAAGGGGTCGAAATCCTCTCAATAGATTCAATAATTTTCCATTTATAAAATATTCCTCATTTGCCACTTGTCTCCTAGTTCCAACCTTCCATCTTCTCCCAAATTCGAATTTGAGTCTCTTTAGATTCCGCCAACTCCATGAGCGCCTTCTTGAGCCTATTTTTGGGGCTGACATGTCATAATGGTCAGGTGTAAGAAGTCAAGTCTGAATTTTGTCATAAAATGTCATAGATGCTTCATTATTGTTGTCATAAAACTAGGGAATCTAGCCCATGTGTCCACTAGTCTCCAATTTGACTCTTCCTCTCCCATGGAGGTTACTATTCCTTCCCATTTCGACCTAATATGATCAATGCTATGTGTTATGACTTACCAACTCACCCAAGAGTGTTAACCTTCCCATGAATTCGAATTGGCAAGAGAGAGCTGCCATGTGTCATTGAAAAATCAAGCTTGTGTGGGTCCCACCACCTCTATATGTCTCCAAAACCAGTGCCACCTAGAGTTTCTCTTGAATTTATTTATTCATCATATTTATTAAATGCTTGAACCCTTCTAATGTCTAAATATCATTTATTAGTTTCCTTATTACCATCCCACATGTGCCCATCCAACCTAGGAAACTAGTAGGATTGATGGGATTGTCTTACTATGCATTTATTTGAATGGGGACATTACAGTCCTCCCCACCCAAGATTGCTTGTCCTCAAGCAATTTCAAATTTGGATGCTGCAAAATCTTCTCCTCTTCCCATGTGGCATCTTCATTTGGTAAGTCCTTCCATTGCACTAAATATTCTTTGATGATTCTACTCCTCAACCTTCTTTCCCATGTCTTCAAAATCTTTTCCGGAACAAGTGTGAGTTGACCTTCATCATCCAAAGGAGGAAGTATTTCTGAAGTGATGATTTGCTGACCAAGAGCTTTCTTAAGACAAGAAACATGAAATACATTGTGGATTTTACTCCCTTCCGGAAGTTCTAGTTCATATGCTATTTCTCCAACCTTCCGCACTACCTTGTATGGCCCATAGTACCTTGGTTTTAATTTTTCTGCTCCATTCTTTTTGAGAGATGTTTGTTTATAGGGCTGCAACCTTAAATATACTAAATCATTGACTTGAAAGGTTCTCTCTTCTCTATGTCTATCAGCATATTGTTTTTGCTGATTTTGAGCAACCTGCAAATTGTCTTTCAAGAGCTTTAAAATTTCTTGACTCTCTTCCACCCAATCTTTAGCCTTTGGGGCTCTACTATCACCAAATATAATGTCAGCAAATGTAAGTGCATCATAACCATATAATTCTTTGAAAGGAGACATTCCTATTGACATATGATAAGTGGTGTTGTAGCAAAACTCACCCAAGTGTAGCCATTTTGCCCATGCTTTTTGTTGCCCTCCCACATAGTTTCTTTGGTATCCTTCCAACCATTGGTTTACCCTCTCTGTTTGTCCATCAGTTTGTCGATGATAGCTGGTACTTGGAGTCAATTGAGTGCCTACCAATCTAAAAAGTTCTTTCCAAAAAGCACCCATGAATCTACTATCTCTATCACTGACAATGCTCTTGGGGAGCCCATGCAATCTGAAGATTTCTTTGAAAAAAATATCAGCCACTTGTGCAGCACTAAAAGATGATGTAACAGCAAAGAAATGAGCAAATTTTGTCAACCTATCAACTACCACATAGATGCAATCCTTACCTAAGGATTTAGGCAATCCGGTGATGAAATCCATGGAAATACTGTCCCATTTTTGCTCCGAAATGGGCAATGGTTGTAATAGGCCGGCTGGACATATAAGTTCTGATTTGTTTTGTTGACATGCTTTACATTCATTCACATACTTCTGAACATATTCCTTCAGCCCCTTCCAAAAAAATCTTTGCCTCAACTGTCTATAAGTTTTGAAGATCCCCGGATGGCCCGCTAATGGGGAATCATGTGCTTCTTGCAAAATTCGGTACTTGAGCTGGGAGTTATGAACTAAATAAATTCTTCCCTTATAATATATCAGCCCATTCAAAATCCTATAATTATCATCCCCTTTGATTCCATCCAACACATCACAAGCAAATTTGTCTTTGGCATATTCAACTAGTAGCATGTTTTTCCAATCCTTGGCAATATCCATGAGAGAAAAGGAAGGTCTTCTTGACAAAGCATCTGCTACTATATTATTCTTTCCTTTGACATATTCAATATCAAAATCATAAGCTTGAATCTTGCTTACCCACTTTTGTTGCCTTTCATTTAGATCTTTTTGGGTGAGAAAGTGTCTTAGACTATTATGGTCAGTTTTCACCACAAACTTGTTGCCCACCAAGTATTGTCTGAATTTGGCCAATGTATGCATAATGGCCAGCATTTCTTTATCATAGATGGAGTAAAGTTTTTCATAAGGCTGCAACTTTCTGCTCTCAAAGGCTATGGGGTGTTGGCCTTGCTTTAGGACAGCCCCTATTCCTCCACATGAAGCATCACATTCCACAACAAAAGGTTTAGTAAAATCAGGAAGTGCAAGTATGGGACAACTACTTATTACCTCTTTCATTTTTTGGAATGCTTTTTCAGCCTCTTCATCCCACTTGAAAGCATCCTTCTTGGTCAAATCAGTGAGTGGAGAAGTCAACTTGGAGAACCCTTTCACAAATTTTCTGTAGTAGGTGCATATGCCAATAAAGCCTCTCAATTCGGTAATATTTTTTGGTGATGGCCATTCCAAGATAGCCCTGATTTTTTCCATGTGTACCTTCACTCCTTCTTGCCCAATAATGTGCCCAAGATACAGTAGTTCTTTCATCCCAAACTCACATTTTGATAATTTAGCAAATAAGGACTCTTCTTGCAAGATTTTCAACACAATCTCTAACTGTTGCAAATGCTTTTCCCATGTTTTACTGTAAATGAGAATATCATCAAAGAAAACCAAAACAAACCTTCTTAGTTGATTGCAAAATATCCTATTCATACATGCTTGAAAGGTGGCTGGAGCATTAGTTAACCCAAAAGGCATGACAAGAAATTCAAAGTGGCCAAAATGACATCGAAAAGCGGTCTTTTGCACATCTTCATCTTTCATTCGAATTTGGTGATACCCTGATCTAAGGTCAATTTTTGAGAATTATTTGGCCCCATGTAGCTCATCCATGAGCTCATCAATCCTAGGAATAGGATACCTATTCTTGATAGTCTTTTTGTTCAAGGCTCTAAAATCTATGCACATTCTCAATGTTCCATCTTTTTTCTTCACTAGCACTACTGAAGAAGCATAAGGGCTAGAGCTTGGTCTAATGAGCCCCAACTCTAGGAGTTATTGGATAGCTTTTTCAATCTCATCTCTAAACCTTTTAGGATGTCTATAAGGTGGTATCTGAATGGGTGAAGTACCCTCCTCCAAAACAATACTGTGCTCAACCCCCCTATCTGGTGGCCTACCATGTGGAAGGTCTCTAAAAACCTTTTCATATTTTTGCAAAAGTTTCTCTATCTCCTTTGGGTGTTTGACAATATTTATAGTTGGCTTGGGAGATGTAATATGACATTCAGCAGCCCATTCTATATCCCCATGCCTAAATATAGATCTCATGCTATTGCAAGTCACTACTTGATTTGGATAAGTGTGTTGCCCTCTCACAACTCTTTGTACTCCTTTTGAATCTTGGAATTTCATTTCGGGAATTTGATAATTTACTGTATGCTCTCCTATTGAATACAACCATTGCACTCCCAAAACCACATTAGTATCAGCAACATCAACCACATAAAAACCATCAACAAAAGTATAGTTACCTACGGTGACTTGCAGCTTTGGAAACCATGTTTTACATTGCATTGTGTTGTGACCGGGAATGACAACTGTGAAGCCATCAAATGGTTCAATAGGTATCTTTCTTTTCTCTACCATCTCTGTATCAATGAATTTATGAGTGGCTCCTCCATCTACCAAAACTGAATTTCTTTGTCCTTGTACCACACCTTTGCATCGGATAGTATGATAGCGAGGTACTGCTGAAAGCACTGCCATTCTTGCTTTGTCCGGTGAAGGATGATTTTCTTCTTGTCTTTCCTCTTCTACTGCTGTCTCATATGCCTCTTCTTGATCTGAAATATGTCCATCTTCATCCATGCCCCCATCATACCCCTCATTATCCGAAAATACTTCTATGTATTGAGCCTTTCCTTTGGTGCATTTGTGCCCCGGTGTCCATGGTTGGAAGCATGTGAAGCATAGTTTCTTTTTTCTAAGTTCATCCCTGTTTAGTCCCTCTTTTTTATTCCTCTCAAATGACTCTCTTTTCCAAGGTTTCTTATCATATCCATCCCTTTTCCAAGGTTTCTTTTCAAATTTATAGCTAGGCTTAGGAGGAAATCTCGTTCTAGGAAGCACATTTTGGAGATCCCTAGTCAAGCTCATTGCATCTTTTAATGTAGTTGGCTTGTGGGATTTGACCAAACCTCTTAAGGGTTCATCCAAACCTTCAGTGAACAGCAATACTAATCTTCCCATAGATACATCATCCACCTTGACTGATAATTTTTGAAAGTCCAACATATATTCGGTAGGGGACCCAGTTTGCTTCAATTGAGCTAGTTCTTTGAAAGGCAATTCTAGATCTTTTTGTTCAAATCTTTCTAGTACCCTGTCAACAAATTCTCCATATGTTTTAACCTGATTATGACCCAAGGTTTTCAGCCCATGAAACCACCATTCATTGGCATCTCCTTCCAAATGCAAAATGGTCATTTTTAATGCATCCTCTTCCAACATAGGATTCAGCTAAAAATATACATCCAATTTTTGCACCCAAGTGTTAGCAGAATTTTTAGAAGAACCATCAAAAGTAGGAAGTGACATTTTTCCAATAGCACTATTCAATTCTTTGTTATGGAATGGACTCCTATTGTCTCCCTTCATTTTAATCTTTTGCATAGCATCAATGTAGTCACTGAGTGGTACACCTCTTTTACACTCTTCATTCAAATCATTCCAATCATTTACTAGTTTCTTGTAATCCAATTCAAGATTGGGCTCTCCTTTGGGTGTGAGAAATTTAGGTGCAGTATGCCTTTGTGTGCTTTGAAATTCATCAGGTCTATTATGAGGTCATGTACTTGAGAAAATATGCTCATTCCCTTTCATCTTTTCCCCTGAGTGTGAACCATTATTATCTCCTATCATCCCTTTGCCTGAAAGTTGGCTACCCAACAATTCGAAACCTTTCATCATTTGTTTATTCATATCTAGAATAACCATGGTAAGTCCTTCAAAACATGGTTTTAAGGCTTCAATAAATTCCTCCTTATGTCTTAATTTTGCCTCCTCCTCTCTACCCATTGTTTTAGAAAAAAACTCTTTTTCTGCTACTATCTCTTCTTCAACCAAAACTTCTTCAACTACTGATTCAAAGGGTGGTGTTTTATTTGTTTGGATTCTTGTTAATACCATCAAGTGCCAAGACCATGCTCTGATACCACTTGTAGTATCCCTTTTTCAAATTTTATTAAAATGCCCAATTTTTCACTTTTTTTTCCCAATTTCGACCTTTGACTAGTTTTACTGTTTTGACCTCCAAATCAACCCAAATGCTCCCAAATATTCTGTAGGAGTGTATGAATGGTATTTAGACTTGAATATAAGGTTCAGGGATGTTTTATGGCCCTCCAAATACTGCTGCAAACTTGATTTGTATTCTGATCAATATATGTAATTTTGACTAGTAATTTGTGCATCAAATCCCCCTCGGGTAACACTGCAAATGGCCTTCCAAATGCCTCCCAACTCCCACAAATTTATGAACAGAGGTATATAATGTGTTAAGTATGTTATTAAAGTCTCATATGCACCATTAATTGATTTTTTATACTGCTCTAACTCTCTCACATTCAACAGCAAAAACCCCCAATTCGACCCTTGGGGAAATGGCACTATTTCACTTCCCAATACAACTAAACTGAGTAAAAATGCTTCAAATGCTCAAGTACAGTACATGAAACTTGTAGAAGACATCCATGGCAGTATATTTATCACAAATATATCAGAGAATCATCCATCCATTCGAAATAATCAACATTATAGTGTCATACATCAATGCATTGGGGAAATGGACATTGTTTGCTCATTAATCAATAGTTTTGCATACAACCAGTGGGTATTTCGACCTGAGACTTTCTGAATATAAATAAAAGAGGATATTAAACTATTACAATCATAAATATGTAATGAGAATCTCTCTCAAGAAGCACAAGTGCTCACCAAAAACGCCCTCCCTCAAGGAGCACAAATATGCCTTCAAAACTGGAAACGGTGGAGAGAAAGTGCTGAACTAAACCAAACCATGAAACTTCCTATAGCTGCTACCTGCAAATACAAACTCAATTAAAGCACCATGAAAGACATGAGTGGCCTCTCCAAACACCAACTTGGATGGGAATCTTTCACCCTCGAAATTGGCTAAGGCAAGAAACTAGTCATCCACTAGCTCTCTCTTCACAAATGCAATTTTTCTCAAATCATCAAAAGCCATTATCATACTTGATTTCTACATTTTATAACCAACATTAGCCTTCAAGGGGTCGAAATCCTCTCAATAGATTCAATAATTTTCCATTTAGAAAATATTCCTCATTTGCCACTTGTCTCCTAGTTCCAACCTTCCATCTTCTCCCAAATTCGAATTTGAGTCTCTTTAGATTCCTCTAACTCCATGAGCGCCTTCTTGAGCCTATTTTTGGGGCTGACATGTCATAATGGTCAGGTGTAAGAAGTCCGGTCTGAATTTTGTCATAAAATGTCATAGATGCTTCATTATTGTTGTCATAAAACTAGGGAATCTAGCCCATGTGTCCACTAGTCTCCAATTTGACTCTTCCTCTCCCATGGAGGTTACTATTCCTTCCCATTTCGACCTAATATGCTCAATGCTATGTGTTATGACTTACCAACTCACCCAAGATTGTTCACCTTCCCATGAATTCGAATTGGCAAGAGAGAGCTGCCATGTGTCATTGAAAAATCAAGCTAGTGTGGGTCCCACCACCTCCATATGTCTCCAAAACCACTTGCCACCTAGAGTTTCTCTTGAATTTATTTATTCATCATATTTATCAAATGCTTGAACCCTTCTAATGTCTAAATATCATTTATTAGTTTCCTTATTACCATCCCACATGTGCCCATCCAACCTAGGAAACTAGTAGGATTGATGGGATTGTCTTACTATGCATTTATTTGAATGGGGACATTACAGCATCCTAGCTTCAAGCTTTGTTCTTGTTTGTTTTTCGAATCACCTTTTAGATTATGGCTTGTGGAATTGAACACATCATATTTGGTCCCATGTCTTCAAACTCTCAACTAACCTGGTGCGGTGTCTTCTACTTAACTAACTTATGTTCTCAAAATTTCAACCCTTTTCTTTATATATTATGTTACTTGATTGTTTCTTTCACCCTAAACTTCATATTTATAATCAAGTTATCACTTCTCATGAATTGATCGGTCGTGCAAGTGTCAATTCATTAATAACTCTTGTTCATATGGTCGACGTCTATGGCGAACAATATTCAGCCTGTTTCAGGCCATTTAATGCGGCGGCGGCAGGCCTGTTGGCCATTGGATCTCAAGCTACTTGAGATCCAACAGCCAACAGGCCTGTTGCCACCGCATTAAATGTCCTGCAGCAGGATGAATATTGTTCACCTCCTTTTTTACTATTCAATCTTCCTTCAACCTTTTCATCGATTTTCCATTCCTTCTATACATCAAACTATTTGTTTATTTCAATTATTCTATTGTGTTATCTCCATCTTTACGTGCTACTTTGTTCTTCGATTGGGATATGACCATTTCCTTGTTAATGTTGATTTCAATCTTCTTGCATAATGTTCTTTTTCTCTATCAAAATGTTAACTTCATTTCCTTTACTCAAGTTTTGTTTGTATTTCTTATGTCAATACCATACTTGTTGACTTTCTTATGTGTTCAAAAACTCATATTTATGTGGTTGATACCATTCAACTGTCATTATTTGTGTTGTATGTGTTCTACTATTGCTAGTCATAGTGAATAAGGTTCAATAATTAAACAACCATCCTAATAAAAATTATTCAATTACTTACTCTAATCGACTGCTTTATCTACCTTTTTTTTAAGGATTTTCCCATCAAAACTCTAATTTTTAAACGAGTCTCCACCCAATGGTTCCACAAGGGTTTCACCATTCAGCTTATTTTCTCTTTGTTTTTTCCTTTTCCCTTTTATGAGGATTAAGCATGATACGTCTTGAGTTCGGAACGATTGACTACTTTTTTAATAGCTTATCTTTGAGTGTTTTAAGTTGTACAACCCTTGATCACATAAATTCTAATCCAATTCATTTCCAATTTTTTAAATTTCCCTTAATTTTGCTATCATATAAGGGCACTAAGTCTCTAGTCGCAAAACATTTCTTGGGTACCTATCGTGCGAAAATTTATATTGTTGTTTCTAAACTTCCCAATGATGTAGTGTTATGATTCTTTCTTCTTCTACTTGTTTAGCTAGTATATTTTATCCTTCCTTGCTTGAGCTAATTTCAATACTCTAGCCACTTTGTCTACATATCTTATAAAGTGCAACGACACTACTACTTCTTGACAATAAACCAATTTAAAGGGAGCTTGTCGAGTGAACTTATTCTAGGAAGTTCTATATGCTCAAAGAATAGAAGGCACTATATAATCTCAATCTGACCTATCCACATCACACATCTTTGTTAGTCCTTTAGATAAAAATTTATTAAATGATTCAACTACTCCATTTTCTTGAGGATGATAAGGGGAAATTTTTTTATGGTATACCAAAAAATATTTCATAAGTATTTCTACGGTGTTATTAATAAAATGTGTCCCCTAGTCACTTATCAAGGTGAGTGGACAACCAAATATGGTGATGATATTTTCAAATATAAATTCTATAACAACTTCTTTGGTGCAATTGTTAACTAATCATGTTTCACCCCACTTTGTAAGATACTCGACTACTATAATAATATACTTCTCTCTTGTTATTTTTCCTCTTTTAGGGAATGGTCCTAAAAATTCAATGGCCCAAATCTCAGAAGGGAGACTTAGGTTGATCAATTGTAGAGGAATTTCATCTCTACTCAGTGGTTTTCCTATCCTCTAACATTTTTCATGTTTATTTATCTTTGTTCTTCGATATTTTTTCAACGTAGGAAACTAGAGTCATGCTTACAAGATATTTCTAGTTGTGTTGTCTATATGGTATTGGCCTCTTGCAAGACCAATATTCTTCATCAATTGATCTGTGTCCCCCAAGAAGCTGACAAGAGGACAACATAGTTGATTGAATGAGTCAAGCTCTATTATGGAGGAAGCGAACAATACTTAGATTCAATAAGAAAACCAATGTGGATAACTACCAAACATAAACGATTGAAAGCAATAGACAACCAATCACGTGAAAATGCAAGCCAGGAATTGATAATGAAGAAACCCCAAGAGAGAAAACTCTAGTTTTATTAAGCAGTCGTATGTGGGGTCATTGTTCTATTAAGTCTGTAATCTAACCTTATATCAAGGCGTACTGATTTGAAAGACTCGTTTGCATGAATGGAGGTCGAAAGAAGAAATCATGAGGAACCAATCGAGCCTTCTCTTCTGGTACCCGTCTCAATGCATGTTGTTAAGGATTTCATCCAAATGACTAGGGTAGTCACCAATGTACTGGGTTTAACTTAGATAGACACCATGGGGTTAAAATGCAAGCAAAACAAACTCCTTGAGACCAATTACACGCAAATATAATCTACGAGATTATAAAGAAGAAACTAGTGTACCTTTTTTATGACGACTAGTCCTAGCTTTATTTGCTCCAATCAAACTTGCTCCTGATCTATGACCTACAAAACAA
Source organism: Larix kaempferi (assembly GCA_027924585.1). Taxonomy (NCBI): domain Eukaryota; kingdom Viridiplantae; phylum Streptophyta; class Pinopsida; order Pinales; family Pinaceae; genus Larix; species Larix kaempferi. The sequence continues at coordinate 441,561 of BSBM01001232.1, forward strand.
CCATAAAATCCTTCCTCAAATAGATTGGATAATAGAAATAATGAAATTCAATTTTAACAGAAAATCAAACTAGTTAAATGAAACGAAATTCAAACTATAATCCCAAACACAAGCAATGGTAAACAGTGAATCTGGAAGGGAAAAATGTCCAATTTGTATTCATATAGAATAAACTTACAAGTTTACCTTAATCTGTCAGACACCTTGCAAAACCAAGACTCCAGGTCTCTTGCTTGTCTCCTCCAATAATCCCAACCAAACCTCCAAATGTATAAAAGGATGAAACTATATGAGAGCAATAGTTTCATAACATAGGGAATGGGAATCAATGCATAGGGCTACTAATCAAAAGGGATGGATATGAGGCAATTCCTCCAGCATCACTTTGCTTAGGCAAAAAGTCCCTCTCATGGCCTATCTCTCTTGTTTTTATAGTAAATGGAGATAGTTACCATCGGGTAGGATAAGGTTGTAACTGGATAGGTAATTGTCAAAACCACCCTAACTTCCTCAAGTTTCGAAATTTTATTTATTTTTTATATTTTTTGGAGGAAATTGCGCTCAAATAAAGAGCAACATGCAATTAAATCACAAGAAATTCTTTTACAACATATGATTTCAAATTTTTATTGAAATCACTAGCAAACCAAAGGTTAGGAGCGATTAAAGCGCATCTTGCAGGACTTGTGGGAGCAGATTATGCTCTTTTCAAGGGATTTTACAACTTTGGCAAGGAAAAATAGGAAAGTATGACCGAGGATTAAGTTCAAGGATTAAGGCCATAGCAATTGAATTCAAATCAAGGATCTTCAATCAATAATTGTCCTTTTGTGTGAATGGACTAATCGAACATTGAAGTGTCATCTTTGAATTGTCATCATGGATTGAGAAGTGTCAACTTGGGCTATAACAGTGCAATCAAGAATGAGGAACCCTTACATATTCAGGCTTACATGCATATATAAAATATGAGGAAAAATTTGGTGTCTACCTGCTACATTTCAAGTTACAAAGAAGCAACTACAATTTGATTGAGGAGACCAACCATCTTCTTCTCATCTGTAAGCTAGAAGAAGATGAAGAGACATCGTTTACACGTTGATAGCATCTTCCTGATGCCTTTTGATTATTCTAAATGTCACCTGACATGTGTTTGGGGTCATTAAATGTCATAGGGCATGTATGATGAATGAATCTTGTAGAAGCTTGTGTGGGTCCACTGATCGATGGATCAATTGATCTACAAGGTTGACTAAGTCAATGGATTGATTGATCTGCCAGGGGTCGATTGAGTCCATGTGACTAGGATATGATGAAAGGTCGAGTGGGGAATAGCACTAGTCGATGGATCTAATGGAGTCCTGGGATGGATTCGGACCTCCCCCTCTTAAGTGGAAATGGTCCCCATTTCCTGCTCATGTAGATGAGGAAATTTGTGCTCCAATTCGAAAAGAGGATACCACTTTCCTTGAGATGGGAGTTGTCCTTCTTTGGACACTTGAAACAAGGGAATTGTTTGTGTCCTTGTGTAGCGTGCTTACTATCCAATAATGGTTTTGATGGAAAGGGGCTCTTGAACATCTAGATGGATGTTTTATGGATCTGTCGATTGTAAGTCAATATATTCCAATAGTGAGGAGGAAAATTATGGTTGAATAAAGTCCACATTGAATACATATATGCAAACCCAGGTATGGTGGAATGTTGAGCTTAAATCGTTTCCCCCAATTTTCTCAAGAATGGCGTAAGGACCATATCGTAAAGGATTCATCTTCCTATGTGGGCCATTGAACCTCTTCTTTGTTGAGATGCAGCAAACCTGATCCCCAATTTAGAATGATAATGAGGAATATGATGCTTGCCGTGTCCGTTCCTTGGCTTTTGCACTAAATCACTGCAACATCTATTGTGCTTGTTTTTTAATATCACAAACACTATCCTTGACTTGATTGCTTTGTCGACTTCTCATTATTCACCGTCTATGTTGATCAAACTATTCGTTCGACTAAAAAAATTCTATAGGCAGCTAGGTTGAAATCCATACTAAGACTTTAAACGGACTCTTTGTGTTGTGTTGTGCTCGATTATAGCTATGTAGGATGTACGGGAGAATTTCATCCCATGTTCTATGATGCTTGTGGTTGTACATGCAGATAAACTGTACGACCATGTGATTCACAATTTTTCGTCTATCCATTGTTGATGTATTTGTAACTTCGAGAAGATATTCACTTGTATATTGTATTTGGTACTTTATTGTATCCCCAACGGAGATGTATTATTCCTCTGATTGTAAGTGTCGTCGGTTGTACTTGCAAGTGTCTCAAGTTATATTGTAAGTGTCGTAACTTATACTTGATGGGTTATTAGACCACCTTGACGGGGTCGGCACTGTATAAGTCATGTGGGTTAAAGGGTTATTAGACCACCCTAGTGGGGTCGGCCCAGTAAACATTATGTTAAGTGGTTAAGTTGGGGACGACCTAGTTGAGTAAAGGTCAAGTGAAAGTAAAAGTATAAATAGAGAGTGTGACTCTCTCATTTTACACATTCTCTCATTCACTCACTTGCATAAGTGAGAGAGAGGAGGAGTACGCACAAGTGGAGTAGGAAGTTTTTTGCTAGGAGAATATCCTCTTGTTGTGGGGTTTGATCTTTGTATTGATGCTCATTCTATCTCTGAGGAAGTTGCGGGGTTTTTCACCTTCTTGTTTTTCCCCGGTGAAATGCTTTGTGTCTCTTGTCTCCTGTGTTTGATATGTTGTACATGTTGTTCTCTCAGTTAAGATCCTAAATCATATTGAACTAAATGTTGAAAAACTAACATGGTATCAGATCATCGTGGAACTTTCGCTATAAATCCATTTTTGGAGAAGGTTCAGGTTCTGAAACTTATACAGGTTGAATATAACATCCTCATGTACCTTGTATCCAAAGAACAACATCTAATTCGCTGTACTTTCTGTTATATGATGCCGTACAATTTAGGGTTTCTGCCTCTTCCAGATCTCAGTCAGTAAACAGGTTGACCTAAGAAAAAAGGTCACAACTTGGGCCTAGGACGCTCCAAATGAAATTCTCTAAATTGTGACAATAAGAGAACAGACTGTAGTTTTGGAGGTCCAGGTTAGAGGTCAAAGTTGAAACAGTGACACTTGGCACTCCGTACAAGTTCGCTATACTTTTTAATCCCATAAACAGGTCACGTTGCGACATTTGGCATATCTCTCTCTCAAAGAATCCATTTGAGGTCATACCTATGGGATTGGAAATATGACAGGTCAGGCTACCACAGACCGAAGTTTTAGACCCTATAGATCCAAAATTTCAGAGATGCACCAGAAACAATAAGGCACATACTTCTGTGAAATAGAATTGGATTCTGAGCATTCTCATTTTTGGCTTGTCACTACTGCGGGAAATTAGGGCTTTTGACAGAAGTGGAATTTTGGAGTGATCTTAGCATAGGATTACTCTCCTCAGCAAAATTGAAATTTAGAGACCAAGTTCAAAGTTTTTGGTTGGGTAGAACCCCGGGCATTATCAAACCCTAGTTCAGGATCTTGATCGGAAAGGTGGAAAATTAGGATTTCTGCAAAAGTTGAAATTTTTGGAATCTGTGACCACGGCTGGATGCTCCTCAGAAAAATTGAAGTTTAGAGCATAAGATAGAACCTTTTGGCTGGGCAAAACCCCTAGCATTATCAAACCCTAGTTCGGGATTTTGACCAAAAGATCCGAAAGTTTGAAAGGAAATTTTGAGGGGTCAAATTTTGGAGATTTCAAAATTGAAGTATATCAGCTTGATCAGCTCAGCAAGGCACATCTTTTCATCCAATCAAAAGTTTGAATTTTTAGGGTTTCTCTGACAAACCCTAATCCAGATCCAAATCCAGTTTTAGAAAATCAAAGTGGATTGGGTTAATCCTAGAAGAGAATGAATTGGACACCTACATAAGTGAAGAAGTTCCAATTTCAGAGAGAGATGAGGCTAAGGCCTTACATAAGAAGATTACAAGCAATCCCGACAAGTATGACTTGAAGAGATACAAGTATGTTTTGAAATATGTTCGTGATTAAGTTTATGATATGTTTGTCTTCATTTTAGGTTAGTACAATCTTGATTAATTTTAGACTTATCTTATCACCCTAGTAAAAGTATGAATGCATGTGAATACATTCATTGATTAAGGGTATGACACTTATGATTGTACTAATACATTGTGTTGTTGTATGAGGATGATGTTGTCCACTAACATGAAGGGTACATCAAGAAAGACAAATCAAGTTCTAGATCAAGAACATATGACCATGGTGAAATGAATACAAAGACTCATCCATAGTCATGGATCACATAGAAGCTCTACTTACGAGGTATGTATAACTTGGTTCTACAATTATTAACTTATGAGATATGCAGGTTGCTAGCACAAGGTCTCTAAGAGAACAAAGAAGACATTGTTTGGGTATGTTAGACAAACATGATAATCCAGGTATGTTTTCCTATATCGAGTTAGAATCCTACTTTGTGTTAAGATCTTAGATAAGTATACTTTTGTATGATTGATAATGATTATTCATGAAGTTATAAGTTTGAGTAATCATGGGTTTATGCATATTATATTGATTGATTATATGGAAAACTAGAAGAGTCCTATGGTCAAATAAGAATATGCATGAGTAAAAGAAGTACTCCCTAAAACCTTGAATACTAACGCTTGTGATAAATTACCTGTGTATGAAATGATCATGACCATACATGTTTAATATTATTTAGAATCATAATGTTTTGATAGTATTGAGATTATACTAATGGATGTATGACTATGTATGAGATATCGAGGATGACACAATGATGACACTAGTGCACACTTAAGCATGCATAGTGGTCCAGGATGGATATAAGTTCAAGGACAGATAATCCAGGAATCAAAGATCAAGAGGGAGCACACTCCATTAGTTCCTGCAAGGAAGCAAATATTGAGAGGGAGTCCACCCACAACTAAACAAAGATAAGTATTTGAAATGTCATATGATTACTAAAATAATGTTGACCAGTCATGTACATACTTATGTTCCTAGATTTAGGATGTATATTATGCATATTAGAAAAGTTGCATTAATGAACAAGATACTACTAATATGCAAGTAATGGGTAAGTGGCGTATGGTACTATACAACATTCTATTGCTACTTATCTAGAATGAAACCTCTTGACTAACATGTTGGGAGTTGTGCACACTCTTAACAAATGTTCTGGTAGAGATGGAAGGCATCTATAAAGTTACCGTGTGAATACGGGATATCGATAAATGTTGTATTGAAGCATTGGCTAAGATAATTGCATGACTATATGACATATGTCTTTATAGATAAGAATTTGTTTTGAAAAACTATGAGAAGTTTCTAATCATGCAATTGAATTTGACTTGTAGGAAAGATCGTGTACAATAACCTACAAAAGAAGGACAACAACATTTGTTCCAGAAACGAAGTTCACTATCTATTGAAGATATTGAAGAATCTGAAGTTCCCAGGATCTGGGATGCAGTAATGGAAGGATGCCATGATTGAGGAATACCAATCGATCATGAAGAATGATGTTTGGGATGTGGTCCCAAGACCAGAAGGGAAGTCTGTTGTGACTTCCAAGTAGATCTACAAGATCAAGCAAGCTGCAGATAGTAGCATAGAGAAATACAAGGCAAGTGATGAAGTGGAAGATACACCAGATGGATGTCAAGACAGCTTTCTTGAATGATGTAGTCGAAGAGGAAGTGGAGCAGCCACTTAGATTTGAGACACATGATAGGGAGTCACATGTGTGCAAATTGAAGAAAGCCTTGTATAGATTGAAACAAGCACCCAGGACATGGTACGGCAGGATAGACAACTTCCTATCCAGTTTGGGATTTTACCAAGAGTAAAGCGGATTCCAACCTTTACTACAAGGTTGGGGAAGGAAATCCAGTTATACTCCTATTGTATTTGGATTACCTGTTTGTGACAGGTGAGGATAGATTGATTTCCGACACGAAGAGGAAGCTTGCTGCAGAGTTCGAGATGAAGGACTTGGGTATGATGCATTACTTTATAGGTATGGAGGTGTGGCAGAGTGAAGATGGAATATTCCTTGGACAAGGGAAGTATGCAGTAGAGATCCTGAAGCGGTTCGGGATGATGGACTGCAAGGCCATGGCCACACCTATGGCATCGAACCTGAAGCTATTGAGTGATGCTTCATCAGAGTCGGTTGATGCCACGATGTATCGTCAGATGATTGGGTCCTTGATGTACCTGACAATCATGAGACCATATATTTGCTTTGCGGTGAACACCTTGAGCCAGTTCCTGACAGATCCTAGACATGTTCACCTGATTGCTGTAAAGCATATTTTGAGGTACCTGAAGGGTACGGTTGATTATGGGCTTAAGTATGATGCGAATCAAAAGTTTAACCTGGAGGGTTATGTTGATTTAGATTGGGCAGGCAATGATGCAAATAGGAAGAGCACTTCGGAGTGCTGCTTCAGTATGGGATCAGGTGTGATCTCTTGGTTTAGCAGGAAGCAATCCTGCGTAGCATTGAGTACAGCCGAAGCAGAGTATGTCACAGCTTGTTCGGCTAGTTGTGTGGCAGTATGGCTAAGGAAGCCACTCTCTGATTTATTTGATCTCCAGTTGGATGCTACTTATATCTATTGTGACAACCAGATTTGTGTGAATTTTTTCGAGAACCCGTTGTTCCATGACAAGTCGAAGCATATCGAGATCAAATATCACTATATCAGGGATATGGTGCAGAGAGGAGAAGTGAAGCTCCAGTATGTTGCGACAGATGAGTAGATTACAGATGTGTTGACCAAACCACTAGCCAGAGTGAAGTTCGAGTACTTCAGAGAGAGACTTGGTGTACTTCAGATCGAGGTTCCTTCCAAGGGGAAGTGATGAGTCCAGAAGACGCAGATGCACATGGGATTTTCCGACATGGTTGTAGATGTGTTCTCCTATGGTTGTGATGTAATTGCCGAGCTTTTTCGACATGGTTGTAGATGTGTTATCCCATGGTTGTGATGTAATTGCTGAGCCATTTTTCACATGGTGGTAGATGTGTTCTCCCATGGTGAAAAATTAAGGGCTAGAGCCTTCCCCGAATGGTGGTAGATGTGTTCTCCCATGTCGGTGGTGTAAGTGTTGTATGATGTGCATCTGGGCTGTGCTTTGTGGACGATGAGATGATCTGAAGAGGATTATCATGTGTGATGAGCATCAGGACGATGCTCCAGTTTCTGCTATGATGATGATCAGGATGATCATGTGATGATGATATGCATTAGAATGATGCTATGTATATGATCAGGGTGATCATGTGATGATGATGTGCATCGGGATGATGTATTATATGATGATGATCAGTATGATCATGAGTATCAGGATGATACTCCGTGGACAGATTATACAGGTAGCATGTAAAAGATCCTAAGAGATCTGATAGTTTGTGCTCGGATGTTCTTTCGAGGTATTGCTATAGGTAGCATAGAAAAGATCCTGGGAGATCCGATAGTCTGTGCTCGGATGCTCTTTCGAGGTTTTGCTACAGGTTGGCCGTGGACAGGTTGTGCAGGTAGCATAGAAAATATCTTGGGAGATCCAATAGTCTGTGCTCGGATGCTCTTTCGAGGTTTTGCTACATGTAGCATAGAAAAGATCCTGGGAGATCCTATAGTCTGTGCTAGGATGCTCTTTTTAGGTTTTGTGGTGGTGGTCACATAGAAAAGATCCTGGGAGATCCTATAGTCTATGCTAGGATGCTATTTCGAGGTTTTGTGATGGTCACATGTAAAAGATCCTTGGAGATCCTATAGTTTGTGCTAGGATGCTCTTTCAAGGTTTTGTTGACGCACGTAATCAGTCCTGAGGATTCCACAGTATGGCCAAAGATGATGAAGACCTACATGAGGCTAGGCCTACAACCAACATGAAAAAGGGATGGCTCTGTAGAACTTCCTATGACGAGAAGAATTATGAGATAGCCCAGTGATCGAGATGTCGATGTATAGCAGCAGTGACGATGATGCTCCGTGATCCAATGACGATGATCCAGCTCCAAAATTGAAGACTTGTGCCAATATGTATTGATGACTTGTGTCAAGAGAATACCTTCCTAGTTAATAGGGAGTGTTGATGTATTTGTAACTTCGGAATATATTCACTTGTATATTGTATTTGTACTTTATTGTATCCCCAACGGAGATGTATTATTCCTCTGATTGTAAGTGTCGTCAGTTGTACTTGCAAGTGTCGCAAGTTATATTGTAAGTGTCGTAACTTATACTTGATGGGTTATTAGACCACCTTGATGGGGTTGGTCCTGTATGAGTCATGTGGGTTAAAGGGTTATTAGACCACCCTAGTGGGTTCATCCCAGTCAACATTATGTTAAGTGGTTAAGTTGGGGCCGACCTAGTTGAGTAAAGGTCAAGTGAAAGTAAAAGTATAAATAGAGAGTGTGACTCTCTCATTTGACACATTCACTCACTTCGCATAAGTGAGAGAGAGGAGGAGTACGCACAAGTGGAGGAGGAGTTGCTTCTAGGAGAAGATCTCTTGTTGTGGGGTTTGACCTTTGTGATCTTTGTATTGATGCTCATTCTATCTCTGAGTAAGTTGCGGGGTTTTTCACTTTCTTGGTTTTACCCGGTGAAATGCTTTGTGTCTCTTGTCTCTTGTGTTTGATATGTTGTACATGTTGTTCTCTCAGTTAAGATCCTAAATCAGATTGAATTAAATATTGAAAAACTAACATCCATCAGTCTGAGGATGGAACACGGTCGACATAAATAGCTATGTGTCGAGCTGCTATCAGAGTTGTTAGCACCATATAATTTTTGGAAAAAATTGCAACTATGGATGAAGATTTGATTTATTGAAAAGGGAAAAAACAGGTGGCTTTGGGGGAATAAAATTGATTTGTAATAAATTTCTAGCATTTGAGCCAAACTTGATTTCTAAACCTTTAACAAGTTTCTGGTTTATTTCATTTTAATTTTTTATCAAAAGATTAGACCGAAGGCTTAGCTCCAACTCCTCGTGACCTGTATCCACAACACACAAGTCAAGTAACAATATACAATCCCAACGCATAAGTGTCGAGCCTCCAAGGGATAGCCTTTGGCTAACTTCATTAACATATAAGGTATACATTGGGATATTTGAAAACCAAAGGTGTTTCCATCCTCTTGCATGTGGGATTATTCCCAAAAGTGAAGATTTAAAAAATGCATGTCTTACGCCAAGTGTCCAGCATCCATCACCCAACAAAATAGATCAACGACATGGAATAAGTTTGCAGTTTCAACGTGCAAGGATAAATGAACTTTTCAAATATGCGAAATTGCGGTAGGCCCCACATGCTTCAACGGATGAGATCTGAGGTGAGATAGATCGACGAACAGCATCTACTTCACAGATCCAACATGCAAGGATGGAGAAACTTTCAAAATCAGTGAAATCTTACACAACCGGCCACTTAAAAAACGTTTCTTCCCTGAAAATGATTGTTTTAGTCATCAACTTCAAACGCCCGTATCTGCTAAATGGAAAGGAATTTTCACAAACTGAGGGAGGTTTTTCTTCATCACGGGCCCTTCTACAATAACCTCTCTCGGTTTTTACACATGTATCATGGTTGAAGAGAATCAAAGTCAGCTTCACAGGTTATTTTTCTAGAAATTCGCAACCCTGTCTGAGTCATCAATTTCAAAAGCAGATTCCGATGAACTGGAGGAGAATCTAAGAAAATGGAGACATGGGTTTTGTTGGGAACATGCTCAATTAAAAAAACCTCTCTCATAATTTACACAGATATCACCATTGGATATATACAACTGGGGATCTAAATCCTATTTTTCAGCCGTCTGCATCCCGAAATGAGGAACTCGGTTGTAACAAATTCCTTGAAATCAGGAAGCCAGATGTCCTTATGGTTGTAACAGCTTTCTGTTTTGGAGATTAGGTCAGGATATTTAAAGCTGAGGGGATGATGTACCACCTCCTATATATCCTTATGTAATAGAAGGAAGAAGAGGTTGAACCCGAGAAAACTGGGCCTTGTATTGTGAAACTCACCTTTAATAAAAATCACAGCGTTGAAGCTGGCTTTTGGAAGAGATTCATGTGTTGTTTATGTTGCAGTCCGTTTCCCTCTCTTATGTGAATGTGTTTCCAGTTTATTACTTCCATAATGTTTTCGTTCATGTCTAAAATGAGTGTTTAATAGTGCAGAATTCATATTCATATGCTGTTGGAGCCTAGGCCGTAGCTGCGGTAAAGCTGCGAATTTTGGGGAAAAAGCACAAGTATGAAAGGAAAGTGCTAATTTTAGGACAAGCACTAAGTTTTGGGCAAGAAGGAGACGGTGCGCAGTACAGTGCCAGATGGACAAGCTCAGCGAGGATCACGGACCGGAAATCGCGGAGCTCGCGCGCACGTCATAGAAGAATGAAGGTGGCTCAGCTACCATAATAAATAAGGCAATGGAGTAGAGGGCTCAGCTACCCTCATTTAAAGGCTAAGTACAGAATTTATGGTTGCTCGTATCAAGGAGGAGCAACGGACCAGAGCATTGAAGGCGAAGGACAAGCGCCCATGCCCACAATCTGCGCCGGAAGTCAAGGATCCTGCAGGAAGCGGCGACATGACTACAAGCGGCGCCTACAGTACACCTAGCCATGTGCGTGGTTAGGGTTTTTGGGAATCACTGTTGGGAAAGGCCCACAGTTTTGTAAAGGTTTGACCGTCATGGCCACCTATATATATGTATACATGATAAGAAGAAGAGTTAGATATTTTGGGGATAGTTAGATGGTTAGACTGTTAGATAGTCAGTCTCGAGGATAGATCATGCGATTGATTATCCTTTGTTATGTTTTCTACCGAGTGTGTAGAACTAGGGTGGAAATCGGATAACCGAGGAGCTAATCCCTGAGTTGCCAGACAGTCTGAGTTGACGTCTGCGCCTTTGTAATCTCTGTAGAGAAGAGACTAGATTGAGAGAAGGGCTCCCAGCTGTGTGCGTGGAGTTTCCTGGAAAGATCTAAGGCTGCAGCTGTGTGCGCAGCATATTGTATAACTCTATCGTTTTCTGGTTAATATAACACTCCCGTGGACGTGGTTTCCCTCGAGGAGGTGAACTTCACATATTTCTTCTTGTTATAATGTTTGCGTGAATGATTAACTGTTTAAGTCCATTACCTGTGTATACAAGACTCTTGCATTATCTTTGCGACTGTTTAAGTGAGTTTGGGAAGGTCCCTTGATAGCTATAAGTGTTAAGTATTGAAGAAGTGGTGGAGCGCTGTCGCGGCAGCGAGCGAGGAAGGCGTCACTGCGCTGGGCGCGCAGGGCAAGGAGGTACTTAACGCGTTGACACAAGGAATAGTCGCCTTCTGCGCCAGAGCGGAAGAACTGCGCAGCGGGCCTGCTGAGGGAGGAAGCCGCGTAGTTGAGCCGAGGGGCCTGCGGGAGAGTCAGACCACCGACATCTGAGGAACCGAAAAAGGAAGAACAATCTCCGCGTCACCAAGGTTAAGGAAATATGATTCCTTAACCCCCCCATAGCCACTTCGGGTGAGACCTCGAGCTGCTGCGCAGCTTGTTGCCGAGAGGGCCAGTGCGCCTAGGGGTTTGTTGTTGCGCTTCATTAAAACCCGGGTCTGCCCGAGATCGAAGCCAACAAATGGTTCCGTTGCCTTGCGACTTGTTGTTGTGAGACTTGTTATTTCGGCGATGCGCGAGATCGAAGCCAACAAATGGTTCCGTTGCCTTGCGACTTGCTGTTTTGAGACTTGTTATTTCGGCGACGTGCGAGATCGAGGAGAACAAATGGTTCCCTTGCCTTGCGACTTGCTGCTGTGAGACTTACTATTTCCGCGACGTCTGAGATTGTTGCTGAAGCTAGCACAAGGTTCTGTTACACTGAGACCTGCTCAGTTAACAAATGTGTTACTGGAATCCTACAGCTAAAGAAATTGGAGACTGGTTTGATTTAAAGGCTAAAGAGTTCGCTGAACAAGAAAATAGAAGCTCTACGCTCCAAACAGAAGACTGGTTGCAGAAGTATATTTATACTGACCTTCACGAAATTTTCTTTGTTACATTCGCACTGGAATTGCACGCTTGGATAGCCAAGTTAGCAGATTCTAGACCTACTGTGCATATTGATCGACCCATCGCTTGGACGCCTGAGCTAGTTAGTATTGTGAAGCGGATAGACAATCCTGTGTCCCGCGCAGTAGACTTTTGGTTGAATAGTCTACTGAAAGGTTTCATCACCGAGTTTGCAGTAGATACAAGAAAGAGTTTCAGTGAAGCTGAGAGGAATTTCTTCCAAGTACACAGAGGTAAGTTCTTAAATTCTCTGAACTTATGGATTAAAATGCTTCTGTATGAAAAAGGAAAGCTATGTATTGCTTCTGATGAATAGCATAGACAAGTAATGTCCGTAGATTCTGATAGTGATCCTGAACTTATTGGTTGCACTCGTAGTGGAAAACGATATAAAGTAGGCCTTGACCAATATTCTTTTGAGTCTAGCCCAGACGATAGCCAAGTCCCTAGAGCAAGCCATATAGAAAGACAAGGGAGTGCTCATATCCCTTATCACCCCTTTACACCGCAAAAACTAGACGGAGCTCAGTATAACCCCACAGTAACACCTTCTAGTAGCCCACACGGTACTTCTAGTACATCAGAACCACCTTTATTTAACCAGCCCAGAAGCACTGCTACAGCACCCTCACCTCAACCTAGCACAAGAAGGATGGGTGATGACATGAAGCTACCAAATTTTAGAGGAACAGGGATAGAAGACCCTGAGCAGCACTGGTTCTTATGTGAAGCCATTTGGACAATTAAGCAAATTAATGATGATGCTGTTAAACTGGTTCAGTTAGCAACCACACTAAGAGAAAGAGCCTTAACTTGGTTCATGAAATACTCAGCAGCACAGAATAGGACGCTTGTTGATGTAAGAAATGCTATGATTCGGGAATTTAAGAAACCTAAATCAGAATCACAGTGTATAACAGAGCTCAAAGACATCAAACAGCTACCTACAGAATCAGTATGGGACTTTGACCAGAAGTTCAAAGCCTTGATAGATCAAGTAAGCTTCGAGTTTGCACCACAGCAGCATAAGGAATGGTTCATTGCTGCGCTGCTCCCACACATTAGACTTCCTCTTATGCAACAGAATCTCAATACTCAGGAACAAGCTCTAGAGATGGCTATGAAACTAGAAGCTTCGCCCATTGCGGGAACAAGCAACGATGTTGCGCAGTTGCAGAACCAATTAGCAAACTTAACCTTGCAAGTGCATGATATTAAGAAAGGCAAGGAGATTAAGGAAGAAATTTGGTGCACAAAATGTAAAGCCCAAGGTCATTCAAAGGACCATTGCCCCGTTTTCATAGACTATATTGCAACTGGAGCACCTAACCCTTTACCACAGGCACAGGGGCCTTGGTGTGAAATATGTAGAACTAGAGGTCATAGACCACAAGAATGTCACTTACTTCAGAAATATGTACAAACTCCAAAGAATCTATATTGTAATTTCTGTAAATCAGTAGGTCATGATGAGAACAATTGTAGAGCATATGATCTTATGATAGAAAGAAAGCATGATGTTTATAGGGTACAAGCAGAGACACAAGGACCCACAGCAGGTCCACCGTATGACCAAACTCGCGACGCCCGAGCAGGAAATTACAGGGGACGCGGACGCACAACAAATTTTGGTCGCGGAAGAGGACAGATCACTTGTTATAATTGCGGAGCACAAGGTCATTTTGCCAGGGATTGCCAAAATCCTACAACCCTATGTAGGTATTGTAAATCTTCTGACCATATCATTGAAGAATGCCCTCAGTTACAGGCTAAGATGCAAGAAAAGACCCCACAGGTCAATCAGAATATTCAGTTGATTGGAGCAGAAAAAAGAGAACCAGACCCTACAGTTAATATAGTGACACGCGGTGGAGCAACCACTGGTGCGCAAGAGATGGGAATGGGAAAGCAAGCGACGCAATGGGTGCGCCGCGCTAATATTAAACCAGCCCCACTTGACCTGCAGAAGCAAAAAGAAGCATTCAAGCAAGCTCAAGAGTATTTCTCAGATCCGAGAGCTTCAAGTTCTGCCGCAATTCCGTAGAACAATATTAGATCGCAAGTGCTAAGACAAGACAACCTGGTACAAGAACAGGCCACTACAGCTGGAAGGCCTGACGAGGAGTGTTAAATTTTCAGTATTAAATCACAATACTATAGGATCTTTGCTGAGAGAATAACATCTACAGTATATCAATGCATGACAATCATAATATGACAAGCATCACAAGCATCATAAGAATCAAAAGCATAGAGACAAGAGACACAGAGTTTCCGTGGGGAAAACCCTAAGGTGAAAAACCCCACAACTTCCTCAGAGATAGAGAGAGCAATGGCTCAACCAAAATACAACCAAATAATACAGAGATAGTCTCCTAGCAGATGATCCTCCTCCTCCTCACTAGAGCGCCACTTTCCAGAGAGAGAGAGAGATACTTTTCCGAGTGAGTAAAATAGAGATCTCCTATCTCTATTTATACTCACCTTTTTGCCCAGTGACCTACTGGGGCCGACTTGTCTACTTTAGTACATCCACATTATATTATATATTAATTAGGGCCGACCCCATAAGGTGGTCTAATAACCCATCGGCAAGTACACACACTTGCGACACTTGTCAATCCACATGACGACACTTCCTTATAGAGGAATAACACATCTCTTATAAGGGTACAATAAATATACATATAATATACTGATGAAATACATTCCGAAGTTACATATACATCAACACTCCCTCTTAACAAGGAAGGTATTTCTCGACACAGATTTGCTAGACAAGTCTTCTTCTCTGGATCATCATCATCGATGCATCGTCATCGTCATCGTCACTGCTGCTGCTATCTCGTCCAATCTCTGTCTCTACTCGTCATAGGAAGTTCTACAGAGCCAGTCCTTTTTCATACTGGATGTAGGCCCACCACCTGCAGGTCTTCATCATCACTGGCCATACTGTGGAATCCTCAGGACTTTTACGTGCGTCACAAAACCTCGAAAGAGCATCCCAGGATATTACGGGTACACAACTCCAACCTGTAGGATCTCCCAGGGCGCTATTACATGTGACCCCACCACAAAACCTCGAAAGAGCATCTTAGGATGTTACGGGTACACAACTCCGACCTAAGATCTCCCAGGGCACAAATTACATGTGGTCCACCACAAAACCTGGCAAGAGCATCTCAGGATGTTACGGGTACACAACTCCGACCTGAGATCTCCTAGGGCACAAATTACATGTGGTCATGGCAAAACCTCGCAAGAGCATCTCAGGATGTTACGGGTACACAACTCCGACCTGAAATCTCCCAGGGCCCAAATTACATGCCATAGGACAAAACCTCGCAAGAGCATCTCAGGATGTTACGGGTACACAACTCCGACCTGAGATCTCCCAGGGCAACGAATTACATGTCCTCCCAGAGCAATGTCTCGAAAGAGCATCCCAGGCTGTTACGGGTACACAACTCCGACCTATAGGATCTCCCAGACATGCTCATCTGCACAACCTGATCCACGGCCACAGAGTATCAACCTGATACTCACCATACATCATCCTGATGTACTCATGATCGTCCTGATCATAATCACTGCAACGTCCTGCTGCAAGTCATCTTGGAGCAACATCCTGAAGCTCGTCATCTATGATCATCCTGATCATCACTGCAACATTCTGCTGCATGTCATCTGGAGCAACATCCTGAAGCTCGTCATCTATGATCATCCTGATCATCACTGCAACATCCTGCTGCATGTCATCTGGAGCAACATCCTGAAGCTCGTCATCTATGATCATCCTGATCATCACTGCAACATCCTGCTGCATGATCTACCTGATCATCAATGCATCTACCTGATGCATACCAAGTATCTACCTGATACATATCATCATACATGATCCTCCTGATCATCAATGTATCCACCTGATACAAATACAAATACATGATACATATCACCATACATGATCCACCTGATCATACAATGTATCCACCTGATACATATACAGATACATGGTCCAAGAATCCAACATGATGCATAAACAATACATACACATGATCCAACTGATCATATCCTGCATCCAGCATGATGCGTACATACATACATAAAATGATCCAACTGATCATATCCTGCATCCAACATGATGCGTACATCCATACATAAAATGATCCAACTGATCATATCCAGCATCCAACATGATGCGTACATACATACATAAAATGATCCAACTGATCATATCAAGCAGAAACTAGAACATCATCCTGATGCTCATCATCCAGCGCTTACATCCACAGCCACGTGAAGGATCCTCCTTCCAACATGCTTGGAATGGCTTCAGCAAATGTGTCCATCACTTCTTCCTCGAAGTGTCCTCGATCTGAATAACGCCAAGCCTCTCTCTGAAGTAATCGAACTTCACCCTGGCTAGTGGCTTCGTCTGCAATCTGCTCGTCCGTCGCAACATACAGGAGCTTCACAGCTCCTCTCTGCACCATATCCCTGATATAGTGATATTTGATCTCTATGTGTTTCGACCTATCATGAAACACTGGGTTCTCGGACAGCTTCACACAACTCTGGTTATCACAGAAGATACCAGTAGCCTCCAACGGGAGATCAAATAACTCAGACAGTAGCTTCCGTAGCCATACTGCCTCACAACTAGCTGAACAGGCTGCAACATACTCTGCCTCAGCTGTACTCAGTGCTACGCAGGACTGCTTCCTGCTAAACCAAGAGATCACACCTGATCCCATACTGAAGCAACACCCAGATGTGCTCTTCCTATCTGCAGCACTGCCATCCCAATCTGAATCAACATAACCCTGCAGGTTAAACTTTTGATTCTCCTCATACCTGAGCCCATAATACACTGTACCCTTCAGGTACCTCAGAACATGCTTTACAGCAACCAGGTGAACACTCCTCGGATCCGTCAGGAACTGGCTCAATGTGTTCACATCAAAGTAAATGTCTGGTCTCGTGTTCGTCAAGTACATCAAGGACCCAATCATCTGATGATACAAAGAGATATCAACCGGCTCAGATGAAGCATCACATAGAAGCTTCAGATTCGATGCCATAGGTGTGGCCATGGCCTTGCAATCCATCATCCCAAATCTCTTCAGGATATCTACTGTGTACTTCCCTTGACCAAGGAAGATCCCACCTGCATTCTGCCACATCTCCACGCCAAAAACAAATAGTGCATCATCCCCAAGTTCTTCATCTCGAACTCGGTAGTAAGCTTCCGCTGCATGTCGGCAATCAATCTATATTCACCATACCAAGTTCTGCACATATATGATTTCCTATCATGTGTCTCAGAACGAAGTGGCTGCTTCTTCTTCAACTACACCATTCAAGAAAGTTGTCTTGAATCCATCTGGTGTATCTTCTATTTCATCACTTTTATGTTTCTCTATGCTGCCATCTGCAACATGCTTGATCTGAAAGTTCTATTTGGAAGTCACAACAGACTTCCCTTTAGCTCTTGGGATCGCATCCCAGACATCATTCTTCATGATCGACGGATCATGGTATTTCATTTCTTCATCCCAGATCCTGGGAATTTCAATATCTTCAATAGATATCTTTGTTGCTGGAACAAATGTTGTAGTCCTTTTTGTAGGTGAAGATATACGGTCTTTCCTACAAAACAGATTAAATTGCATGATTAGAAACAACTCATAATTTTCAGAACAAATTCTTACACATGAAGAAATATGTCATACAGTCATGCAGTCATGCAATTATCTTAGCCAATGCTTCAATACAACATTTATCCATATCCCGTAACTTTCTAGATGCCTTCCAATCTCTACCAGAACATTGTTAAGAGTGTGCACAACTCCCAACATGTCAGCAAAGAGGTTTCATTCTAGATAAGTAGCAATGGAATGTTGTACAGTGCCATAGGCCACTTACCCAACACATGCATATTAGTAGTATACTGTTCATTAATTCAATCATTCTAATATGCACAATACATATCCTAAGTCTAGGAACATGAGCATATACATCATTGAACAATTTTATTTAAGCAAACAAATATGCAAGATAATTAAAATACTTATCTTTGTTTGTTTGTTGGGTGGACTCCCTCTGAGTCTTTTCTTCCTTGCAGGAGTTGCTGGAGTCCTTCTAAACCTTCTTGTTGTGGAATGTAGAGATATGGACAACTCCCTCTGAATATCTGCACCCTTGCAGAAACCACTGGAGTGTGCTCCCTCTTGATCTTTGCTTCCTGGATTACCTGTTCTTGAACTCATATTCATCCTTGGTCCCTATGCATGCTTATTAGTATCATGATTGTGTTATCCTTGTAAAATCATACATTCATTAAAACACAATAATCTCAAGTATGTATAGTCATGATCATTTCAAACAGAAATAATAAGCATTAGCATTCAAGGTTTATATATAGGACTCTTATGGTTAGTCATATCATAAGAAACATAACATGTATAAACCTATAATTACTCAAACCTATGACTCTTCTGGTTAGTCATATTATTAATTAAGGTAAGACACATAATATGCATATGCCCATGATTATTCAAACTTATGACTTTATGAACAATCATCATCAATCATGCCATGCATACTTATATGATAGATCCTATGATATAAGAAACACATACCTGGTCACCATATTTGCTAGTTATGTCTAGCAATGTGTTCTTGTTCTCTTCAATGACCTGCATAACTCATTAGTTAACTTTTGCAAAAACAAATTATACATACCTCTATGTGATCCATGATTATGGATGAATCTTTGTATTTATGTCACCATGGCATGTTCAGGTTGTCCCTTCAAATTGTACAAACCTCCCTCTTGCTTTCCAATCACTACTGCATCATCTATGGTCTTTCCCTTTGGCCACATTAGGACTTGGCCATCCACAAATGCAACCCTCATACCTTTTGCATCTAATGCAGAAATGGAGAGTAAGTTCTTCTTGAGCCCAGGTACATAAAGTACTTCTTTCATCTTCAATGATTTTCCAGAATCTAGATTGTAGGAGGCTTCACCACTTCCTTTGATTGGGTATTGATAATCATCCCCAAGTTTCACTTTATGGGGTGATTCATGTTCAGAAAGATTCACAAAAGATTCCTTGAACCCAGTCATGTGTTTGGAGGCCCCACTATCAATTAACCAATCATTACATCCATGGGAGATGGTACCTGTAAGAGCAGAGATCAGAACATACTCTTCTTCACTTGATGAGTCATCATCACTATCACTTTTTGCCCTGGCCTTCTTCTTTGGAGGTTCATCATCTTCGGCAGCATGAGCATGAAACCTTCTTTTGCTGCCCTTCTTTTTCTCACTGGAGTTGTTCTTATTATCCCTTTTGTTCTTGGGACAATCTGAAGCAAAGTGACCCTTCTCATTGCATGTGAAGCATCTTAGGTCCTTCTTATTCTTTTGATGAAATCTTTTGGGGTGAGGGTGATCCTTCTTGGTTTTGCTTCTTTTGGTGTGAGCTGCAAGAGCTTGATCTTCACCTCCCATCTTTTCCTCACGAGCTATAAGTCTAGCTTCTTCTTGAGAACATTCTTCCCGAAGTCTACTGAAGGAGATCAACTTCTTCCTTGCACAAATTCCTTGAATAAAGGAATCCCATGACCTGGGTAGGCCATTTAGAGTGGTCATCACCACTTCACCATTCTCCACTATTTCATCTACTGCTTCTAATTGTTCCTTGATCTGAGAGACCCTTGAAAAGTAGGATTGAATGGTTTCCCCATTCTGAAACTTTACTGCTTTCAATTGGTTCCGCAGGGTCATCTTCCGATTTATGTTCTTTCCTTCAAATAGCTTGGTCAAAGATTCAAACATCTCTTTGGGTGTCTTGAGAGAAGACACATGGGGTATGAGATGGTCTTTGATAGAATCAGCAATGATTCTCTTTGCCTTGACCAAGTTCTTCTTGTGCAATACCTTGGCCTCTTCATCCTCTGGGATAAGGATGTCTTCTTTCACATATGAGTCCAACTCATTCTCTTCCAGGATTAGCCCAATCCTATACTTCCAGGCTCGGAAGTTATCAGCCCCTTCAAGCTTATCCTCAAGCTTGGTGTGAAGAGACATCTTTAAGAGTACTTCAAATGGAAATAGAAAAGATTTAGAACTTACCACTTGAAGTGTTGAAAACTGGATCTGGTCCCGGATTAGGGTTTGTCAGAGAAACCCTAAAAATTCAAAATGTGAATTTCAAAATTCCGAAAGGATAGAAAGATGCGCCTTGGAGAGCTGATCAGCCTAGTACATTTAGAATTTGAGATTAGCAAAGTCTTGTCCTTCAAAATTGCCTTTTTGTCCTCCCGGGTTCACTAGGGAGAGCCCTGAATTAGGGTTTGAGTTTCCCGGAGATCTACCCAGCCAAAAATCTCGATCCAAAGCTCAAACCTTAGATTTTTGCAAGGAGCTTCCAGCTGTACCTTCAGTTTCCAGAAATTCCTATTTTTGTGGAAACCCTAATTTTTAGGGCCAAAACTGAAAATGCTCGGAACTGAAATCTGATTGGACAGAAAGATGCGCCTTGATGAGTAGATCCAATCTACTATACTGAATTTCAAAAATCTATGGAGAGAAACCCAATAAACAAGGAATACAAGCTTCCGTCACTGCAAAATGTCTTCTTCTTAGTTAGGCTTTGATACCATGTTAAATTTTCAGTATTAAATCACAATACTATAGGATCTTTGCTGAGAGAATAACATCTACAGTATATCAATGCATGACAATCATAATATGACAAGCATCACAAGCATCATAAGAATCAAAAGCATAGAGACAAGAGACACAGAGTTTCCGTGGGGAAAACCCTAAGGTGAAAAACCCCACAACTTCCTCAGAGATAGAGAGAGCAATGGCTCAACCAAAATACAACCAAATAATACAGAGATAGTCTCCTAGCAGATGATCCTCCTCCTCCTCACTAGAGCGCCACTTTCCAGAGAGAGAGAGAGATACTTTTCCGAGTGAGTAAAATAGAGATCTCCTATCTCTATTTATACTCACCTTTTTGCCCAGTGACCTACTGGGGCCGACTTGTCTACTTTAGTACATCCACATTATATTATATATTAATTAGGGCCGACCCCATAAGGTGGTCTAATAACCCATCGGCAAGTACACACACTTGCGACACTTGTCAATCCACATGACGACACTTCCTTATAGAGGAATAACACATCTCTTATAAGGGTACAATAAATATACATATAATATACTGATGAAATACATTCCGAAGTTACATATACATCAACAAGGAGCATGCACTAGGCAGTGTTCATGCGTTCCTGCGACAATGTTTAAAATTGTTGCGCAATGAAAAGGCAACTCTAGAACTCCAACACCTGTTGGATCAGTGCCAACAGTCTGCTTCGACGAACACACCGCAGTGTGCTGTTCACCAGATTAGGAGTCACATTCGAACTGGAAAAGAGATGAGGCTCACAGCGCAGATTGGAGCATTTGAAATGGACGAAGTCATGTTAGATCTGGGCTCCGAAGCCAATGTTCTCACTATGCAGACATGGGAATAGATGGGAAGCCCTCACCTTACAAGATCCCCTATCCAGCTAAGACTCGCGAATCAGCAACGAGTCTCTCCATTGGGCAGATTACCCAATGTACCTATTGATATTGAAGGAGTAAGAAGCTCTGCAGATTTTGAAGTAATCAAAATCCTGGATGATAGTAGACCATACCCAGCACTTTTAGGAATAGACTGGGCATTTGATAATTTGGCTGTCATTAATTTGAAGAAAAGACAGATGACCTTTGAGGATGACCAGATTAGGGTCATCGCACCACTTGATCCTATTCAAGGACCAAGGTATATAGAACCCATTCGCGCAGAAGAGGAAGCGCGCCACATGGAAAGTTTGTACCAAATGACTACTAACCACAGTGACTATGTCAACCCCACAGTAGATGGCCATATCAGCTAGCGATGCGATAGCTCGTGCACATCAGACTCAGATGCAGGATTGGAAGACTGGCAGAATCGTTTACATGAGGTCTCTGCAAGGCGTTGCGCTATGATGACTAAATCCATTCGATGGATTGGCACAGAATTAACTGACACTCCAATTTTTGATGGTTTAACTGAAGTAACTAAATTCATACATGAATATGAACAAAATCTTCCAGAACAGCAGCGCATACAGGCATTGGATGTAGCATTGCGCACCACACCCGCAAGATGGTGGGCTGCGCATAAGGAGAATATTCATACATGGCAAGACTGTCGCAGATTGATACTGCGCAGATTTCAGGACACCACAGCCGAAGTCCTACGCAAGTATGAGGGACAGAGTGACCCCAGGTCACACATTGAAGCATGAATTCAGCAATGGTCAGATATTCCGGAAGATGAATGGGTTCACCTATTTATCCACACATTGGATACAGTTCCAAGGAACTGGTATACTGAAACAGAATTGCGCAAAGGCACTATCAGTTGGCCCCTTACTATAGAAAGATTTCAACTTACCTTCAGCTTTGAGTCAGAACATCCAAGCATCGATCAGGCTTTGAAGTGTATTAAAAAGAAGATATTTGAACAATGCACGTTATCAGAATATTCCCAACCAGATTGGGCTGTCCAGATAGAACATGCCCTGGAATGTTATAACTTCACCGCCGAAGATGAGGAGGACGATCCTCGCAACATCAATATCCCAGAATCAGAAGGGACGCGCAATATTGAAGGTCCTGAGCTTAATATGCATGCCATCACAGAACACATCAAGCTCAAGAAGATTAACATTGGTACAGAAGTTGAACCAAAGTTTGCTTCTATAGGAGATTATTGGGATGATGAAACTGTTGGACATGTTTCAGAATTATTACGTGACTACCAGGATATCTTTCCTACCAAGTTCACAGAAATGAAAGGCATCCTAGGAGACTTAGGAGTGATGCGCATACCTCTGAAAGCAGACGCCAAGCCAGTAAAACAGCGCCCGTACAGATTGAACCCCCGGTATAAAGACAAAGTTAGAGAAGAAATTGATAAAATGCTCGCAGCAGGTATTATTGAGCCAGTAGAGGAAAGCGATTGGATTAGTCCTATGGTGGTCCAAGAAAAGAAAACGAAAGGTGAAATAAGAATCTGTGTCGACTTGCGCAAACTCAATGATGCATCAGCGCACGATCCATTTCCCACTCCTTTCACAGATGAAGTACTTGATAATGTTGGAGGACAAGAGGCTTACTCTTTCACTGATGGTTTTTCGGGATATCATCAGATCAGAATCCATCCAGACGACCGCCACAAGACTACTTTTGCAACTGAATGGGGCTCATTCCAGTATACGGTAATGCCCTTTGGTCTTAAAAACGCACCTGCTATCTTCTCTAGAGTTGTTGTTGCTGTTTTTAAAGAATTCATTCACAAGTTTTTAGAAGTCTATTTTGATGACTGGACTGTATTTGGCCTATTAAAGAACCATATTGCAAATCTGCGCATGATGTTAGAAAAATGTAGACAGCATCAGATTTCCCTTAACTTGAAAAAATGTATATTTTGTGCGCCCTTTGGTATTTTGTTGGGACATATTGTATGCAGACAAGGACTCCTGATGGATCCTGCGAAGGTTGCCATCATTGCTAATTTACCTGCGCCCAACTCAGTTAAGCAATTGCGCACTACATTGGGACATACTGGATACTACAGAAAATTTATCAAAGGTTATGCAAAGATCACAACACCTATGGAAAGATTGCTGAAAAAGGATTCGAAGTTCCAATGGACAGAAGAATGCCAACAGAGCTTGGACACACTTAAAGAAAAGATGATCACAGCGCCTATCTAGTTTTCCCGGACTGGAGAAAACCTTTTCATGTTCATGTTGATGCTTCTTCCATAGCATTGGGGGTTGTGCTTACATAGTCTGGAGAAGGAAGTATTGACCACCCGATTGCTTACTCCAGCAGAAAGCTATCTACAGCTGAGAAGAACTACACCACTACAGAAAGGGAAGGACTAGCTATGGTGTATGCCCTACAGAAATTCAGACACTACCTGTTAGGCGCTCATTTTAAAATGTATACTGACCATTCTGCTTTGAAATATTTGGTCAATAAACCAGTGTTAGGAGGAAGAATTTGCAGATGGCTACTGCTCTTTCAAGAATATGATTTCGAGGTTATTGTAAAGCCAGGCAGATTGAATGCAGGGCCTGACCATCTATCCAGGATAGAGTCAGGAGAGGAACCTACAAGTCTGGAGGACAATCTGCCTGACGCACAGTTGTTTTCTATTCAAGCAGAAGACGAATATTATTCTGATATTCTTGAGTTTCTCACTACCGGGCAAGCACCGGCTGAGTTTACGATCCAGCAGAAGAAGCAACTTGTTGTCAGAGCCGCAGACTTCACTCTGATAGCAGGCCAGCTTTATAAGTTGGGCCCTGACGAAGTTTTGCGCAGATTTATCTTACCACATGAAAAGAGCTCTATCATCGCAGAAGCGCATTCAGGTACCGCAGGAGGCCATTTCGCAGGAAAGCCGACTGCGCAAAAGATATTAGCCGCAGGTCTTTGGTGGCCGACATTGCACAAGGATACTAAGGCGTTCTGTAAATGTTGCGATGTGTGCCAGCGAACAGGAAAACCCTCAAGAAGAGATGAAATGCCGCTAAGACCCCAGATCACACTACGTGCTTTTGATAAATGGGCCATTGACTTTGTAGGACCTATTAACCCACCAGGAAAAAGAACTGGCGCAAGATACATCATTACAGCTACTGAATACCTCACCAGATGGGCTGAGGCTAAGCCAGTTAAGAACTGCGATGCTGCTACGGCCGCACAGTTCATTTTTGAGAATATTATCACTAGATTTGGATGTCCACTAATTCTAATGAGTGATCAGGGTCACATTTCCTCAATGAGACCATAGAATCCCTTACTGAAGAATTCCAAGTTAGACACCACAAGAGTACACCCTACCACCCTCAAGCTAATGGTACGGTGGAGGCATTCAATAAAATTCTTGATAATGCCCTGACGAAGATCTGTAATCAACAAAGAGATGATTGGGACCTTAGAGTCACAGCCGTATTATGGGCTTATAGAACCACTTGCAAGAAACTAACAGGTCACACACCTTTCAGTTTGATGTATGGACAAGAAGCAGTTATGCCTATGGAATACATTATTCCCAGTCTCAGAATTGCGCAAATCACAGAAATGACAGATCCTGATACTATGAATGAAAGACTCTCGCAGCTGCTTGCCTTAGAAGAAGACCGACTTTTAGCCGGATTCCATCAACAGGTACAGAAGGCAAGACAGAAAGCTTGGCATGACAGGCACATTAAGCATAAGCACTTTGAAGAAGGAGACTTGGTACTCCTTTATGATAGTAAATTCATCAAGTTTCCGGGCAAGTTTCGTGTACATTGGTTAGGCCCTTTTCGGGTGACAAAGATAACAGGAGGAGGTGCAGTTCAGCTTGCAAAGCTCGATGGAGAATTACTACCTACAATGATCAACGGGAGTCGGCTCAAGCTTTATCGCGACGGCCACTCTGCTCTGTCGACCTAACATATTGCTAAAAAGGTGCAAATGTCCGGTGTAGTTGAAAGAGACATCGCATTCACAGTCTACACGGAAGCTGCGGGACACCTTCAGTTTCCAGCTTCCCGCGCAGTTCCTTGAAATATCCGCGCATCCTGAATAAAATTTGTTTGAAACGAGCTTATCTTTGCGCTCTGGCGAAGTTTTGTTTTTTTTTTTTGGACCGTTGAACCATCGCTCTTGCGGAGTTCCCTATGTCAAAGCCGCCGCTTGAGGAGTTATCAGCATGGACCCCTTTATGCACAGTTACCTAAGCTGAAATGACCCGCCGCCAAACATTGAATTACCGCAGTTATGTAGCCGCGTCTGAATAAATAAAGGATAAGTCCGCTATTTAAGTCTAGCCGCTCTGACGGATTCGGCTTGATCTCTGAAAGATTTGCATTTAACTCAGGCGCCGAAAGCATTAGCTTCTCCCGGAAGGCTGTCAGAGCCCGTCAATCACAATAAATGCACCATTGCGGCGAGGAGGATAGCGTGTTGTCAACTCATGTATAGCCCCTACAGCTACGTAACCCCACTTGGTCGCATTTACTATCACCTCTGGCTATAAATACCTCACACTTGTATAATTTTTGGGTTACTTTCCTCGAGTTGCTATCTTGTTTAAGAATCCAAGTTATTGTTTTCAGAGCCAAGTTGTGCAGAGTATTTTCCCTTGTTTTTAGCGTCCATATCCTACGCAGGTCCGCCATTTGCTGTCCAAAGTTTTTGTTCCCTACATCGGTTCACGACGGAGAACCTGTCGACTGAAGAAGTTGTTCGTCAATTCCTGCGCCGAGGCTTAGATTTCGGCATGACTACTCCAGTCACGGCTTCGACTTATGTACACCCTGGATGGACTGATCCTCGACAGTCGCTCGGCACGAGAGCATCTCAGCAACAGCCAGAAGAACCTGTTCCAGAGCCGTTGGCCACCATGGCGAACTATATTCCGCCGCGTCCAGATGATGCGCCAGAAGTACAGATCCCGAAGAATGCAAAGTATCCCATTCCGTTACCGCCACTACCGGCTAGCGTGCGGGTAGAAGGGAAACTGTTGGGACACCTTCCACTGGTCAAATTCTCTGATTTCAATCTGGGAGACTATAAAACGTATCCCCAGTTTGCGCCAGATCGATATCTGACGATAGTTCACAATCCCATCCGAAAGGTCGATGAATTTACCCCAAGGGGATTTGCAGCAAACTTGGAGAAGCCAGTTTTGTTGAATTTGTTGAAGCTACCGCACTTTGGGCGTAGCAACGAAGTCAATGCAGTTGTTAAGACGCTGCTTTCATGTGTTCATGGAGGTTACCTTTGGCTCGGGAGGCCAATTGATCTAAATGTTGATTTAATTCACCGCATCACCGGTCTATCCAAGGCTGGTAAGGATCCCAATATTCATTTTGTGGGAAAGGACAAGGACAGAAAATTGGCTGCACAGCTGGTGCAGAAGTATAACTTGACAAGAGGAGGTCGGGCTTATGACCTCACTACAGTAGAAGATGAGGCACTTCGATTTACAGGAAGTCTGCTTGCAGGCAGACTTCTCACAAAGTGCCGACCGAAGGAAGTTACTGGAGCTGTCGTGGAGCTCGCCATCGCAGCTGCGGAGGGAGAGCAGTACAACTGGTCTCTCTTCCTGCTGAATTCTTTCTTGGCTGATTGCCTGAATGTGCAGGACAATGCAGCCCAATCATTCCATTTTTCTTGGCTTCTAATTTTATGCGCTCTCGTTGGGTGGAAGGAGCCCCCGAATACTCAGTTCCTTCCGCGCCGCGCAGGAGAGGTTGCCGGCATGCGCTACATCAACCTCTGGGATTCTCCCAATCCTACGAAGCGCAAGATGAATCGCGCTGTATTTTGTGAATACTACTATCTCCTCAGAGATACCATTCAAGAAATGCCAAGGCTGAGCAAGGAGACAGCCACATTATATGAAGGAAAGTTGGCTTTTACTGCCGACATACATCAACTTTACCTCCGCCCTTGCGGCATTCCAGATGAATGGGCGCTAGGCCTTTACAGGATGACTACCGAGGATGTTGAAGAAACCATCAAGTCTTGGTCGGATGAGTGGAGGGTGGCCGCCGATCTCGCATCCGCGCTGCCAACCGCCGCTGCGAAAGAGAAGGATAAGGGCAAGGAAGCCCCGGAGCAAAGAAGTGATGAAGGTTCCACAGAACCGGCCACCAAGAAGCAAAAAGTGTCGCATCCCGCTGAGGCTATTCCCTCGGGGATCGACCAGTACCTACACGAGCAATTTCGCGAGCTGCGCACTGCGCACGCTTACATCAGAAGTGCTTTAGATTTGCAGTTCGTAGAATTGAAAGGTCTCGCAGGAAGAGTTGCGCAGACCCATGCGCCAGCATCTACTTCGCAGGCGCCACAAGAAATTCCAAGTGCCGAGCGAGTTGAAGAACTCATAGAAAGGCATACTGTCGTGCATATTCCGCCTACCAGCATGACACTTCCAGATCCGCTAGCTGCACTACAGGTAAGCGCCGTTGGGCCCGTTGAAATCGATTTGTCTCTAATTCCTATAGAGACTCTACAGCTAGTGCATGAGAAAGTTTCTCTTGAGTTGAGAGCTAGAGAGCTCTCTACATTTCAGGAAAATCAACGACTGCAATCGCAGGAGATAGAATTGAAGGCAAGCCATAAGAATATATCTAAGAAACTTGCACTTTATGAGGCGCAAGACATTGGCATTAGAAACACGGTAGATGAGCTTGCTCAGGAATTGCCGGCTTGCGAGATTCAACCAGACCTCCCTCTGGTCGCAAAAGTTCAAATTATCGGAGGAAGGGTGAAAACCCTGGAGCACGAAATAGTTGCTATGGCTGAGGGCCATAGAACCCAGATCGCTGAGCTAGAAGCTCGCGTTGCTGCGCAGCTTACGGATGATGCGCAGGTACAATTTGAAGCGCTGAGCAGAGCTTCCACACAGATGAAAGACAGAATACAGGAAGCCGAGAACCTGATGAGCCAAGCTATGGAAGCTTGGGCGGAGCTTGAGAAGATCCCTTTTAAAGTTGGTCTGTCAGAACAGGTGCAAGCCGTAGAACAGTCTCTCACTGTTCTGACTGAAGAAGCTAAGGCCTTAGCAGGCTTAGCAAAAATGAAGAAAATGAGTGAAGTGCGCAGAATGCAGCAGCAACTGCACAAGCTCAGAACTGAAGATGAGAAGCTCACCAACAGCATTCAGCCATTCATGGATGAGTATGCTGAAATCGTCGGTCAGGTTGAGGCAAAAATCAAAGAGATTGCTCAATCTCAAGAGGTAATTGATACCATCACTAAAGAAGAAGCCACCGCAGAAACGGTGCAGACAGCTGTGGAGTGTGTCGATGAATTGGACTCCGCTATTGCGCAGTGGAAGAAAACATTCGCGGACACCCAAGCACAAGCAGATGCGCAAATCAAGCGACCACAGGCTAGTGCGAGTGGCTCGAGGGCGAGCCACAAGTGAGTGTTAGGGGCCTGTTGGAGCCTAGGCCGTAGCTACGGTAAAGCTGCGAATTTTGGGGAAAAAGCACAAGTATGAAAGGAAAGTGCTAATTTTAGGACAAGCACTAAGTTTTGGGCAAGAAGGAGACGGTGCGCAGTACGGTGCCAGATGGACAAGCTCAGCGAGGATCACGGACCGGAAATCGCAGAGCTCGCGCGCACGTCATAGAAGAATGAAGGTGGCTCAGCTACCATAATAAATAAGGCAATGGAGTAGAGGGCTCAGCTACCCTCATTTCAAGGCTAAGTACAGAAGTTATGGTTGCTCGGATCAAGGAGGAGCAACGGACCAGAGCATTGAAGGCGAAGAACAAGCGCCCATGCCCACAATCTGCGCCGGAAGTCAAGGAGCCTGCAGGAAGCGGCGACATGACTACAAGCGGCGCCTACAGTACACCTAGCCATGTGCGTGGTTAGGGTTTTTGGGAATCACTGTTGGGAAAGGCCCACAGTTTTGTAAAGGTGTGACCGTCATGGCCACCTATATATATGTATACATGATAAGAAGAAGAGTTAGATATTTTGGGGATAGTTAGATGGTTAGACTGTTAGATAGTCAGTCTTGAGGATAGATCATGCGATTGATTATCCTTTGTTATGTTTTCTATCGAGTGTGTAGAACTAGGGTGGAAATCGGATAGCCGAGGAGCTAATCCCTGAGTTGCCAGACAGTCTGAGTTGACGTCTGCGCCTTTGTAATCTCTGTAGAGAAGAGACTAGATTGAGAGAAGGGCTCCCAGCTGTGTGCGTGGAGTTTCCTGGAAAGATCTAAAGCTGCAGCTGTGTGCGCAGCATATTGTATAACTCTATCGTTTTCTGGTTAATATAACACTCCTGTGGACGTGGTTTCCCTCGAGGAGGTGAACTTCACATATTTCTTCTTGTTATAATGTTTGCGTGAATGATTAACTGTTTAAGTCCATTACCTGTGTATACAAGACTCTTGCATTATCTTTGCGACTGTTTAAGTGAGTTTGGGAAGGTCCCTTGATAGCTATAAGTGTTAAGTATTGAAGAAGTGGTGGAGCGCTGTCGCGGCAACGAGCGAGGAAGGCGTCACTGCGCTGGGCGCGCAGGGCAAGGAGGTACTTAACGCGTTGACGCAAGGAATAGTTGCCTTCTGCGCCAGAGTGGAAGAACTGCGCAGCGGGCCTGCTGAGGGAGGAAGCCGCGCAGTTGAGCCGAGGGGCCTGCGGGAGAGTTAGACCACCGACATCTGAGGAACCGGAAAAGGAAGAACAATCTCCGCGTCACCAAGGTTAAGGAAATCTGATTCCTTAACCCCCCCATAGCCACTTCGGGTGAGACCTCGAGCTGCTGCGCAGCTCGTTGCCGAGAGGGCCAGTGCACCTAGGGGTTTGTTGCTGCGCTTCATTAAAACCCGGGTCTGCCCAAGAAAGCAGCCAACATATGCTCTGTCTATTGTTTTCAGATGTTCACCAAATATTTCCTCTAAATTTAACATTGAATTCATCCTTGTTAGATGTTCATGTTAATGGGTTGTTCTTTATTTCTTCCTCACCACCAGACCAAAGAATTTTTACTGCAAATGAATGGCTACCTTGCCTCTATTTTAAAATTCCATGCAGCAGCACTGTAATTTGACATAATTGTTTGTTTTGACTCCATTGCCCAATGAATACTTATCTTGTTTCAACCAAACAACAACTTGATCTTAATTTTCATCCATATATCTGGACTTGTTAAACAATTATTGAGAGATCCCTCTCTGGAAATATAGAAGCCAGCTCTCTTTCCTAAAGCTTGTTTTGTGGTTTCCTTGGAGTGACCTTTTCCCAGAAACTTAAGGGTCATTTTGAGTTCTAACATATTGGCGCCGCTGCCAGGGAACGAGGGTTCAAATCTTCCCTGGGTATGAACGATAGAGTTTCAGATTTGATTGTTGATGGTGAACAACAGTCAAACATCAAGAAATTTGTGTGTCTTTCACCTGGCGACTCCACTCGTCAAGATTTCAGTATGAAGGTGACTCCACTGGGAAGATTGGTAATTCCATGTCAGCGTTAAGATGTTGAAGGTTTCATGGAGACTCCACATTGAAGAAATCCAACATTTCATTGTTTCACATGCTAGTGCACTCAGTCTTCAATCAAAAGTTGCAGCTCCATTGTTTCAAGATGGCCTCATTGTCAAAAAGGTATGCTCCTATAGGTCTCTTATTCCAGGTTTTCCAAATCGAATACCTAATATAGATTGGAAATCCTACCTACCTAGATTCAAAGATCAAAAGAGTGATAATGTTTCCCTTCATTTGGTTAGATTTCATATGCATATACATAAGCTCATAGTTGAATTGCATGAGGATTCTTTAATGAAAATGTTCATGGTCAGTTTGGAAGGGAATGCAATGTCATGGTATGAGGGATTACCATCAGAAAGTTCATCTTCCCTTGAAGATTTTCACACAGTGTTTCATGAGCATTTTAAAGATTAGTACCATTCCTTGCTGCTAGTTCAAGATTGTTGCATGCATGTTAAAGGTTTCATTTAAGATTTGGAGAACATGTATGGTGATGATGAATTTATGGATGAAGAGATTTTAGAAATTTTACATGAAAACTCATTCATAAAAAAGAAATACAAAACAACTGCCATGACATTCAAGAAAATTCCCATCAATTGGTAATGGCTTCCTTGTGTAAGAACCGTAAAACTCATAGAAACCACTAAATAACAAAATAATATTAAATATGCATGCAGATCTCTGAACCAACACAAGAATCTGATAACATGTAAAATCTTATAAAATCTAGAAACAAACAAGAATAGCATTAGATAATTAATTAATAACTATGTGTTTGTTTACTTTCTCTTTCCTTACTCACCCTCTCCCTGAGAATCATACCATCCGATCAACCTCCATAAATATCCCCTCCAACTCTGGATGGTCCCGCTCGCCATGGCACGATGAATTAATAATGAATACATATAGTAATATCATGATGAAAATAAATTGATTGGATTTGTGAGACATTATTATTACCATTTGTAAATTATGGAGGAATTTTATTGCTCAGAGAATGATAGGTGCCATATTTTTGTAGCCTAGATAATGGTATTACTTATTTTAACATAGCAACTAATAGCCAAGTTAACTGTACCTACTCCGTAAAATACTCATTTTCTTATAAGATGAGGAATTACAATCATAATACATGATTAGTAGATGGACAATATCACTTGATGAGAAACAAGAAGAAAATTGATTAAATTAATCTAATATGAACTTAATCTATATACTGGTCGAGTGTGTGAATGCCTCCTCTATACCAGGATATGTGATATTTAGGTACTCATTCCTATATGTTCAAGAAATATTAAGGTGCCTATATATGCCATGTAATGAGTTGGTTAATCGTGATAGGAGTGTTGATATTTATATTCCGTTCTATATATGATATGCTTTAAGTTGATGATCATGAGATGAATGCTCGAAATAACATGCATCCTTGTGTTACTTAAGAAGACATGTGATTATTAGCATATGGATCCATTCCACCTAAGATATATGGTTATTAGTTTATGCATGTGATACTTCTCAATTTTATTTCATGACGTTATGGTGCTTTATAAGATAGATGACGTGTGAAACATAAAATGATATTATTTCGTGATGATATTAATTTAGCATGTTAATAGCTTTATCATGGCATCTAGAGATAAATGACACTTGGCACATAAATGGTATAAATCATGTTGTGGTTTAATATGTTATTTTACAACTCTTTCATGTATTAGGGGGGGATAAGAGATTATATCAGATATTGGTATGACATGTTATCGTTTCATTCTAACCCTTATTGCTCCCCGTAGAATGCATATTTGATATGATGATGGATTATGTGAGTTGTTACATACTAAATCCAGGTTGATAGTACTAATGTTGAAATATGGCAACTTATCATGGCATATTAATGAGATGCTTAGTGAAATTATGAAAGTATCATGACCAGTTATGTTATAATGGTAGCACAGAGCACCTAAATGCATTAGACGTTAAACTAGACTCATGGGGAATTACTTAAGATCATGTTGTAACTTAGGGTGTTTGATTGTATTAGTGTGGTTTGGAGACTTCTATGTGGTGGCCACACATATAATTCTCTAAACTTCACAATAGTACTAGCTACCTCTATAGTATAGTATTTACTTGATTGATTGATTGAATAAGTATTGTATTTACTGCTTGAAGATTATAACTTCGGGACAAAGTTTCCTAAAGGGGGGAAGTATGTAACAACCCTCATATAAAATAATGAAATGAAAGGGGTAAAATAATAAAAAGGGAATATATAATGAAATGTAAAATAATAAATAAAGGGGGGTAAATAATATAATGGGGAATATGAAAAAGAAGTAACGGAAAGCAAATTTTGCATAAAGAAATAAATTAAATAAGAAATTAAGAAATTGGGAGAAGGAGGAGAAGTGAAGAGAAGGGTCCTTTTTTGTCTTTTGGCATCTTGGAAGAGGAGCTCTGGAGGAGAGGAGAGCAAGATAGCACTGGCATAGGGTTAATTGTTGGGGTCCCGGGGGCCTCATCCATTGGCTAGGGGTTGGTTGGGTGGAGAGTCATCCCCCCACCTTCAGTTGCACACATGGGAGCTGTCAAGGTAATGATAGCTGCTAGGTCATCTAAAATCAGGTATGGATCCTTAATTTTCACAGTATAATTTATGTTATTATTGAGTAGATCCACCTTCTTTTGTCAGATCTTCTATGCATGTTGTTCTTTGTTTGTTACTGGGATTTATATGAGTTTACAGATTATCAGATCCACTGTTGGTATATGATTGCATTTGCATGTTGGTTCTTTGTCTTATTATATAATTTTAAATGAGTTTGTGAGTTCTACACCTTGATTGAAAATGACATAAGCCAATTTTCTGATTCAACCAGTTACATTTCTTTTTCTGAAATAGATGATAATTTGCAGCAGTCTTATCAATCTTTATGTGATCAAGAGGGAAGTTGGGACTGTCAATCAAATCCTTCTTCATATTATTCAACTTCTGAAATATTGTTAAAAGAAGAGGATGCCCATTTCCAATCAGAAAATACCCTTTTGCAGCAGCAATTTTTTCAAAGTTCTAATACTTTGGTAACTGATTATATAAACAATTATGATTCTGGAAATTTTCAGTCTTATAGTCCTTCCACATGTTCATTTTATGAAAATGCAGGTAAAGAGGAATCTAACCTTGAATTGATGATTGAAGAAGGATATGAACAAAAGGAATTTGCTTTGCATTCCAATCATTTTCATGGTGAACAGAAAAATGATCAGCCCAGTGGTGTACAAGAAGAGGGTTATACTAACTTGTTTTATGAAGATTGCAATCAGCATGTTGAAATTTCTGTTATGGATGGTTTTAAAGAAGATTTCAGTCCACCTATATGTGATGAATATGAGGATGACTACTTGGATATTGTGCCTAAAATCCAGCTGAAATTTGTGCAAGTTCTGGACCAATTGGTGAAGAAAAATTGATTGATTTATGACCAAAATGTTGAAAACATAGTGGATAGTAGGCAGGCTGAAAGTGATTGTTTGCCATTGTGTTTTTCTTCATTTGAATTGCTGAAACAAAGAATTAAAATTTTTAATCAAAAACGGAAATTTGAGGTAATGGAGAATGTCATAAACCTTCTAGAAGTGAATGAAAAGAATGAGAAATCATACAATCAGTCCCATTATATAGAAAAACCAGTTAGAGGTATTAAAGCAGAACAGTTCAGATTTCAGCCAGTTATAGAGAAAAATCCAATTGCAGCTCTAACAAACCAAGAAGAAGACCAAGATATTCAGTGAATGTTTTCCTCATGGCATTCAATCTCAGAGTCTTTGTGTCAATAAGTTGTTCTTCTTGATCCATTTGAGAATCAAGATGGTATTTCCTTTAAAACATAAGAGCGAAATCAAGTTTTTAATCTAGTAATTCTAAGCAGCAAAGAAGGTGATATTATTGATAGTTCATGTGTTGAATCAACTTGTCAAGTTACAAAGCTACAGTTACAACAGAGTAAAGTTTATGAATCTGATTGTCTTGGTCCTATTGGGTTGCATGATGAATCAAGCATATATGATATTCAAGTTTTATTTGAGAGTTGTCATGAACACCCAATTCCCACACTTAGCATGGATGACAAAGGAGATAAGCATACCGTCTACAGTCCCTCCAAAGATGAGTTTGAAAAATTACAAGTGAAATTTCAGTTTGACTTAAAGTTTACACATGAGCAGCCTTGTTATGACAAACAAATGACATAAAAATTTGAAGGTTGTCATGTATTTTATGACACAGTAGCTTATTACATGGAGGACCTTTTCAGTTGGGATAATTGGTCTTGCTTTCCCCATAAAGAGAAAGTTTGTTATCAATGCTTATTTTCATTACATTTTCACGTTTTAACTTTGATTAAACATGGTCAGAAAGTTCAATTGAATAGTCATTTACTGGATTGGATTTATTGGCATTTTTGTATTACCTGATTGAGCAAATATTTTGACAACTTAGAGTAGGCATGCAGGTTGAATAAGTTCACAGTTGAGCATCTTTTTCAGCATGTACAGTTCAGTTTTGGTTTGATTTCAAGCAATTTCAGTTTTCAGCTATAACATACTTTCAGCATTTTAGTTTCAGTATAGATTTCAGTCTCTAGCTTAAGGTTTCAGTTTAGATTTGCAGAGTGAGTTTTTCAGTTTCAAGTTTTCAGTTCGCATTCAGTTTTAGATGGAGGAGCGGTCACAGGTTACAGGTTACAGTTTTGTGGTGGGAGCATCCCAATGGATCAGACACTTGGTCTGCGTGGTTCTTTGCTACCTCGCAGGGAGGATAGCATCCCCAATTGGAGCCAGTTGTTACCACCGTATAATTTTTGGAAAAAATTGCAACTATGGATGAATATTTGATTTATTGCAAAGGGAAAACGGAGGTGGCTTTGGGGGAATAAAATTGATTTGTAATCAATTTCTAGCATTTGAGCCAAACTTGATTTCTAAGCCTTTAACAAGTTTCTGGTTTATTTCATTTTAATTTTTTATCAAAATATTAGACCGAAGGCTTAGCTCCAGCTCCTCGTGACCTGCAGCCACAACACACAAGTCAAGTAACAATATACAAGCCCAACGCATAAGCATTGAGCCTCCAAGGGATAGCCTTTGGCTCACTTCATTAACATATAAGGTATACATGGGATATTTGAACACCAAAGGCGTTTCCATCCTCTTGCATGTGGGATTATTCCCAAAAGTGAAGATTTAAAAAACGCATGTCTTATGCCAAGCGTCCAACATCCATCACCCAGCAAAATAGATCGATGACATGGAATAAGTTTGCAGTTTCAACGTGCAAGGATAAACGAACTTTTCAAATATGCGAAATTGGGGTAGGCCTGCATGCTTCAACGACTGAGATCTGGGGTGAGATAGATCGATGGTCATCATCTACTTCACGGATCCAACTTGCAAGGAAAAAGAAACTTTCAAAATTACTGAAATCTTACACAACCGGCCACTTAAAAAACGTCTTTTCCCTGAAAATGACTGTTTTAGTCATCAAATTCAAACGCCCATCTCCACTAAATGGAAAGGAATTTTCACAAACTGGGGGGGGGGGTTTCTTCATCATGGGCCCATCTACAATAACCTCTCTCATTTTTTACATAGGTATCATGGTTGAAGAGAATAGAAGTCATCTTCATAGGGTATTTTTTTAGAAATTTGCAACCCAGTATGAGTCATCAATTTCAAAAGCAAATTCCGATGAACTGGAGGAGAATCTGAGAAAATGGAGACATGGGTTTTATTGGGAACATGCTCAATTACAAAAAACTCTCTCATAATTTACACAGTTGTCACCATTGGAGATATACAGCTGGGGCTCTGAATCCTAGTTTTCAGTCGTCCTCATCCCGAAATGAGGAACTCGGTTGTAACAAATTCCTTGAAATCAGGAAGCCAGTTAGCCAGATGTCCTTATGGTTGTAACAACTTTCTGTTTTGGAGATTAGGTCAAGATATTTCGAGTTGAGGGGCTGATGTATCACCTCCTATATATCCTTATGTAATAGAAGGAAGAAGAGGTTGAACCCAAGAGAACTGGGCCTTGTATTGTGAAACTCACCTTTAATAAAAATCACAGCGTTGAAGTTGGCTTTTGGAAGAGATTCATGTGTTGTTTATGTTGCAGTCTGTTTCCCTCTCTTATGTGAATGTGTTTCCAGTTTATTAATTCCATAATGTTTTCGTTCATGTCTGAAATGAGTGTTTAATAGTGCAAAATTCATATTCATATGCTCTGTCTATTGTTTTCAGATGTTCACCAAATATTTCCTCTAAAGTTAACATTGAATTCATCCTTGTTAGATGCTCATGTTAATGGGTTGTTCTTTATTTCTTCCTCACCACCAGACCAAAGCATTTTGACTGTAAATGAATGTCTACCTTGCCTCTGTTTTAAAATTCCATGCAGCAGCACTGTAATTTGACATAATTGTTTGTTTTGACTCCATTGCCCAATGAATGCTTATCTTGTTTCAACCAAACAACAACCTGATCTTAATTTTCATCCATATATCTGGCCTTGTTAAACAATTATTGAGAGATCCCTCTCTGGAAAGATAGAATCCAACTCTCTTTCCTAAAGCTTGTTTTTGTGGTTGCCTTGGAGTGACCTTTTCCCACAACCTTAAGGGTAATTTTGAGTGCTAAAAAGAGTGTTTTGCAAAAAGTGTTGAAAAAAATGGAATCTATGTCAGAGATTATTATATTTGGTAAGCCATAGTGTTTAAAAGCATGCTCAAAGAAGAGTTAAGCAAACTATTGTGTTGTCACAGTCCTCTTGCAAGGAATGATGATGGAAATTTTAGAGAATCTTTCAACCACTACCAGAATTGCATCATGCTGGAGTTTGGTGACAGGATATCTAGTCAGTAGACCAAGGAAATAGATTCCCATGGTCGACTTGGAATGGGAAAGGGTGTATACAAACCCTATCATCGATTCGGTGGCTTGGCGATGGCACGAACCATGCAAGACTTGATTTATTTGTCAACATTCGTCTTGAATGAAGGCCAGTATAAATACTTATGGAGTACTATGAGAGCCTTTTCTACTCCAAAATGACCCTTTGTTTTGTTGTAATGTGCATCCCAAATGAGATTATGTCTATGCTCACCTATAGGTACACAAATTTTTCCTAGCTTGTAAATAAAATTGTCCTTCACGTGGTAGTTGAGAGCAATCGACTAACTTTTCTGGAGTTTTTGATACACTAAGGAGAATCCAATGTCTTCTTCATACAATTGAGGCCAAGTAATGGCGTCATAACCATGCATATTTAACAATGTAAGAAGTGAAGTGACTGGTGGTCGGCTAAGGAAATCAGCCATTGTATTGGATTTTCCTTTCTAACGCTTAATTACCAACTTAAATTGCTATAGATAACTAATCCACTTGAGTTATCTTTCCGTCTATAACTTAGATTGTGTTAGAGAAAACTGTAGAGGCTTATGTTTTGTATGAATGATCGTTTCTTTTCCTAGAATGTAGTGTCTCCATTGCGTAAGTCCTTGTACAATGGCATATAGTTCCTTTTCATAATTTGAATACTTGCGAACAATATCATTGAAAGTTTCCAGATGGAATGCCACTAGATGACATGCTTGAGTGATCACGACACCCAATGCATAATTTGATGCGTCGGTCTCAATTTCAAATGGATGATGCAAATCAAGTAGCACGAGCACTGGAGTTTTGAAAGCTTTTCATTGTGTTGTGGTCCATTTAAAAATTTTCTTTCCACATCCCTTAATAAACTGATTCATCGGCCAAACTATGTGGCTGAATCCCAACACAAAGATTCTGTAATAGAAATTTGTTAAACCAAGGAAAATCCTTAGTTCATGAATGTTTCTTGGTGTGGACCATTTTCTGATGACTTGTATCTTTTCTAGGTTGAATCGAATGCTTGTTGAGTCAATCACATAGCCCAAGTATTTTATACTCTTCATTGCAAACGAGAACTTCTCCAAGTTCAAACAAATTTTGTGCTATCTAAGAGTGTTAAGCACTTGTTGAAGCTACAACAAATGCCCATCCCATGATCTATTGAAAATCAAGATGCCATATAGATAAACAATGACACATTTTCCTCCAAAAGGTCTAATAACATCATCCATATATCTCATAAAATTTTCATGTGTGCTATTTAAACCAAAAGACATGACTAACAATTCAATTAAACCTTCCCTAGTTTTGAAACCAATCTTCCATACATTGGAGAACTCTGTGGGAATTTGATGATATATCACCTTTGTTGCACGAAATTGCAAGTAGTCAGCGCTCCTCGGTGTTTCGTGACAAGGGACTAATCGCCTCTTGTGAATCCTTGAAATCTAGCAGTGGTAAGTTTACCAATCACCTACAGGTTTTGGTGTAACAACAGCCGTACTACCAACAATTGGTATCAGAGTTAGAGGTCACGAGTTCAATACACACTCAGCTCGCTCTAAGGGGGAGATTGTTGCACGAAATTGCAAGTAGTCAGCGCTCCTCATTGTATCGTGACAAGGGACTAATCGCCTCTCGTGAATCCTTGAAATCTGGTGGTGGTAAGTTTACCAATCACCTATGGGTTTTGGTGTAACGACATTCGTACTACCAACAACCTTAAGGTCGAGCTTGGTAAAGAATTTAGCATCTTTCAAATAATCAATTAAATTATCTATTCTAGGAAGAGTATACCGATACTTTACTGAAATCTTATTGAGAGCCATGTAATCAATGCACATGCACCATGTCCCATATTTCTTAGGGACTAGGGGGACTGGACTTCCACAAGGAGAGGAGTTGGGTCAAATATGCCCTTCCTTTATCGAACAAGTCTTGAATTTGTCTACATATTTCTTCATTATCTACAACGTACCTTCTATAAATAGAAGCATTGGGTATTGAACCATGAACAAGATCAATGGAGTGTTTTACCTGGCAATGTAGTGGTACTCTAGTTGGATCTATGAACACATATTTATATTCTTCAAGTACTTTGTTTACTTGTTGTTGCTGTCAATATTTGTGGTCGATGGAAAGTTGACTGGTTGGTGTGATCCTCTTGGAATGCTGAGGTTTGATCATCAACAACATGAATTTATGTGCACGGTTGATCAACTTTTTGGCTTGTTTTACTGAAACCATTCCAACTGTCGGTGTGGATCGACGTTCAAGTATGCCATACCATTGATTATGTATTTTTACAATCACTTTCTATGATATAGAATGATACTTTCCATGTCTATCCCATAAGTCTGGTTTCCCAAATAGTACATTATCTACTGAGAGTGGTGCTATATCACAAATCACCTCATCTCAAAAAGGATTGATGAAGTAGGAAAACTTGCACTATCGGGTGATCTTGAATTCTTGTCCATCCTTCATCCAGTTGATGTTGTAAGGTTGCGGATGTGGAGTAGTAACAAGACCCAATTTCTTTACAATGTATTTAGAGACCAAGTTCTTTTGACTACCATTGTTTACAATCAAATGCAATGTGTTATTCTGTACCAATATTTGTGTACGGAATAGTCATTATCTTTCCTCTTCGTCGACGATGGTCGAGTTCATAAGGGATTCCGAAGTCGATGCCAATAGCGTTGAGGAGTCTAAGTCGGATTCCACAATAGATTTTTCGGCTGAGCCTAATTTGGAGGTAGACATATGTGTCAAAAATTTCTTCCGAGCTTTGCATCATGCCAAGTCGAATTGTGGTAATCACACATTTCCCCACAGGGGGTTGTTTGCTATGTTTTCCCTTGTCTTTCTTAGAAGGATTTTTACCATGATCTTACTTCTGTGA
Source organism: Larix kaempferi (assembly GCA_027924585.1). NCBI lineage: Eukaryota > Viridiplantae > Streptophyta > Pinopsida > Pinales > Pinaceae > Larix > Larix kaempferi. The sequence continues at coordinate 482,700 of BSBM01001232.1, forward strand.
AGTAGTCTGAGTAGACCTTTTTGACTTGTCCAAGTCAATAGTCGACTGAGGTTTCTTATTGAAATTTTGACCTATTGGTTTGGTCGAGAACCATCCTTTCACCTTCAAATTCCTCTCAAGCTTGATGGCGCAATGGAATGCTTCTACAAGAGTGCCAATAGTGAAAAATTACATCTCTATTTGGATATAAGGAGCTAATCCATTAATATACCTCAAAACAAGTAACTTTTCTTCCTCCCTAACACCAAGTTGTGCCATTAGTCTATGGAATTCATCAGTATAACTCTGTACAATTTGATATTTCCGTTGTCTTAACTGCTACCATTTCTTGTATTGTTGTTCTATGTACTTGGGTAGATATAATTTCGTCCTGACATGTTCAACAAATTTCAACCATGTGTCGATGAGGTGACCTTCTTCTTATCGTTTAGTCGAAATATTTTCCCACCAACAATATACAGAAGTCAACATCTTCATAGATTCAATGGTGACTTTCTCATCCTCAGAAAGTTGATTCACAGAGAAGTAGGACTCTAATTGTTGTATCCAATTGTCTACAGATTATGTATCAATACTTCCTTCCAAATTCGATATGTCCAAGTTCATTTGTACCTTGAAGGGTCTAACCTTGTCGAAGGCGGATCTCTTCAAGTTGCTAACCAAAGTCAATCCCAATGAACTAGTAAGTTGAGCAAGGATCTCATTGAAATGCTCATACATTTCAGTTCGTTGTCAAGCAAATTCTTTCTCTATGAGTTGTTCAGTTTCACTACGAGGATTTTTTTCCTTTGTTTTACCCACCATCTCCGGTCTAGGGTTTCAAGCAGATAAATACTCAAAGGTTGAAGGTATAGGCAAGTTAAATAGTTGGGTCTTAGAGCTTGTCTGAACAGGAATGCGTTTTCTCACTATGAAAGTATTGTTTAACCAGGGCTAGAGTAGACTAGAGTGCTTTGATACCAAACATCTACGTCGCCTAGGGATTCAATAGGAGGAAAAAAGAGTGGACTGAATGATTCAAGACCTGTTATGGTTGAAGAAAACAATACTTTGACTCAATAATAAAACCAATGTAGATAACTACCAAACATAAATGACTAAATATAAAATATCAATCACGTGAAAATGCAAGCCAGGAATTGATAATGGAGAAACCCCAAGGGTGAAAACTATGGTTTTATTGAGTAGTCTTCTGTGGGGAGTTGGTATTCTAAGATCATAATCCAACCTTGTATCAATACATACTAAGTCAAAAGTCTCATTTACATGAATGGAGGTCAAATGAAGGAACCAAAACCAATCGAGTCTTCTCTTCTCAGACCCATCTTAGTTCAATCAAGAATGAGGAACCCTTTCATATTTGGGATTACATGCATATATAGAAATATGGGGAATGCTTAGGTTCCTACCTGCTGCATTTTAGTTACAAACAAGCAGTTACAATTTGATTGAGGAGACCAACCATCTTCTTCTGACCTGTTGGCTAGAAGAAGATGAAGAGACATTGTTGCCACATTGATGGTGTCTTTCCAATTCCTTCTAACTATTTACAATGTTTTCTAACATGTGTTTGAGTCATCAAATTCCGCGGGGAATGCATGACGAACGAATCTCATAGAATATTGCATGGGTCAACTGATTCGATGGATCGACTGATTCAATAGATTGACTAATCCGCAGGGTTGAATGAGTCGACGTGACTGAGATCTGACCAAGGATTCAACTAGGAATAGGCGCCAGTCGATGGCACTGGTCAAGTTTTGGGATTGATCATCAATTATATTCTCCCTCTCATGTGACAAAGAACACCTAAGTACGTCATCAAACCCAATTTGATATAAACTTCCATAAAACATTGTATATGGAGCAACTTTCATGCCTAAAACTTTTTTATTATTTTATGATCATAGCTCATGAGGGGCAGTTCCTTACTATGGGAATTGAACAATCTTTGCTAGTTATCTAGGGGTCACTTCTACTTTGAACAGCTATGGATCAAGTAGTTCATCTTGTATCCCAATCTGTTTTTCTCTAGTGTAAATTCTTAACAAATGGTCAAGCCCTACATGGGCTCTTCATGGTGTTACTATTACTTTAAATTCAAATTCATGGAACACAAGTAGCCTTTCGCAAATCCTCCCTTAATGTATTGGTTTGTTGACCAAATTCTTCAGTGCTTGATAGTTTGTATAAAATATAAAAGGATCAACTAGTAAATTGTGTCTAAATTTCTATAAAGAAAATATCATTCCTAACCCCTCTCTTTCTATAGTTGAATCATTTCTTTCATATTTATTAAGTTCTTGACTGGCATGAGAGTTTGGGTGGTTGATGCCTTCTTCTTTAGTTGTTCCAAGATATCCTTGGCTACTACATTTGATACATCAAGATGCACATGAAATTTATTATTCCAATGAATAATCTCAAGATGGGGGCTTCAACTAGCTTCCTCTTCAATGTCCCAAAGGATTCATTATAGTCTATGCTCTAAGTAAATTCTACATCATCCTTTACTAAATTCACCTAGATGAAATCTATGTCTAAGTAGTGTACGATAATTATCTATAATATCTTGTATGGCCAATAAAATTATTATATGCTTTAGATTTGTGGAAGGCTTGACTTCATTAATGACATATATTGCATGTCATGTCTTTGCACATATGAACTAGTCTCTCCTTGTGTCTTTGTCACCTTCATATAAGGGAAGGTTCATAGTATTAATATCTTCCATGTTTTCTATCATTGATTGATTCGATAGTAGTCTTCTAGGGATCAACTATTTCAAGTGTTCAACTAACGAATCTTTACTACTATGTTTTAGACTTTCTTGCTCATTCTCTTCTTGTAAATCAACATGTCATTCATGATCTTATCCGCAACTATGTTATTCCTTTATGGTCGTGTTTCTTTGTTAAATAGGTCTGCATGACTTGCAATGGAAGGAATTGGGGTTTCCTTAGTGATTAAATTCGACAGGGGGGCACTCCCTTGAGATCCTTGATATAGATTAATAAGTCATTGTCTCCATCAAGAATGATATTTAATAAATTACCTTCTACTTGTGGAATTTGAATCCATATCATATTTGTGACTTGACCATCTTCATTTAGTCAACACCAAATTGATTTTAGGCCAATTTCAATATGCAAACAATGTGGAAGGACTTCATTTATAATGAGACTTTGTCTTCTTGTGCGTGGTGTTCTTATTTTTGCATGTCCTGAATTGTCAACCTCCATACTTTAACATTATTTGTCAACATTAGGGATCTCATGCTAACCTATACACTTTGCAAAATCTCATCTAGAAAAGGTGACTTGATGCCCTAGTGGACCTACAACCTTAGGAACCACCATAGTTGCTTCCTCTTTCACACCTAGTTGGTTTTCAAAACTCAACTTACATAGGGTTAGAATCCTATTGACGTGACACTTTGATATTTATTCTTCCCTTCTTGATTGATAAGGGTCCATGGCTTCTCTTAACACAAATCTTCTTCATTGTTTTTTTGTTTCCTTCAATTTTTTGCAAATCAACTAAGGAGTTATAGTCTTTCATTCTTCACTTTTTTATTTTTTTTGTTTCTTCATCCAATGCACATTCTTTGCATATCAATCATTTATTTCTTATTTGTGTTCCTTAGCGTACTTGCTTCTTCCACTAGTATCTTCCTTTTTAGTACGAGATGACTAGGGTTTCCTCTTTATAAAGACATTTCACAAGTCATGAATAGATACCCCTGATCATCGACCCTAAATCTACTCTTGTTCGACAATAGTGAAACCATCATTCAATTTCGTAAGAAGTCCTCTCACTCTATTTCTTTTTCCAATTTGTACAAATTGGTGTTCTCGATGGAGGTCTTGCTTCAATGATGTGTCCAACTCATTTGCAGATGAGAAACTTGTGCAGTAAGTTCAATAAGTAACATAAGAATGTGTCATGTATGTCAGTGAAGAATATCCTCTTCATGTCATCTAGGGCACTACTCAATTGCTTGTTCACCACAAAATCCATTGGTAGTCTTTTTTACCCATTCATACAAGTTTTATTTCCCCCCATTAAGAAACTTTAACATCAAGTTTTCATCTTAAATTAAGGTGTTCATGTGCTAAATATTTCAATTAGCTTCTCTATATCCACAAGTATTGATTCTAAGAACTTCTCATGGGTTTATGTAAAATAATTGTGCCCTAGCTTTTGTAAGGTTCAGTCAATTCCTTCTAGTGTAGTTCTTCATATTGTTTTCCAATTTCTCTCCCACCAATCATTTATCTCCTTCTCACTCAACATCTTCTATACAAGGTCTATGGCCATGGTTCATACTACTAGCAACGAAACCAATGTTGTAATCTAATGGATTACAAAGTTATTCCAATTACCAATGGTGCAACATTAAACTATAATATACAAGCAATAATATACAAAACATAAACATGTAGGTGGAGAAAGAGATAGAGAGAAGTAACTATAAGACCAACAATAAGTAGTATTTATTAGCAAATCTCTTTAACTGTTTACAATACCAAATTCTTGTCTACTTATATTCTTTACAAGATTGAGGGAGTTATATTTTCCATAACTTCCTTGGTTGATTGACTAACCCAAGTTCCTAGTCTACTAAACTTTATGCTTTCGATCAACTAATTCTATTACATTACTTAGTCAACTAGTTGACGAGGCTCCTCCAACAATATGTTTTGTTTTACTTACTTTGGTGTAATTTGAAGTTCTCATTCTTAAGGTCTTCCCTATGCATTTGCATTTTTTTAAGAATTGTCTAACCACATTCCTCATCAATATGTTGAGCATTGAAACTCAAGATATTATAGTTTTTTTTAAACCATGGGAACTTAGAAACCTCCCAAAGGTATATCTAACATCCCGCAAGCCAGGTATACCAATAACTTGTGACTCAGCAGGGGTCGAGACGTATTGAATCCCATCGGGGTGAGCCTCTATCCCAGGGGTCACCTACCCTTCGAGCCTTGTCACAACAGGCCAATGAGCAACCCTGCCTCCCATCGGTCTTGAACCTGTGACCTCCACAGAGATAACACATTTTCTTAACCATTTGGAGAGCAAAGATCTCAAGTGCATCTCCAATTTATACAATTGTAATGCATTAGGTATGAAACTCATTTTTCCTCCTTTTCATGAAGCTAAGTTGTATATTGACATTGTATCAAGCAAACTATGCAACGCCAATGAATTTTGTCTTTCTATTAAATAGTTAAGTTCCTATATTTGTGTTCTTATATTTTACTTTGCCTTTATTTACATGTGATGCTCTCATTGTGTTATTTCTTCTTAGATTCAAATGATGGTGTGATACAACAGTAAAATATTTAGATCTATGCATATATGCTAATGTGAGCTTTCCCTCATAATTAATTGGGAAACTTTGCTTAAATGCATTTAATATCTTGCTTTTTACCTTTATTTTTTAGCATATTTTCTTATTTCCCAATGTTACGAACACTGATCTTTTCAATCCTACAACAAAACTCATAAGGGAATTTTCATAGAAACAATTTCGACTTGCAAGTCATTGTCCTCACAATACCCAAGAAGTGTTTAATTCACAAAATCTCTACTTTGAGTTATGAGCTTTAGGGAGTACCACCCATTAAAAAAAGGATATCTCTTAGATCTCCTCCCCTATTGTGTATGGAACAATTTTAGTGTAGGGTTACTAATAGAACCCCCATAGGATTGGTTTACTAGTTTACAAACAAACAAAAACCTAATCTACCCATTTCTCAAACAAACAAAAACCTAATCTACCCATTTCTCAAACAAACAAAAACCTAATCTACCCATTTCTAACAAAAACCTAATCTACCCATTTCCAAAACAAATATCCAAGTGAAAATCAATCTAAGAATTGGGAATTTAAGAGAGGAACAAAATAACTTGGAATAGCTCCCAAGAATATCTTCAAATGGTGGCAATATTGTTATGGGGCAAAAGGAGGAGAAGGATTCCGCAGCCACAATGGTTTTCCAAAACAACCTGCACATATACTAGGAAAGAAAATCCTTTCTTCCTTTCACACAATAGTATATGTCATAACTCATATTTACTTGAAAAAGGGAGAGATGCCCTAAATCTATATCAACCATTCAAAAGACCATAATCTTGAGCATGTAAATAACATGAATCATCATAATTCAATAAATTTGGAAAATGAAGAAGGATGTTTCATTAATAAGAAAAGATTAGAATAAAGATCATTACCTTGTGTGTAAGATGAAGTGGCATGGCAGTCTCCAAATGTTTGGGCTCTTCCCTCTCTTGTTTTTCTAAGGACACGATGAACATAATGTGGGCACTCACTATAAAATCCAAAAGCATTACATTAGCACTCATGCCAAAAACGCCTAAGATCATTTTTTCTTGGATAAAAAAGGATTGTGCTCCTTTTGTCCTAATATGAGCACTATTGTGTGTCTTTCAAAGAGAAACTCGTGCAAGGTGATCAAATCAATAATAACAATAGTTTTCAAAGTTTCAAGCCAATTTCAAGATTTTGCATGTTAGTTAGCCCACTTGGTGATTCTTCATAGGGTCGACACTCACTATTGCAAGGTGACAAAATTGATGTGTCAAGACCATTTGATGACATTTTTAAGTTACTCAAAATGTTGAAGCTAATAATTTTCAGAATGCACACAAAACTTGTCAATGGGTCCCACACACTCTCTCCTCTCCATGTGGGCATCATTTATTAAGCACTAAGTGAACTATAAATGGGTCTCACATGGAACTTGCCCATGTGGTCCACCTCCTCCCGACCTCTAGTTGCCTATAAATAACAAACATTTGCATCATACACGTTGCAAACTTACTTATCACAATCACCTGACAAGTATATGACCTCTGGTTGCCTATCAATAACAAACATTTGCATCGCTAATTCGTTGCACACTTACTTATCACAATCACCTGACAAGTATGTCAAAGTATGTCAAACCCTTGACCATATAAAATGAATATCAAAATAAACATAAGTTAAGCAATTGCTTAATTTTTATGTTTTTACAATGATGATGTTAAATAAATTTATATCTAATATCTATGCTTTAAGATATTTTGTGGAAAAAAGCTAAACATTCTTTGTTTTTTTTTCCTTTTTCAATTTGCCATCACTAGAATCCAGCGATTCAATCTACCAAAAAATTGCAATTTTGGAAAGTTGAGATCATCGTTTTAATGTAAACTGATCAACACTCACAAATACCCCTACTTCAACTGAATTGTGCCATGTTAACATCTGCTATATGCAAATTCCATCAATCCAAAATGATTTTTACTAGATTTCAAAATAAAAATATCAAATTCTCAGCCCACTATTTTAAAGGACAAAAAAATCAAACCATAAAGCATATAAATTACAACTATATTATGTTTATATATATTAAAATAAAGTTGAATTTTAAACATATATCATTCTACTTAAATCATTCTACTTAAGATAATAAATTATTAACCTAAATTTTCCAATAAACATCACTCTCAAATCTCAAAGTTAGTTGATTGATACTTCGAACCTTCTCCAATGACCATCATACTCAAATGTCAAAATAGAATCTCAATCATAAAATAGTTGATCCATTTTGGTAAATTTAAAACTTAAAATATTCTTACCAATCCAATCTTTACTGTAGTATCGTACTTTATAACACCATAAAGGAACATTAGAAAATTGACTTTTTACCATCTAAGAAGAATTCCTTCATAGTCGATAATTCCTTATGATAAGATACATATTACAGAAATCATGACACTTAACTTCGACTAAAATTCCTTCATAGTCATATAATTCCTTGTGATAAGAGACAGATTACAGAGATTAAGCCCACCTAACTTTAAATAGAAAATTGATTTCTTATAATCTAAGAAGAATTCCTTCATAGTTAGATAATTCCTTATGATAAGATAATTCCTTATGATAAAAGACAGATTACAGAGAAAATTGATTTCTTACAATCTAAGAAGAATTCCTTCACAGTCAGATTACAGAGATCAGGCCTACCTAACTTTGACTCTTTACCAAGGCAGTTACCGTTCACCTTATTTTTCTCACTAATATCTTATTCGTACTACGTAAGGGATTCCTTGTAAGATATAGTCCAGATAATTCCTTATAAAGGACCCACTAACTTTGACCCTTTCCCAAGGCAATTACAGTTAGTCTTATTTATTTCTCACCAATATTTTATTCTTACTAAGGGTGACCCAAAGTCTATCCATCATGACCTGGACCACAAGGAATTGATTCCATGAATAAAGCCAGTGATGCTTCTTATGGACAATGACTTAACCCACCAATAGAAAGGTTAGGCAGTTGCCTGAATAGACAGAAAGCAACTTTTCCAACGCTTATGAACTGTGTAACGGTATTAATATACATTTCTAGGTATGGATTGTAGTGAGGATATACCTAACTATCATTGTAATAGATTAGCTAAATTTCCAGATTCTAGCATAGATCTTTTCAACTATGTTTGGTCATGGTTCAGAATATTCATGATCACGAGTAGTAATTATCCAACTAACAAATCAAAGTGAAAGCCAGCGTGCTTTTTTTTTTGCAAGAAAAACTGGTTGTGCATGCCTTTCCTTTCCCTGGAAGGTCATATATCTCTTCCTAAAGTTAGGGAGCATTTCCCATTTTGAGCCATTAACACATCTCTTTCATCCAGTTTGGCAAGAAAAAGTGGTTCTGCATCCTTTTCTTTGACTTGAAGACATTTATTAAGTTGGGAAGATTTGCCCATAAAGTTAGGGAAGCATTTCCCACTTTAAGCCATTCCCACATATCTCTTCACAAAATTAGGGAAGAATTTTCCTCTCCAATTTGGAGAGGAAAGTAGATCTACATCACTTTCCTTTCATCTGAAGATATTTAATTCTGCATCCCTTTCACCTGAAGACAGCTATAAAGTTGGGGAATATTTGCCCAAATCCATTTATAAAGTTAGGGAAGATTTGCCCAAATCTTGAGTTAGGAGACTCTGGAGGGAAGATTTTCCAATCTTTATCAAGGAACGGTAGAGGATTGAGATCTAAAATTATAATAAATTTGAGAAGAAAAATATTAATGTAAAACAAGATCTTAATATATAAATAATTTACAATGTTAACATTTATAAGTCCAAGGTAGTATGGAATCAATGTTATACAAATAAAGTAAAACGCAATGCTCTAAATTCCATATTTGCTTTGCAATCTTCCGAGCTGTATAACTTGGCAGGGTCACAAACTATTCATTGTTGCTTTACAAGTTATCTACTTTTGTAGCATGCATCTAAATTCCATATTTGCTTTGCAATCTTCCAAGCCATGTCTAACATGGCAAGGTCACAAAATATTCAATTTTGGTTTACAAGTTATCTACTTGCTGTGACATGCATCATGTCTAACATGGCAAGGTCACAAAATATTCAATTTTGGTTTACAAGTTATCTACTTGTTGTGGCATGCATCACATCAAGATTTTGGTGTATATGTAACAAGGTGTTCACATCAGTACCATGCATCACATCAAGACTTTATTTGGTGGATATGTACCATTTTGTTCACATCAAGACTATTTTTGGTGCATTTGATGTAGGTGTACCAGTAATTCATTGAGAGAGTCAATCTCAGAATGAAAACATCTTTTAGTCATCCACATTTTGCTTTTCTGATTGGGTATGCAAATTTAAGGGGATGAACATATAAACTCTCTCTAAACACACATTTGGATGTGAAATTTATATCTCGAAAGTAATTTTCAAAAGGTCCTAGTTGCTAACAATCAAATATCAATATGGTAAGATGTCCCTAAAAGGTCATTGGATATAACAAAGGTTCAAAAGATTACAAGACCCTACTGCTAATCAGCTCCTGCACATAAGCAAGAGAATCATAGGTGCTAACAAATATATGTTAATCCTCAAAAGATAAATAATAGCTCAATTTCAGTCATTAAATATACTATTTACCCATCCATATTGCATAGAAAATGCCTCTTCATGAAATGAGAAATAATAGCTCAATGTCAGACATTATATAGAGGATACTATTTACTCGTCTATATTGCATAGAAAATGCCTCTGAGACTTGCAGAGAACCTCGACTTTAGAATCAAATATCTTGGTCATAGATACCAAATGAGAAGAATTTATAAGGCCTGCAAATTGCATTCAAACATCGGCTTCTGGCCATTTACTTTTCTATAATTGAACTTCTGAGTTAGAATGTTGATTAAACATCTTCTTGAAAGTGTCACTTATTGGTTTTACTTTAAAGTTTTCACCACTGCAAGGTTTTCTTTCAATAAACTATTGCAGAGCAGCAGGTCAGAGAATATGATATCATTAACATTCTGAAAGGAAAATTTGATGTGTGCTTTTCCTTTCTCAATCAGTGTCTCCCTTTGGTTGAAAAAATAAGTTTATCATTTGTTCATAAATTTTAGATTCAATTACCACCCTCCAGTAGAAGAGAATGGAGCCAATTCAAATTGGACACAGCCATCCATCTTAAGTGCTCTTCCAACCATCAGAGAAATGATCCCCTTCAAAGAATTTGCAGATGTAAACCGGTATGATATGAATTAAAAAACGTTATGCACCCCTATTGAGAAAGAAAATTGCATTTTCACTCTCCACTAGAAAGGAAGGATCTTTGGATGTCTTTAATAACAGTAGAAGAAGGTTGATAAGAATTCAGTTCCACGGTATTGATTTGCATTCTGATTTGAATTTTTAAATATGAAGAATATTGATGTTTTGGCATATAAGATTTACCACAGAAATAGAAACTATATTTCATAATGTAACAACCTCAAAAATCTCATTTAGTAAGACTCTTTCTGCAGTCATGATCAACCAGAGACCGGACCAATAACAGGTCAAGTAGCCATCATCAATGAAATAATGATGGAATACTGCTCCTGCAATTGAGTTTACAGACTGAATTTCCTTCCCTTATTTTCAGGCATCCAGCAGAAGTACATATAAGGCCGATGCCAAAAAATAGTTTAGCCAATGATTCCTCACAAATTCACTATCCCTCTTTGATCAATGTGGATCAGAAGAAATGCCAGAGACCACTAACATGATGAAAAATTAATGTGACTGCCACATATACACAACTCTAATAGGTGTAATGATTAAATAATAAATACATACCCATTACAATTTTAGCTCAAAGTTCACTTTGGCATAATAAATTCCATAAACAAACACAATATTTGAACCAATTCCTTGTAGAAAAGCTCCCAATAGTAGTCAAAAAGCAAAAAAAAATGATTGAGACAATTGACAAATATAAAATATTACTGTTTCTTCATTCATGTCTGGCAAAAGCTAAAAGCACAGTTACAAATCTTGCCTGCATAGAGTAAGTCATGAATGCATGACCCATGTTTCATGTGCATTAGCAATTTTGATGTTAAACTGTCCATTTAGTACTTATTGCATCAAGTGATGCTCAGTGGGATTGTAAGCAATGAAATGAATTGTATGGCATCAATCATTACCTTCAAAGCTTGCACTTAACAATCGAGAGGAGGTTACATATCGTAAAATTCCTCTAACTCAACTCAAATGCAATTAACTGTGGAGTTTGTAAAGTTTTGCCCATAATAGTTTGCATTCTAGATATATTATTTGCTTTTAAATTTATAAATAATCTTTCTAGCTGATTTGCTTAATTATCTAGTCTCCATTGGTTTGTTATGCAGCTAGTTAATGCTGCTTCTTTTCTTAGTTAGGTATTGTATGAAACTTCCCTAAACATTTTGTCTTCTTATAATCTTTTCACTTTTGATATATGACCTTCTACTCTTTTTAACCCCTCATTCTAGCACAATTATATCTATCTGACATCTCCCATTTTGCTTCCTATCTTTCTATCATTGTTATATGCATAGTTACCAAGTTCAAATTTAGATTTGAATTCAATACAATACCCAAAATCTCTTCCTATCTTTCTATCATTGTTATGTGTATATTACCAAGTTCAAATTTAGATTTGAATTCAATACAATACCCAAACTCAATTCTATCCGTCTTACATCTCGAGACCATTTTGATTCTATTTTTCTATCATTGTCCAAAAATTTCTTCATATCTTTTTATCATCATTATATGCATAATTACCAAGTTCAAATTTAGATTTTTATATCTTTCTATCATTGTTATATGCATAAATTTGAACTACATAGTTACCAAGTTCAAATTTAGATTTTTATATCTTTCTTATCATTGTTATATGCATACTTATCAAATTCAAAATTACAATATGCATAAATTTGAACTACATTAGATTTTTATATCTTTCTTATTATCATTGTTATATGCGTAGTTATCAAATTCAAAATTTTATTTGAACTAAGGAAAAGATAAGATATATTGATTTACTGGTCTCTTTGCTTCAAACTTAACGACGTGGACGGCAGGTTCTTTGAACCGAGGAAAAGATATATTGATTTACTGGTCTTTGCTTCAAACTTAAGAACGTGGACGGCAGGATTCGAACCTGCGCGGGCAAAGCCCACATGATTTCTAGTCATGCCCGATAACAACTCCGGCACGTCCACTGCTGTTCGAGGAGAGCAATTATTTAGTAAATGGTGAAATGGAAGCAACATGGTGCGACTTTGTATCGCTAGAGGTAAACTACTATGAAAACACACAACAGCGCCTGTAGCTCAGTGGATAGAGCGTCTGTTTCCTAAGCAGAAAGTCGTAGGTTCGACCCCTACCTGGCGCGCAAATTCATAACTGAAGCTTTTCCTATTAATTTTGTGGTTGCCTGCCAGCGAGAGGAAGTTGAAGAAGCCTGTGCAATAAATACACAGATTGCCTACATGCATTTAACACTAAGCAATTGGTACCTTTCAGTCCTAATCTCCCAGAAAATTCCATCGAATATGAACACCATGGCTACTTTACATGTTCTGCTGATCGCTCTTTGCTCTTATAATGCCTGAATGGTGCTCTGTATCTCCTGATGTCCTGTTTAAGGGCATACAACTCCTCACCAGCCTTCGTCTTGGAGGACTATTTTCTTGTTTTCTATTACTTGGGGTGGTAGGCGTGGGGAAGTTTTCTATGGCCTTACAAGAAGAAAAGCACTTGAATATGCTTGGGGCTCAGTGTTGCTACGAAAATACTACGAATAATGAGATGGAAATTCTTGTTTTACTACAATGCCTTGTTATTTTAGCAAACAAATGAGTGCGTAGAGCCATACTGATTGGCGACTCCATGATTATCATAAGAAGAAGATGTCACTCATCATGAGTGGAAAGAAGTCCTAAAAAATGAATATGATGATGATCTCATTAAGAATGGAACCTGGAAGTTGGTAGACCCTCCATTTGGAACCAAATCAATTGGTCGCAAGTGTGTCTACAAAAACAAGTATACATTAGATGTCTCACTTAACAAGAAGGAGAGGCTTGTGGTAAAAGGTTTTGCACAGAAAGAAGGCATTGACTATGAGGAGACTTTCTCCACCATAGAAAAATGGGCTACCATCCACACTTTATTATCTTTGGCTACACATAATGGGTGGAAAGTTCATTAGATGGATGTGAAGACTACTTTCTTGATTGGAGACTTGAAAGAGAATGTCTTCATGCCTCAACTAGAATCCTTTGTTGTGAAAGGACAAGAACAAAAGGTAAGAAAACTCATCAATTCATTGTATGGCCTGAAACAAGAACCTCACACATAGTACGGAAAGTTAATCAAGCATCTTTAAAAATTAAATTTCAAATATTTTAATCTTGATGATGCAACGCTATTTGTAAAAAAAGTTCGAATAAATGTTGTATATCTTGTGGTGTATGTAGATGATCTTTTGATGACAAGGAACAATGAAAGTTATATTGCATCCATAAAGAAAGAGTTGAAGAAAGGCTTTGAGATGATAGATTTGGGACATCTTTAATACTACTTGGGAATTGAAGTGATTCAGAATCCAATGTACATGTTCATCTCCCAAAGGAAGTACATTGGAGAATTGTTGAACATATTTGACATGATAGAATGTAATCCTCTCTCCACTCCAATGGAACGGAACTTGAAACTCACATCAAAACAAGGGAATGAATTTGAGAATGCAACCAAGTACAAGCAACTTGTAGGGAGTCTTAACTATCTTACCACCACCAAAGTAGATATCCCATTCGTTGTTGGGATCCTTTCCAAGTTCATGCGAAAAAATTGTGAAGGACATTGGCCTGTTGCCAAAAGAGTTCTAAAATACTTGAAGGGGACTCAAGATTTTGGACTCAAGTATTCTAAGGTGGATGACTTCAAACTGATTGTCTATTTTGATTCCTACTTTGATAGAGACGAAGAGATTGGAGTGTCCACTTCAAGCTACCTCATGAGTCTTGGATTAGCAATTGTCTCCTGGAGAACACACAAATAACTAGTTCCAACAAATTCCACGATAGAGGCAAAATATGTGGTTGCTGCAGAAGTGACAAAGGAGATTGTGTGGCTCAGGAAAATACTTGAATATTGTAGGAGAAATATGTGAATTATAATCCTCTATTGATTGGAAACACTTATGCAATCAAGTTGGCCAAGAAACTCAGATTCTATGATCGAACTAAGGACATCAACATGAAGTGCCATCTAATTCGATATCATGTAGAGACCAAGGCAATTCATTTGAGACATTGTTCCACAAATGAGCAAATTGTAGACATCTTCACCAAAGCACTTGGAAGAGAAAAACTTGAAAAGTTCATAAGGATGCTCTGACTCACGAACACCCCTTTAGATTAAAGGGGTGAATGTTGAAAACCTAATCCATAGGGTTAGGGTTTTTGTGAATATTATAAATATATTTTAATTACAAATAGTGCAACACTAGTTATTCCAGGGATTAAAAAGTTATTCTAGTTACCAATAGTGCAACACTAAACCATAATATAAAAGCAATAACATACCAAGCACATGCACATAGAAGGGGGAGGAAGAGATAGTGAGAAGTAATTATAGAACCAACAATAAGTAGTCTTTATTAATAGATCTCTCTAATTGTTTACAATACCATATTTATGTCTATTTATATTGTTTATAAGATGGACATAGTTCTAACTACCATAACTACCTTGTTTGTTCGACCTGACCAATCAATCAACCCGCTCAACTTCCTAACCAAATACACTTTATGTTTATAGTCAACTTATCCTAGTATATTAATTAGTCAACTACTTATCATGGTCGACTAGGATCCTCCAACATCTCCTCCAACCTCATGTTAAAGTTACAGCATCACGAGTCATTCTCCAAGTCAATCTTCTGTGTCAAGATTGAGCCTTGTGTGTTGAGGTAGTACCTTATAGGAGCCTGAGTTGGACTCATGAAACTTGAAGAAGAATCTTGAGTTGGGATCAAGAATGAATAAGCCTCATGTGTTGAGGTAAGTGCTCTGTATGTAAAAGTGATGGTGTTGTACAGTCTTGTTTATCAAGACTAAGGTCTTGTCTATCAAGATGGATCATCAGGTGTTGAGGTGGTGCCTCATGTGTTGAGGTAATGCTTTGCATGTCGAAGCATGAATGGTGTGTGATGTACTACTAACCATGGTTGAGCTATTAAGTCTCCTCTAGATACTGACCACCTCTAGAGTGAATTAATTTAACATATGACCACTTGGAACGATAGTAGAACAAAATGATCACATCATTGGAAAAATATCCTTAGTATATTTGATATGATAGATAAATTAAAGTTGGCATATGTGGACCATGAAGATAATGCAAGAGAAGATGTGATAAGATAAGAGAACTCGATTTGCTCACTTCAGTAATGATAAAGACTTCAGTTAAATAAGAGAGAACTCAAATAGTTAAACTTCAGTGATGTTAACAAGAAAGACTTCAGTTAATTAAAGGAGAAATCAAATTCTTCACTTCAGTGATGTTTTCATGAAGGACTTCAGTTAAAAGAGTTAACTAAGTGATTAATAAAGAAGATCTAGTTAACTAAAGTGTTTTGCATGTCAAACACTTAAGTTGAACTAAAAGACATCACTTCAGTTATGACACTTGAGTTACGACACTTGCATTATGACACTTGCATGCCGACACTTGAGTTAGCCACCTAACTAAGAGATCTAACATCCAGATGAAGGGTGAGTTCATTCTGAAGCTAGAAGATAAAAATAGAAGCCAAAGCATGAGAAGTATGGTATATATATGTTATGCAGGATTGATAAATTCAATGTGAGAGCAAATTCTCTTCTCTCTTGAAAGCAATTCGCATTCATTGTTAATGTGACTAAAATCAACGAATTGATTTGTGCAGGATATTATTCTAAATTATATTCTCCCATATTCTCTCTTGATCTATGATTGCACCAAGGTTGCTTGGTATTTCTCTATGATAATGCACCAAGGGTGCTTGATCTAATTTGCTCATTGTAAAGACATTCTCTACTATCTATCAATATTCTAAGGAATATTTTGCTGTGGTTTTCTCCCTCAAGTACTCGAGGGTTTCCCCAGGGTAAATATTGTGTCTCATGCGAATGCTTATGATTGTTGATTATTTATTTGATTTCAAGTACTACTATAATTCCGCATTAAGATAAAAAAAAATTAACATGGTATCAAAGCTCAAGACGTGAATCAGCTAAGTTTTGTAGTCAAGCTTGAGCCTATGTTGATCTTAAGTGGAAATTTTTTAGCATAGTACGTGAAGAATAATGGCTTCAATCTAAGTAAGACCAGAAGACCGACTTGAAGGAACTTCGAACTTCAATACTTGGAAGGCCAGGATTTTGAATATCATGGAAGAGCATGATCTAGATGGATACGTATCCAATGTTTTTGAAGAGCCTAATTCTAATGCTGGGTGCATTGCTTTCAAGAAGAATCAATCCAAAGCAAAGAGAATCATTTATGATTCTGTGAAAGAAAATTTGATGTCGGTGATTACTCCATTGAATATTACAAACGAGTGCTTCGACACCTTAACAAATATTTATGAAAAGAAGGCTCCCATCTAGAAGAGATCCCTAAAGAATAAGTTTTGTAATCTGAAGATGGAGAAGGAAGAAACTATTGCCTCCTTCTTCACATATCTCTCAAGTAAGAGATCAACTCATGAGCATTGAGTAACTGTTGAAGATGATGATCTTATTCATACTGCTGTCGATGGTATTCCATATTCATGAGAGACATTCTTGGTTGTAGTAAATGTTCGAGAAGTGCAACCAAACTTTGAAATATTGTGGCATGATTGTCTTCAAGAAGAAGGGCGAATTCAAAGAAAAATTGCTTCCTCCAAAGAAGAGAACCTTGCTCTTACGGCAAGGACAAATAGAGGAAATAAATCCTTTTCTTAGAATAATTTTTCTCATCAAAAGGAAAAATAATACAACAAGAACTTTGATAAGTCTAAAGTCAAATGCTTCAACTACTAAAAGAAGGGTCGCTTTGCAAGAGACTATCGTGCACAAAAAAGAGGAAATTTTAAAGGTAGATTTCATGCTTCTAATGCTATAGAAGATGAACCTACACGAAAGAATTCTTCAAATGATCAAGAGACAAGGAAGGAGCACTATCTTGTCTCATCTCTAACTAGGTCCATTACCACTAGTTCTAAGACATGGCTAGTGGATAGTTGCGCATCAAAACACATGATTGGATATAGGAGTGCTATCTTAGATCTGAAGGAAAATAAGTTCTCTTGTCAGGTGGAGCTTGGAGAAAATACCACCTATTCAATCCAAGGAGTTGGATCCACTTCCTTTCAGTTGAATTCAGGTGATGTACTCCATGTTGATGGTATTATATATGTTCTTAGTCTAAAGAAAAACCTCTTGTCTATTTTAGTTCTAGAAGATAAAGGTTTCAAATTAATATTTATGGACAATAAAGTGCTCTTGTGGCCTAAGAATTCAAACTTGAATTCTGCAGCTGTGATTGGAGTTAAAGAGGGAGGTCTCTACAAAGTTCCTGGAAAGTTCATTAAATCCATGATCCATGACACCGTCAGTCCTTGTTGATCCTTGACATTGTTAGTCCATCATTCATCTTCATTTAAAAGAGCTACTTGGATTATAGAATATGGTAAAAGGTATGCCTATATTTCAATATGAGCATGATGTTATTTGTAGAGGTTGTGCTCTTGGTAAGAACATCAAGAAAATATTTCCAAATAGTACCAAAAGATCTAAAGGGATCCTGGACTTGATCCATTCATATCTTTGTGGTCCCATGTTTGCGCCATCCTTGAGTGGTTATCTGTACTATGTGATTTTCATATATGACTTCTCTCGCAAGTCTTGGATCTATTTTTTGAAGGCAAAGAGTGAAACTTTCAACAAGTTTCAAGAGTATAAAGCATTGGTTGAGAAATATACTAGAAATCACATTCATGCTTTGAGATCTGATAATGGAGGATATTTCGAGTCCCGTGACTTTAATGACTTATGTCGAGAGTAAGGGATAACAAGATAGCTGATTGTACCTTACAACCCCCAACAAAATGGGGTTGCTGAAAGAAAGAATAGAAAAATTTGTGAGGCTGCAAAATCTATGATGTGCGATCAGGATCTACCCACTTCCTTATGGGAATAAGCCTCTAGCACTGCTATTTATATACAAAACAAAATTCCTCATGCTATCCTAAGAGAAAAGACTCCTAAAGAAATTTTCACTAGTGGAAAAACAGATGTTGGACACTTGAATATTTTTGGTTTTCCTATCTACATTCATGTGCCAAAAGAGAAGAGGACAAATATGGAGCCATCAGGAAAGAAAGGCAGATTTGTTGGATATAGTGAATTCTCCAATGCTTATAGAATCTATGTTCCGGGACAAAGGCACATTGAAGTCAGTAGAGATGTAACATTTCATGGAGAGGCTTCCCTCAAGCACTCTAAAGAAGGAATAGACTATGATGATACATTTTCTCATGTAGCAAGGTACACCAATATTCTAGCCATAATTTCCCTTGCTCCAGTTCTGGGGTGGAAACTTCACCAGATGGATGTGAAGGTTGCCTTTCTCAATGGTAAAGTTGAGGAAGAAGTACACATACAGCAACCTGAGGGGTTTGTAGTTCATGGGAAGGAGTCCCATGTATGCAAACTTAAGAAATCCTTGTATGGGCTTAAGCTGGCCTCAAGAGCTTGGTATTTGAGGATTGACATCTATCTTCAGAGCTTGGGCTTATCTAAAAGCGAAGCTGACCCCAATTTGTACTTCAAGGTTGTGAAGAGCCAACCACTAATATTGGTTCTCTATGTTGATGACTTGTTTCTTACTAGAGAGGAAAAACATATAGTTTGGTGCAAGAGGGAGCTCACTTATGAGTTCAAAATGAAATACTTAGGTCTTATGCACTATTTTCTTGGTCTAGAAGTTTGGAAAATGAAATATGACATATTTCTTTCAAAAGGAAATTACACAGTTGATGTGTTGCAAAGATTTCGTATCATGGACTGTAAGTCCATGTATACTCCAATGGTGTGTAACCTGAAGAAGTTACAATGTGAGTCAAATTTCAGATCAGATCTAGTGGATCCTACCATGTATAGACATCTCATTGGTTCATTTATGTATTTGATACATTCTAGACCAGACATATGTTTGTTGGCTCAAACCCAGTCGACGGGGGTTCCACTCACTGTCGACGCATACCGCAGTCTCCCTGGCCACCGGCCCGGACAGGTTTTATTCCGCCCAGCAACATCTGCCGAGCAGATGAGGTCTCACCCAAGGCGTCCAGGAAGGGCAGACGGAACCATGTTTCCGCCGAATGAAGGAGGATGGTTACGGCTGTAATACTTAAACTTATTGCATAACTGGGACAAAGATCTTGAAGCATTGAACATAGTATTAAAGCAATATTCAACCCAAACATTCATCATTGCAAAAACAGTAATTGTAAAGCAAATATCGCATCAGAGAAACATGACATTGATTGTATAGTGCAACATCGCATTACCATAACCGAACAGATTGAACACAGAGATTGTACCAAAATAGATTCATCATATTATCATTGTCAACCCAGATACAATGTCTCTGCGAAAACTAGATCTCCGCAATGACTCTTGACATCAAAACATACCCGAAAATCATACAACCAACATCAGAGTTTCGTATTATTCTGCTGCAAGTTGTATATCTCCTCCTCTCAACACTTACAATTATTATCTATATATAGGCTTCCGCCTTACAACTCTTGTCCACTTACTAACGACTTCCTAACTGACATTATGGACAAATGACCCACTCTCTAACTGAACTACTCCAAAAACGACCAAAATCCGCGTTCTGCGGTATAACTGACTCAATAGTACATAATATGTGGTCCAAATGACCCAAAACCCGTGATCCGCGGTACAATTGACCCACACGTGCACAAAATCATCTTCCGCCGTCGCCTTTCACACTATCTTCTGCCTTGTCACAGCATCGTAGATGCTGCGATACCAACTTACCAAACCGACTGCCAATAGGCCCCCAACACAATCTTGTGGCTCGCCCTCGAGCCATGTCAACTGGATACGATGTACTTGGTGGTCTTTACTCTACTAGGGTGGAACTCGAGTTCTGCAATTGTTCTTGCTGTCTGGATCTCGCGATGTTGTTTTTCTCCTTCTGGTGTACTGATCGTCTGCTCACTGTCATGTACTTCTTACCCAAAGGTGGACTCTTCCCAGCTTACTGCTGCATGCCTTGCAAACTCATCCTCCAATCTTGAGAGACCAATTGTACATGGAGAGGAATTTTGAAAGCAACGCCACGGTGCAAAACAGACCAGCGATTCCGGCACATCTGTTTCACACTAGTAAGCATATGTTACAGGGACCCGGGGCCGACAACCCCCCCCCCTTTTGTGTGGTCGCAGGGACCACGAGACTTCGAACCATCACCAACTTACTAGACATCTCAGATGAGACTTCATGCTTGTGACGCCGGAGTGTCTGAAGCGCAGCGTGCTCTAACCGCTCATGTACACTCGTGGTTCGGGTCCTCAGCGCACCTGGTGTGCTCCCGCGGGAAATAAAATGGATCATTTCCACAACCTCCTTGGAATTCCAAACTTAGCTAGATGCCCGAACATCTCGTAACATAACCTCTCTAAACTAAAACAACCTCTGTGCTCCCGTTATCCTTGGGGCCTATATTTATATAGCGTGTTTGATCGTTCGTCTGCCTTGGAAATCCTGTGCACCTCCTACTCATGCTCGACGGTAATCATAAGATTCCATTACGCGGACATCAGAAGTGGGCGAAGCGATCATACCCCCACCTGTCACCCTGTGTGCAAAAGTGTGCAAAGCAGCCCTTCATCCATACCACCATGTTGGATGCCTCGTGCCAACCCTGCAACCCATCCCTCCAGGTGCCGTTGGCCATGCTGCCTCAGCGTATTCCTCATTCCACATGTGCATATTTCTGACACGATCTGATTCGTCTAACGAACAGATCTTCCCAAAAAAAATAAAGATGTCGGCTGTGTAATGATTTCTGATGTGACCCGAGCACAGCAGTGCTAGTTGTCGCGGGTCATTTTTCACTTGCGACACAAGCCCTCCTACTTGCGTATTGGTTTCTCCATCGGTGCGCCATCTTGCCACCGATCATCCTGCAACACACACTTTTTTTTTCATGCGACTTAGGCATCGCGCTGTTCCAAGCCCAACTGATAGGCTTCAACCTATGACCATTCACCAGTTTGGGGAGCATCGCCCCGTCCAGCTGCTGCAACTGAACCGCACCCCCTGAAGTAATACGACTGATGCGATACAGACCAAGCCAATGTATCTGCAATTTTCCTGGATGTTTCATAAACTTGTTATCATACATCAGCACCAAGTCGCTCTGAAACTGTTTGTTCTTGATGTGTTGATCATGCCATGCCTTCTGGCGATCCTTCTCTACCCCCTCGTGGAACCTAACAATGAACCAATCTTCCTCCAACTTCACCAACTACTCTAGATGTTCATCTAGGGCCACTGCATCATCTAGGCCTGTTGCGGCCGCAATGCGCAAACTCGAGACAATATACTCCATGGGCATAATTGCTTCTTATCCATATACTAACCTGAATGGTGTTTTCCCTGTCAACTGTTTACATGTGGTGCGATAGGCCCACAACACCGCTGGGATTTTCAGATCCCAGTCGTCGCGGTTCGTATTGCACACCTTTGTCAGCGCATGCTCCAATACCTTGTTGAAGACTTCCACCGTGCCATTTTCTTGCGGATGATATGGTGTGTTCTTTTTGTGCTGTATCTGCAATTCCTCCGTCAATGCACTGATGGTGTGATTAAGAAAGTGGCTACCCTAGTCACTCAGCAGTATCTTGGGGCAGCCGAAACGAGTGATGATGTTATCAAACAAAAATCGCGTCGTCGTTGTTGCGGAACAATCACTTACTGGTGCTGCCTCTACCCATCGATTCAAATACTCTGTCGCGGTGATAATGTAGCGCGCACTCGTGCGCTTCCCTGGTGGATTGATTGGTCCGACAAAATCCACTTCCCATTTGTCGAACGGTTGCAATGTCAACTGAGGCATGAGTGCCATCTCATCGCGTCGAGATGGTTTTCCGGTTCGCTGACAGACATCACAGGACCGCGCATAGTCTGTCGCATCATTATGCAGTGTGGGCCACCACAGTCCGGCACACAGTACTTTCCTAGCAGTCGCCCGACTGCCATAGTGTCCTCCGGCTACTCCTCCATGCGCTTTTGCTAATATCTGCGCTTGCTCATGTGGTAAGACACATCTGCGCAATACCTCATCGGCACCCATTTTGTATAACTCTCCTGCAATTAGATAGAAGTTCGCTGCCTTGACTACCAACTGCTTCTTCATACTGGTGGCAAACTCGTTGGGTGCAGTACCCGTTGTCAAAAACTGAATGATTTCCGTAAAGTAGCCATCTGCAACCTCAACCCGAAACAGTTGGGCATCCGGTAACCCATCTTCAATGTTGGTCGGCTCTTCTCCTGTATCGATCCGCAAGAGATGATCAGGACCGGCATTCAACCGGTCAGTATTCACAATGACTTCAAAATCGAACTCCTGAAAAAGAAGTAGCCAGTGGCATATCTTCCCCCCCAACACAGTCTTATTGACCAGGTATTTTAATGCAAAATGATCTGTGAACATCTTGAAATGGCCTCCCAGTAAGTAATGACGAAACTTCTACAAAGCGTAAACCATTGCCAAACCTTCCCTTTCCATAGTAGTGTAGTTTCTTTCTGTAGATGACAACTTCCGGCTAGAAAAAGCAATGGGGTGATCGAGATCCCCTTCTCCTGGTTGAGCCAATATGACACCCAACGCAATCGATGAGGCATCAACATGGACGTGCAATTCCTTACTCCAGTTTGGAAATACCAATATTGGTGCCGACACCATCTTCGCCTTCAGTGTTTCAAAGCTAGCCTGACAGTCCGGGCTCCACTGGAACGCTGCATCCTTCTTCAACAACTTATCCATAGGGGTAGTAATCGCAGCGTAACCCCTGATGAACTTGCTATAGTACCCTGTGTGTCCCAGCGTCGCCTGTAACTACTTAACAGTAGTCGGTGGTGTCAAACTCAGAATAAGCTCAATCTTTGCTGGGTCAACCAAAAATCCTTGCTTACACACAATATGACCCAGCAGTATGTCAAACGGTGCACAAAAGATGCATTTCTTCAAATTTAGCAATATTTGGTGTTGTCGGCATCGCTCCAACATCAACCGCAGACTCGCCAGATGATCGCGAACCAACCCATAGACCGTCCAATCGTCCATGTATACTTGTAAGAACTTCTAAATGAAATATTTGAATGTGGCAACAACAACCCGTGAAAATATCACAGGTGCATTCTTCAAGCCAAACGGCATCACAATGTACTGAAAGCAGCCCCATTCGGTAACAAAAGTTGTCTTATGGCGATCTTCTTTGGCAATACGGATCTGATGGTAGCCAGAGAACCCATCTATGAATGAGTACATCTCCTGGCCACCCACTCCTTCGAGTACTTCGTCATTAAATGGGGTCGGAAAGCGGTCATGCAAACAGGCATCATTCAACTTTCGTAAATCCACACAGATGCGCACCTCTCCAGTCTTCTTGTCCTGCACCACCATAGGACTAATCCATTCTGACTCCTCGACCGGTTCAATAATACTAGCATCCAGCATGCGATCAAGTTATGCCTTGACCCTGTCCTTATGTCGCGGATTGAGCCGATAGGGTCGCTGCCGGACCAGCTTAACATCTGGTTTTAATGGAATCTTCATCTCCCCTAAATCGCCCAAAATCCCCTTCATGTCAAAAAATTTTGTCGAGAATACATCCTGAAACTCGTGGAGCATATCAGTGACCTTTCTTATCAGCTCATCATCCCCATAATCCCCAACATTGGCGAACTTTGGAGTGTCCTCTGTCCAAATGTTAATCTTGCGGATTTTCAGCGGCTGACTGAGAGGATCGCTTGGCGCATCAGGTGGTACCACAGCATGACTTCCTTCGGATTTTGGGATATTCACATTCTGCGGACCATCACCATCTTCTGGCCCACCACTAATATTGAAGCATTCCATGAGAGACTGCATCTGGCAATGCGCATGTGGATCCACAGGATAGGCCACCGGGACAACCTGTAGAATGACATCGCGGATGAGCTGTAATGCATTATTGACCTCGAGATCGTCATCCGCAAAACTAAATGTATGGGTAAAACACACGGTGAGCTCTAACCAAGTATAAATTTCCCCTCTCAACTTAGCTGCAGCATACCAAGAGCGTGGCATCTCATCCAAAGTATGGATAAAAGCACAGACCCACTCATCTTTTGGTCGCGATACCCATAACCGCTGAAACTCCATCAAATGACCACCAGGGTTGTCCCGACCATCATACTTTCTAGTGTGGTAGATATCGGTATCACCAAAGCGTACCATCATCAATCTTCTGCATTTCGACCACCCATCAATTGATGCCTTGTGTGTGGCCCACCAGCGTGCTGGAGCAGCCTTCAATGCTTCATTCAACGCCAGCAATTGCTGAGGTTCGAAACCTCTTTCTTCAAACTCCGTCAGAAATTCAAAGACGCCAGGCAGCCCGTCATATGTTGGAGTGTAACCGTTTCAGTTGCGATATGGCATACTGACTGTGTAACCAACCCGCACTTACGGAGCGATACCTCGTGCAAGTGGTTCTCCCAATATTCTAGCGCATCATCGGAGTCAGAGGACACAGAGTTGTCGTTGCGCCATGTCAGCTCGTCGTTTGCATTCGGATGGATATAATCTTCAGAAATATTGAATGCATGGTCCCATCCACTGGGATCATCGTCCTTCACTAGCTCTATGTAGCAGCGTCCTTCAGCCGGATCCAACGGGGCGATAACTCTGAGATCGCGATTTTCAAAAGTCGTCATTCATCACTTGAAGTTGATTACAGCTCCACTATCATTAGCCCATCCAATCCCCAGTAATGCTAGATAAGAGCTTCCTCCCTCGACTACTTCTATTACATCAAAGTCTTCATATGTTTTCATTCCCTCAATGTCCACCACCATTCGTGGAACTCTCCCAAATGGTGTTACTTTAGCGTGATTAGCTAGCTGGAGCTGTACAGGAGACCATCTCAATGGGGGGATCCCCATATTCTGCCAAGCCTGCTTGGTCAAGATGTTGACATCCGAACCAAGGTCTAGAATAACCGAATCAACATCGTAATCGCCAATTTGAATATTCATCCGCATCTCCTTACCCATCTTCCGTCGTTGCAGGGAATTAACCGCGAGCTCTTGTCGATCCTGGGCCGGTCGTCGCAACAAGGCTTCAATAGCAACAAGAGCATTGGGATCTCTGGCTAGGGACAAACAATTTTCCAAAAATGCTCGAAGCGTGTTGGACCATTGTGACGGGTCGGCCTCCGAAGTGGCATCAAAAGTAGAAGGCATGTCATACATAACAGCTTTACCGCGGTCATTTTCTAGTGCACGTCGTGTTTGAAGAAACGTCTCCCGCTCCTCATTAATGTCAAATGCTACCTTCTTTTGTCCGGTTAACCTGATCTTTGAACCGTCTGCTCCAGTTGTCTTTCCTCCGTGAGTGACCACAGCAACAAAAGCATCCTGTGGTCTTGGTTCTGCAGAAATTGTCGTGATGTTTGTACCCTGGGTTTGGTTCAACGGTGGATTCCCAAGTGGGTTCACATTCGGATTCTGATTTAGCTGCATATTCTGGTTTTGTACTGGTTGGTGCACTGGGTTTTAGGCAGGTTTTTGTGCCTAGGGCTGGTTCTGCAACTGGGGAGTATTTCCTGCTTGCCATCGCGCAATCAACTGAGGACAATTCTCAACCGTGTGATCATTAACAAAGCAGAACGTACACTGGTTCTGCAGTAGCGAACAGTCTTGCTGGTAGTGTCCCCATACCGCATAGTGATAGCATTGAACAGTTCCATGACCACCTCGTCCTCCTCCACAACCAAATCCACCACCACGGCCACCCCAGTATCCTCCCCGGAATCCTGCCTGTTGTTGGTACTGTGGTTGATTAAATTGTTGTTGCACTGGTGTCGGTTGCATTCCTGGTCCTTGTGGTGCATACTGCAGTTGCTGCACATACTGTGGTTGTTGTGGAGCCATCTGCATCGAAGCATATTGCGGCATGAACTGCAATGGTTGCTGCTACTGCGGTACAAATTGCATCTACGGTTGAGGTAGCGGCTGGGATACCTATGGTTGTGGATGTTGTACAGCACATTGGTCGTCCTTGACATAAAACGCATCACACATTATTTCTTGTAGCAACCCATATGCACGGCAATCCTTATCGTCATGACCCACCGATTTGTAGAATGTACAATAGAGATTCCTTGGAGTGGTGACCATTTTCTGCATATATGGGCAATTGTCATGACTGTGCCCATACACCTGGCAGACGCGACACCATGGCATGCTACCACCATTCAATGGATTTGGCGCTCCTGAAACCAAATAATTGCGGAAGTCTGGGAAATTGTCCTTCGTATGCCATTCTCCTCGACATCGCATACACCAGGCATCTTCGCACTACTCCTTGCCCTTCTTCAAATCTTGCAGTTGTATAGTTAAGTTAGCGAGCTGGGTTTGTATCTGCGACATCCCGGCTGCATTTTCTCCAATTGGTGATGCCTCCAATCGCATTGCAATCTCTAGCGCTTCACTGGGCGTCGAGATGTTTTGGCTCATCAATGGTAGTTGAATATGTGGTTGTAGTGCCGCAATGAACCATTCTTTATGTTGGACAGTGCTCATATCAAAACTAACTTTTTCCATTAGTGTCTTGAATCGTTGGTCGAAATCCCATACCGTTTCATTGGGATACTGCTTAATTTCTTTCAATTCTATAATATATTGAGCCTCAAACTTGGGCCTTCTAAATTCGGCAATTAGCCCATCCCGAATCTCATCCAGCGACTTCTCTGGGGCTCCTATAGGGACTAGAATGAACTTCATAAACCAATCTAATGCACGACCTCGCAAGGTCGTCACTAACTGTCCTTTTTTAGCAGCAGCATCGGTGATCTGTTTGATGGTCCAAACCACTTCACACAAAAACCAATACTGTTCGGGGTTGTCTGTCGCACTCCCGTGGAACAACAGTAACTTAGCATCATCGCCCGCCATTCTGGGCTTCCTTTCTCCTTTCGTTGTACTACTACCAATTAACTTCTGTGGGATTGGCGAACTTGGCGGTGTCGAAGTGGTATTTCTTGCTATCTAAGAGATAGTGAGTGTAGGTATGGGTATGTTGGTGCTAGGGTTTGGTCCTACCTCTATCCTTGGCATAGATTGGTCGTTCTTGTCAGGACTTGTGAGGTCGCTTTGTCCCATGTGTTCTTCCTTCACGGTCTTGCGGTTCGACTGCAGCAGGACCTTCTCCCATCCTCTGCCTCTTTCCCTGTCGGAACCTCACTCCTCCCCTCGTAAGACCACTCTCTTCCTCGGCTTCACTCACAGTCTCATCATGACCTATACCCATCTACCTCTTAACATTCCATGCACCGCCCCCCAATTGTCGTGGTACCCACGGCCTCCGCCCACCAGGCCGTCTACTAATCAAGATGCATCTTTAATATACCCTTTTCGCAAATAAGCATCTTGATTAACAGTTGAAGCGACAGTAAAAACCTACCCTGAGGTTCACGGAAAAAATATCTTTCAGCTTCACTATAATACTTCTGAGTATCAACCGCGAACTCTGTGATATATCCCCTCTAGGATGCTATCGAACCACACTTCGACAGCCCGCGATGTTTTATTATCAACTTCTTGCAGTTCCTGAATCAATTCGGAGGTCCAGGTCATCGGTTCACCACCTTGAAAGTTCCTCTTCTGGAATATCAACTTTGCCAACCATTCGAACAATAGAACCGGGAGCTCACAGAAGAACCATTCATGCGGTCCACCGTGAATGTATCTATCTACCCACTGTCCTACTATGAATCGAGTGTTTTGGCTTTCCTCTTCAGCAAATTCCTGCAACTTCTGATCAAACCATTCTTGGATCTCTGGTTTCGTCGGGTGCCACAACATTTCCTCCTTTCACTTCGAACACGGCCCCGGCAATGGAACCATTTTTTGGCTCAAACCCAGTCGACAGGGGTTCCACTCACTGTCGATGCATACCGCAGTCTCCCTGGCCACCGGCTCGGACAGGTTTTATCCCGCCCAGCAACATCTGCAAAGCAGATGAGGTCTCACCCGAGGCGTCCAGGAAGGGCAGACGGAACCATGTTTTCGCCGAATGAAGGAGGATGGTTGCGGCTGTAATACTTAAACTTATTGCATAACTGGGACAGAGATATTTAAGCATTGAACATAGTATTAAAGCAATATTCAACCCAAACATTCATCATTGCAAAAACAATAATTGTAAAGCAAATATCGCATCAGAGAAACATGACATTGATTGTATAGTGCAACATCACATTACCATAACCGAACAGATTAAACACAGAGATTGTACCAAAATAGCTTCATCATATTATCATTGTCAACCCAGATACAATGTCTCTGCGAAAACTAGATCTCCGCAATAACTCTTGACATCAAAACATACCCGAAAATCATACAACCAACATCAGAGTTTCGCATTATTCTGCTGCAAGTTGTATATCTCCTCCTCTCAACACTTACAATTATTATCTATATATAGGCTTCCGCCTTACAACTCTTGTCCACTTACTAACGACTTCCTAACTGACATTATGGACAAATGACCCACTCTCTAACTGAACTACTCCAAAAACGACCAAAATCCGCGTTCTGCGGTATAACTGACTCAATAGTACATAATATGTGGTCCAAATGACCCAAAACCCGTGATCCGCGGTACAATTGACCCACACGTGCACAAAATCATCTTCCGTCGTCGCCTTTCACACTATCTTCTGCCTTGTCACAGCATCGAAGATGCTGCGATACCAACTTACCAAACCGACTGCCAACAATGTTATGTTGTGAGTATCTTGAGTCAGTTCATGTTTGAGCCAAGACATAGACATTAGGTTGCTTCCAAGCATATGCTTAGATACATTCATGTTACTATTGCTTATGGACTCAGATATGCTTCTAGTGGTGGAGTGATGCTACTTGGATATGCCGAATCTAACTGGGGTGGTAGTATTGCAGACCGAAAGAGTACATCTGGATTTTCTTTTAGCTTCGGATCAACTATGATCTCTTGGTCTAGCAAGAAGCAGGGATCTGTAGCCCAGAGTACTAAAAAGCAGAGTATATTGCAGCTAGTACCTCCTGCCAAGAATCTATGTGGATAAAGAAGTTACTTGCTGGGTTGTTTGGTGAGAAGCTTGAGACTATTGTCATTCGCTCTAACAATCATAGTTGTATGAAGTTCTCAGAAAAACTTGTGTTTCATGATAGATCGAAACACATTAAGATGAAATACCACTACATCAGAGACATGGTCCAGAGAAGTGTCATAAGACTTCAATACATTGCTACTAATGAGAAGATAGAAGATATGTTGACTAAGCCTCTGCCCGTGATGAAGTATAGGTACTTCTGAGGCAAGCTTGGCATGGTAGAGAATTCTTCCCTCACTGAGATGGAGTGTTAAAGTTACAGCATCATGATTCATTCTCCAAGTCAATCTTGTGTGTGAAGATTGAGCCTCGTGTGTCGAGGTAGTGCCTTATAGGAGCTTGAGTTGGACTGAAGAAGCTTGGAGAAGAATCTTGAGTTGGAATCGAGAATGAATAAGCCTCATGTGTTGGGGTAATGCTATGTATGTCAAAGTGATGGTGATGTACAATATTGTTTGTCAAGACTAAGGTCTTGTGTGTCAAGATAGATCCTCATGTGTTGAGGTGGTGCCTCATGTGTTGAGGTGGTGCCTCAAGTGTTGAGGTAATGCTTTGCATGTCAAAGCATGAATGGTGCGTGATGTACTACTAACCATGGTTGAGCTATTAAGTCTCCTTTAGAGACTGGCCACCTCTAAAGTGAATTACTTTAGCATATGACCACTTGGAACGATAATAGAACAAGATGTTCACATCATTGGAAAAATCTCCTCGGTATACGTTGGAATCTTAATCCTCGAATTATAGCTCCACATACTATGTAAATATGTAAATAAATAAGATGAAGACGAATAGATGTAGGAAGACAAAGAGTCTTTAACGAACCATTTGGAAGCTGAAAACCAAAGGTAAGAAAACATTGTATATATTCAATGCTTGGTGAATGAAATAGATATTCGGGAGTCATTACCTGTCAGTGTTAGGAACCTATGTCAACCCTTCTCTTTACTATGTTAGTATATTGTTGTTGGACGCATATGCTTTGTAAGTTGTCCCGTAGTATTTGTTGATCCGTAGTTTATATTAGCCCATAGTATTGGACGCATATGCTTTGTAAGTCGTCCTGTAGTATTATATGTCCCATGGTTTTGACTCATAGTATTGGGCATAGACTTAGTATATAAGTGTGTGTTGAGGTCATTGAAGGCACCGTGAAGTTAATTGTATTGAGCTTGCTCAAAGGAAATTGCTCCCTCGAAGTGGCCCGTGATCAATATAAAAGTGATTCTGTTCTATTATTTCTGATATCTCGTGTATTTGCATTAATTAATATTGCAGGTTCATCACATCTGGTATCAGAGCACTTTCTTGGGCTCGTTGGGTGGAATTTCTGCCAAAAAAAAATTTGCATCTGTTGCAGGTTCGAATTTGGGAATAATCCCTATCCGCTTAACTGTGGGAAGTACTTGGGCATAATCCCTAAAAATCATTGTGAGGAGTACCACAGGAACCTCAAAGTAGCTATCCCATTGAGAGGACCTGCCAGCGAAAAGGGCGACGACCCCCACCTGATTGACTAGTTTCCACCCGTGAGGTAAACCAAGAGCTGTCGTTTGTGGCAAAGCGGTTATCAGTTTTACTTGAGCCGTGGAGTGAGGGGTACTGCCCCAATACGCAAGCCGTCAAACAGCATTGGTGGCCGAGTGAAACCCCTGAACTGTTAGGAAGCCGCACATACCTGGGGTCCATATCTATTTTCAGTTGAACTGTTGCCGATCACTTCCACTCCAGATCCAGCCATTTCAGATCTATTCTGAAAGTCATTCCAGATCCAGTCGCTCTTTCAAATCCATCCATTTTCGATCCCTTCTGCGCCGTTGCAAATCCATCTGTTTCGGATCCCTTCCGCGCCGCTGTTGCCGATCCATTTCTGATAATAATAAAAAAAGAAAAAAAAAAGTATAAAATTCAGTTTTTTCTCCATATCTCCCTTGTTTTCACTCTGTTTCTGTTGAAATTTTCGAGGAACCCCTATCATTCCATTCTACATCTTTCATTCCTGAGGACCCTATCCCCAATTCCCCTTCCCAAAGCCCAAAATCTCACATTTGTCTATTTTTAGGGTTTGCCATAACTTCCTCAGATTTCACCCAATCACCTTCAAATTTTACCACAGAATTCCTTTCTGAATTCTTCGTCTTTGTCCCTCTCTGCCAAATTTTCTCATTCTATCACCCCGCTTCTGAAATCCCCCTTTTTTGCTTTCTTGTCCTTTCGATAGTGTCCAAAATCTAGTCAAACCCTAATTACCCATCAGATTGTTTCCCCAATCCAAATTTCCCTTTACTAAATTAGCTTCTGTTTTTGTTTTTCTACCCATTCCACCAAAAAAAAAAAAAAACCTGGTTATGGTTGTCACCCGTGCAGGAGAAAACACCATGGAGGAAGCACTTGCAGCCATCCAAACCAAACTCCAAGATCTGGATGAAAAATTTCTTAGCCTCCATCTTCAGCATTCAGCCATGAACAATAACCGATAGCCAGAATCTTTTGCAGCCACCGGGTTCTCTTCTTCCATCAATTTTCGTGGGCCGAAGCTTGATTTTCCTCGCTTCAATGGTACTGATCCGACTGGATGGATATACCGAGCAGAACAATATTTCAGTCTGCATAATACTTTTGATGTCCAGAAAGTTCCACTTGCATCCTTTCATTTGGAACAGGAAGCCCTTCAATGGTACCGTTGGTATATCAAAGTTCATCCCGAGCCAAAGTGGACAGATTTTTGCCAACTCATTTTGCCACTATTTGGTCCTAGTGCTTTTGATGATTTCACAGGAGCACTCACTAAACTTCACCAAATTGGCACAGTGAGAGAGTATCAGACAGAATTTGAGAAATTGGCCAATCACACAGAAGGATTGTCTGATGAATTCTACAGGAGTTGTTTTATCAATGGTCTCAAGGATGACATCTGCTCAGAGGTCAAAATGTTTTGTCCCAACACAATGATGGATGTCCTAGGGTTGGCTAAGCTGGCCGAGGACAAGATCGCAACTCAACACCGCTCCAAACCCACCTTTGTTCCCTTCAGAAATATGGGTTCCCAACGACCTCCCATCACGCCTTCTCCTCAACCAACTCCTATCAAGCATTTGTCTGAAATAGAAATGCAAGCACGCCGAGAAAAAGGGCTTTGTTATAATTGTGATGAGAAATTCACTTGGGGACATAGATGTGTTCAACAAAAGCTCTATCTCTTGGATGTGGATTCTCCGCCTGCCTTAGAACTTGGTGAAGAAGCTACAGATATAGTAGATGATCAGGTCTACCTTCAACACCCTCCTGTTGACACCCCATCTCAGGACGACCCACCCGAGATCTCTCTCCATGGTGTAACCGGCGTCACCACCCCACAAACAATGCGGGTCAGGGGATACTTCAAGAAGCTTCCTCTTACCATACTCATTGATTCTGGTAGCACTCATAACTTCATTGACCCTCGGATTGCCAAACAAGCTGATTGTTTTGTCCATCCTTGCTCCAACTTTGAAGTCATGGTTGCCAATGGGGGCACCTTACCTTGCAAGGGGAAGTGTCACAATGTGCGTATTTCTATGGAAGATTATAACCTACGCTCTGACATGTTTGCCTTGTCCTTAGGCGGATGTGATGTGGTTTTGGGCGTTCAATGGTTACGCACACTTGGCCCCATCTTATGGGATTTTGCTAAACTTTGGATCCAGTTTAAAGTTAACGGGGCACAACACAAATTTATGGGCTTACAACCAGGGTCTCTCTGCATCATCAGTTCACATCGCCTAGAAAAAATCCTTAAGAAGAATTCACATGGTGTCATCGCTCTGCTCAATTCCATTCAGATGCACCCATCAACAGTCTCCACTACTTCCTGGGATAGATATGTAGGTATCTTTGTTGAACCAATGTGCTTGCTGCCTTCAAGAGACCTTTCCGGTAAGAATTTAGCCACATCTACCTCTCAGCAGGAAATGATGGCTATTTTGCATGCAGTACAGAAGTGGCAGCCATACCTATTAAGGAATTATTTTTGCATCAAGACTGATCTCCCGAGTCTGGAAAATTTTCTGGAACAATGGGTCTCCTCCCCAACACACCTGAAATGGGTTATCCAACTCATGGGTTATCCCTATGTGACCACTTACAAGAAGGGTAAGGACAATATGGTGGAAGATGCTCCTTCTTGCACAATTGATGACCCAGTTTCTATTACAGCTCTTTCTCTGCTTGTTCCAAATTGGTTGCAATATGTTCAACAGGGCTCTCTCTTCTATGAACTCTATGCTTCTTCATTAACAGGGAACTCTGGGTTCTACAAAATGTATGACCAGGAACAATGTAACTTCTTTTGGCAAGGACTAAAAATGAAAATTCAACGGATGGTGGCTGACGATGATACTTTCCAAGTCAACAAGGGTGAAACGACACTCCTTTCGGGATTGCTCAAACCCTTGCCCATCCCTACACAGCTTTGGCCAACTATTTCTATGGATTTCTTAGCAGCGCTCTGGTGGTACAATACCACATCTCAAAGGACACCATATGAAGCCTTCTATGGAAAAACACCACCAGTTATTCTTCCATACACCCTTAGCAGCTCCCCAGTTTAGGAAATTGACTCGGTTCTTCGAAACCGCGATCAAATTCTTCTCATTCTGCAGGACAATCTTCACATGGCCAGAATTCGCCTGAAACAACAAGCCGATCAGCACCGTTCTGAGCGCCTTTTTCACACAGCTGACAAGGTTCTTCTTCATCTACAGCCTTCCAAGCAATCCTCCTCGACACCCCAAAGGCGTCAGTGGCCTGAAATGCAACCCGAGGATGCTACCGGGGAACCACTCCTTCAGATTCTGCAGCAATTTCTCCAACCAAAGCTTTGAGGACAAAGCTTTTTCTAAGGGAGAGGGGATGTTAGGAACTTATGTCAACCCTTCTCTTTACTATGTTAGTATATTGTTGTTGGACGCATATGCTTTGTAAGTCGTCCCGTAGTATTTGTTGATCTGTAGTTTATATTAGCCCATAGTATTGACCCATAGTATTGGATGCATATGCTTTGTAAGTCGTCCCGTAGTATTATATGTCCCATGGTTTTGACTCATAGTATTGGGCATAGACTTAGTATATAAGTGTTTGTTGAGGTCATTGAAGGCATCGTGAAGTTAATTGTATTGAGCTTGCTCAAAGGAGGTTGCCCCCTCGAAGTGGCCCGTGATCAATATAAAAATGATTCTGTTCTATTATTTCTGATATATTGTGTATTTGCATTAATTAATTATTGCAGGTTCATCACAGTCAGTGGTATAAGAGCTATTCCATAACTCTTGCCATTGTCAGTTTGGCCATATTTGGGCATGCGCTCTTCCTCAGGCCCAAAGGTCTGCGTTATCTGCTTGCTGGAGTCGACCGTTCTCTTTCCTTCGAGAGTGTGATGCTCCTCTTGTAACCATGTTGGAATTGGATCATTTTTGGAGCTATTGTTGCATGGGATACGATTTTGAAACTGCAAGTGCATTGAGCTGGGTTGATCCAAAACCCTAGCTTTTCCCTCTCATTTTACGGGTGAATTTTGAACTGGAATAATGTGTGGTTCATTGTAAATACTACTATGAGAAGTAGAGCTACAATTTTTGAAGACTGTGACCCTATCCAGTGGTGAAGCCTGTAGCTGCATTTTTATTTGGTGAGACCTTCTTTGAAGTGGAGCTGCGTTGATAAACTTGAAGAGATGTGTGCCCTCTCCAGTGGTGAAGCCTGTAGCTGCATTGTTATTTGGTGAGACCACTGTGAACCCCAGCTCGTGGAAAGAGCGTTGGAAATCCCATGGTGTTGAGAGTGGGATATCTTTTCATTATGGATGCGTTCAAAATATATGTGAGAGATTCATTGTGGCTGCATTCAAAACGTGAGACCTCCATTTGAGAGCTGTGACCTTCGTCTGATAGCTATGACCTGAATAGATGAGATATATGAGTTTGGAACCTGTGTGTGAGCTGCCGGTGGAACAAGTTTGTTGCTGCGACCTGAATGGAGGATGAGTTACCTATCATGTAACTCATCTTGTAGTTGGTAACTAGTAGTTGCGACCTGAGCACATTTGACAACACTTCACATGTGATCTTACACCATATCCTGAAAATAAGAACAACTGCGAACTCAATATCGGGTACAAGTATGTAAAGACTGTGGGTGCGCATGCTATGTTGATGTGTTAGATGCATTGAAGCTGCCTACAAATATTGGAGCTGTGCATCAATCATTGGCTTTCACATTGAAGGCTGCGCCAAATTCGATCTGTGTAAAGACTACTTCTGTTGAAGATTGTGAATTTGTTTATCATAAAGTTTTGTGGAGAAGAACAACACCCTTGAGTTGAGCTGTCTGTGTCCAAGAGCTACAACCTGTAGATTTCATTATTGTTTCGATATGATTCCTTTCTACGTGGAGATAAAGACGATTGCTTTTTATTGAATATAGCCTGCAATTTTTTAATATAGCTATCACTGAAAATTTGGCTTTTGTTGCCTTGTAAGGGTGTACTTGAGTGTGAGGATTGTTGTAATATATTATAGTGGAAGAAAAATCTACGGAATCACTTTGACATCTGAAAAATTAAATATTGTAATCTGTAAACAAAGGAGAATAATTTTAAACCTGCTTCCCATATTTTGTTCAAACATTGTGTAAGTTGCAGATTCCAAATTGAAGAAGGTGCATGCAATAGCATCAATTGTTGGTGCTACAATCACCGGAAAAGATACATTTCCAGAATGGTGGAGAAATATCAAAGCTTCGTATGTCTACAATGATTTGTGGGACAACATCTGCAAAGGAAAGACCACTCTCACCGATGAAGGCACCGTCATCAGTTCAGCGCCAAAACCCCCATCATCAGAGAAATATCTTTCTATTTGGCAGTCCAGAGACAAGCCTAAGCATTGGCTATGATTTCTGCCACTGTCAGTGAATAGGTAAGCCAGCATATTCTTCCTGCAAAGACATGTTATGAAGCCTTAAAAACTCTAAATTATATGTATGATTCGCACTCTGAAATGGAAGTCATTCAATTAATGTTAAAATTGTTCAATCTTGAAGTAAAAGAGAATGACCCCATGATGGTCGCATCTGAAATAAAATCCATCATGCACAAGATTCAAGCTTCTGGTATGAAACCAGAACTTCCACTTGCAGCATTTGTAAAATCTCTTTATCCCACTCACTCAAACTACCTTGAATCCTTGGAAGCAAGAAAAAAGTTCAAAGATATCACCTTTGAAGTTATGGTAGAAAAGATTGCAAATAGAGAGAAATCTTTTGGGAAAAAGACAAGTGAAAGTACTACAGAATCTCTTTGCTTTGCTTAGAATGCAAACAACAAGCATAAAGACTCTTTTAGGGGAGATAGCAGCAAAAGAGGCAGAGGAAGAATAAATTTCAGAGGAAGAGGAGGAAGAAACAACTCAAGCAAAAGATCATATGTAAAGTGCACACGCTGCGGAAAGAATGGACATGAAGCAGATCAGTGTTGGGAATCTTGGGACTCCATCAAAGGTAGACAAAATAAAGAAGATAAGAATAAAAACCAAGAGGGTGGTAAAACCACTGATTCTGCTCATTGTATTTTTGCACATTGCAATCTTGGAATTAATGAAATGACTTCTCTTTCAGCTTACAAATATTTTTAGTTGCTTGATACTGGTGCAACATCTCATATGACTTTTAGAAAATATTTCTTTGTAGAACTGAATGAAATTGCAATAGATCAATCTAGCCTCAAACCACAGGGAATTGGCTCAATCAATCTAAAGTTGCCTGGATTCCCTGATTTCATATTAAAGAATGTTCTCTATCTTCCTCAGTTGCAGAGAAGCTTGATGTCCTTGGTGCATATTCCACAGCAAGGCCACTCCATCCACATGTTTGATGGGATTGTGGAGATAATAAAATCCTATGACAACAAGTTTGTCATGACTGGTTATGAAGATGGAAAACTATTAAAGTTGAGAGGCTCTTTTGCAAGAATTCAAAACTTTGCCTATATCTCTCAACATGAAGAAGGTAGTATGTCATCCAGATTATTATGGCATGCTAGATTTGGTCATCTTAATTATAATAGTCTTAGATTGCTAAGAAAGAATGGTGTATTTGGTTTTCCCAGCATGCCTAAGCACAGGAACAAGTGTGATGCATGCATACTAGGAAAACATAGTAAGTAGCCAT
The DNA here is from genome assembly GCA_027924585.1 of Larix kaempferi. Taxonomy (NCBI): domain Eukaryota; kingdom Viridiplantae; phylum Streptophyta; class Pinopsida; order Pinales; family Pinaceae; genus Larix; species Larix kaempferi. The sequence continues at coordinate 520,775 of BSBM01001232.1, forward strand.
TTCCAGAGTCAAAATTCAGAGCATGTAGAAAGTTAGAACTGGTTCATTGTGACTTATGTGGCCCCATGCCTATTCCTTCTGCAAATGGTAATAGGTACATTATGACATTTGTTGATGATCACAGTAGAATGTGTTGGGTGTATTTTTTTAATACAACATTAGAAGCATTCCAAACTTTCAAGAAGTTTCATGCATTGATAGAAAATCAAGCACAAGTATGTATTGGTACATTCAAATAGGATAATGGTAAATAATATACATCTAAGGCATTTGAAGACTATCTTTCCAAACATGGAATTACACATCAATCTATAGTTCCCTACAATCCCCAACAAAATGGTGTAGCAGAAAGGATGAATAAAACCTTAATGAATACAACACGATCAATGATGTTTTCAAGAATGTGAAGCTAATGTTTTGGGGTGATGCAGTCCTATGTGCATCATATTTGAGAAATATAAGTCTCATGTTCTAGAAGATAAGACTCCACTTGAAATATGGTTTGGCCATCTTCCTTCGTTAGACATCTCAAAATTTTTGGTTCCACCTGCTATGCCTTAATACCAAAGGAGAAAATAAACAAGTTTGGTGCTAGAAGTAGAAGAATTATTTTCTTGGGGTACTCAGAAACATCCAAGGAATATCATCTTTATGATGAGGTAAGCAAAAAGTTTGTTATTTCCAGAGATGTCATTTTTCTTGAAACTAATAAAAATGACAAGTCTATTGAAAGACAACTTGATCATCTGGAGAGGTTTGCTCATATAAAGACATATTATGAATGCGATAATGAAATTCCACATATTGAAGGGGGGGTCCCTATATTGGATCAATCCATGGAATTTCCATTTGAAGCAACACCAACAACCCCTCATGAAGAGGATGATGAAGAAGAACTTCCTGCCACTTCAACTGAACAAGAAACTCAACTGGATGATGTAATCGAAAGGATTGAAAGATTGAATCTAGAAGAGAAGAATGCACCACCAGCTAATCAACCTGGACCATCAAGGAAGATTCTGAAATGTCCCACAAAGATACTTGAAAATTTCCATGCAGATGAAGTAAGAAAGACGGGAACAAGAAGCTCAAATAGACAAGAAGATGGAGGAAATGCAGAGAACTTAGGTGATGACATGGATGTCTCACTTGATTATGAATTGAATTTTTCTATTAACGTTGAACCAACTTCCTTTGAAGAGGCTACTACTCGTGATGAGTTGAAAGAAGCCATACATAATGAGTATGATGCACTCATAAGGAATGGAACTTGGAAGCTATTTGATCCTCCAGTTGGAACCAAACCAATTGGAAGCAAGTGGGTCTACAAGAAAAAATACAAATCAGATGGCTCACTTGACAAACATAAAGCAAGGCTCGGGGCAAAAGGCTATGCACATAAAGAAGGAATTGACTATGAAGAAATGTTATCTCCCACAACAAAATGGGGCACCATCCGCACTATACTTTCATTAGATGTACAAAATGGTTGGAAAGTTCATTAGATGGATGTAAAGACTGCATTCTTGAATGGAGACTTGAAAGAAAATGTCTTCATGTCTCAACCCGAAGTTTTTGTTGTGAAGGGACAAGAACACAAGGTATGCAAACTTTTCAAGTCCTTATATGGACTGAAATAAGCACCTCGAGCATGGTATGAAAAGATAACCGAGCATCTTCTAAATATGAATTTCAAACATTACATTCTTGATGACACAACGCTATTTGTAAAGAAATTTGGAAGATATGTTGTGTTTCTTGTAGTATATGTGGATGATATTTTGATGACAGGAACAATGAAAGTTATATAGCATCAATAAAGAAAGACTTAAGGAAAGGCTTTGAAATAACTGATCTGGAACATCTTCACTATTACTTAGGAATTGAAGTGACTCAACATCCTAAGTACATTTTCATTGCTTAGAAAAATTATATTAGAGAACTGTTGAACAAATTTGGGATGACAAATTGCAATCCACTCTCAACTCCAATGGAACAAAAAATAAAGCTCACATCAAGTGAAGGACATTGGTTTGCAGCAAAGAGAGTTCTAAGATACTTGAAAGGGACTCAAGAATTTGGACTCATATATTCTAAGGTGGATGACTTCAAACTTATTGGGTACTCCGATTCAGATTTCGATGGTGACAAAGAAACAAAGGTATCCACTTCTGGATACACGATGAGTCTTGGATCAGCAGTTGTCTCCTGGAGATCACGCAAACAATTAGTTCCAGCAGATTCAACAACAGAGGCAGAATATGTAGCAGTTGCAGAAGAAACCAAAGAGATTGTGTGGCTCATGAAGATACTTGAATATTTGCAAGAGAAACAAGAAAAATCCACTCCACTTTTGATTGACAACACTTCTACAATCAATTTGGCCAAGAATCCTAGATTCCATGATTGAACCAAACATATCAACACAAAGTATCATCTGATTCGACATCGTGTAGAGGCCAAGACAGTTCATTTACGCCATTGTTCCACTAATGATCAAACTGTGGATATCTTCACCAAAGCACTTGGACGAGAAAAGTTTGAAAGATTTAGAACCATGCTCAGTCTTACAAAATCTCCTTGGGATTAAGGGGGGAATGTTGGAAGCTTAATACTCGGATTATAGCTCCACATACTATGTAAATATGTAAATAAATAAGATGAATACGAATAGATGTAGGAAGACAAAGAGTCTTTAACGGACCATTTGGAAGCTAAAAACCAAAGGTCAGAAAACATTGTATATATTCAATGCTTGGTAAATGAAATAGATATCCGGGAGTTATTACCTGTTAGTATATTTGATATGATAGATAAATTAAAGTTGGCACATGTGGACCATGCAGATAAGACAAGAGATAAAGATAAGATGTGATCAGATAAGAGAGAAATCAATTTTCTCACTTCAATATTGATAAAATTTCAGTTAAATAAGAGAGAACTCAAATTGTTAAACTTCAGTGCTATTAACAAGAAAGACTTCAGTTATTTAAAGGAGAAATTGAATTGTTCACTTCAGTGATGTTTTCAAGAAGGACTTCAGTTAAAAGAGTTAACTAAGTGATTAATAAAAAATATATAGTTAACTAAAGTGTTTTGCATGTCAAACACTTAAGTTGAACTAAAAGACATCACTTGAGTTAGCCACCTAACTAAGTGATATAGCATCCAGATGAAGAGCAGTTCATCTTGAAGTCTTAATATAAAAATAGAAGCCAAAGCATGAGAAGTATGGTATATATATGTTATGCAGGATTGATGAATTTAGTGTGAGAGCAAATTCTCTTCTATCTTGAAGGCAATTCACATTCATTGTGCATGTGACCAAAATCAACGAATTGATTTTGTGCAAGCTATTATTCTGAGTTCTATTCTTCCATCTTCTCTCTTGCTCTGTGATTGCACTAGGGTTGCTTGGTATTTCTCTCTGATAATGCACTAGGGGTGCTTGATGTAATCTGCTCATTGTAAAGACATTCTCTACTATCTATCAATATTCTAAGGAAGATTTTGTTGGGGTTTTCTCCCTCAAGTACTAGAGGGTTTCCCCAGGGTAAATACTGTGTATCATGTGAATGCTTATAATTGTTGGTTATTTATTTGATTTCAAGTACTACTATAATTCCGCATTAAGAGAAACACAAAATTAACACCTCAAAGTCATCTTCACCCCGAAGAATGGAGGAGATGGGAATACAATATTGTATAAAAATTGTTCCAAAAAGGCACAAGCTTAATCAAAATTTATTAATTTGGATGTTGTTGTTATATGTGGTTTCTACTACGATCGAATGCCTATTAAATGAGGGATTGTGATTAAAGAAATAAAATCTTGGTTGAATAGGTAGTGGATGCTACTCTTCTAGGATCTATAGAAGTTTTTTTTGTAGCCACATCTACACAAAATTATAAATATTCAAAGCAATATGTTTCAATCGATCCTAAAAACAAGTAATTATTTTAATGCTTGGCCAAATGTTATGTTAGTGTGGTTCATTTAAACCAAATAACACACATTTTCCTATATGGAAACCTTTTTTATTTTGATGCAAGTCAATATTAAAGTCTTGATGCATATTCCTAATTTTTCAATCAACATCCCATATGTGAGATAATGCCTTAGTTGTTTCCATCTATGTTATATTTCCTTCTTAAGCCACTCCCTTTTCTGTGCTCACAATTTTGCTTCTATTTTTCTTTCCCGATTGAGCTGAGTGCCCAAGCATTCCAACTCCTTGCATCAACTATTGTGTTTCTAAATTGTTTAGTTCATGAATTAGGGCTTGTGTAACTTTCAATTTGTTGCAAGCATCATGATGCATAGTAAGAGGGCCAATTATTGAATATTCTGATAACTGATGTGACCATAACTCCTATATATTGTAATTGATATTTAATATGCTCAAAATTCTCATATTCAATGTTTAGAATAGCTCCAATATGATAATCTTTTAGTTTATTATTTTTTTATAGTGGATCATTTTGTTGATTGATCAAATCTATTGCCAAATGTTTAAGGTAATTGACTAGGTATTCTACTATGTTCACCTAGGAAACCCCAAATGATTTCTCTACTTTTTCTTTACACAAATACCATGTTGCTTTCTCTTTTGATTTCCTCTATTTTAACTTTCTAATTGATTCAATCCATCTCTTATTTTTTTCTTTGATGATTGTTTTGTATCTCTCTTGTATTTATGTATCTAAAATGTATATGGGATCAAATGTGACTACTACTTTACTTGCTTATTCCTCTTTCACTCTAAAGGTTATAAATATTTTATCCTTAGTCGACTTTTGTTTATCCTCCTTCTTATCTTCTTGAAATTATTACTTTTTGGATTTTGAATGTTTTTGTTCTTGGATCAATTTCGATTACTTAGTTTGTTCATATAATGTTGTTTTTTGCTAATTTTTTGTTGTTTCCTATGGGGATCCTTATAGAAATCCAATTGTTGTCTTGTCATGATAAACCTGTTCAATACTAGGATCATTCATGTCAACCTATTATTGTTGATTTCTTGTCACCCACTTGCATCTCCAATTTCTTAATTCTCAGTACCTGCATTTTCTTGTACTATTTGAGTGGTCTTAGTCATACTTGGCTCTTTAGTGAAGTCGATTGTGTTCAAAGTCAGTTTTGTCTTAGTTGGTTCATTTATGCCTTGGTTACCTTCGATTGATTCTCCCGTTTTTGTGTTTGTCAACTTTTTTATAAAAATCTTGGCTATTTTAGGGTTCTTTTTTTGCTAGACTTTGCTAGTTCCTTGGCTTGTTCAACTACTTTTTATTGACGACGTTTTATTTTTTCCATGAAGTTACTTCTCAACCTTTTTTTATGGATTCAATTATTATCTGCTTCACATGCTCCAATGTTTCATTAAAATATTTTCCAATGTTGGATTATCGGATATGCTTCATTTTCCTCCTTTTCTCTCTTTTCATTTTAATTCATCCTTCATCCCATGTCATCAAGACCCTCTTTGCAATCTACAACAGTTTCCTTTTTAGTCTCAGTTGCTCAAAATATAGATTTTTCAACTCTCCAATAATGACATCAAGGTTGTATTTGGTCAACCCACTATTAGTTTGGACAGTGGATTGATCCATCTTTCCTTGTTGACTTCTTTGTGGTTAAGTTTGGCACAGTTATTTTCTTCATTGGTTGTTTTGACAAAGTTGCTTCTGCTAGAAAAAATGGTATGATAAAAGCTACTAATGTATTTTCTTATTCTAGTTCTCCATTAGTTAATAGTGTAATCACTTCTTGAGAAGTCAACCATGCTACTATTGACACAAAATATACTATAAATGACTATCTATATAGCTCACTAAATATCTAATCTATGGTTAGATAATAGTTTATCTCCTTCAATTCTCCTCTAACTCCATGAAAATACCATAATTTTGTGAAGTTGATCCCTAGCTAAATGTGTGCGACTGGGGGAAATGTTTTCCAAATAGTATAAATAACTCTCTAATGGATGCAAACAACTTTAAGATTCTTCAACCACTCACAAAACATGTGTTGAGGAATGTACTCGATTGTTGTTCCCTTCCAAGATGATGCAAAACATTGATAGTTCCACATAATTGGCAAATTGCGCAAGGTGACAAAGGTTCTACAATTAAACATGTTTTCTCCATAGCAAGATATTTAAGCAAAGATGGGTATCTAATAACCTTGTTGGTTTCTTGACACTCTTTATAGTCCTCAAAACATTGGCCACATACTTTGACTAGTTATATACTTTTTCTTCTTCAATTTCTCCAAAAATGGATTCTAGAATATTTAAAACAATATTTAAGCGACTTGACTAGAGATGGAAAAGAAAATAGTGAAAATAATGCATGTCCACATAACCTATTCTTCTTAGCCTAAATTTAGAAATCCTTTGGGTTTTTAGCATTGGTCACTCCTATGAATTTCTCAATCTAGTCAATGGGCTTATTCATTTTAGGAATGCTTGAACCCAAAACTAGAAGTCTTGTTATCCTTATAGAAATTTGTGCATTTATTTCAACTGTTTCATCAAGCCATATCTTCCCATTGTGGTACCGATTGATAATAAACTTAGCATCTTCTTCCTTTGAACATTCAAACCCTGTAATTTGTGGAGCACCCAACTATGACTAATTTTCACGTTATCTAGTTGGATGGTCTCATCTCTCCATTTTCCTCCTATCATTATCCATTTCTTTTAATTTTTCTATTATTTGTTCTATTCAATCTCATCCATATTTGGATCTCTAATGCATTGCATCCTAGCTTCCATCTTTGTTATTGGTTGTTTGTCGAATCACCTTTTAGATTATGGCTCTACTTTTCTTGATATGGTGTTTACAATTGATGGTGGAATTGCACACCTCATATTTGGTCCCATGTCTTCAACTTCTCAACTAACTAGGTGTGGTCTTCTACTTAACTAACGTATGTTCTCAAAATTTTAACCCTTTTCTTTACAGATTACTTTACTTGATTGTTTTTTTCACCCTCGACTTCATATTTATAATCAAGTTATCACTTGTGATGAATCGGTTGCTCATGCAAGTGTCAATTCAGTGGTACAATTCATTAATAACATGCATTAACTCTAGTTCATATGGTCAACGTCTATTTCCTTCTTACCTGGCCAATCTTCCTTCAACCTTTTCATTTATTTCCATTCCTTCTATCTGTCAAAATATTTATTTATTTCAATTATTCTATTGATAATAAACTTAGCATCTTCTTCCTTTGAACATTCAAACCTTGCAATATGAGGAGCACCCAAATATGATTGGATTTTCATGTTATCTAGTTGGATGGTCTCATTTCTCCATTTTCCTCCTATCATTATCCATTTCTTGTATTTTGTATAGTATTTGTTCTAATTGATCTCATCCATATTTGGATCTCTATTGTAGTGCATCCTAGCTTCCAGCTTTGTTATTGGTTGTTTATCGAATCACCTTTTAGATTATGACTCCACTTTTATTGATATGGTTTTTACAATTGATGGTGGAATTGCACACTTCATATATGGTCCCATGTCTTCAAATTCTCAACTAACTAGGTGCAGTGTCTTCTACTTGACTAACTTATGTTCTCAAAATTTCTACCCTTTTCTTTATATATTACTTTACTTGATTGTTTCTTTCACCCTAGAACTCATATTTATAATCAAGTTATCACTAATGATGAATTGGTTGCTCGTGAATTTTCAATTCATCAATACAATTCATTAATAACATGCTTTAACTCTAATTCATATGGTCGATGTCTATTTCCTTCTTTCCCATTTTCCTTCAACCTTTTCATCGATTTTCCATTCCTTCTATCTATCATAATATTTATTTATTTCAATTATTATATTGTGTCATTTCCATATTTACGTGCTACTTTGTTCTTAAATTGGGATCTGACCATTTCCTTGTTAGTGTTGATTTCAATTTGCCTACATATTATTCTTTTTCTCTATTGAATTAGTAACTTCCTTCCCTTTACTCGAGTTTTGTTTGTATATATTATGTCAATACATGCTCGTCGACTTGCTTATGTGTTCAAAAACTTATCTTTATGTGGTTGATCCCATTCAACTGTAATTATTTTTGCAATGTTCTACTATTGCTAGTCATAGTGAATAAGGTTCAATGATTAAACAACCATTTTGATAACAATTGTTCAATTCACTTTCTCTAACCTTTTTTTTTTTAAAGGATTTTCCCATCAAAACTCTAATTTTTGGACAAGTCTCCACCTAATGGTTCCACAAGAGTTTCACCATTGAGCTTCTTTTCTCTTTGTTTTTTCCTTTTTCCTTTTCTGAGGATTAAGGATGGTACCTCTTGAGTTTGACACCATTATCTGTTTTTTTCAACAACTTGTCTTTGGGTGTTTTACATCGTACAAACCTAGGTCACATAAATTCTAAGCCAATTCATTTCAAATTTTATTATCTTTCCCTTGATTTTGATATCATATAGGGGCATTAAGTCTCTAGTCCCAAAAAATTTCTTGGGTACCTATCACGCAAAGCTTTCCACTGTTGTTTCTAAACTTCCTAATGATGTAGTGCTGTGATTCTTTCTTCCTCTAACTTGTTTAGCCAGTATAGATCATTCCTTGCTTGAGATAATTTAAGTACTCTAGCCACTTTATCTACATATAATCTAAAGTGCAATGAAACTACTACTTCTTGAACATAAACCAATTTAAAGGGAGTTAGTCCAATGAACTTTTTCTAGGCAGTTCCATATTCCCAAAGAATAGAACGTACTTTATCATCTCAATCTAACCTATCCACATTGCACATCTTTCTCGGACCTTTAGATAAAAGTTTATTAAATGATTCAACTACTCCATTGGCTTGATGATGATAAGGGGAGCCTTTTTATGGTATACCAAAAATTATTTCGCAAGTATTTCTATGGTGTTATTAATAAAATGTGTCCCCTAGTCACTTATTAAGTTGATTGGACAACCAAATATGGTTATGATATTTTCATATATAAATTATATTGCAGCTTCTTTGGTGCAATTATCAACTGGTTATGCTTCAATCCACTTTCTAAGATGCTTGACTATTGTAATGATATACTTCTCTCTTGTTCTTTTTCTTCTTTTTGGGATTGGTCCTACAAAATCAATGGCCCAAATCTCAAAAGGGAGAATTAGGTTGATAGATTGTAGAGGAATTTCATCTCTTCTCAGTGGTTTTCCTATCCGCTGACATTTTTCCTTTGTTCTACACTATTTATTCAAGGTAGGCCACTAGAGTCATGCTTGTAAGATCTTTCTAGTTGCATTGTCTACATGGTATTGGCCTCCTACAAGACCAATATGTTCTTCATCAATTATATTCTCCCTCTCATGTTACAAAAAAATACCTTCTAAGTACATCATCAAACCCAATTTTATATAAACCAGTATCAAACACTGTATATGGAGCAACTTTCATGCATATTTCTTTTTTATTTTCTAATAGCTCATGAGGGGAATTCCCTTACTATAGGAATTGCACAAGCTTTACTAGTTATCTAGGGGTCACTTCTACTTTGAATATGTATGGAATAGGTAGGTCATCTTGTATCCCAATCGGTTCTTATATAGTGTCAGTTCTTAACAAACGATCAACACCTACATGGGATCTTCATGGTTTTACCATGACTTCAAATTAAAATTCATGGAACACATGTAGCCATCTGCAAATCCTCCCTCAATGTACTAGTTTGTTGACCAAATACTTCAGTGCTTGATAGTCTATATAAAAGATAAAAGGATTGACTAGTAAATTGTGTCTAAATTTCTATAAAGAAAATATCATTCCCAACCCCTCTCTTTCTATGGTCGAATAATTTCTTTCAGATTTATTAAGTTATCGACTGGAATGAGAGTTTTGGTGGTGGATTCCTTCTTATTTAGTTGTGCCAAGATATCCCTAATTGCTACATTTGATGCATCAACATGTACATGAAATTTCTTATTCCAATGAATAAATCTCAAGATGGGGGATTCAACTAGCTTTCTCTTCAATGTCCCAGAGGATTCATTATAGTCTATGCCTCGAATAAATTCTCCATCATTCTTTACTAAATTCATCTAGATGAAATATTATGTCTAAGTAGTGTATGATAAATTATTTATAATATCTTTTATGGACAATAAAATTATTATATGCTTCAAAATTATGGAAGGATTGACTTCATTAATGGCATATATTGCATCCCATGTCTTTGCACATATGAACTAGTATCTCTGTGGGTCTTTGTCACCTTCATATAAGGGAAGGTTTATAGTATTGAGATCTTACATGTTTTCTATCATTGATTTACTTGATGGTGATCTTCCAGGGATCAACTATTTCAAGCTTTCAACTAACAAATCTTTATTGCTATGTTCTAGATTTTCTTGCTCCTTCTCTTCTTGCAAATCGACATGGAATTCCTGATATTACCCTCAACTATGTTATTCCCTTTTGGTCTTGTTTATTTATCAAATAGGTTGTCACGACTTGCAGTGGAAGGAATTTGGGTTTCTTTAGTGATGAAATTCGACAAGGGGGCACTCCCATGAGATCCTTGATATAGATTAACAAGTCATTGTCTCCTTCAAGAATAATATTTAACAGATTACCTTATACTTGTAGAATTTGAATCCATATCATATTTGTGACTTGACCATCTTCATTTGGTCAACTCCAAATTGATTTTAGACAAAGTTCAGTATGCAAACGGTGTGGAAGGACTTAATTTATAATGAGACTTTGTCTTCTTGTGTGTGGTGTTCTTATTGTCGCATGTACTGACTCGTCAACCTCCATACTTAAACATTATTTGTCAACAATAGGGATCTCATGATAACCTCTAAACTTTCCAAAATCTCATCAAAAAAAATAATTGTTGCAGTTACTTCCACTTCCACATTTGGTCAGTGTTTGCACCTCAAATCAAATAGGGTTAGAATTCCATTGACCTGATGCATTAGTGGATCTACAGCCTTAGGAACCACCATAGTTGCTTCCTCTTCCACACCTAGTTGGTTTTCAAAACTCAACTTACATAGGGTTAGCATCCTATTGACCTAGCAATTTGATATTCCTTCTTCCCTTCTTGATGGATAAGGGTCCATGGCTTCTCTAAACTCAAATTTTCTTCATTGTTCTTTGTTTCCTTCAAGTTTTTGCAAGTCAACCAAGGAGTTAAAGTCTTTCTTCTCTTTTTTATTTTATTTGTTTCTTCATACAATGAGTATTCTCTACCTCTCAGAAGTTTCTTTCTTATTTTTGTTCCTTAGCATGCTTGCTTCTTCCACTAGTATCTTCCTCTTAGTGCGAGTCGACTAGGGTTTCATCTTTATAAATACATCTCATGACTAGACACCCCCCATCATCGACCCTAAATCTAAACTTGGTCGATGATAATGAAACAATCATTCATTTTCGTAAGAAGTTTTCTCACTCTACTTCTTTTTCCAATTGGTACAAATCAGTGTTCTTGATGGAGATCTTGCTACAATGATGTGTCCAACTCGTTTGTAGATGAGGAACTTGTGCAGTAAATTTGGTAAGTAACATAAGAATGTGTCATGCATGTTATTGAAGAATCTCCTCTTATTGTCATCGAGGGTGCTCCTCAATTGCTTGTTCATCACAAAATCCATTGGTAATCTTGCTTACCCGTTCATACAAGTTTGATTTCCCCCCATAAGCAACTTTAACATCAAGTTTTCATTCTATGTTAAGTTGTTCATGTGCTAAATATTTCAATTAGCTTCTCTATATCCACAAGTATTGATTCTAAGAACTTCTCGCGGGTTTCTATAAAATAATTGTGCCCCAGCTTATGTAAGATTCATTCAGTTCCTTCTAGTGTAGTTCTTCATATTGTTTTCCAATTTTCTCCTTGACCAATCACTTATCTCCTTCTCACTCGACATCTTCTATACAAGGTCTATGTCCCTGGTTCATACTACTAGCAACAAAACCATGTTGTAATCTAATGGATTGCGAATTTATTCTAATCACCAATAGTGCAACATTAAATCATAACATAAAAGCAATAATATACAAAACATAAACATGTAGGAGGAGAAAGAGATAGAGAGAAATAACTATAGGACCAACAATAAGTAGTATTTATTGGCAAATATCTCTAATTGTTTACAATACCAAATTCTTGTCTATTTATATTGTTTACAAGATGGAGGTAGTTACATTTTCCATAACTTCCTTGGTCGATCGACTAACCCAAGTTCCTAGTCGACTACACTTTATGCTTTCGATCAACTAATTCAATTACATTATTTAGTCAACTAGAGACTAGATTCCTACAACTATATGTTTTGTTTTACTTACTTTGGTGTAATTTGAAGTTATCATTCTTAAGGTCTTCCCTATGCATTTGCATTGTTTCAAGAATTGGCTAACCATGTGCCTCCTTGTCAATATGTTGAGCATTGAAACTTAGGAGATTATAGTTTTACCATTTTGGAGAGCAAAGATCTCAAGTACATAATTTATAGGATTTTAATGCATTAGGTATGAGACTCATATCTCCTCCTTTTCATGAAGCTAGGTTGTATATTGACATTGTATCAAACAAATTACACAACATCAATGAATTTTTTATTTCTCTTAAATAGTTAAGTTCATATATTTGGGAGATGTCTAAACATTCGACGATTTGGATCGGATGGCCATTTTTAGCCGGAATTTGGCTTTTTTTATTTTATTTTGCAAAATTGGAATTTAGCTGTGTTTTATCGGGATTTTGATGGTAGAAATGGATTCAGCACCCTCAAAAACCTGTGGGGCACCCAAAATTCTAGAATTTGACATCTGTAACCTAGATTTTGAAAAATTATGGTCGGATTTTTTCAAAACCATGCCCAATAAATTCATCTATTCCTACTGAAATCATCGAATTTTTAGACTACACACATATATTTGTGTTCTTATGTTTTACTTTTCCTTTATTTACATGTGATGTTCTCATTATGTTATTTCTTCTTAGATTCAAATGATGGTGTGATACAATAGTAAATCATTTAGATATATGCATATATGCTAATGTGAGCTTTCCGTCTCAAAATTAATTGGTAAATTTTGCCTATTTCTTGCATTTTCCCTTTATTTTTTCAGCATATTTTCTTATTTTCCAATGTTATGAACACTTATCTTTTCAATCTTACAACAAAACTCATAAGGGCATTTTTGTAGAAACAATTTCGACTTGCAAGTCAAAGTCCTCACAATACCCAGGAAGTGTTTAATTCACAAAATCTCTACATTGAGTTATGAGCTTTAGGGAGTACCACCCATTAAAAAAGAGGATATCTCTTAGATCTACTCCCCTATTGTGTATGGAGCAATTTTAGCATAGGGTTACCAATCGAACCCCACCAGTGGATTGGTTTACTAGTGTACAAACAAAAACTTAATCTACCCTTTTCTCAAACAAACAAAATCCTAACCTACCCATTTCCCAAACGAACAAATATCCAAGTGAAAATCAATCTAAGAATTGGGAATTTACGAGGGAGAAACAAAAGAACTTGGAATAGCTCCCAATAATATCTTCAAATGGTTGGTAGTAGTGTCGCAAGGCAAAAGGAGAAGAAGGATTTCACAATCACAATGGTTTTCCAAAACAACCTGCACATATACTATGAAAGCAAATCATTTCTTCCTTTGATAATAGTATATGTCGTGACTCCTATTTACTTGAAAAAGAGAAAGACATCCTAAATCTATTAACCATTCAAAAGAAAATAAACTTATGCATATAAATAACATGAATTATCATAATGCAATAAATTTGGAAAATAAAGAAAGATATTTCATTTATAAGAAAAGATTACAATAAAGATCATTACCTTGTGTGTATGATGAAGTGGCATGGCAGTCTCCAAATGTTTGGGCTCTACCCTCTCTTGTTTTTCTAAGGACACTTCTTTGCAATATGAACATAATGTGGACACTCACTATATAATCCAAAAGCATTACATTAGCACTCATGCCAAAGATGTGATCATCTACATGCTAAGCATGTATCCTAAGATCATTTTTTCTTGGATAAAAAAAGGATTGTGCTCCTTTTGTCTCAATATGAGTACTATTGTGTGTATTTCAAAGATAAACTCGTGAAAGGTGATAAAATCAATAATAGCAATAGTTTTCAAAGTTTCAAGCTAATTTCAAGATTTTGCATGTTAGTTAGCCCACTTGGTGATTCTTCAAAGGTTAAAACTCATTGTCGCAAGGTGACAAAATTGATGTGTCAACACCATTTGATGACATTTTTAAGTTACTCAAAATGTTGAAGCTAATAATTTTCAGAATGCCCAAAAAACTTGTCAATGGGTCCTACGCACTTTAGCCTCTCCATGCAGGCATCATTTATTAAGCACTAAGTGAACTATAAATGGGTCTCACATGGTACTTGCCCATGTGGTCCACCTCCTCGTAACCTCCAATTTCCTATCAATAACAAACATTTGCATCGTTAACACGTTCCACACTTACTTATCACAATCACATGACAAGTATGTCAAACCCTTTACCATATAATATGGATATCAAAATAAACATAAGTTAAGCAATTGCTTAATTTTTATGTTTTTATAATGATAATGTTAAATAAATTGATATCTAATATTCTATGCTTTAATATATTTTGTGGAAGAAGACTAAACATTCTATAGCATTTTTTTATCTTTTTCAATTTGCCGTCACTAGAATCCAACTATTCAATCTTTACCAAAAATATGCAATTTTGGATGGGTGAAATCATTGTTTTTAATGTAAAAATGATCAACGCTCTCAAACACCCCTACAACAACTAAATTGTGCAATGTTAACATCTAATATATGCAAATTCTATCAATCAAAAATGATTCTTGCTAAATTTCAAGATAAAAATATCAATTTCCCTGCCTATTATTTTAAAGGACTAAAAAATTAATCTATAAAAAATTTAAACTACAACTAGATTATATTTGTATATATTAAAATAAAGTTGAATTTTGAACATTAAATACTTAAGATAATAAATTACTAACATAAATTTTCTCAATTATTCAATTAAATACTTGTATATATTAAAATAAAGTTGAATTTTGAACATTAAATACTTAAGATAATAAATTACTAACATAAATTTTCTCAATTGAATTTTCTAATTGCACCGAGTGAAACTAGGTGCTCTACAGCCTAGTATGGGGGAGATCTTCTAATGTCATGTACCGTTACATCTAATAAAACGTAAAAATGTAACGTTACATCTAATAAAACGTAAAAAGTGATGTGTGTAAAAATAAATAAAAAGAAGTAAGTAAAGTAAAGTAAAGTAAAAAGAAGCAAGTAAAGTAAAGTAAAAAGAAGCAAGTAACGTAAAGTAAAGTAAAAAGAAGTAACATAAAGTAAATGAAGTTTGGGGAGATGTTGTAACGTTTGTGATGTAATGTTTGTTACTAACAAAATTATTAAAAAAATTCTTGTCCACTCATAAAAAAAAAAATCGACTTTGGTTCATAAAATAAAATATTATGAAAAGTAATTAAAAAATAGATGTTCGTTTATAAAATAAAAACTTAAAACTTAAACAGGATCTATCAATCAAGAGATCAAATTTCTTGAGTTTAAATTTTAAAAAAGAAATACATCTCAAGAAATTGGATCCCTCTCGGTGCTTGATAAATACAGATTTAAAATGGATCTATGCTGGTATTTTTAATAATTATAATATACTTCGAAACTTCCCCAATGATCATCATATTCAAATGTCAAAATAAAATTTCAATCACAAAATAATTGATCCATTTTGGCAATCCATTATTTACTGTAGTATCGTACTTTATAACACCATAAATAAATATTAGAAAATTGAATATTTACCATTTAAGAAGAACTCCTTCATAGTCGATAATTCCTTATTATTACATCAATTATGACACTTAACTTTGACTAGAATTCCTTCATAGTCAGATAATTCCTTGTGATAAGATACAGATTACAGAGATTAGGCCCACTTAACTTTCACTAGAAAATTGATTTCTTACAATCTAAGAAGAATTCCTTCATAGTCAGATAATTTCTTGTGATAAGAGACACAGATTACAGACATCATGCCCACTTAACTTTGACTCTTTCCCAAGGAAGTTACAGCTCACCTTATTTTTCTCACTAATATTTTATTCGTACTACGTAAGGGACTCCTCGTAAGATATAGTCCAGATAATTCCTTATAATAGGTGAGAGTGGTTAGGCCCCACTAACTTTGACCCTTTCCCAAGGCAATTACAGTTAGCCTTATTTATTTCTCACCAATATTTTATTCTTACTAAGGGTGACCAAAAGTCTATCCATCATGACCTGGACCACATGGAATTGATTCCATGAATAAAGCCAGTGATGCTTCTTCTGGACAATGACTTAACCCACCAATAGAAAGGTCAGGCAGTTGCCTGAATAGACAGAAAGAAACTTTTCCAACGCTTATGAACTGTGTAACGGTATTAATATACATCTCTAGTTATGTATTGTAGTGAGGATATACCTAACTATCATTGAAATGGATTAGCTAAATTTCCAAATTCTAGCAGAGATCTTTTCAACTATGTTTGGTCATGGTTCAGAATATTCATGATCATGAGTAGTAATTATCTAACTAACAAATCAAAGTGAAAGCCAGCATGCTTTTTTGGCAAGAAAAAGTGGTTGTGGATGCCTTTCCTTTCCCTCGAAGGCCATTCACATATATCTCTTCCTAAAGTTAGGGAGCATTTCCCACTTTGAGTCATTAACACATCTCTTTCATCCAGTTTGGCAAGAAAAAGTGGTTCTGCATCCCTTTCCTTTCACCTGAAGACATTTATTAAGTTAGGAAGATTTTCCCAAAGTTAGGAGACGATGGAGGGAAAAATTTTGTAAAGTTAGGGAAGCATTTCCCACTTTAAGCCATTCCCGCATATCTCTTCGTATCTCTTCACAAAATTAGGGAAGAATTTTCCTCTACAATTTGGAGAGGAAAGTAGATCTACATCACTTTCCTTTCATCGGAAGATATTTAGTTCTGCATCCCTTCACCTGAAGACAGCTATAAAGTTGGGGAAGATTTGCCCAAATCCATTTATAAAGTTAGGGAAGATTTGCCCAAATCTTGAGTTAGGAGACTGTGGAGGGAAGATTTTCCAATATTATCATGGAATGGTAAAGGATTGAGATCTAAAATTATAATAAATTTGAGAAGAGAAATATTAATGTGAAACAAAATCTTAATATATAAATAATTTACAATGTTAACATTTATAAGTCCAAGGTAATATGGAATCAATCTTATACAAATAAAGTAAAACGCCATGCTCTAAATTCTATATTTCCTTTGCAATCTTCCAAGCTGTATGACTTGGCAGGGTCACAAACCATTCATTGTTGCTTTACAAGTTATCTACTTCTTTAGCATGCATCTAAATTCCATATTTGCTTTGCAATCTTCCAAGCCATGTCTAACATGGCAAGGTCACAAAATATTCAATTTTGGTTGGGCCAAGCTGTATAACTTGGCAGGGTCACAAACTATTCATTGTTGCTTTACAAGTTATTTTACTTCTTTAGCATGCATCTAAATTCCATATTTGCTTTGCAATCTTCCAAGCCATGTCTAACATGGCAAGGTCACAAAATATTCAATTTTGGTTGGGCCAAGCTGTATAACTTGGCAGGGTCACAAACTATTCATTGTTGCTTTACAAGTTATCTACTTCTTTAGCATGCATCTAAATTCCATATTTGCTTTGCAATCTTCCAAGCCATGTCTAACATGGCAAGGTCACAAAATATTCAATTTTGGTTTAAAAGTTATGTACTTGCTGTAACATGCATCACATCAAGAGTTTGGTGTATACAAGTTGTTCACATCAGTACCATGCATCACATCAAGACTTATTTGGTGGATATGTACCAACTTGTTCACATCAAGACTATTTTTGGTGCATTTGATGTAGGTGTACCAGTAATTCATCGAGAGAGTCAATCTCAGAATGAAACAACTTTTAGGCATCCACATTTTGCTTTTCTGATTAGGTATGCAAATTTAAGGGGATGAACATATAACCTCTCTAAACACACATTTGGATGTGAAATTTATATGTCGAAAGCAATTTTCAAAAGGTCCTAGTTGCTAATAATCAAATATCAATATGGTGAGATGCCCCTAAAAGGCATTGGATATAACAAAGGTTCAAGAGATTACAAGACCCTACTGCTAATCAACTCCTGCACATAAGCAAGAGAATCATAGGTGCTATCAAATATATGTTGCTCCTCGAAAGATAAAAAATAGCTCAATTTCAGGCATTAAATATACTATTTACCCATCCATATTGCATAGAAAATGCATCTTCATGAAATGATAAATAATAGCTCAATGTCAGTCATTATATAGAGGGTACTATTTACTCATCTATATTGCTAGAAAATGCCTCTGAGACTTGCAGAGAATCCCGACTTTAGAATCAAATATCTTGGTCATTGATACCAAATGAGAAGAATATATAAGGCCTGCAAATTGCATTCTAACATCGGCTTCTAACCATTTACTTTTAATAATTGAACTTCTGAGTTAGAATATTGATTATCTTCTTGAAAGTGTCATTTATTTGTTTTACTTTTAAAGTTTTCACCACTGCAAGGTTTTCTTTCAATAAACTATTGCAAATCAGCAGGTCAGCAAATATGATATCATTAACATTATGAAAGGAAAATTTGACGTGTGCTTTTCCTTTCTCAATCAGTGTCTCCCTTTGATTGAAAAAAGTAAGTTTATCGTTTGCTCATAAATTTTAGATTCAATTACCACCCTCCAGTAGAAGAGAATGGGACCAATTCAGATTGGACACAGCCATCCATCTTAAGTGCTCCTCCAACCATCAGAGAAATGATCCCCTTCAAAGAATTTGCAGATGTAAACAAGTATGATATAAATTAAAAAACGTTCTGCACCCCTATTGAGAAAGAAAATTGCATTTTCACTCTCCACTAGAAAGGCAGGATCTTTGTATGTCTTTAATAACAGTAGAAGAAGGTTGATAAGACTTCAGCTCCATGGGATTGATTTGCACTCTGAATTGAATTTTGAAATATGAAGAATATTGATGTTTTGGCAAAGATTTACCACAGAAATAGCAACTATATTTCATAATTTAACAACCTCAAAAAGCTCATTTAGTAAGATTCTTTCTGCAGTCATGATTAACCAGAGACCGGACCAATTACAGGTCAAGTAGCCATCATCAATGAAATAATGATGGAATACTGCTCCTGCAATTGAGTTTACAGACTGAATTTCCTTCCATTATTTTCAGGCATCCAGCAGAAGTACATATAAGGCCGATGCCAGAAAATAGTTTAGTCGATGATTCCTCACAAATTCACTATCCCTCTTTGATCAATGTGGATCAGAAGAAATGCCAGAGACCACTAACATGATGAAAAATTAATGTGACTGCCACATACACACAACTCTAATAGTTGTAATGATTAAATAATAAATACATACCCATTACAATTTCAGCTCAAAGTTCACTTTGGCATAATAAATTCCATAACCAAACACAATATTTGAACCAGTTACTTGTAGAAAAGCTCCCAATATCAGTCAAAAAGCAAAAAAAATGATTGAAACAATTGACAAATAGTCTATGTCGCATGAGTACCGCTCCCGGCCCTGAGGAAGGGCGTACCCGGCATCCCGGCGTTCTGGCGTACCTGGGAACTTTGGAGCTGGTAAAAAACGCTCCAAAAGTGGCGGGAGCTTCCTTGGATCAGAAGAAATGCCAGAGACCACTAACATGATGAAAAATTAATGTGACTGCCACATATACACAACTCTAATAGTTGTAATGATTAAATAATAAATACATACCCATTACAATTTTAGCTCAAAGTTCACTTTGGCATAATAAATCCATAACCAAACACAATATTTGAACCAGTTACTTGTAGAAAAGCTCCCAATATCAGTCAAAAAGCAAAAAAAAATGATTGAGACAATTGACAAATATAAAATATTACTGTTTCATCATTCATGTCTGGCAAAAGCTAAAAGCACAGTTACAAATCTTGCTAGTTTTACGTGACCTATACTCTGCCAGGGAAGATGGATATCGTGTTCCCTTCAAAACACCAAAGTGTTTAACCCCTCTGAAATCTAAAAACCATGTATCATGAGATAAGATGCTTATAGACATATGGACAATTAGGCAAAACACATGTCATGGACGAGATGAAATTAGAAAGATATGGCAAGAATCATTGAGCTCTTCCTTAAAGATGGAAAGACAAGAAGAGAGCACTCAAAGCTTTCTGAATATAACAGACAAGGTTACACCCTATCAAACAAGTATGAAAGCACCAGAAAATCCCGTGCATTCATATAAATTGACCACCTAACAAAAGCTCTAAACAGATAGTTAGGAGAAACTCAACTAAAAAATGTAACATATTCCCATCTCCATCTTCACTCACATAAATCCAATCCTCATACTGGGATGTGAAAGTAACAAATCTGAGAAGAACACAACCACAATACTGGTACTAACAAGGACTCAGTGATCATACTCACGTGACACTAAGAAATCCAAGCATAGGATAAAGTCCAATTATGCTGCATACAAAGCCTTGTAACTGATCATATGCAAATTTTACTGACAAATTCAACCCTTTCATAAACATATCTTGGTATCTTTTCCTAAAGTCCTACCCCAAACCCAACCAGTCTTGACCTCTCATCGTGAACCTTACCATTTACAATAGCATACCCTCGACTTCATCAACATCAAACAATAATTGCAGCAGTCTGAAATCTGGGCAGAAAGCTAAATGGGTAGAAGACCGATTATGTTGCATGGAACTGATTGCCAACAAATTTCAACCCTGAGAATAAATCCCACCGTCCCTCCAACAAGATGTTGAACTCAAATTTTACACCCCAAGCCCAATCTGCCGATAAGCAGCCCTTCTAGCTTAGAGGACTAACTCAATAAGACTTGTAGTAGGAAACACTGTAAAACAGACATATACAAACCCATGGACCAAGGATTGAAATTTACAAAAGCCTCTATAGTTTGTTAATCATCATCATAATAGCTGTGGACAATACCAGAAGGTCCCGGGGTTTCCCAAACATCAAAGACATCTTCTTCATTGTGAAGCACAAAGAGCCGATCCCCACCGACAGCAATATCAGAAATTGAACCCCCATTCAATTTCCTAAGCCTGGAGGTCAAAACCCAATCTGGGCTACAGAAAACATAAACGCTATCATTCTTGGAAGAGAAGAGCTGATTACCTTGTGCAGCAAGCTTAGAATAGCACCTCTCCTCGCCCTCATTCATCTTCCCGGGCCGGTTGCGGTGAGACCACCGAACAGCCCGGTTAGTGCTCCTCATATCAATAAACCCCAAGTTGTCATATTGGTTCACCACACATACAGTACCACAGGCCTCCATGGCAACTGTGTCCAAAACCACCTTATCATCCCCGGCAATCCGGGGAACCTCCGAATCTGTCCAGGACCAGACGACTTTCCTCTCCCGGAAATCCAGAAGGCCTATGAAGCTATCGTCGCAGAGCGGGTAGAGCGTGGCGGCGAGAAGCAGGCGGTTTTCCGGTAGCCACTGCAGCTTCCCTGCGTCGCCCAGCAGCCAGCCCCCGGCATCCTGGTAGAAGAAATCGACCTGGCGACCCGAGGTCTGGTCCCAGACTCCAATGCCGTACTCTGTGCTGCGACCACGGCAGCTGGCGTACACGTGTCCGTCCCCGCTGGCGAGTGCCCCGGCCGTGAAGTTCTTTGGCTGGTTGTCATGGGACACCTGGAACTTAAACTGGGGCTTCCCTGTCCGTGTATTGAAGACCGCCATGCCCCCGCCGCCCCGGTCGACGCGCTCGCAAGTGCATATGACCAGGCGCTGAGGGCTCACGAAGCCCACGTCATTGACGACCTGGTAATCCAGAGTCAGGGGCGGCAGCTCCTCCAGAGTCCAGTCGTAGACATGTACCATGCTGCCATGGGCAACGCAGCAACCCCCATCAGGCGACGCCCGGATCGCTGTAGCGTCGCCCGTTGCACGCCCGCTGATGGATGCCGCGAGCTCCATTCGATTGCCGTCCATTCTTCCCCATTTTGCCCCGCGGAGGCGGTCCATAATACCGTAGTACAGAGCCTCCCTGTAGAGCGCCCGCTCCGACATCCCCAGCGGAACATGGAGCTCCCCGGTGCGCAGCAGGTCCAGAAGAACAGAGAAATAGGAGGGATTTCTGTCTATGAAGATCTCCTCGTCGTCGTTGTCGTTGGCCGGTGTCGTGGTCTGCCAGTCATCGTGGATGAGGGCCGAGAGCATCGAGTCGCGCCCCGCATTCGCCAGCGTTGTTCTGCTCGTCACGAAGCACTTGCCACCGACGTTCAATTTCACCCTGTCCCGCGACGACTTCATCACGATTCCTCTTCAGCCTGCTCCAGATCCCGATTTGAATCTGGCAGCGCCAGCAAGCGGACGATTTGATGGAGGGGAATTTGAATCTGCAATGAGGGGAATTTCGATTTCTTCGGATTTAAAGATAAAAGAGGATTAGGGGAATTTCGGTCCGGATCACGGCGCTTGACAGACGTATTGCAACAGGAAAACAGAGAGATCCAAGCAATGCGGATATAAAGAAAATAGAATCGATGGAAGCTTAGCATTCTCTGACGAGAGATCCGAAGACACAGCCGTACATGGTGGCGGAGGAAACCGCCTGTGAATGGGGGGATTTACAATTCCAAATTGCCTTGACTCTTCGACCGTCGACGCCCATAAAAGGCTTGCACATGCCCTTTTATTAATGCTTGCGATTGCGTCAGACCGCGTCAAACGACCGTTTAGTTCATTACGGATTTTTCCCCGAGCGGTGGAGAAATCTAAACTGTTTTTGAAGTTTAATCAGAGGAGCAATCTGTGTCTAGAATTCACCGGAATCTGGTGATGTAAAAAGTCAAATGATTTTTCTTTAAATAATTTAATTTTTAAATCAGTTCTCTAACAATTATATGATTTGGCAAGGAGTAGTTAGTCTTTTTGTCTGAATTTGGTAATTTTTTTTTGGTTAAATTCAAATTTGGAAATATTTAAATTGTATTTTGAATGCATAAATGGATTAAACACCTTCAAATATCCTTATAAGACTCATGCAATTTCTACAATTTTTTTTAACATAAAAAGAGTACAATTATATATATTTGAAACGTTGTGCACAACCATACATTACAAAAAGAGATGAATTTTTTCAACTTTAAGTAGCAAACAGTAGTGCCTATCTTGACGATGAAGTTCGAGTTCTGATGCGTTCTATACTTTTCCATAGTAGAAGTGGAATAAACCCTTACAAATTGAGAATTTAACAGAGTGCAGAAAAACATTCAAAAACTATAGCAAAAAGGAGGAACCTGTAGAGAAAAGGAGAAACTAGCCATAGTTTTGTTGTTGCACAGAGGCAGCATCAGTGATTTCTTGATTCACAATGGGAGCTTCCTGAAAATGGCTGCATTGAGTCTTGTTGGTTAAGTTTGAGACCTCTTCCTTGATTATATCAACCTTGCCCATTAACTCAAAGAGGTTTCTCTCTAGATCGTCGATTCTAGAATCTTGACAGGAGAGCTGAGTGGAATTGTACCTGACTTCGGAGACGATTTCATTATTCTGCTTGATGCTGGTGCAGATTGCTTCATAAGCTCTGCGGAGATGGAGCTTGGCGTCTTTGATGGTGAGATTTAGGGCCGCAAGAGCAGCCTTCACGCCATCCATGGAGCTGCAGAGGGGAACGAGATGGAGGGATGAAACAGGGGAATCACCAGAGGGATAAGGGTCACAGTCCAGGGGCTCGAGAATGGAGAGGTAGTTGAACGCAGACGGGAGCTGAGGAGTGGGATGAGAGCAAGCCATTGTCGAGGTAAATGCCCGAGGGAGGAGGGGCGTAGTTAAGGCTTGCTCGCTTGAGCTGACAGAGGGAGGGCAGGCCATGTGACGGGCATGGGGGGAGGGTTAGGGGATAAACAAAAACCCAACCTTATCATTGTTATAAAGAACTTGACCTATATCCAAGGTGACTCCCTTATTGGCAGCGTCATCAGCAATAGAGTTGTTCCCTCTGAGAATTTGAAAGTAGAGAGTATCTTTAGGGAGGGTGAGAGAGCTAATTCTTCTTTGAATTTTGTGGCTTTTTTATCCTTTTGTTTTAGTCTCAGATCTCATTCTTTGAATAACATGCCTCGAGTCGCCAAAGACCTTAAGTTTGCCGACGTTGAGGGTTGCAACAATTTCCAAGGAGTGGAGTAGTGCTAGCCATTTTGCTTCATTGTTTGTTTTCTTTCCTAGTCCCCATGAAAAGGAAGTGACTTTGTTTCCTCCAGGATCAAAGATGATCCCACCTGCACCTACTAAAAACGTAGAATATTTAAACTACTCCTTTTTAAAAATTTATGCTGAATTTTTTCAAAATTGTCAACCTTAAAATGATAAGAACTCAACTTTTATATGATTAAGAAGTATTTCAAAAACATAAGTACTATAAGCCCGATGAACTAACTCAAATAGTTGAATGCTATAAATTGTGAACCTCGAAATTCAATTAAAAAAAAAACATAAATACTATATAACTATTTCAATTAGGTAAATTGTTTAATAATTAATTTACTTTAATTCAATTATATATATGAAATAATTTTAAATTTATTATTAAAAAAATTATTTTACAAATATTTTCATTAATTTGATATAAACATTAAACATACTTAAAATTGCACCATAATTCAAGTTGAATATTTTTAAATTTTTCTAAATTTCAAATCCACCCATTATTTTTAAACTTTTTATTATTATATCATTAATTTTTTACAATCGAAAAGTAATAATACAGAGATTAAAAAAATAATAAGTGGCTTTTGGATCTCAAACGGAAATTCAATTTATTTTTTAGTTTTCTCTATTTGAAAGAAGATTTTTATAATGTTGTTTGAAATTCAGAGTCCGGCTTCTTTGCCGTAACCAACGGTTCTCGTGTTGAGCGCTTTTTTGTTTTGTTTTTCAAAGATGTCTGTTGGACAGCAATTAGGTATGCAACAACCTTAGTCCTGTTTTGAATTTACCAAAGCGGTTTTGTTGGGATTTAATTTAAAAGGAAATATTCGGATATGACTATGTATAGGAAATTAGGTAATTATTATCATAAAAATTTAGAAAGTTGTCATAATTAGTGATAATTAATAATTATTTTTTATAAAAATAAATTATATTAAAAATGTTAAGTATCTTTTTCTTCTAACAATATCTTTATTCATACCTACCACATAGAAGGAAGGAATTGATTGGAAGCCTTGCTTATCCACTTGATAATCATTAAAGCTTTCTACATGGAGTGGAGGGGTTGTTCAAGAAGTGAGTTGCACTTTAGCATGAGTAGAATATCAATGCCATTCATTTCTTGAATTTTGGATTTTGGAGTGGTATCAACTTTACCATGAGTAGAATATCAATGCAATTCATTTGTGGAATTTTGGGTTATGGAGTGGTATTGTTATTGTGTTTTTTAATTAATTGGTTAAGTATTTATATGGAGAGGAAGGAAGCTAAATGTGTGATCATTATTTTCGGGGACAATTTTTTTTATGGGAATTAGTTAAAAAAGAAAAATTGAATTCAACTTTTTTCACAAGTTATCATTTTTTTTAGTGTATAACTATATTTACCTCTTTCAAAAATCTCAAGGCATTCAAATTTAGCACTTAAATCATGCAAATTTGTCAGTTGTTATTTGGATTCCCAAAACTCATTGAGTAGGAAAAAAAGAAAAAAAAGGGTGGTGAAAATATTGTTTGAAGAAAGAGGAAGATTGCGTTGGTTGTTTTATCTCCTGGACGTTTCGAGCCTCAAAGTAAGGCTCATCATTTGTTTAGACTACCCTATATGGAGAGAAGTTAGATGGTTTCTTATAATAAATCAAATATTTGTAAATTATTTTAATAAAAAAATAAGTATAAAGTTAAATAAAATATTTTAATAAAAAATAAGTATAAAATATTTTAATTATAACATAAAGATTGAATAAATCTTTTCATAATGTATAATCTCAAAATTAAAAGTAATACACTTTATCTTATTCTTCTTTTTGAAGTTGGTATTTCCCATATCGTTATGACTAGGTATTTAATGTACAAGTACATGATTAATAACATGGGAAACTAGAGACTTCATAAAATTGCTTAAAATCCAATCAGGGCAACTATGACTCAAGAGAGGCTGGTATAAATATGCCATGGATTTTGTTAAAACATTGGGGGATTAACGAAAATGTCACTTTGCAAGATATCAATAACATTAAAAATATTATCACATCTAAGTTTAAAGAGAAAATGTGGGGCAAGAAAGAATTAGAGGTTAAGAGAAAATTAAGATAATATAAGGAGGTCATTAACCCTAATATGGAAGATCAAAATTATCTCTGTGTTAACTAGTTCATAGAAGAAAACTAATATAGTCAAGATAAGAATGAACTCTCATGAGCTTCACAGTGAAACATGATGCTAGACAATTCCTAAAACGTTGTGGGTGGAAAAAACTTGCCATCTTTGTGAGACTACGAGCAATGAGGATGAAAGTCACTTTCTCTTAGAATATCGTGCGTACACCCACATCAGATCGCAGTTTCATAATCTTTGTTACAATCCGAACTTCCCTAATCTTCTAACATGTCAAAACTATGGCGACCTAGGAATGCTTCTTTCTAAGTTTTTTGAGCATCGAAATACAATTTTACAGTAATCCAATTAATCATCTTAAGGTCGGTCTGATAGACCGGAGTTGGTCTCAATGGACATTAACTTCCATCAAAATCATAATAGTTTTTTAATTTTAAAAAATTTATTTTTATATATTAATAATTTATTTTTAATAGATTATAAATTAAATAAATATATAATAATATAAAAGTTCTAAGAAAGACTTGATATAAAGATATTAAACATGAGTTAAAATGTTATGGAATAAAAATAAAGTTATTTTGTGTATGATATTGTTGTTATTAAGTCAATTCATGTTAGCTTATTCGGTTAAGGTGTGTGTCTTGTCAACAAGGCGCCCTGAGTTCAATTCCCCTTAGGGGTGACTTAGTTGAGAGGCGACACCCCAAAACCCAGTCAAGTTGAGGCCGGTGCAGTCCAGGCTAGGTGCGATCCCAGGGTGATTTTGACGGCTTAGATGCCCCTGAGTCATGGTTTCTCAGACCACGGGCCACTCCTGCAAGCCAGGGAGATTGCAAACAAAAAAAAGACATTGTTGTTATTAAAATATTATCATAAAGAGAAATTGTAATGCTATAATGAATTAGAGGATAAAAGAAAATTAAGATATTATAAAGACGTTATCAACATGTTTCTTGATATTCATTTGAATCAAAGAAACAAAAAACTTTACATCATCAATCACCATACATGCATACTGCAGTAGGGGTCATTCATACAATACCAGTCCTAGTGCTCTGTCATATAGACAAAAGCAATGTTCACATCTCATGGATCTCATGACAAAATTGACCTATGTCAATACAATCTTAATATGCCATTTAATACATCTTGTAGCTGCATATATAGAAAACCTCCATAAAAGCATCCAATTATTAATTATTAATTGAAGAAATGAATAGTGTATTCAAAAGAAAGAGTACCTTCTAGGTACTCAGCCACATGTAATTGGCTCACAAAGCGTTCAATAGCAAGCTTGGAAAGTTCATTTGCAATGATATTGTGTTCCCTATAAACATGATTGATGGCACTATCCAAAAATGAAGAAATAAGCGATATGATGTATTGTGTCCACTATATCAAGGATAACACCAACAAGTTTGATATGCCATTAGCCCAATTTACTATAACTTTAGAGTCACGATAGACATGCATGGAGTCAATACCAATAAGAGAGGAAAATTGTAATGACCCACACAGAGCCAGTAGTTCGACTCTAGAGTTGGTACCCTGACCACAATTCATCCAAAGCTTGAAGTGGTAGTCCTCATTAATCCTTAAAACATTTCCACATGCACTTTCCTAGTTGTGCAACCCCATCAAATAAACCTAAAATAGTTTGGTCAACAATGAGAAGTACAAATAACGGCCTATTTTTCTTATCAACCCTAATTTATAATATAAAATGTATCAACATATCAACCCTAATTTATAATATAAAATATATCAACATTAATAAAATAACAATAAAATTTCATAACCTAGTAAATTAATTAAAGTTGTTGATTAATGTGAATTGCAAACATAAGCTCATCTAGTCCATCCTTGGACTAACGCTATTATAAATATTATAAGTCTCCCTCAATATCTCCATCAAATCATATTATCAAAATTGCAAGCAAATAAGTTACCCTTATTACAATACCAACCTTTCGAATCTTTTTAATGGTAAAGATTTGAAAAAAAAAACTTCTCATCAAATTTTAACGTATAAAATTAAACAAATAATTTCTTGCACTTTTATTTTATTTTATATTATTTTTCCTACCCTTCCTTTTTTCAAACTTTAATTAGAACTCCCCTTTCATCTATTTTGTCATGATACCGTCGTTCATATTAAAATTAGAATTATGCTAAATGACAAATAGAGTTGGAAAGTCATATCCTCATGATTGATCATTTACTTTAGTTTCAAGTAGTTATCATGGATATAGAAAATGCAAAATAATTAAGTGCATTTCGATTTTAAATTGCTTAACATGTAATTAAATGAATTTAGATTTAAATTGCAAAATAATTAAGTGGATTTCAATTTTAAATTGCTTAACATGTAATTAAATGAATTTAGATTTAAATGTAAGTGTAATTGATATTTTATGTATTAAATTTTCATAAAAAGTAAGTAGTGAAAATGTTGTAGGGAAATGTTCTTTTATTTAAATAAAAAAAACTCAATACATCACTTTTATATTTATATTTAGTTATGTAATTTTAAAATTTTATTATTATTATTATTATTTCTCTCTTTTTATTCCAATTTATTAAAATTCATTATATTATTTGTTCTCATTTAAACCTAAACTTTTAGTCTATCTTGTTATCATTAGTTTTTCCACAAAAAAAAATTATAATTTTATTCCTTTCAAATTAAAATTATATCAGATAGATGCTTTAAAAACATTCAAGTAAACAAAACTACCTTGACATGCCCAAATAAGAGACAATAGAGTGACACACATTATATCGTGTTTTTCTTCATATCCCAAAATAGACTTGGTGTAAGATATATCCATCTAACCACCATGTATCTTGTCTGTATATATAACTACGCTAAGGGACCAAAAGGACCCTTATATTACATATCGTAAAAAAGAGGAATGGAAGTATTTGAGATTGCGCCAGAAAGTAGCCATGTTATTGAGCTTAATACCTATAGAAAAGAAGCATGTTAAAATTTAGATTTTGCAACTCCAAACTAGTCCCTCTGAGGAAAGTGAAGAGATTCCTTAGACAAAGCATCTACCTCCATGCTCCATCCTTGGAAAATGTGATTGAAAGATAAGTAATGAAAGTATTTTTTAGATTAATTGTCTCATCCAAAAGAGGTTGTAAATAGAAGTTCCTCATCATATATTCCTCCTTTATCCATTCAATTACCAACATCTAATCACCAAAGACCCAAAGAAAAGATTGCCCATATTTGGATACCAATGTAAGAATTAGTCTTAAAATCCATAGCTCCACTACATTATTAAAACCTTATCTAATCTGTACTTTGAAATTAATAGAGTGAGTCTCCAAGATATGTAACATCCCACCATCACCGCCTATTTGAGCTTCGCCTTGGGAGGCTCCATCAAAATAGGCCTAAGCCCTACTTTTTTCAATAGTCTCTTCCTTAATCACTCTCGGAGTTTTAACAGTTCTTTATTGCTTAAAAGAACTCATTATATTGATTCCATGTACTATTACAGGCAAAGGATGTACCATTTTGTCATCATATATTAATGAAATTATGGCCAACCAAATTCCCCATGCCATAATAAGTGGTAGAGCTCTAAAAAAAATTGTTCCCACGTGATCACACCACTTCTTCAGTCCCTCTTAGATGGAATCCCCAGTCCATATACCTACTAGACTAATGATACATGTTACCTTGGCCTATAACTGTTGAGTGTATGGATAACTCATGATCAAGTGAAATTTTGTCTCCGCTTGATTCTTACAAAGCATGCACCTCCCTTAATCCATTACAGGACTTGACTAGAACCATCGACTAGGGCATAATCCTACTTGATTCCTTGGTCGAGTCTCATTCATATCAACTCAGTTGATCCATCGACTTAATCAACTTTTTGGATCAGATGTTCATTGACTCACGCAATCTTTTGTAAGATTCATCCATCATACATGCCCTGCGACATTTGATGACTCAAACACATGTCAAAAAAGTGATAAGGTAGCGGGACAATGCCATCGGCATGGCAACAATGTCTCTTCATATTCTTCTAGTCTATAGATGGAAAGAAAGTAATTGGTCTCCTCAATCAAGTTGTAACTACTTCTTTGTATCTGAAATGCGGCGGGTAGGCACCCAAGTGTCCCTCATATTTGTATATATGAATGTAAGCCCAAATATAAAAGGGTTCCTTGTTCTTGATTGCACTAAGACGGTTTCCAAAATAGAAGGCTCGATTGGTTCCTTACGGTTCCTTCATTCGACCTACATTCATGTAAACAAGTCTTTCGACTCAGTACACCTTGATATAGTGTTGGATTATAGACTTAAGAGACCAACGTCCCACAGACGGCTGCTCAATACAACTGGATTTTTTAACCCTTGGGGTTTTTCTGTTATCAATTCTTGTCTTTCATTTTCATGTGATTAGTATTGTCTATTGCTTTCAGTGATTTTGGTTTGGTTATTACTTACATTAGTTTTCTCAAACAGTCTAGTATTATTCGTGTCTGCCATAATAGAGCTTGATTCATTCAATCAACTATGTTGTATTCCTGTTGACTCCCTAGGTGACACAGATCATTGGTATCAGAGCACTCTAGTATGCTCTAGCCTTTCTTCAAAACTACTTGCATAGTTAGCAAACTTATCCATGTTCAGACATGCTCTAAGACCCATCTATTTAACTTGTATCTACCTTCAACCTCTGAGTATTTATCTGCTAGATACCCTAGAGTAAAGATGGCAAGTGAAACATAGGAATAAACTCCTCATAGTGAAACTTAACAACTCATAGAGCAAACATTCACTCAACAACAAACTGAAATGTATGAGCATTTTTTTACTTACCAGTTCATTGGGATCGACTTCGGTTAAAAACCCAATGAAATTTTCCTTCGACAGGGTTACCCCCTTCAATGTACAAATGAACTTGAACATACCAAATTTGGAAGGAAATATTGATGTAGAATATGTAGATAAATGGATACAACAATTAGAGTTCTATTTCTCTGTTAATCAAATTTTTGAGTCTCATAAAGTTGCCATTGCATCTCTGAAGATGTCGACTTTCTGTACATTGCTGGTGGGAAAATATTTAGACTGAACAGGAAGAAGAAGGTCACCCCATCAACACATGGCCGAAATTTGTTGAACATGTAAGGGCATAATTTTATCCACCCAAGTACATAGAACAATAGTATAAGAAATGGTAGTAGTTAAGGCAATGGAAAGATCATACTGTACAGAGTTATACTGATGAATTCCAACGACTAACGGCTCAATTTGGTGTTAGGAAGAAGAAAAGTTGCTTGTTTTGAAGTATAGCTGTGGATTAGCTCCTTATATACAACTGGAGATGGAATTCCTCACTATTTCCACTCTCGCATAAGCATTCCATTACGCCATCAAGCTTGAGCGGAAATTGAAGGAGAAAGGATGGTTCTCGACCAAATTGACAAGTTGACCTTTCGAAAAGAAACCTCAGTCAACTATTGACTCTGACAAGTCAAAATGGTCTACTTAGACTACTTCACAGAAGCAATATCATGGTAAGAATCCCTCCAAGAAAGACAAGGGAAAACAAAGCAAACAACCTCCTGCAAGGAAATGGTGTGATTACCACAATTCATCTTGGCATGATGCATCTGAATGCAAAGCTTGGAAGACATTATCGATGCATATGTCTACCTCTGACTTAGGATCAACCAACAAAGCTATTGTAGAATCAAATCCAAACTCCTCGAATCTATTGGCATTGACTTCGACATCCCTCACGAACTCAACCATAATCAATGGGGAGGAAAGAGAATGACTATTCCATACATAAGTATGGGTATAGAATAACCAGTTGCATCTGATTGTGGACAATGGTAGTCAAAAGAAATTTGTCTTTGAAGACATTGTGAAGAAATTGGGTCTTCTCACTACTCCACATCCGCAACCTTCCAATATCAATTGGATCAAGGATGGACAAGAACTCGGGATGACTTGATAGTGCAAAATATCCTACTTCATCAAGCATTTTCGAGATGAGGTGCTATGTCATATAGCACCACTCTTAGTAGCTGATGTACTATTTGGGAAACCCTATGTATGGGATAAACATGGAAATTATTATCCCAAACCACAAAAAGTGATTATCAAAATCCAAAATCAATGGTATGGCATTCTTGAACTTCGACTCACGCCGAAAGTCGAAATGGTTTAAGCAAAATAAGCAAAAAAGTTGATCAACCATGCTAAAAATTCATATTGTTGATGACCAAACCTCAGCATTCCAAGAGGATCACAACAATTAGTTGACTCTCCATTGACCACAACTCTTGATAGCAACAACAAGTTGATAGAGTACTTGAAGAATACAAAGATGTGTTCAAAGATATAGCTAGAGGTGGCCACTACATTGTTAGGTAAAACACTCCATTGATATTCTTCCTAGTTCTTCATTACTCAATGCACCTGTTTACAAAAGGTATGTTTTAGAGAATGAAGAAATGTGTAGACAAATTCAAAACTTTATTGACAAAGGGCATATTCGAACCATCTCCTCTCCTTGTGGAAGTCTAGTCATTATAGACCCTAATAAAGATGGGACATGGCATATGTGCATTGACTATTGGGATCCCAATAACTAGATTTCAATAAATAATCAGTATCCTCTTCATTGAATAGATGATTTACTTGATTATTTGAAAGATGTCAAATTATTTACCAAACTCAACCTCAAGTCGGGATATCATCAAATTCCCAAATATTCCTCAGATGTATGGAAGACTACTTTCAAAACCAAGGAAGGCTCTTTTGAATGGTTAGTCATGCCTTTTGGTTTAACTAATGCACTTGCAAATTTTATGAGATATATGGATGATGTTCTTAGAACTTTTTCAGGAAAATGTGTAATTGTTTATCTAGTAGATCACAGGATGAGCATTTGTAGTAGCTTCAACAAGTACTTAACACTCTCATAAATAACCAAATCTACTTGAACATGGATAATTTCTCTTTTGTAATGAAGAGTATCAAATATTTTGGTTGTGTTATCGAATTAGCATGCATTCCAGTCAACTAAGAAAAGATACAAATCATCACATAATGGCCTTCTCCAATAAACATTCATGAACTAAGGAGTTTCCTTGGCTTAGCAAATTTATATTGTAGGTTTGTGTTTGGATTCAACCACATATCTTGGACAATGAATTGGTTGACTAATGGAGGTGGAAAGATATTTTTCAAATGGACAACAACACAACAACAAGCTTTTGAAAAACTTAAGAATAAGCTTTGTACAACTACAGTGCTCATGTTACTTGATTTGCATCAACGTTTGAAATCGAGTTTGACACATCAGACTATGCCATGGGCACTATGATTGCTCAATCAGGTCATCTGGTGGAATTACATTAAGAAAAGTTCAGTGATATTGTTCGCAAGTATTCGACTTATGAAAGGGAGCTGTATGCCATTGTACAAGCACTTAAGAAAAGGAGACACTACATTCTAGGAAAAGAAATGGCCATTCATATGGATCATAAGTCTCTATAGTTCACTCCATCTTAGTATAATTTATATATGATGAGACAACTCAAGTGGATTAGCTACCTACAACAATTTCAGTTGGTAATTAAGGATCGGAAAGGAAACGCCAGTGCAACAGTTGATTGCCTTACCTGATCACCAATAACTTCACTTCTTACAATGCTAAGTAAGCATGGTTATGAAACCATTACTTGGCCTCGAATTTATGAAGAAGACATTGAATTCTCCTCAGTGTATCGACAACTCCATACAGTTAGTCAATTTCTCTCGACCACCACTTGAAGGACAATTTGCTTTAGAAGCTCGAACAACTTTGTGTACCTTTAGCTGAGCATAGACAAAAGCTCATTTGGGATGCACACTACATCAAAACAACAAGACATTTTGGAGTGGAAAAGACTCTCACAGTACTCCAAAAGTACTTCGGCCTTCACTCCAGATGGATGTAAACAAGTACATCAAGTCATGCATGGTTTGTGCCATCGCCAAACCACTGAATTGGCGACGGGGTTTGTATACACCCTCTCCTATTCCAAGTTGACCATGCGAATCAATTTCTTTGGACTACTTGACTGGATATTCTATCACTAAACACCAACATCATCAAATCATGGTAGTAGTTGAAAGATTCTCTAAACTGGCTATCCTCATTCCTTGCAAGAAGACTATGAACAAAACAACAATCTACTCAACTCTTCTTCAAGTATGTTTGGAAACACTATGGCTTAATGACTACAATCATATCTGACAGAGATTCTATATTTGTCGGCACTTTTTGGAAAACACTCTAATAGCATCTCGACATGACTATCTATGTCAATCGTGTTCCATCCTCAGACCGATGGACAAACCAAAGTTTTGAATCACATGGTGGTATAGTTGCTTTGCATGTACAACCACACGCATCACATAATATGGGATGAAATTCTCGTGTACATCTGACATAGATACAATCGAGCACATCACAGTTCAACATGAAAGAGTTTGTTTCAAGTCTTTTTATGGATTTCATCCCTCGACGCCTATCGACTTAGTCATTCGACCGACTAGTTTGATTAACACAGACCATGAATAGTGAAAAGTCAACAAATCACTCAAGTTTAAGGATAGGGTTTGTGACCAAGTCCCAATATGACAAGCATAATATTACTCATTCATTAAAAATTAGGGATCATGTCTGGTTTCATCTCAAGAAAGAAAGATTCAGTGGCCCACATTGGAATTTGAATCCTTTACGATATGGTCCTTACACCATTCTTGAGAAAATTGGGAAAAATAATTATAAGATCAACATTCCACCATACCTGGTTTGCATCTAGTATTCAATGTGGACTTGCTTTGACTGTATTTTCCACCACTATTGGAACATATCGACTTACATCCAATACATACAAACGAAATCCATATAGATGTTCAAGAGCTTCTTATTGTCGACACCATTTTCGGACAGCAATCATGCCACACAAGGATGCAAACAATTCCCTTGCTTCAGGTGGCTAAAGAAGGACGACTCCCAACTCAAGGGAAGTGATATTCTCTCACCGAATCAGAGCACAAGTTTCCTCATGTGCTTAGGCAGGAAATGGGGACCATTGCCACTTAAGGGGGAATATTTGGTCCATTCTAGGACTCAGTTGGCGCCATCGACTAGTTCCTAGACCCAAACAACTCCTTGGTTATATCTCAGTCAGATCGACTCAGTCAAACCTATAGATTAGTCAATGCATCGACTCAGTTGACTCTACGGATCAATCGATCCATCGAATCAGTCGAATCTATGGATCAGTCGATCCATCGAATCACACAATATTATGTAAGATTCATCCATCATACATGCCTTGTGGCATTCGATGACTCAAAAGCATGTTAGCCGACATTCTAAATAGTCAAAGGAACTGAGACAACAACATCGATGTGGCAGCAATGTCTCTTCATCTTCTTCTATCCGACAAATGGAAAGAAAATGGTTTGTCTCCTCAATCAAGTTGTACATACTTCTTTGTAACTAAAATGCAGCAGGTAGGCACCCAAACATCCCTCAGATTTGTATATATGCATGTAAGCCTGAATATGAAAGGGTTCCTTGTTCTTGATTTCACTAAGACAACTTCTGAAGAGAAGGATCAATTGGTTCCCTATGATTCCTGCATTTGACCTCTGTTCATGTAAACAAGTATTTCGACTCAATACACCTTGATATAGGGTTGAATTATAGACTTAAGAGACTAACATCCCACATACAACTACTTAATACAACTAAATTTTTCATCCTTGGGGTTTCTTCATTATCAATTTTTGTCTTGCATTTTCATGTGATTGGTATTGTGTATTGATTTTAGTCATTATGTTTAGTTATTACTTACATTTTTTTTCTTAATCAGTCTCGTATTATTTGCTTCCACTATAATAGAGCTTGATTCATTTAGTCAACTCGATTGTCCTGCTGTTGTCTCCCTGGGTGACATGGATCATCCCTAGATTTACAAATCTTTTGAAGAATGTCCCAAGTTGGGACTTTATTATTAAGAATCATCCACATGAATATTCAAGCTTTAGAAGAAATTCAAAACACCATATCTCCTTCCACCACCATTTCAATGGTTCTAGGGAATCCTGCTCAATTAAAGACCTATAACCTATTTTGTTGAAATATCCAAAACAAAATCCGACGCAATTGGGATCTAACCTAATGAATCTTGGACAATTATTTTCAATTCTTAATCTTATATCAGAAGTCATTGATTTAGTTAGTATAGGTTGGTTGCTCAAGGGCTAGATGTCCCTACAGTTTTTTCTTGGGATCAATACCTTCCTTTGGTGTGTAAAACCTTTGTGATCAATATTTCATTTTTTTTACAATGGAATAAATCACAGAAAACCCTTCTGGTATTTCCCCATGATTGATGGATGTTAAACAAGGTAAATCATCAAGTTCGATTACACATCCTAACCCTGAGGGGATGAAGATAATCAAACTTGTGACCTCCTGTGATTGTGAGGGGATAGATATCACATCTGGCTCAAGACCACTTGAGCTAACCCTTGAGGCTAACATTATCATTAGTTATATATATGTTCTATTACATTAATTTATTTTATTAATGAATTGTTTTTTGAAGTTTTTATTATCTTATCTTATCATCATCATCTCATATGTGTGTGTGTGTATGTGTGTGTGTGCACAAGAGACATAAGTGATGTGTGTGTGATTTTAGTATTCTATTTTTTACTGAAATGTTCACTCAAAAAGCAAAGATAAACCAAAAACAATTATTCTATTTATTTATATGAATTAATCTCATTAAATTGTACTATTTTAGTGATGAAATAAATGTTCACTCAAAATGCAACAATAAACCAAAAAGAAATATTTATTTCCTCTGTATGTTCATTGATATGATTATTCTAAAATTATTCTCCACATTCCTCTACCTACTCCCACTTTCCCTCTTTATAAATAACACAAAATTATAATTTTTTGGATTCGGATTTGATAAACAAGGTGAATTGCATGTATGATAAACAATTTCCATGAACTCCAAGGACAATAGAAAGCATTTATATTGCTACAAAATATTTGCGATACAATGGGATTTGAAAATGTTGTACTTATTTAAAACATTATTACCTATTATGAGCCCTAATGTTGAAGATGAATAGCACACGATATCTTCATTGAGAGTGTGCCAGAAAAGCTCCAATACTTTATTAAGTCCAAAACCATTAAGGTAGGGTACAACATCGTACAATAATATTTTTATGAAAGGATAAATACCTATTCACATGACCCTCAAGGGGGAAACCTCTAAATTAGAAATGCTCCAATAGAGTGATCATCCTTGACATCTTATAAGGATGAATTCATCCTTATCTTATTTAGTGTTACCTCAGAAAACCCTAACCCTAACTACTAGTGGCCCTTACATTAATGGCCAAGCTATATTACATTTATTGATGATAACTACCCAATGAGTCTTATTTAACAATAAAAAAATGGACTTAGTACACATTACATTATGTTTACCATACCTATTTTATCATTAACTCTAATGGGCCCTTAGGCCCTTATTACATCACTAGGGGAGGACATCACTATTGCATCCCCCTTCAAAAAATGTTGCCTTGAATGCATGTACCTATAATGTACATCCATATGCTAGGGTCCCATGAGCAGGCATTTCCCACCACACTAAGAATGAATTTGTCCAATAAATGTGTACATAATCCCAAGCCCCAAGTATCATTGTTTCCTTCAAAGTTGTGAATGAAGTAGTCAAAGAAGTGTGTCCATAAGCTTGGGTCCCATGTACTATTGCACATTATAGCTCCCTATCAATGACACATGAAACCAATGAATGGTTGTGTTCTTTGCTCAAGATGGTCACCAAGGTCAATAGATCCAAATATCCACCCACCCAAATATTAAGACCATCTAGAGTAAAAAGCTCATATGCGTATTTGCAACAAGGTGGTTGTGGATATTGAAGGAACATTGTCACTACAAAATATTTAAACTAAAAATTGGTAGTCATAACATGTTCATCACTTCCCATAATGATGCTCACTTCATATGGAGGAGTATATTCATCAACGAGAAGCTAAAAGTAGTTTTCCTCACAAATGTGAAAAATTCCCACATACCATTCTTCATACGCTCTTTTAAATCATAACATACTCATATTTTTCTTGTACACACCTCTTTGATAACAAGTAAAACACACAGTTCCATCATTCAAATCCCTTCTTCCTTATTTTTTTTTCTCATCAGTTACATCCATTCTACCCCAATTCTTTTCAATGTTGTCATTCTTTAGTTCTACTAGGGTTTCGAGGCCTTGGCTTGAAATTGTTATAGCATTTATGCAACTTATCAAAATCTTTATTATGACCCCAATTCAAAAATGGCATGACCAATATACTTCTAATAGTACTAGTTTAATTACAATCTGGTTCATAAACAAGAGATAATTATGTTGCAAAAATTTAGCAAGAGGGTGAGGCCTCAACTTGAAATTGGTGTAACTCTCACGGTACTTTACAAAATCACTATTATGACCCCAAGAGATAATTGTTATGCTTCTGATGATATTGGTGTAGTGATAATCCGGTTCTTATATAGAGAAAAAAAAAGTTGTGAGGTTTCTACTAAAATGGTAATTACTCCTACAAAAATTTTCAAAATCATTATTTATAACCCTAACTTAGAAATGACACCACCACTCTTCTTTTGATGGCACTAGTGCTACTATGATTTTGTTAATAAAAAGAGAGAAAAACTTGGCCCAAGTAAATCTACTAAACAATTTGTTTTTCCTTGGCCCAAGAAAGTACTTTGGTACCACTTGTTATGATCCTTAATGTTAAAGATGAATAAAAAACAATATATACAATCATGTTCCAAAAAAGATCAAATACTTGATTAAATCCAAAACCCTTAAGCTAGGGTAACACCATAGAAATTTCTTTATGGAATGATAGTAAATTCTTATTCACGTGACTCTTCAGGGGGTCAACCTCCAAATGATCAAAGCTCTAATTCAATGGTATTCCTTGGCATCCATATGAAGGTCATTATCCTTATTTATAGTTACCTAGAAAACCTTAAGCCTAATCATTAGTCACCTCTACATTTTTTTTAAACGTAAAAAGATTAAAGTTTTATTAAAATATGTTACAACCGAGTTGGACAATGAGTTAATACAGAATATAGAGCACACTTGATTTCAAAAATATTTTTCTTTGTTATGACTACAAAAAATAACTTATATGACTCATTGGCTTTATAAACAAAGCATAGAGTAGGCCTACTAATACAGCAGATCCTAAAAAGAAATCCCAATAAAATATAGCATCTACAATACATGACATATTACATGATTTTAAGGAGATAAGCATTTACTTAGACATCATCTCAGCTTGATTGGAGAGGAGAGATCCCTGTTTGTCCACATCCATAACTTCTCATAGTTGGTGGGTCATTTCTTGTTCTTTGAGTTTCACTAGATGGGATCTCACTAAAGCATTCATGTTGGATGTTGAGGAAACATAGCCTTTACTGAGAGATGAAATTGTGGCTTTAAGATTTTCACATTCCTCCTCTAAGTCTTGGATTTTCTTTTTTTGCTTGACCAATATGTTCATGATTAAATCATTTTTCAAGAATTGTTAGTGCTCAGGGACATGGGTTTTAGAGGTGACTGAAAATATTGAGGTTTCATTGAATGAGATCCTGTTGTTAATGAATAAGCCTTTTGATTTCTTGAATATCTCTTTGACATGAAAAATGGCTATTGTCCATGTCTCTTGACGAGAGAGACAATGATGGCTTTATTGAAATTCTCTAGAGGTATACTTTGGCCTATGAATATTTGGATAGATCTAAAATAAAAGAGCTTAGGTGAAATTCCAAGCCTTTGACCCCATTAACCATGGGGAAATTAAGCAAATTTCACTTTAGAGTCCCCTATCTAAGGTTGGTATGCCTAAAGGGAGAGGTATGGAGTTGATAACCCCAAGAAAACACCATCAAAATATAGAATACCTTCAACAAATAAACCCCCAAACCAATTCTAGAAACAAGATGGAGAAAAGTCATAGGGTGAATGGCAAGCCCAAATCCCAAACAATAAAGACCATGGAAATATGCAATAGAGAGGAACCATAGAGAGAATACCTAGAGATTGCAAGCACCAAAACCATACTAGAGTTGAGTTCAAGAACTACCAAAATCCCAAGTGCACCCACGATGATGTGATCCATGAATTCAAGAGTTAATTGATTCCAATGATGTGGTGTGTGTAAGGGAAGGACACCTATCCAGGAATCATCCCTTCCTCCCTTACGTGAAATTAATGCGATTTGATGTGGCTCCTCCATTGCAAAAGGTGACATGTAACACAACATAATGACACTTAAGGGATGGAGTGAGGAACTATGACATGCTTTTTGCATAGTTTCCCCTCTCCTAACCTTGATGCTTGGTTAGAAAGGAGGTTTGCTTCCTTATTTAATTGATGAAGTATGTGGATGAACTGGATTTCATCGAAGCCTTGGATTTCCTTTCAAATTTTGGTGATGATTCAAGCGAGAATGATGTCTTTAGGAGTTGATTTGTTATTCAAGTGTTGAATGATGACTGAAGATTCCCCAAAGACCATTAATTTCCTAACCTTTGTGACTCCTTGGAAGAGAGTGTAGGTCTCCATTTGGTTATTTGATTTCATTCCTAGACCCCAGGCAAAGATGTTTGTGTGAGTTCCTCTGAAATCGTTGATGACCCCCTCACACTTTCCAACCATACAAGTGGCCTCTACATTAATGATTGAGATATGAAGTTGCATTTATTGAATGATAACTACATAGTGGGCCTTATTTAATAATACCTACAACAATGGAGATAGTCAACGTTACATTAAATATATGCCATACTTATCCTATTATTATCTCTAATGAGCCACTAGACCCTCATTAAACTAGTAGGGATGATACCACCATAACCTT
This sequence comes from Larix kaempferi, assembly GCA_027924585.1. Lineage (NCBI taxonomy): Eukaryota > Viridiplantae > Streptophyta > Pinopsida > Pinales > Pinaceae > Larix > Larix kaempferi. The sequence goes on from BSBM01001232.1 coordinate 562,299, forward strand.
AATACCATCTATGAGTGTGAAGTATGGAAACCATGTATTTCTATCTAGAAACAAATGGATCCAAATTGAGTGAATACAAAAAACCCAGATAATAAGTTATCTAGGAGTGAAAAACAATACCCCTTATGTGATGCTCCTAGTTGAAAAAGGTTTATACTTAATAGAATTGGAGGCATTAAGAAAACTAGTTCCATATAGATAGAAAATGGAAACCATGGACAATGACATTATTCTAATTAAAGTAACAAAGATTAGCTAAAAATGAGCAATAGCAAATGGATTCGACAATGCATAAAATGGTTGAAGAGTTTAATATACAAGAAGAAATATGCCTAATGAATTAAAAGACATTGAAAAATCATCTACAAGAATTCTACAAGAAGGGAAAATAAAGATAACACACCAAAACAAGAAAAAGAACACTACATAGATAATGAAAATATACACGAGGAAATCAAAGGGAAAAACTACTTGAAACTAAGCATTCCATGGTCCCATGTGAAACTAATAGCACAACTAAGAACTAACTCACACATGTGAAATTTGCAACAAGAGGATGGAAACCAACAAATTGGTTATGAGAGAAAATCTTATGTATGTGGAAATGGGGAGGCAAACATTGAGCAACACTTTCTCCTACATTATGTAACGTATTTGAAAATTAGGGAGTCGACAAATTTGCATAGTATAAATTGAGAATCGACATTTTGAAGTGATCTAGTGAGAGGTATAACAAGGTTGGCTGAGAAAATGATGCAAGCAAGAAGTAAAATGTTAAGAGTTAAATCAATGCAGTAACTAGCCCTTATGTAAGGTGGAAGAGACCACACTTGATTGAGTAAACTAAGTTTATGATGTAAATCCAACCATTAATACATTAACTCTAATTAACATAATTTATTGTTTTATTATCTCAAAAAATAACACACATAATATAAACTTTGTTGTACCATATAACCATTCAATTTCATAAAGTGTTTAATAATTATTCATGCTTTTAAAAAACACTACGATCCAATTTCATTTCTCATTAAACTTTAATGTCTACCAACCTCATTAATTTTCCAATTTCATTTCTCATTAAACTTTAATGTCTACCAACCTCATTAATTTTCCACATATTGATGTTTTCCATATATTTGTGTGTTTTTTAAATAACCATATAAATTGTAAGTGGAATCTTCCTTCAAACAAAGCGTGTAGACAATGGCATTGATCAAAACATGGGCCAATTGCCTTTGGAACATGGCACTGCTTTTGCTCACTATCTCGCAACACTCAACTGATTTAAGATCATGCAAGCAATTAAGCTATTAAAATATAATAAGCTGTTTCTATATTTTGATCTATATCCAACACCCGTTGACATTATATTTGAAAAAGTGTGATGTGAAATATATATCTTACAAAAAAACCAATTTACATTTCTAAAGAAATTGTATTTAGAAGTCTTCTCAAATTATCACATATAAGTATTTAAATTAAATAGTAACAACCAATTATCTTGATTTATTATTAGAACCATTGGATTTATGTTGGAATAAGCTCAAGCACTAAATTGGTATATAAGACTCTTTTGTTTGTAGGACAAAGGACTCCTCTATGTAATGATTTGACTACTAAAGCCTACCAAAGTATACATATCCTACCCCCTCTGTTTTGAACTTGATTTATTATTAGAACCATTGGATTTATGTTGGAATAAGATCAAGCACTAAATTGGTATATAAGACTCTTTTGTTTGTGGGACAAGGGACTCCTCTATGTAATGATTTGACTACTAAAGCCTACCAAAGTATACATATCCTACCCCCTCTGTTTTGAACATATGACCTCCTAGGAGAAAACACATGTTCTTAATCATTAGGCCAATCAAACTATATATATATATATATATATATATATATATATATATATATATATATATATATATATTGAATTTGCTATTTTAATGATGGATGAAAGAAATGATTACTCAAATCTTAATGAAAAATCAAAATCAAATTCTTTTCCATTTTCATGCTAGTGAAAAATATCTCACCCCTTTACCTTTCATCCTTTTCCTACTCCATTTCTTTAGAAAGAAACCAAAATGATAAGAATTTAGAATTAGATTTTAACAAGAAGTTAAGGTGGGACACATGCATGGGAAAACATTGTAAGGAGGGTGAAAATCATTCCTCCTACTGCAAAATAGGTGCATAACAACATAGGTTTGAGGCTGCTAAATGTTGCACTCCCTCTTTTAAACACTTATAACTCCAATAACCATTTATGAATGTGAAGTATATCTAGAAAGAGATGAAATAAATCAAGTGAGTAGATAAATATCTAATAACGAGTTGCTTAAGAGTAAAAAACAACACCCCTTACGAGACACTTTGAGTTGAAACATGGCTATTTGAATAGAATTTTATTGTAAGAGATAAAGAAAACTAGAGTAAGTAGAAAAACTCGAATTATAATGTGAAAGATAAGAAAATTGGAGTAACTAAAAATAATCACATGCTTTGCTCTATTATGTTTTATTCTTAAATAAAATTTAAAAACCAAAACTGGGGAAAATCAATATTGATAATGTCTTCCATAAACTAAAATATCATATTTTTCAACTAGTTCAAAAATAAACTATAATATTCTTCAACTAGTCATAAATAGACTATAATATCCTTCAATTACTCAAAAATAAATTAAACTATAATATTATAGGATTCATGAATGTCGGGCTTTTCTTCCAAGCAGGGTATGTTCTCCAAGGATATGTTTTCTCCCAAGTTGGGCATGTTATACAAGGATGCACTTTCTCCTAGGATGGGTGTGTTCCTTCCTGCATTATGCCACTCTTTTGTTTATCAATTCCTCCATGTTTTGAGTAGAATGTGTCCCTACTTGCAATTAAATATTAGAAAACATGTTGGTCAACTCATCCCGTGGAACCCATTTTTCCCAAGCAGGGAAGTTTTCCTTGCATCCCAACAAGGCAAGTGGTGATGGTTCCCTAGTGAAGAAATGTATTTTGCATGAGAGAGGATTGAAATTTGAGAGCATTGTGACTAGGGAGAGAGACAAATAACTCCTCTTCCAACTGAGATAGTTCATAAAGTTTCAATTGGGAAACATTATTGACCAAGTGAATACCCAATTGATGTGACAAGTCCAATTTGAAGGCATTATCACCAATCTCCTACAAAATTGCATATGGCCCCTAGAGAATCTTATGAAACTTATGATGCTGGTGTCTTCTAAAGCATTGATTTTGAATGTATAATCAGACTTTGTCTCAATTATCGAAGGCCTATGATCCGGATTTATGCAGGAACGAAATAAGATAGCACATACAGAATCATATACAGAGATATATTGCAAAGAACACAGTGATACAGTAAACACATATTCTATTAAATAGCAGAAATAGAACAGACTGTAAAATACAATAGATAGAATGGTGGTAGCTATCTTTGTGAAGAGATGTGGCCGCTATGCTCATGCGTGCCAAGATGAATACAATGAGGCTATGAAGGTCTTTTTACAATACCCAAAATCCAAAACCCTAACCCCGGAAGATGAAAAGCCAATAGTTTTGTGGACCCCGTTTTGGGTATTTTGGTGTATCAACTTCCCGGGAGCATAACTTTGGCATACGTTCTCCGTTTGGGGTGCACAATAGCTCGTTGGAAAGATCTATCCAAGGACTACAACGGTCGAGACAACGATGGGATTTTGTGCAACATGCCCAAAAAAACGTCGTTTAGGGCCTCAAAACGGCTCCGGAAGTTCAGGACCCGAAAAAATGCTAAAAATAGTAAATTACCAAAATTGTCAGAAGACTGTTTTGAGCCAGTTGGAGGAGGTGGGTCGCCACTGATTTCCACCTTGATCAGCCTAGGAGAGGACTACGATCTCTACCAATAAGTGTTCACATGTTCATAGTTTTTATCTAGAGCTTCATAGATTCGTGACTAAATTTTGGAAATCTGTTAGACAAAGGAGGATGCCTTATATTGTACACTGAGCTACCCATTGGAGTTTAATTGTGGGAGAAATGCAAGAAGTTTCTATGGCGCCACATGTTGATATCCATATCAAAGGTCAAAGGGATAATTCCTAGTGGTTGACTGCATGACATAGTTATAACAATGCTAAAGGATATGAAGGATTTATCCCACTACTTGTTCTTGGAATAATATATGTGAAGTAGATGTGCTAAGGTGAAGTTAACTACTTTTGCTTGTTCATTTTTTTGTGTGTGAGGTGGTGGAATATTGTTGTTTGCAATCTAAAAGATACCATAATGCATTCCAAAAATGACTAACAAAGTGAGCATCCAATTTGAGGTCATGTTGAGTACCAATCCAAAATATAACCATATGTGCTAAAAGAACATGCATGTTATCTTCTATGCAGTAATTGTCTTGGAACATGATATAAAAAGTGTCATATTGGAGAATTGACAAACCACCACAAATATATTGTGTGTTTTGAAAATGTCATGGTAAACTACTAATGAAATCCATTGAGATAACTTCCCAAATCTAGAAGGAATTCATCAAGGTTGATGTATCATGATTTTGTAGTGTGCATGTCATTAGGCTACAGATTGAACATCGACTAATAAAATCATTTACCTATTGTGAGATGGATGACCAAAAGATATACTTCTATAGGTGTTGTAATGTCTTATTGGTGGAAAAATTCCCTCCATACATCAATGTATGTGCTTTATGAATAAGAATATTATAAGTTCCTAGAGTGGGAATGTTATGTAACAAATCCTTACGATAACATCATATACTAGAGTAGACACCATGTATAACAAATGTAGACATGAAGCATGAATCCAAATTAGATAAGATAGATGTGTTACACAATAAATCCTTAAAGAATATGTAACATCCCAAAAATTTGTAAAATTTTAAAATTTTTGATAATACCAATAAATATGATATTAATTATGCGGAAGTAATTATCTGTTTGTTTTATTTAGCATTACTAAAACATCTTACTGTTGTTTAACAAAAGTTTGTTAAGATTTCTATTTTACAATTGACTATTTCAATTGTGCTTAACTAATCATGTTTTCTTCTGATAGTGAAGGGGTCTTTTGACACCTGGGGCTTACTTAGTTGCAATGCTAAAGTCATTTATCTTGACGCAGGTTCACAGGTAAGAGTAAATTCTAGTCATTGAAGTTATTTTGTGATCTACCAGCAATTAAAATAATAGCTGTAATTTTTAATTGAAGATTATTCAGGTGAGATCTCTATTTTTAATGTTCCTTCTGTAGGAAGGTAAAATGACCTATTTCCATGTCTATCATAAGTTACTATAAGTGTCAGAACTGTAAAAAGTAGCAGCAAAATGAACATACAGTATCGTAAGCTTGAATGTTACCAATTACACAAGAGTTAGTATAAAACTCTACATTCAAGGTATGTCCTGATATACTCTTATCCATGAATAATGACAATAATTTTATACAGTCCAATTGTCGTTTATGAGTCAAAAGGACAAAATATAACGATACAATTCTAATGTCATATGAACATTTGTCATATTATAAGCACATAGTGATAACACCTAAACTATGTAGTTAACCTAAGTTAGATCATCCTATAAGTTAGCCAATCATACTAATATTGCAATTGTATCCAAAGGATATAGAAATTATAGTGATGTAGAGTGTACAATTTCAGTATTTAAATGTTTTGGATATCAACATTATAATCAACTAGGTGCATGGCATTCTAAACTCTATTCTATGAATCCAAAAGAACTAATATTAGTATTGGTCTAGAGTTAGGGTCATGAACCAAAAACATGTCTATGTAAAATGACCTATCCTATGACTCTAGCATAAGACATTTTTACTATACCTGTCAAAATTGCTATAATCATTAATTTGATCCAAGATCACAACCATATACTATTTATTGAGATTCTAACTATACTTAAAGAATAAAATGCAATAATAATCAAATGTATAGCGTAGGGTTGCGAGGTTATATCATTCTATTCATATATACAAATTCATAACATTAATTCGATGGTATCCAAAACATTATTAATATAATTGTAATGTTAACAAGGTTTGAATGAGGATGATTTGTAATAGCTATGGTACTATGCAAACAAAAGGAGTTCCAACACATATGCTAAGGTTATGTAATCATCGATGGAATGTATAGGTTGACGAGCATTTTAGCTTTAATGGCATTAACTGAGTTTTAAAGTGAGTGGCTCGGTGTCGTCCTAGCTGGATCAGGGCACGTGATCATCACTTGGGTAATGTGCTTTCGCACAAGTGGAGAAAGTGAACTCCTTCCTTGCCAAAACCCTAGTATTCATTATTGTTCTTCATGTTTTTGGGTGTGAGGCCGACAAACCGCGGAATCTAAGGGTTTGAGGAGTTTGCTTGGAGTTTGGAACCCACGATCTCTGTGCTATTTTAATGGTGAAAATCAAACTTGGAAGTGATAGTTTGGTAGTCACTGTTCAGGTTCTTCGTTGTATCCTCAGGACTGGGAATGTTGTTTTAGTGTTGATGAAGCTGTAACCTATGCATTGTAAAATAATGGTGTTTTTCCAAACTTTGTGAAATATAGCTGTGAAGTAGGGTTCATGATATTCGTTGTGTTTCCTCGAGCTTGGAACTCACGAATTTAATGCAGTCCAAAAGAAAAATGATTATCGGTCTTTGTAAGGGTTTCAAACTTCGGTTTTAAACAACGATTCCAGTCTGCATCTCTATCGAAAACTGAAGGTGAGACTTTGATGTAATCCTTCAAGGTTAATTTGTAGGTTTTAATTTTCCAACAATACGTTCACTAACAACATTTTCCATAAATATAAATGCAGGGCCTAAGATGGATTTATGGCCTTGCTCGTTGTGGATGAAGGATGCTGAGGACTCCATTGTCCTGGTAAGTCTCAGGTTCATCTACAACCCCGAACTTGTCGGAAGTTGACATGTTATGCTTCAGTAACTAGGTTAAATCGTAGACAGTGATGTATGGTTCTTGTGATGCCAAGGCTATAAGCCTGTGTGGTAAAAGTTTGTGTTAAGCAATGGCCACTTTGTCATCGTACAGTGTGCAAGTTTTGTGTTAATGGTTTGAAAGTCATAAACATAATTCTGGTTAATACAAACACTCTGTTGTCTTATAGAAAAAGTATTGTTGTTATTATGGATATTGATTTCGATGCTTAGTCTGTTAAAAGATGCATTCATAAGTTTTTAGCATAGGTTTAAATTTGACAAGTAAGATAACCAGAATGTTTGACCTTCGTTTTAGATTAGGGTTTGAACGAGTGTCTGTGTAATGTTGAAGAAGGGTCGAGAACCAAATACTCAGCTATTCTTGTATCTAAAGTTTTTAAATGGCAAGTTTTCGTTCTATGTGGAAATGAGTCTCGGTAGGGTTGGGTAGAACCCTAGCCACGATTTAATAGTGAAATGTAGCTTGTAAATCGGCTTGTGTGATTTCTATGTGTAGATTTTAAAACAATTGCAAAAGAAAAGTCAAGAGTCTAATCTTAGGTTTTCTTTTGAAAATGAAAAAGGAAACGCATCTAAGTATACAAGAGGCATATCTAGGGTTTGATGTTTTTTTAGAGAAGGTATCTAAATTAAAAGATGGAAATGAAATATGAAATTTAAGTATTTACTTATCAATTGTAAGTAACACCCTGTAGAGAGAATATTTTGCAGCCGCTAAAATTCTTTAAAAATAAAGTGCTTGAAACCATTAAATTTATAATGTTGAAAAGCATAATGTTGTTATCTGTAATAGATGGAGTCAAAAAAGGAAATTATATTTACATGTTGTATGATGCTAATTTATTTAAATGTAATTATTATAATTTCCTAGATAATTGATGAAATATTAGCAAATGATAAGTGCTTACTCTATAAATTTTTTTATGCAGAAAGAAGTATTTTACTTCTGTTATTTCGATGCAATAATTTCAAAGTTGGTTTTTTTTTTATAAAGAACTGTTATGTATTTTGAAATTTTACATAAACTGTTAAAAATGCAGAATGTAAATGATATTTCATTGTATAAAAATTATTCATTCTAAATGGCATTCTGCTTATTTCTTATCTACTCTAAACCACTCTTCTCTGTGCTAGAGTACGGTGTAGAAACTAGCATGTAGAAAAACACAGAGAAGAATTCTATCATTTTATCATTCCATCATTATAATACAACAAAAAATAATTTTAATGTAAACAAGATTAACAGAAATAAAGAATAGAACCTGAACCAGTAGACAAGTGGACAAACACCCAAGGGAGCCTGTTCCACCCAACCAACTCTTGAAAGCAGTCAAATATCTTGCCTTAGGACCCCCGAGCCTGTTCATTAAACCACCAGGAAGAAGAAACTTCAGAAGCTTAGGCAATCCCTTGCAGCAGCAAGATAGTTCTTCCAGTCTTAAAGACTTAGCAGTCAAAGAGACCTGCACCAGCACCCCTAGTTTTCTTCCTCGGAATAATTTAGCAGACTTACAGTGCACTCACATAGCCTCCCTATTCGAATCTCTCACTCATCACCTGATGAAACTGAGGAAATACTTCTGTAGAAAGTAAAGTAGGTTGCCTGCCCTAATTCGAATTTCCTTCCTTTGGCTGCCTAGGCCTTTTTAGTGATTAACTGGTCATTAAATGAGCTGCCTGCTCACCTCCCCCACCTAGGGAGTAATACCACAATTTTAGGGGTTGTTGTCCCATAACCAATAGCTAGTGGTGAGATGCAATGCTGCCACCTGTGCCATGCCTTCTAACAGCTTCCATTCCTCCTAGTGGGTCAGTGAACACTCATTTAACAACCCCCCTTTGGTGTTTGTCTCCAGTTTATATTTATTAAATAATAAAAATATGTAATTACAGTCATCCTTGGCCAATTTTGGTCATAATTACAAAACTTTGTAATAAAATTTAACATAAAGTAATTTTGCAAAATAAAATAATAGTCTCAAAATTTGGGTAGGTGACAGAATATTAGAAACTCCTCCAAATACCCCAATACATTCATATATCCAATTGACTTGTTGCTATCACGAATTTCACATACCTAGTAGCCTCTTTAAACTATGGATAGCATGGGGTACTCAAATCCATTTTAAAATTATGCCCTTGGTACCAATCTTGAATTTTAATTCCTAAATTGGTTATATTATTAATTTTAGTAGTGAAAATATCACATTTATGTAACATTCAGTTATCTAGAATATCCATTCTCTTTTATTGAATTACTACTACCATAAATCATTCAAACCATGCTTAATAAATCACACACATAAATAATGTCAAAACAATAATAGATAAAACACATAATAGGAATAAAATCCATGGCATTCCAAACACATTAGGCACTTATCTTTTAAATTTCCTCCAACTAGCTGCAAACAAAGGACGTTCCTCTTATCCATAGGCACTCTATCAAGCCATCTCTTTCTTTGTTAGATGCCACCTCCAAGCTGGGGATATAACCCACAAGGGGAGAACTACCCACTCTTCAATTCACAACCACAATCATCTCATAGTGCTCCTCAGCTAAGGGCACCCATCCTCTACCTAGGTGGTGAAGGTAGCCCCATCCATAGCTAACCCCAACCTCTCACTCATTCCCCATCAACCTACACAATTCCAGGGAAGGTATCCCCTTCTCTGCACCATAGTCCCTAAATATATCCCCTTCCCATTCTGGTGCTCCAGTACAGGCCAGATAGGAAGTCTTTGTGACAAGGTTCTAGGGATGTCACACTACAGACCAAGTTCCCTAATCTCTAGGAACTAGTTTATCTGGGTATCTAGGATACCATTTATCATGGTGGGCTCGAGCGATAGATTATGAAACTGATTTTCCTTTGGATTACCTACCAAAATTACCATATCATGGATTCTCTCCCTCAGATGTTGTAATAAATGGATGAATGAATGAAATGAGTTTCCAACATTATATATGCATGATTTTGTCTTGAAATGTGGCTTCCCCAGAAGGGACCACTTTTCCACTCTTAATACCCAATTAAGATAATTAACCCATGATTAATAAAAGCAACTCTCATAACCATGGTTAAGGTACTTTTGGTTAAACATGCTAATTAATGCTAGGGACATAAGCTAATGTTCATTTATAACTAGGATCATCACCCCTTATCTCCCTTTCACTTCCTCCACTAGTGGAATAATAGCCTCCCATCTCTTCTTCGTCCTTCTTCACTCACAATTGTTAGAGATTTTATATTAAAAATCACACACACAGACACACATATTCAATCATCCTATACCATTGATGTACAACTTCTATCCTTTACATAATTACATCATATTTACATATTGGCGTAAAAAATGGGGCGCTACAAAGAATGTCTACATACCATCTATATATACCTATTCACTCACTACACATGTGGGCCCTTCATCGGGCCAACCATTATTACATATACATTTACTTCATTACATATATATGCAACCCAATGTATGCCCCCCCTTATGGTCATATCATATACATTTAACCCATATATGTCTCTCCTTGGGTCATACTATAGTACCCTCCTTAAAAAATATTTGTCCTTAAATATTTGCAATTAAGGGTTTAACATGTGGTGAAACCAAATAATAGGATTTCCTATATTCCTTCTTTCTTCTTGCCACTGATGATGATCCATCCATCCAAATTTTATTATTTTTGATGTCAATCTTTGATAGTTGGTTGTTCCATATTTTCTTTCCTTTGATTCCATGTGTTGTTATTGTGATTTGAGTGAATACGTATTTATTGAAAGCATTTAATCAATATTAATAGGCATAAGTGAATTGGATATATGAATGTATTGGGGTATTTGGAAGAGGTTCTCTTATTATTTAAGGATTTATTGTGTAACTCATCTTTATTATCTACTTTGGAGTTGTGCTCCATGTTTACATTTGATGTACATAGTATGTACTCTGGTATATTATGCTATCTTAAGGATTTGTTACAATATACCATGTGGACCCTTCATTAAGCCGACCACTATTACATATACATTTAATTCATTAAATATACCTTCAACCACATATATGCCCCCCTCGGGGTCATATCATATACATTTAATCCCATATATGCTCCCCTAGGTCATAATAGGGCGCACAAAGTTGAGAGAGTTATAAAACCATCTGTCCCAAATTGTGTAGTTTGAAAATAGGATTTGTTTGACCATTGTTGGGTGATGCAAGGTGTTGGTGACATACCCAAAATATGGATCCATAGCATATTGTTTCTTCCACTCATTATAATTTGTTATGTGGATGCCAAGAATAGGGAAGGCATGTGTGGGAGGGTGGCTAAGGAGATCTGCCACTTTATTCACACAATGCATCTTGTATTTAATGACTAAGTTGAATTGTTGGATGTATGAAGACCAATTGAGGTGTCGTTGATCATGGATTTTGGATTATGAATTAAGGAATATTAGAAGCTAATGATCCATATGAAAAGATATTTTCTTCCCCAGTAGATAGTGCCCCCAATGTTTCAAGATCTACATCATAGCATAAAATTCATTATCATATGTATTGTAGTTTAATTTGGTAGCTAAGAAACTCTCTAAATGATAAGTCATTGGACGTCCATTCTATTTAAGTATGGTTCTAACGGAATGTTGTGAGGCATCTAATTCAATCATATATGGAAGGCACAATATTGGATCTAAACATAAAATTTGATTTAATTTGGTGAATGCATGTTCTATATTTGGAGTCCAGACAAAGTGGCATTGATTGGATAAATGATGCAATAGGATAGAAATTTTAGCAAATTAAGAAATGAAATTTTTATAGAATTTCATGCCATCAAGAAATATATTAATGTTAGTTGATGTATGAGGAAACAACCAGTTTAGAATTTCCTTGACATTGTAAGGATCGAGTTTGATGCCATCAATTGAAACCAGGAAATCTAAGTAAGAAAACATACCATTGTTCAAAAACATTGTGGAGAAAACTCGATAGCTAAGGGCACTTGAGTTAGGGGAGTATTGGGATGGGTGACCTACTAGGATGTCCTGGTTACTGGGTGAAATCCAAGAGGTAATGAGTGATTCTATGTGATTCATTTTGCTAGTTGCAATCCCACTTCTTCACCCTTGGGAGCATCACACAATATAATGAGTGCTAATTGGACTATTCAAAAATAATGAGAAATTGGTCATTGTGAGTAATACTCATGGATATGGGTCATAGATTAATGACTTACTCTATGTAGATAATCCAAAAAATGATATATCTATGTCGAAAAATGAAATTCCTTTAGTACAAAATAAAAAGAGTCAATAGAGATCTAATTGAATAGTTCATAAGGAACAATAGTTGCTAAGGTTTTTCAAATGTGGTAGTAAGCTAAGTGTGCTTGATTTTGGAGGAAAATCCATAGCTAAGCGTGCTTGAGCTACAAAAATATTGGGATGGATGAACCCTTTGGAAGTCCTGGTTACCGGGTGCAATCCCTGGATGCGATGATTTATGCTATGCAATTCATTTCACTAGTTTCAATCTCACTTCTCCACAACTGGGAGCATCATTGGATGCATTGAGTGCTAAGTGTACTATTAATAAATAATGAGAAATTGGTTAGTTGCAACTAATACTCATGGATATAGATCATGGATTCATGACTTTCTCCATGTGGATAATCCCAAAAGTGGTATATCATATGTTGGACTGTGAAATCCATTTAATATTTGAATAAAAAGAGTTGAGGGAGCTCTAATTGAATAGTTCATGAGGAACAATACTTGCTATGGTTTTGCAAATGGGGTATCAAGCTAAGTGGGAATGATTGTTTGGGAAACTCCATAACTAAGTGTGATTGAGATAGAGGAGTCTTGGGATAGTCAACCTCCCAAGAAGTCTTGGTTACCTAGTGCAATCCTTGGAGGTGATGATTGATGCTTTACAATTCATTTCACTAGTTTCAATTCCACTTCTCCACCCTTGGGAGCATCACCTGATGCAATGAGTGCTTAGTGGGATATTAAAAAATAATGAAAAATTGGCCAGTTGTGATTAATACTCATGGATATGGGCCATAGATTAATGATTTTCTCTATTTAGATAATCTCAAAATGATATAGCATATATTGGAATATGAAATACATTTAATACTTAAATAAAAGGAGTCAAGGGAGATCTAATTGAATAGTTCATAAGGAATAATAGTTTCTAAGGTTTTGCAAATGGGGTAGCAAGCTAAGTGGGATTGATTGCGGGGGAAACTCCATAGTTAAGTGTGGTTGAGCTAGAGGATTCTTGTAGGCCTTGGAAGTGATGATTGATGCTATGCGATTCATTTCTCTAGTTTCAATCCTACTTCTTCACCCGTGGGAGAATCACCCGATGTAATGAGTTATAAGTGGACTATTCAAAAATCATGAGAAATTGGTCAATTGTGACTAATAATCATAGACATGGGTCATAGATTAATGACTTACTTTGCATAGATAATCCCAAAAATTATATATCATATGTTGGAATATGAAACCCTTTTAAGACTTAAACATTTTTTAATTTTACCTCGAGCTTATTGGTATGTATGATACATATAGAGTTTGGCAAATATGTTGGAGATGATCATCCCATTTCTTACTAAAAATCATAATTTCATTGAGGTATATGATGACAGAACACCCCAAATGTGGCTGAAAAATGTCATTGATGAGCTACATAAAGTTGCAAGAGCAATATTAAAGCCAAATGACAACCAACCATTCAAAAATGACAAATTTGGTTTCAAATATCATTTCCCATGTATCAACATCATTCCTTTGAACCTCATAGTGGTAAAATGTGAGATCTATCTTCATGAAGTAAGAGGTGTTCATTGATCATCCCATGTCTTACTAAAAATAGCAATGTCATTGATGTATATGATGACAAAGCACCCTAAATGTGGCCAAAAAATGTCATTGATGAGATGCATAAAGTTGTAGGAGAAATAGTGAGGCCAAAGGGCACAACCAACCATTCAAAAAGGATAAATTTGGTTTTAAAGATCACTGTCCATGTATCAACATCATTCATTTGAACCACATGGTGGTTAAATGTGAGATATATCTTAGTGAAGTAAGAGGTGCTCACTAGTCAAGCAAATATTCAATGCAAGGGAATGGATATATATGTTTAAAGTAATCTTATTCAATGCACTATAATATATCACCAGCTTCCATTTCTAGGATTCCTTCTTAGGTACAACGAATGCCAGTGAACCACAAGGGGAAGTGTTGGGTTTAATTCATTGTGCAATCAATAACAATTGGATTTTCTTGTTTATTTCTACATGTTTAGTGGGGGACAACCATTAAGTAGCAGCATTGGGTAATGAGGCACCTAGTAAGAGTTTGATTTCATGTTAAATTCCATAGGAAGGAGGCAGCCTTTAGAGTTCCAAAAAGATGTGATCCTGGTATTCTTCGAGGAGTAACTAGAGTGAAGGTCGTGTGGAATGGGTTGTATTTACAAGCTTATCTTGGTGTATAATGCAAATGTGAAGGAACATGTGGAGGCCCACTTGGTGGACTAGTACATTGTTGCAGAAGGTTGGGGAAGGAAACTTCACTAAGGAATGAAAGAGAAAATGTTGGTCATCATCATAAATTTGTATGTATGATTGCATCCATCATAATGGGTGGGACAATCATATTGATAAGGTTTTCCCAAGAGAAGGTCTACATAGTCTAGTGGAGTCACATCGTAGGTGATGATGTCAATGAAATGGTTGCCATTAGCAAAGCCCACTTCACATTTCTAAGAAACTGACAATTGTTGACTATCCTTATTAACCCATTCAAGGTGATAGGAGTTGTTGATTAATGGTTGTAGGGAGTGATAACCATTTTACGAAATTGACAAAGACTAGATTTATCTAATTGTCATTATCAAGACTGATAGTGGGCATATTATCCTTCACTTGGAAATTATGGGTGAATGACAACTCGTGGTATTTAGGGATGTAATCATAGGTCATCAAAACTAATTGTGGATTGATCTCAGTGGAGTTTTTATTTCTAGATTAATATATGGGTTAGAGGGGGACAAAGGAATAGGATGTAATTTCGAAACAAATTCTTCATGGATTAATGGCGTTGAAAATTGCAACATTTAGAGGTGTTATGGGAAGAAATATTATGAAAATTACAATGTTGGCTAAAACATTGAGGGGAAGAGGGATTGATTAGAGAAGATGTTTTCTAATCGGGGAGGCTTGTGGGGATTCTAGGAATGGATGTAGGTTTAATGGTGTCTTTACCAATTTGTGTTCGACTGTTAAGGAAAATTGAAATGCACAAGAGAGAAAGACAAGGTAGATACCATAGCTACTTCATGACACAAATATTTTAATAAACCATAATTGAACTTAATAATGAGTACTTGTTAACAATTTGAGATGGAGAGTTAGACTTGAGGTTTGCAAGATGTCTTAATGTATTGTTACATTGTATAATTTGAAAATTGTTAGAGTTGTAGCCAATGTTCCTCAATTCATTCACTATAGAATGGTGGATAAAAAATTATCTACCTATGTTAGTTCATGATTGGGTGGGAATTGTGTTCATTATCATTAAGTTGTATGCATGGAGAGCCTCCCTCGATATTTTATTTTGTAGAACGTATGATAGCCATGGTCGGGTAGGCATTTGTCTTTGCACCATTGAGTTTTATGTGTAGAGAGCCTTCCTTGGTGGATTGTTGTTGGTTTTGTTCCCACCATTTCACAACTAATCCATCGAGATGGAAAATTCCCAAAGAAATTCATCATGTTCCAACATATCTACTTTTGTGATTGAAGTAAGCTAAGAAATATCTGTTCCATGCACCAACTTGTCCTCCATCAAAGGATCTAACAAATATAGGAATATTTACCTTTGGATCCCACTATAGTATGAGGTTGGCCTACATTTTTAGTTTGTGTGGTGGTTACCATCAAATCTGAAAATTGTTCAAGAATAGCCTGCAAGATTTAAAGCTGTAGATCTATAGAGGTGGGTGTTTCACTAGTTGATTTTTCTATGTTTGTTGTCTTAAGAGGGGTTATGGTCCTTGTTAACACCCAAAAAGTGCTCACTAGCTCATTTCCTTATTCACATGACCCATTTGTCCACTTTTCCACCATTTGAGCCTCTAAAGCCATCAAAGGGTCACCAAAAGACCATAATACACCCCTTTTTTCCCCTCAAAATGAATATTTTTCCTCAAAAAACATAAAAAACCCTAAAAAATGGTCCAGAATTCCCAAAAATATTAAAAAGGGAATAAAAATATTCAAAATATTCAAAAAAGTAAAAAGGAGGGAAAAGGTACCTAAACCATGTTGGTCAATACCATTGGTTTCCTCAAAACCATAATGGTATTCCCCACCACCAAAAACTATAAAAAGGTGGTAGGGGCTCCTCACTTTCCATCCATCCATCATCCTATCCTCATGCTGTCAAAATCTCTCATGAGTTCTTGACCATTGTAGCAATGTTGGAGAAGAGACCATTGGAGCCTGGAGCATCTCATGCTTGGAGTTGCTCAACACCACAACATCCTCACCATTTAAGGTATCATAATACAAAAGTCATTTTTTATTTTATTTCTTGTTCTTATTCTTAAATCTTTTCAAGTTTATTGTTATATGCACATCTTAGATTCAAATTTATAATTGTTTTTTTCTTTCAATATTTGAGACTGCTATCACTTGTTGATAGGTGCCCATTGCACAAAGCTTGGTTGCAAAACCAAGCCAACAGTTTTTGGCAACTCAACTGGCTTCGAATTCTTAGATCTCAGTTTTTTGCTTTAGATCTTAGTTTTTCTTAGTTTTAATCATTTTTATTCATAGATCTGTCATCCTAGACAGCAGATCCATTGTTGTTCTAAATCTTGGCCCCTTCTATTGCCATTAACAGCCTGGAATTTCCATTTTCGGGTTCGTTTTTCGGCGTCCATTTTTCGGCTTTCACCTCGCAGTTTTTCGCCCGACAGTCGCGCGGCTCATCGTGACCTCGAGGCTTTTTTCCGCGCGGCACGCTGCGGCTTTGCAACCATTTTACGCACTACACATCGCGGCTTCGCGGCCATTTGCCGCGCTGCACATCGCGACTGTGTGACCAAAACCCGCGCTGCACATTGCGGCTTCGCGGCCGAAACCCGCGCTGCACATCGCGGCTTCGCGGCCGAAACCCGCGCTGCACATCACGACTTTGTGACCGAAACCCGCATTGCACATCACAGCTTCGCGGCCAAAACCCGCGCTGCCCATCGCGGCTGTTTTCCCCAAAACCCGCGATGCAATTTTTTTTAATTCGGCCAATTTTTTAAAAATTATTTTTGCTGTATTTTCTGCCCATTTAGCATAGTTTATAGCATTAATTTTTTTGCATTTTTACATCCACATTAAATCTTTTACTATTTAGAATGCTCCATTAAAAGTCTTTTTAAAAAAATTTCAGTAATTGAAAGAGAGATTTTTCTACATTTTATTTAGATCAAGGTTTTACTGTTTATTTGCTCAATACTTTTCCCAAGCAACTTTTAAGAGATCCATTTATTTCTTGAAATATTTATGTTATTTGCTTTCCTTCAAATTGTTTCAAAGATCCATTATTTTTGAATAGTTTTTTCAAGCATTTACATTTCAAAAACGTCTTTATTTTTTGCAAAACTGGAAGCGTCTTTTCTTTCATTTGTAATCAATCGCCCAAGCGAGGAAAATAAATTTCAGTTTAAATACCACACTTGCACCCACTCTGCCACATAATTTAAACTGAGCATTAAAATTTACCTTAAACTCAACAAACTTTTAACCCCACTTGGGGAGCACTTAAAAGAATTTTGTAGTTAGGAAAAATTGAGGGGATAGGTGTTCCAACAACACCCCTCAATTATTACATTTGAGACATAGTGGTTGTCCTCTACGGTACCAAAATCCCTTATAATTTTGACACGGTTATCAACCAATTTATCGGGAAGGCCTCTCCCTTAAGAGGGTTGAAGTAGCCAGACTGGTTCCGGAAGTCTGAGTGGAATACCGCAATCCATTCAGTAACCGAAGGATACCTTTCGAAGTTCTCGGTGTACAGCCAAGAGGGTGTACAACGGTGATAGAACCAAACTGGAGATTCACCCAACCGAACGTGTCATGAACGGGGTATCCTAGTTGCCACTCTTTAGGATTGTCTACCCGGTATCCCTCCCGGTAGGGGGATATCTAGACGTTGATTCAACACTCTATATTGTCTGACTTGGATTTCATCACCTTGCAGAGGATATCGTTTGTTGACTCACAATACTTCTAGTTAGGTGTTTGCATGATACATTACCCACCTTTGGTCTAGTAACACCCCTTTTTTCTAGAAACTATTTAACTTTTGGTATTCTGACCAATTTTGTTGCATCCCTCCGCTTATTATAGCACAGCTACTATAATAAGTGCTTTTTGAGGTGGATTGTTGGCCTGAGAGCCTTTATTTCTTCACTCCCCTTTTGCACTCATTGTTGCATTAGGGTTTCGAGTTTTTTACATCACCATCTTACACTGAAATTTTTAAAAAATATTTCTCACCGTTGAGAATTTAAGACGATCTCGTCGTCTTCAGGGTGAACCCCCTCAGTTCAATATACTTGGCTCTACACGTCAGCGATGTAGAGACTTATCCCTTGACTCGACACGTCATCGGCCAAACACACAGTCATTCGATTCTGACATGCCTCACTTCACATCTGATTCTGAGGCTGAATCCGAAACCCTACTGAAATATCACCAACCAACCTCATGGCTGGACCACAATATGACCCACTTTTCACCAGTACTATTGGAGATACATCCACAAACCCTTCTACTACTGTGCCATCCATGGTAACAACAACCCCTCTAGGCATGCCTAATATAGGGGACACTCCACCTTTAGGTATGCCCAACACAGGACTACCTCCTATTATGGGTATGCCAAACATAGGAATCACACCACCTCTCATTACCACAACCTAGATCCCAGGAATTCCTGACACTATTCCTAACCTCGGTGTAACCCATGTTGCACTTGGGAACGCTGGCCCATACCAAACCACAACGGTTGGAGGACACATACCTTCAATACCTAGCATACCCTTAGGGGCTACTGGACCACTACATAATGCCACCATTAATAGTTATGTCCCAGTCACTACGCCACACCCATTTGTTAGTTTACCTTACATGGCTATTCTGAACTTACCAGACCTAGCCAGGCTAACCAACGATCCTATCAGGCACAACCCTACATGGCCACCCATGCCTACAAAGCTCCCCTCGGACATCCCCAAGTTTGAAGGAAAACCTGGGGAGGATCCCCAAAACCACATAATGTCATTTCACCTATGGTGTTCATCTAACTCCATAGTGGATGACTCCATTCGACTGAGACTGTTGCAACGAACGTTCATTGGATCTGCAGCCAAGTGGTACATCGAACAACCACATGGGACCCACCATACTTTTATGTCTCTCGCCTCCACTTTTCTTTAGTTTTTTCAGCTACCTGTACGCTATGATGCAGGAGTTGAAATACTGTTGTCTTGCAGACAAAACACAGCTACCCACATCACCGACCATATCCATGAGTGGCGCAAGCGTCGTAGCCTCTGTAAGATAAAACTGGATGACCGTATATTTTTGGACTGGTTTCTTAAATCACTCCTACCCCTCATAGCAAAAGACGTAGCTTCCGAACGACCCCAGTTAGAGGAAGAAGCTATCTTAAAAGCTCAGCAATTCGACCTGATTTATGCCCAGTCAGGCTATCTCTACACCATCATACCAGACACCCCACGAGGCGATTCTTCACACGGTGACGCTCCGAGGGCATCACATGCCGCTAATGGTATTATCGGCCAAGTCACAGCGCAAATTAAACCTTTTAGCATGGTGAGAACCATAAATGCCCCAGACCTCTCTAGGGCTACATCTAATTCTGGAGCGACAACTTCATACACTCCAACAAATCAGACTCATCACACTCATGGACCCTCTTGTCCACAACATTGCTATGGGCAAGCGCCATTGACATATGTACCACCCACATACTATAACCAACCGGCCACCCATAACCCAATTCATTTACCGGCACAACCAATGTATTACCCACAGCAAGCTACAACAGCTAACCCAACACCTCCAATAGCTCAGGGTTACCAACAACCCCAGCAAGCAACTGAACCACCTCCAGCCCCACTAGCTTATTATCCACCGCAACCTACTCCTGCACCTGCGGCACCCCAAAATCCTCCCACTACTCAAGGGCAAGTGTACACACAACATAATCAGTCCCAACATCAAAATAACCAACACAACAAACACAACCAGGGTGGACAACAAAACCGTGGAAGAGGACGTAACCGCGGCAACAACCAACAACATAATCAAGGTCCACCACCTCCCAATCCTCCAAATAATAACAATGCTGCTCCTCCCAACCAGAATCCTGATCGTCATCCCAAGCAGCCAAAAAACAATAACCTGAGAATAAACCATCCATGTTCTATATGTGGAGTCTATGGACACTACACTCATAACTGCCCCCATTTAGAGAAAGCACGTAAACTTTGGGGTGACGATGCCCAACGCCAGGGCCACGTTGGACAACCAGCTCCACTTAATCAACCGCAACCCATGATATTACAAAACCCATTGCCAAACCAGGGAGTAGTAAATACTCGCCCTATGGATCCCCCACAAGGATCTGCTGCACCCCAGCAGCAAATCACCTATGCCGCAACTGATTATCAACATGCGGATCCAGGCACACACCATTTATTAATGATGTCATCCAATGACATCAACCTCCAAACTCACAGGAATCAGTACGGCCCACCCCCAGAAACTACTCCCATTGACGCATCCACCTCCCTTCCACCAAATCAACCACTACGCATACCAAATATGCCGTTGGATGGAGGACCTAAAATCCCTCGCATCCCTTTGCGAAGGATTAACAACAATCCTAATGCTCGCACAACATCCAATTATAATGTCGTGGAAGACCTAGCACAATCCCCCACTGCTATGTCTTCTTTAGAGGTACTGAAAACATGACCTGCACAACGAAAACTACTACTATCCACCATCGGAGGAGTAGACCTTGACGACACACACATGATGGCTTTCGACTTAGACCAAGCCGAACCTCGATTGCCATCAAATTTGGCTTTCCAAGTATCAGTAAACATTCGAAACCTTGTTGTGCATCGATGCATCATCGATGAAGGAGCTTCCACCTGCGTTATGTCCACCCTTGTGTGGTAGAAGCTTGGCTCCCCCGCTTTACAACCATCCACCACGACATTACGAGCTTACGACGGACGCTCATCTCAACCACAAGGCCTCTTAGCGAACGTACCCGTAGAACTAGGCGGAAAATTAGTTCTTATCGACATCAAAGTGATCAATGCCCAGCTCGACTACAACCTCCTTCTTGGACGTAGCTATATGTACAAAATGAAAGCAGTGGTTTCATCTGTTTTTCGCCTCATGATGTTCCCACATGAAGGATGCATTATCAAGATCGATCAACTCACATATTATGATCTTAACACCCCCACAGCTCCTCAAAATGTGCTACCAATGATTGAACAAACCATTCAAAATGCACCAACATCATTTGTGTCGTCAATTGGTCCTGGAATCTACACCGAGTCACCTATGACTTCCACATTTCCACCAATCTCACCACCTTCACCGATAACAAAAACATCGGATTTGTGCACCCTATCGCACACCACACAGCAGCCTTCGTCACTACCACAAACACCCACAGTGCCTACTCATATTGGCACAACGCCAATTCACACTATCCCATTCTTGTTCCCATTTTCTGGAGTTGTCAGTTCGCCAGTAATGGATACACTCAACCTTCCTGTCTTAACATTAGGGCTACCTGTATGGTACTTACCTACTCCGAGCCCCCTGCTGACTCTGACTGTTATTTTACAACTGGTATAACCTATCCCTACTACCAGCCACCCACCCCCTCTGGTCACTCATCTACAAAACAGACCACCCCCAATAGTGACTACGACATCAACATCCAAAAACGCCCCACCTCCGTTACGGAACGCAGGGGGCAGAGGCCCACCAACTTATAACACTAGACTCATAACTTGCACCCCCCCAGCAACCCCCAAGGTAGCTAAAAACCCCCCAACTATTCGCATTCTCCCGAAGTGCTCGTTGTGTGACGATGTAGGCCATGCCACTCATCAATGTCCACAATTACCTGCACTCCAAGAACACATGAATATGTTGGATGATGACACTGGAATTCCAGTGGTAAGACTTGACCCACCTCCTCACCCTCGCGACAAAACGCTCCGCACTAACCACCCTTGTGCGATATGCGGCATTTATGGCCATTATTCACACCACTTCCCTGATCTCCCAGATTATAGAGCAGCCTTGTACGAGATGAACAATGCCGAATTAGATATATCTCCTCCCTTCATCGAGGAGATCTACCCTCCGAAATCATCTTCTTCGGAAGAAATCAATACCATCTATATGATTTCAACCACATACAAACCATAACCCGTTGATTTATGGTCTGATTACTTTCAAACTGATGAGCAAATTTTAGAAACCCTCACTACACCGGACTACCCTTGGGATGATATGCATCATCGCTCATACTTCCTCCCTGAGGCGTCTACATCCATCGCAGAAAACTAGCTATCAGTCGAATCGAAAGATTTCCTACCAACTAAGGTTGATTGGTTCAAAGACCCCATCCCAGCACCAAATGCCTTCGAAGAAGGGAACATGTCCAACATTTCCCCTATTATACAAATCGACATTTCCACCACACCTGGAAAACCTGATCTCATCTCGCTAGGCACATCATGCACTCAAGAGGAAACTTAGGCATATAAGAAACTCTTCCAAGAGTTTCGTGATGTCTTCGCCTGGTCTTACACCGAGATGCCTGGTCTCGATCCCAAAATTGTGGAACATCACATCAACACTTGGCCCAATGTGCCTCCTGTCCGACAGAAACAACGACCAATTCACCCGTCCAAGCTCCCAGCTGTTAAAGCTGAGATTGAAAAACTCCAAAAAGCAGGATTCATATATCCTATTGCCTACACCACCTGGGTTTCAAACCCAGTGCCAATAAACAAAAAAGTGGGCACCATACGCATTTGTACTGATTTCCGAGACCTCAACCTCGCTTGTCCCAAAGACAACTTCCCCACAGCTTTCATTGACCAACTAATCGATGAATATGCGGGACATGAGGTCCTTTCTTTTATGGACGGTTTCTCCGTATATAACCAAATAAAAATCCGTAAAGAAGATCAATACAAGACAGCTTTCACTACCCCATGGGGCACCTTCGCCTATCGCGTCATGCCTTTTGGTCTCAAGAATGTTGGAGCCACTTTCCAACGCGCCATGACTTATTGCTTCCACGATCTACATAGGATCATAAAAGTTTATCTGGACGACCTCACCACTCGATCCAAGAAGTGAGTTGACCATTTAGACGACCTTCGACAAGCTTTCTTGCGTTGTCAAAAATACAACATTCGCTTAAACCCTCTCAAGTGTGTCTTTTGCGTTACATCAGGTCACCTGCTGGGGTTTGTTATCTCAGAAAAAGGCATCACTGTAGACCCCTTAAAAGTCCAAGCCACTATAGAATTACCGTCACCCCCGTACATTAAGACAACTTCAAATCCTTCAAGGGAGGTCCAACTTCCTCCGCCGCTTTGTACCTGACTATGCCACAACGGTCCACGATTTCCTACGACTACTACGTCTGCATACCCATTTCATATGGGACCAACAAGCAGAGACATCTTTCACCGACTTAAAGAAAGCACTCACAAATGCCCCGTTGATTTCTCCTCCAGATTTCACAAAAGATTTCACCCTTTATGTTTCAGCATCCGAACATGTCGTATCTAGAGTTCTTGTACAAGAAGATACTGCTCGCCAAGTGCATGTCATCTACTATGTGAGCCAGACCTTGTCGGACCCACCCCTCCGCTACCCACATGAAGAAAAGATGGCCCTCACCGTCGTCTTTTCAGTACAAAAGATGCGACATTACATTCTCCTGAGCCACACCATAGTTGTAGCCAATTCCAATCCTATGGTTTACCTCTTGACGCGTCACCTTCTTCAAGGCCGCGTAGCTAAATGGTTATTATCCCGCAAGAATACGACCTAACTTTCAAGATCCCAAAGAGCACCAAGGCCCTAGCACTCGCTCAACTCATCACAGATCTCCCATCCTCTTCGTCATCACCCGCTATCCAAACGGATCTCATTGACGATCACATTTTCATCATTTCTTCTGATGACCCATGGTACGGCGACATCTTAATCTACCTCCGCACACAAAAATTTTGACCCCACATTGATCGTGACGGACGCCGTCGTATAGGACACCACGCCCCCCGATACCTCCTATTAGGCGATGTACTTTATCGATGCGGCGTCGATACCATCTTACGACACTGCCTATCTCATAACGAGGCAGAACAAGTCCTTAATGACTGCCATAGCGGTGCCTGCGGAGGCCACTTCTCTGGCATGGCCACCACCCAAAAGATCATCCACGCAGGTTGCTTTTGGCCTTCATTATTTACTGATTGCATCACCGCAGTCAAACATTGTCAAAACTGCCAACTTTTTGCCCCCAAGGCAAGAACCCCACCCGCCCCCCTTCATCCAGTCGTCACTGTCGGACCATTCTGCAAATGGGCCGTCGACTTCCTCAATTGCAATCCCACGTCAGCCGGCGGTCATAAACACATTATTGTGGCCGTAGATTATTTCACCAAGTGGGCGGAAGCCATGCCAACTTACAATTGCAAGGCCGACACCGCAGCACGTTTTTTCCTCAACCATGTTATCGCCCGTTTTGGAGTGCCAAAGCAACTCGTCTCAGACCACGGCTCTCACTTCGAAGATGCCGTTTGGAGAGAATTATCAACCTTACTGAAATTTGAACACCATTTCTCCTCCGCCTACTACCCCCAAGGAAACGGCCAAGTCGAAGCGATTAACAAAATTTTGAAAACCATCCTCCAGCGCACTGTAGACAAACACAAATCAAATTGGCACCACATGCTCTTCCCGGCACTATGGGCATACCGCACGTCAACCAAAACCGCCATCGGTTTTACCCCTTTCCATTCAGTTCATGGTGTCAAATCCGTCCTCCCCATCGAGTGCCAGATTCCATCCCTACATATGGCCGTTGAACTCCTGCCGGACACTTCCCCAATTGAGCAACACGTACTACTCCTAGAGCAGGCCGATGAAGATCGGTGCATAGCCCTTCAAACCATGGAAGCAGCCAAGAACCGATCCAAATTGAGTTACGACAAACATGTCCACCCAAGAACTTTTACTGATGGGGACCTGGTCCTCGCCTATTATCAAGCTCATGATAAAATCGGGAAAGGAAAGTTTGTGTCCATGTGGCAAGGCCCATACATTATACACACTTGCCTCGGACAGGGGGCATACATTCTGACCGATTAAGAAGGCAACCCCCTACACAACCCACGCAACGGGTTGTACCTCAAGCAATTTTACCCATAGCAAATCTAATGGACACCACCGTCCATTATTGTATAGTCTTATTTTGTTTTTCACAAAAAATTCAAAAAACCTAAATATTTGTTTTCTCTGCATGACCACAGATGGATCCTATTCCACTCTGCTATGTCGGTTTCGCTGATGGTGCAAGCCGTTGGTCCCCCAATCTGGCCTCTGCAGCTTGGGTAATATATTCCCCTTCACATGAGTTGATCCACATCGACGGAGTGTGTGTAGGCGCCACCACCAACAACCAGGCTAAATACGATGCCGTGACCGGTCTCCTGGCCGCAGCTCTCCAAATGAGCATACGTCACCTTAACATTTTCTTGGACTCACAACTCCTTGTTTCCCAGCTCAACAATGATTACCAGGTACATGATCCCTGTCTTTTCAGAAAATTCTTGCGCACTAAACAAATGGTTCAACAGTTTGAATCCATTTCATTCACACATATCCCAAGGAATCTCAACAGTGTAGCAGACCATATTGCCAACAACATTCTTGACTGGCACACCAATCAAACCATATAGTAAACATAAATGTGCCTCCATGGGCATATATATAAAAATTACAAAAATGCATCCACGTGCATAACATGTGCCTCCACGGGCATATACCAAAATAAAAAAATGCAACATGCATAACATGTGCCTCCACGGGCATATACAAAAATCACAATGTTGCATCCACGTGCATAACATGAGCCTCCACGGGCATACAGAAAATCAAACATGCCTCCACGGGAAAGCAAAAAGACAATGAATGCATCCATGTGCATATACGACTATATACCAAATCATATATATATATACATCATAATATAGTCAAACATGTCATAGGTGCCCTCAGCACCCAATATACAAAAATAAATCAGCCGTACAAAAAAGTACTTCCCTATATGATCATCTAATCATCACGGTCCCTAGGCTCCTCTGGCGCCTCCTCCGCTGGCCCCGCTGGATCATGCCGAGCCCGAACTCTCCTCTCCGCCGGCCCTGCTGGATCATCTCGCAAATGAATCCTCCCCTCCACCGGACCTGCCGGATCATGCCGAGCCCCATCCCGCCATTCAGTCGCCAACAATGCTACTCTGAGCAAGATCGAGCGCCACTCACGAGGTGCATCGAAACAATGCTCGATAATGTCCCGATCCAAATCCCTCCACCCATCCTCTGGAAATCCTGCTAGGATCATGTCTAGTGTCTCTCTGACACCCTCCACGGCATCATCTCGAGGCCCAGCTCCTCGACCGTGAGCCCCAAATCCTCAAGAATGAGGAGGCGGTACCGCTACAGGAGGTGGAATGACCACCATCGCCCGTCCCCTACGAACCACATGGTCGGCTGGTGCTACAGGACCAACATCTACACAATCACGCAAGTGAACCATCATATAAATATCTAACTATAATCATAACAAACACATCTAAAACACATGATATAGTAGAGAACAAAACACAAAACATACCATCTAAACCCTAGGCCTGTCCTTGGGCTCGAGGCATCTCCGGATCTCCTCGATAATCCATACCGGCATATGGATAGTCCTCAATCAGTAGGGGGGTCTGCTGCCACTGCTCATACATATCCTGCGAAAAGAACCCGCGTATACCACCACCACCGTGGGGCATCATCTACCCCCACCGCACCATGCGTGGCTCGCTCACCAAACCATCTCGAACCGGCACCCGTGGCCGCAAAGTCGGTACCCGCTCAAAGAAAAAACAACACAAAAAGGAGGCATAGCAAAACTCTCCCCCCTCCCGACTGACCTTGTCCAGATCTCTCCGGACACCAGCCAAAAACATCTGACCCCATGCATAGTAGGTCCCCCTCAGCACAGAATCCACCATCATCATTTGTCCCCCCGACAAACGATGTGGCGCCACGGCACCCAACACCCGCAGAACACAAACCCCAACAACCCGCATGTCCCACTCTCGCAAAGATCTCAGGCTCAAAGCGTTGTTCTGCACAATCGCCCCAGCAACACAGAAGGTCTCCAGGAGATCCTCTATGTCCACACCTGCCGGGATCCTCGGCAGAAGATCCCCCACCTCCCCTAAGCGAGGTAACCCGGTAATAAAATATACATCAGTAAGGGTGATCTCTAACCTCTCACCCCCAACAATAAAGGTACCCTCTGCAGGGACCCACATACTCACCAATTTTTTCAGTAGCGGTCCTACTGAACGCATCGGTGGAATTTGAGCGAACTTCAGGAGCCCACTCATAGCTAGAGCCTTCCGGATCCCCTGATCGGTCCGAATCCGAATCATCAAATCCTCCTCCATCTCTTGCTCTTGCCATGACACCAATGGTCTCCTCAACATCCTGCAAAAAAACAAAGAAATTTTTTAGAACCAGAGAAATTTTTTCAAAAAATTCCATCGCGGCTTTTCCATCAAAAGCCGCGATGATCATCGCGGCTTTCATCCAAGAACCCGCGATGAACATCACGGGTATTGACCACACAGTCGCGATGAACATTGCGACTATCGCCCCCATAGTCGCAATGAACATTGCAACTTTCAGCCCGACAGCCGCAATGAACATCGCGACTGTCAGCCCTGAACCCGCGATGTTCATCGCCGAAAAAGACGCGAAACCCGCGATATTCCACGTTGGAAGGCCAACATGGAATTTCGCGGCCTTCGGGGGCCCACCGCTAACCAAAAAAGACATAATTAAAAATGCTAAGGCGAATAGGGTTACCTGAAACTCACGGAATCGAAAACCAACGATCAAATCTCCCAGAAATCAGGAAAGAGCTCTGATTGCTCTGCCAAACTCACACGTAACAATGACATGTCATATGGGCCCCACACCCTATTTATAGAAATTTCACCATTTTTCAAACAACCATTGCGGTATCATACGACGTCCGTTCCTCAAACCGTTGGTACTGTTGGAATCAGCACAGCGAGAAATTCATGATAGTTCTTTCCTTTTCCTGTTTTCACCAGGTCCATTTTTTGACCATTTTTTCACGCCCTCGTTGACTTGGTTTGCGTGCCACATCGACCGTTCTCCATTTTTGACAAGTCTTATATCGCCGGATTTAGTTTTCTGCGCTTGTGATGATGCTTGAGACCATTTCTCGTTCTCACGCCCAGATGTTTCAAGCATTTTTCCCATGCCCCCTCGTTGCCTCGGTTTGCATGCCACATCGACCGTTCTCCATTTTTAACAAGTCTTATACCGTCGGATTCAGTTTTCCGCGCTCGTGATGATGCTTGAGACAATTTCTCGCTCTCATGCCCATATTTTTTGGGCATTCTTCCCATGCCCCCTCGTTGCCTCGGTTTGCGAGCCACATCGGTCGTTCTCCATTTTTAACAAGTCTTATACCGCCGGATTCAGTTTTTCGCGCTCGTGATGACACTTGAGATCATTTCTCGCTCTCACCTCTATATTTTTTGGGCATTTTTCCCATGCACCCTCGTTGCCTCGGTTTGCGTGCCACATCAATCGTCGTCCATTTTTGACAAGTTTGATATCGTCGAATTCAATTTTTCGTGCTCGTGATGATGCTTGAGATCATTTCTCGCTCTCACCCCATAATTTTTGGGCATTTTTTCAAAATGCCACTCATCACCTCGGTTTGTGGGCCACATTGACTGTTGCCCCTTTTCGACAATCTTTATGTCATCCGATTCAGTATTCCGCACTCATGACGATGCTTGAGACCTTTTCTCGCTCTCATAAATCCCTTTTTGTTTGGTATAGTTTTACCCCTTTTTCGGGCCGAGCAATCCCTTTTACGAAAAAGGCACTTAGGGAGTTTCTGTTAAGCTCTTTTCTGACTCCTAAAACAATGAAAAGATCGCTGAGCAACCTTACTTCCTTTCATGCTCGTTAAACGTATCTGAAAGGGTGTCTACCTGGTATAAGTTTACCCCTTTTCCGAACCTTGTAGACTAATTACGAAAAAGGAATACTCTAGTCACATCAGCTAGAAGAGTTCTCCATTTGCATCATTTTATGCTTTTTCGGGCCTTGGAGACTAACTTACGAAAAAGAAAACCAATGGAGTCCACTTACCGCTTTCAGAATCTCTAAACATGAAAGCGACCACGAGCAATCACCATCCTGGGCTCGTAAAAACCCACAGGACGGTACTCACAACCACTGCAGAGTCTTCTTATAGTTTTCAGACTCCTTAAAAATGAAAGCACCCATGAGCATGAACAATCCTGGGCTCACAAAATCCACAGGACAGTACCATCCTTCTTGGAGCTCATTAAAACTACGAAGAAGGACCCAATGGTGCTTTTCAGCCACAACAGATCACGTCTACTCATATGGCAGCTTCCCCATTTTGGTCGCCTTTGTTCAGAGTATTCTGCAGTATGTCACCCTGAGAATCCCTGGACAACACCCATCAGCTTGTCCCCCCCCAGATTTAATACATACCCTTCAGTCCTTAAAAGCTATGATCCCCGCACCTACAAGTCAGTTCCCTACGCTTATAGGTCAACCATGTCATCATGCTCTGAACAAAGGAAGTTTGAGTCTACCCACTCTATGACCCCAGTTACTTCCCACTGCAGTATGAGGTTGGCCTACATTTTTAGTTTGTGTGGTGGTTACCATCAAATCTAAAAATTGTTCAAGAATAGCTTGCAAGATTTAAAGCTGTAGATCTATAGAGATGGGTGTTTCACTAGTTGATTTTTCTATGTTTGTTATCTTAAGAGGGGTTATGGTCCTACAAAAGAAAAAGTGATCTTAAGGGAGTGGATCCCTATTGAAGTGTGTCTATTTCTACAACACATGATCTATTGATGGAGCATGTATAATATCTTGAGGGTAAGATCCCTATTGGAGTGTGAATATGGAAGTCTTATATGGAGGAGACAACCCTTTTGTTTTACTTTGCTTATGTGGCTATGAAAACCAAGGATGCAAGTTTTGATATCAATTCATAAAAAAAATATAATTCAAGAGAAAAAAGAAAATTGGAGTAAACATAAAAAGTCATACACTTCATTATTATAGTTTCCTCTTAAATAGAGTTTAAGAATCAAAAGTAGACAAAATCAATAATGACCCTTTCTTTCACAAACTAAATATAATATTCTTCAACTACTTTAGAAGTAAACTATCATATTCTTCAATTACTTAAAAATAACCTATAATATCCTTTAGCTACTTAAATAAATAAAACAAATTATAACATTCTTCAGTATCCTAGAAATAAACTATTACTTAACAAGATCATTGAAGCTTTCTATATGAAGTAAAGGGGTTGTTCAATAAGTCGATTGCACTTCACCATTAAGTGGGCTAAGGGAGAATATGAACTTAATGTTTTAAATTTGGCTGTTTGGTGTGATAGAATGAAGGAAGAACTTCATATGCTGGGGGAAATCACCATGGAACATATCTTTAGAGAATATAATTCGCAAGCTGATCTACTTTCTAAACAAGCTTTGGATGGTGTTGATGAACACATATTTTGGGAAGAAATATGTGAGAATCAGTTTATTGACTCTAGAAGCTGCTATTTTTTGGGTTGATTTGCTAGTTATGCCAAGGACATTTTAATGTCTGTTTTTTGGCTTATAATGTATATATTTTTGAGTTTTCTGAAATACTCTCAGTTGTGGGAGTTACAAAGTCGGACAGTAGTATACTAATATCATGTACTATTTGATTCAAGATTGAATATCAATAGTATGCTTTTTTTCGCGGGAAAAAAAGAATATCAACGCCATTGATTTCATGAATTATTTTACTATGAGTAGTATATCAATACTATTGATTTCTTGAATTTTGGTATCATCATTGCTCATTGAATTAATTTATCAGCATAGATTTATTTTAAATTTGGATTTATCAAACACTGAGAGGGATCCAATTTCTTGAGGTGTAATTTTTTTTTTAACTTACATTTTTTACACATCCAAAAAAAATATATTTAATTACTTTTTATTTGGTTTTAATTTTTTATTTTATGAGTCGACATGAATTTTTTAATTACTTTTTATTTTTGGTAACATAACACTACGTTACATGACAACATCTCCACCATACTGGACTATAAAGCACCTCACTCCTCTCGACGCAATTACGTATTTATATTGAGAAAATGTAACTTACAATTTTTTTACAAGTAAAAAGAAAAATAATTATAAATAATTGAATTTAAAAATACAATTAAATATTTGATATACAATAAATTTATTTTAGTTTTATATATTAATTTTTATATTTAAATAATTTAAGGTTAAATAAATATTATAAATTTGGTATACAATAAATTTATTTTAGTTTTATATATTAATTTTTATATTTAATAAATTTAAGGTTAAATAAATATTATAAATGAGATTGATATAAATATATTAAATTTTAGTTAGGTATTGAACAATAGAGAAGGATGTTATTTTACATAATATTGGTACAATTAAAAATACTATTACATCTAAATTTAAAGAAAAATCATAACATGAGAAAGGATTAGAAAATAAGATAAATTAATTACTATAAAGAGATCATTGAGCTTGATTTAGAAAATCAAACATATATTTTTATTATAACTAGCACAAAGAAGAAAATCAACATTCTTAAAATAAAAAACAAATGCTCACGCGTTCTATAGTGAAATCAAGCTATGGACAATTCTTAAAACACCATGAGATGAAATAATTTGTCGTCTTTGTGATATTAAAAAGGTGGAGGATAAAATTCACTTTTTCTTAAAATGTCTTTATACACACATTAAATCTTAATTTCAATATATTTCTAACAATATCAACATTCAATTCCTAAAACATCATGAGATGAAAGAATTTGCCATCTTTGTGATATTAAAAAGGTAAAGGATAAAATTCACTTTCTCTTAAAATGCCTTTGTACACACATTAAATCTTATCAATATATTTCTAACAATACCAACATTTTTAAGCTTTTAAATTATCAAATATATAGAGATTTAAGAAATCTTCTCATTAATCTTTTCAAGCATAGAAACAAAATTCTAAAATAAAATAAATAATTCCTTTACACACAAATTTTTTCAAGCATAAAAACAAAATTCTAAAACAAGTAAATTATATATATATTAAAATTCGTCTCAATAAATATCAACAACCATTAACATTAGTCATTCACATGGACGATTAAAATGAAAATTTAGTTGAAATGGAAATAGTCAAGAATATAAGGTCTTGCATTACAAACCGTTTTTTCTATGTATAATGTGTTTTTTCTCCCATCCTTCCCACTCTACATGGATGTATCATCAGTTATGAGCATTTCATGTCTCCATGTTCCATTCAATGCTTACTTCTTTCCATTTCTAGTACATGTTTGCTTACTTCTTTCCATTTCTAGTACATGGTTGCTTACTTTTTTCCATTTCTAGTACATGTTTACATAAATGGAATTTCCCCTTATCCCTGTTAAGGCTATCTGAATCATGGCAAAGTGGATATGGAAATTTTTACCATAGTTGGAAAGAGGAAGCCAATAATGTGTAGATACTTAAGAGAAATTTGGAGTACAATGATGGTCATTAGAGAGAAAATAGCAGTAACAATAAAAGTTTAGACCATTGGTTATGATTTAAGAAGTTCATTGATATAACAATTGAATAAAACATGGATCTCTATTCCATAAGGGAAATGCTCGACATGCTATAAGAAAAGAGAGGACAAGAAAGATTTATCGTTGTGAACCAAGTCAACGTATCCTTGTTTCAAATAAAAAGACATCTGGATATAAAGCATACATAAGGAGAAATAACAAAAAGGACCTATAAGGTTGTGGAGAAGGCAATGAATATACACACAACAACACAATAAGAATATGTAGGTAGAAGGTGGCAACGATAGCATATATTTCAACCAGAAGATGCAATAAGAATATTATTGGTTGGTAATAATTCAACAAATTTGTGTTTTAAAATGGTTCTCCTAAAGAATATTAAAATAATCGAGTGTATGTCACACCATACTACTTATAGATGTTATCTATTAAAGGTAGATCTATATTTTCTCATTAATGGAAGTTTTCATGTAAACTAGGTTGAGGTAGAACGATTAAATGAGAGATAATAATAAAAATAATAAAATATTTAGATTATTATGCACTGCCAATAAATGATACAATGCTCAAACATTTTAATTTATATAATATTGTATTGAATACTAATTAAAATTTATTACATGTACAACTAATATGTTGTATATTAAGATCCTGATGTGGGTAATATATATGAGGATGCGGAGCACGTGGTGGGAAGGGTGTGTCACGTGGCAGAGGAAAGGGATAGCTGTTAATGGGAGGATGAGGCATGGAGAGGCTAGTAGATTCATGGAGGAAAGTGGAAATAGAACAGACAATGATCTGGTAGTCAGAGAGGTCATTTAAAAGTAAGGAAGAGGGAGAGGTTATTGTTGCAGCTCATGGGGAATGAAGGCGGAGCAAGGTGGCATATTAACGATGGGTATGAAAATTGGATGAGATTTATTGGGATTTTCTGACATCCTTATGGAAATTTATGAAGGCATTGGTGTATTTATGAATGTGAAGCAGATAGGTTGGTGTGAAGGTTGGTTGATAGTGCTTCCTGTCTCTGCTGAGAATTTGAAAGAGGTGGGAGCAGAGAATTCGAAGAGTCAAGGAGGCTTGTGGTGTGGATTAATGGAGGTGTGTGGGAATTTTTACGACCATGAGGCTAAGGGGAAAGAGGAGGCTATATATCCTTACGTCAATAGGGAGCAGTGGAAGGTGGCGCAAGCGGCCTAATTTTTCAAATTGTCTGTCCTTGTGCCATTTTAGAGGGAAATGGAGGAAGTGTAGAAGGATATATGGGAGGATTTGGAGGCCTCACAGCCAGTGGATAAATTTTAGGTGCTAGCAGAATGGATATAAGACCCAGGAACCACTAGTGCTTGTATGACTTTATATGAGAGATCCGTGGCCACTCTTTGGGCAATGAAAAATATTTCGGCTTGGGTGTTGATGGACCAAGGTGAGAAGGAGAAGGGGAATGAGTAGCAACTGAACTTATGGAAGGAGCATCATAGGACTCACATCTCATGCACAAGAATATTGACAACACTGTAACAAATACAGGGCTACAATTCATAATGAAGCCGCAACTCGAGGGGCATAATTTGGCAGACTCAATGCAGCTAGGAAAGGACGACCCTCCAGGCGGTAACCGGGTCTATTAAGTTCTCTGGATGATAATCATCTTTTGTCATAGTTAGCTCTCTTTGAGTCTTGATGTTTGTTTAGGATGATAATCATCTTTTGTCATAGTTATCTCTCTTTGATTCTTGATGTTTGTTTAGTTATCAGTATGGTAGGAAGGAATAATTTAGTTGAAAAACAATGTTTAAACTATTTAAATTCCCTTGTTTTCCCTATGTGGAGGGGGTGGTTTTGGGCTCACAATGGTAGTAGGAGTATGAAGAAATACTAGTACTACAAATAAAGGGAAGGTTATGGCTTTGTTTTGCAAGCCTTGATATGTATTTTATCAGTTTTTAGTTTCATATAATCCTTACTTACCTTAAAAAAAAACATTTTGTATAATAAGTATTAAATTTAAAACTAAACAAATTGTCAATTTATGCTAGCTCATTCGGTTAAGGTGTGGGTTTTGTTTGAAAGGAGACATGAGTTCAATACCCTTAGGGGTGACTTAGTTGGGAGGAGACACCAAAAAATCCAACCAAGTTAAGGGTTGGTATGGCCCAGGTCGGGCGCGATCCCCAAGTGATTTTGACAACTTAGATGCCCCTGGGTTGCAGTTTCTTAACCAATGGTTGAAATGTAATGGCCTTGAGTGACGAGCATTTCTAACAAAAAAAACTAAACAAATTAAAAATTTAATAAATATAATTTAATAATGCTAAAAACATTCTCATTTTTTTGTAAGTTAGGTTATAATTCACTATTAATATGTACTATGTTTGAATTTTTCACTACTAGGTTCTAATTCACTGTTAATTTC
The DNA here is from genome assembly GCA_027924585.1 of Larix kaempferi. Classification (NCBI taxonomy): domain Eukaryota; kingdom Viridiplantae; phylum Streptophyta; class Pinopsida; order Pinales; family Pinaceae; genus Larix; species Larix kaempferi. The sequence continues at coordinate 597,881 of BSBM01001232.1, forward strand.
TAATTCACTATGTTTGAGTTTTTCACAATTAAGTTTTAATTCACCATGTTTGAGTTTTTCTAACAAAGATATACATTCAAGAAAAAAATGTCATAATAATAATAATTGTTACTACTTCTGATGTTTGACAAAGTTACTACTAGATTAGACCAAAAATTAGGATTTATCTTATAGACTATGACTATCTTAATTCCTAAAACCAGTAGGCATTGGGGCTTAAAACTAAGCAAATTAAATTGTATATTAAATATTAAATTTAAAACTAAACAAATTAAAAAGTTAAATAATATAATAATGCTAAAAAACAATCTCATTTATTTTTTAAAGTTAAGTTCTAATTCACTATTAATATACAAAATAAAGAGTTACAACAATATAGACCTGATTTTTTTCATAAAGAGATAATGTTTGAGTTTTTGTACTTGAATATATACATTCAAGACCAAAATTCCATAATAATAATAACCATCACTACTTCTAATTTCTTATAGTTACTACTAAATTGGACCAAAAATTAGGATTTGTCTTATAGACTATTATTATCTTACTTCGTAAAATTGGTAGGCATAGGGGGCTCAAAGGGAAACACGTGGCATACCAAATTCATAACAAAACTAGAAAAAAACTTTCATGGCCTACTAACTAAGTTAGTGCTCCTCATCTAAATCTAATTCTATCATAATGTGTTCCTGTTGGGACTTTGGTTGAGAGGCTTTTGCCTATTGTTCTTCAAAACCATCATTCACTACCACCGTACCTTCAACCCTTAGCGAGCTTTGATTATAGCATCATATTTTTTCTCCATCAATTCTAGATTGTCCATGACTTATTTGTGTTGTTGGTTGTCCTTGTCCACTCTAGATTGAGCATGAGAGTTTTGTTTAACTAATATATTTGCACCATTTTAAGAATATTTGTGTCCCTAATCCTTGCAAACCCAAAATCTGGCATCCATTACAACACTACCAAATTCACTGTCTAAGCTGGGTCCTACTCCCTTTTGGGCTTGGATTTCCTTTCTAATTCATCAACCTCAACTTTAACTGCTTCAAAAAATTTGTTGTGATATATGTGAGCGACTACCATGACATCCCTTTCTTTGGTTATTTTATGAATGGCCATCATCTCAAGCATGTTTTTGTAGACTTTAAGTCTTCCTCTTGTAGTGACTTTGCTACCCTGTCTAGCATGGGTAGTTTTCCTTTCCTATCCATAGTTGGAGATTCATAACTTCAAAATATAAATCCACTAACCTAAGGAATACCCCTTCCAAATACTTGTTGAGCTGAGACCTATAACCAGATACCCTTCATTGTGTCTATGGATTGTAAAATGCTTGTTGATGTTGCCATGACTATAGAGTGTTTTCTTGCTTTCCTCCCCATAGACTATAGAAACCTAGGGAATAATAGAATAGCAGAAGAATTAAAATCCATCCACAACCTCCTCCTATCCACAAATGATTTCCTTCATTTTGAGGTAGTTGTTTGCATGAGCACATTGATCTAGTGCTTAGGGCATCGACAAACTGATGCCACTCAATAACACTAATATTCCATCAACCCCCATCCTTTCCATGGAGTGATGCATCGTTAAACTACACCACTATCTATCTACATGAGTGATGGATGTTGTTCTACTCCATTTCTCTGATATCACTCCTTCTCCTTAACAACACGCCATCTAGGTGAGAGATGTTATCACCTAAATCTCTCACACATGTGCCATTTCATCCATTATTGTAGAAATACAACATAAACATACAATATGCATCTCATTAAAATCATCCTCATCAAATTCACAATGAGAATTGAACCTTAGAATGATTAAAGTCAATTATTCTAGGAAACCGCATGACTTTTTTTTTTAAACATACAAATATCTACGTGATGTATGCTTCAAAACCCACATAGTTGTAATAGCATGGGACCACTGGTTAGGTTAAAATAGACTCGGTAAAAGAATCAAAGATGGGTCTACCATTGGTGGTTTACATGTCCATGGTTTTGAGAGTTCCATGGCATTTTCCCATGGTATTGCATGTGATGAATCCTACTTAAGGGCTTAAGTAACTCCATTGTAAAGTTCCTATGAGTGGCTGACTGGATTGGCCATTCCTTGGATGTAGTGGTCAAGGGTAATAGATATATTGGTGGTGGCTTTCCCGGCTTTGGGTTTCCATGGTAAAAATATTCTTCTTCATTGAGTGTGCTTTCTTATTATATATATTTTTTGCATTATTATTTCTTGACAATTGGTATCAGAGTGAGGTTTGAAGGAAAATGAAATGTCTTGGAAGCTATGGTTGCTTGCATTGAGATGGTTCATGGGTATGCAGACCATTAGGTTAGAAATACATGGTAAAAATTGAGGATGGGCACACGAAATATGTGGATGAATAAGTGATCAACTTAGTATATTGTAATATTTTATGGAGTTGGAATTTGATCACAATGTAAATGGGCATACGAATTGGCCTCTTCATATGCTTGGGAGCATTCAATAGCCCCATTCTTGTACTTGGAGGACCACTTCATGAGATGGAGCATTCACATTGGGAACTAGATGTTTCAAGACCTCCATCTGTCCTATAAAAAGAACCCATGAGCATACATTCAACAAGGAGAAATCTAGAGCAAGGTTATGCTACAAGAATTGGTTTGAGAGATCATCTTTCATCCCCTTTCTTATCATCATTTAGCATTCAAAGATCCATTTCCTTATTCATAAATAAGCCATTGTTTATCCTCATCATTCCAAGTTGGTTATCAAGGAATTGAGAGTTTAAAAGGACCCTTCCCTTAGGGATATTGTTGGATACCATCAAATCTACCTTCTCCTAGGTGACACCATTTGTAACAAACTTTTCCATTGGGAGAATACTATATGGTTGAATATAACTTACTCTTTTCCTTTTTTATTTTATTATCATTTGTGAATCTTTCATTTTGTTGTTATTTATTGAGTTTTTATTTTTCCTATTGGTTTATGGTCTACTAACGCACAATTGAAACTGTTTCGTTGGTTCCAACCTGCAAGGATAACAGGGAGGATTGCTCACTCTTGTGACATTTTACCCTCAAAGGTTTATGGTGACTCCACTCTTTATTTTTATTATATTTTCTCATCTATAAGTTGTCATTTACTTGATAACTGATTTGGGGTATATTGCAGGATCATACTCTTGCTATTCATTCCCCCAATGAATAGGATTTTTCAGCTCAAGTTCAATTTCCATCAAGTTTTCAGACTATGCGCTTCCCAATTTTTGCTCCGCACAACCTACATGACTTTTATTTGACATCCATGCAACTAGCGTGACTTTTCTATCACTTACATGTGTGGTAAACCCGTGTGGCCCATGTGACCTAATACTTGCACCATTGTGCATTTGTGGTCTCAAAAGCCACCAAATTGTTCTTTTTTTAGTTTTTTTTAGCTTAGTTGCACTTCAAAATTGCAGTTTCAATGGCTGCTCATGCATGCTAAATAATTAATTGACAAATCATAATTTTTTTTACTTCTCTAGTAATCAAAACACATAGCTCAAATATGAATTAAAAAGTCATCTTTTACAACTATTAGGCAAAGGATTTGGGGTTTTCAAAGGACCCCTCAGTTCTCACTAGAAGTTGGCCATATCATCACATATTGTTGTTCATATAAATTATTAGTCTAGGAAATTGAGGTGACTTACATTAGTTTCATTCTCATTGCTTCTTAAAATTTCTTGTTTCAAGGAAAAAATAGATTAGCTCACCTCTACACACAAACAAAGGGCACAAAGGCTTTGCTCGCTTCAAGTATGCTATTTTACTTGCACTCATAAGTGATTTTGGGAAATTATAATGAAGTGAAAGGTTTAAAATACCCCCCTTATCACATTCAAAAGCTTGTTATAAGTTGTCTTTTGCAAACATCAACTCAACTTAGAGATTAATTAGGAGGAGTAACGAACCATCAATGTTCATATCTCTTTACTTTATGATGATCATAATTTAGTTGCAAATTTTCACTTTACTTTTCTTTCAGAACATATGTATGTATCCCACTTGAATCACACACCAAGGAACCTAAAGATCCCTTCTATTTGAGTATGCTCTTCATCTTGCGCTCACAAGTGATCTTGATGAATTAGAAATATTGGAAGGTTTGAAATACCTCCCTTGTCACAACATTAATCAAATTTGGACCCTCATAAAATCTACTTGTAACATAATTCTCAACCAACTAAATCATCCACCATGGAGGTCACATTTTTTTTAGTTAGGTTAGGATTGATTGGGATAGGCAACCAAATAATACCCACCATTCTTCTTCATTTTGAAAAATAGTGGTTGTTGACTTTTAGGTAAATTGTCAAAACTTGATATAAGAAAGTGTGATAAAACCCCAATAAGGAAGTGTTGTGCCCAAGGATGCTAAAGTCGAGGCATATCTATTTTTTTTTCTCCACATTGAGCCACCTAGCTCTTTGTGGAGGAAACACTTTACCACTCAAGGAAAAACCCCTTATCCACACTTGACGTAGGTATCTTAGTGGCCAAAATCTAGGATCATCACCGAGTGGCATTTGTGGGATGCATTTGCACCCGAGTCAAATTTTATTGGCTAATGGAAATGTTTCCAGTTATTTTAAAACATAGCCACAATACCCCTCATTATAATTTATTCATCATACCTTCAGTAGCCCTCTTCGGTGGGTTCATAACAATTTGACAAGAGAGATTGGAAGGCCCGATGAATATTTTGAGAGGAAAGACGCTATGTCAATTAGGGAAAATCCATTACTTCTTTCTATTAAACAAGATCATGTAATTTAATTAAAAAGAACCTACTCTTGGAACCATTCACAAAATTGTACACTCACTTTTTCACTTGAACCATTTTGCATATGTTATCGTGGTTATCATATTTTTTCATCTATCAATTGCGTTTTATTTCCCTCATCCTTACTTTCATTGAATAAAAAAACATCAACCATTGTGGAATTAAGATTCCTTAGGCAATATCTCAGGCTGCAATGGATTCTCAAGGAGGGTTTCCCACACTACCTCCCCATAGACCACGAGGAAGACCATCACATATGGGGAATCCATGGGAAACTGTGGTTGCATCAACCTTGCTTGGAAATACCTTACTTAGTTCCCTCCAAGATCTCCATATGCATCCCCTTTGTCAATAAGAGGAGGATCATCAACATTGGCTGCATCCTCGTTATCATCAAGTAGAGGGGATCAAATCCCCAGGTATCACCTCCAACATCACCTAGAGGAGGTCATACGCAACATATAATGGCATGTCTTATGCCTCAACCAACACTCCCATTTATGGTGAGTCTAAAACTCCCGAATTTATCCAAGGTAATAAATGACCCCATTTGTCATGGCCCAACTTGGACAGGTATTTTGGCCAAGCTCCCCTTGTATATTCGAAAGTTTGAGGGGAAACAAGGGGATAATCCCGCTAACCATGTGATGTCATTTCACCTTTGGTGCTCATCCAACATTCTAATTGAGGACACTATTTACCTTTATCTATTTCAAAGATCCCTCACCAGAACGATGACCAAATGGTACATCAATTTACCATTTGCAACTCATTCCACATTTGAGTCCATAGCCACTACCTTTCTCATGTACTTTCAATTACCTATACGTCACGATATGGGCTTGGAGATTCTAACTGAATTTCAACAAAATACGCCTACACACATCGTGGATCATATCCATGAATGGCGTAGACACATGACACTATGTAAAATAGAAATCCAAGCTAATTTTCTACTAGATTGGTTCCTTAGATCACTCCTACCTATGATCATCAAGGATGTGGAAACCACTATTCCCAAAATAGAAGAAGAGGCCATCCTAAAGGACCAACATTTTATTTGATATATTCCTAATAACGGTATTTGTATATAATCATCCCAGATGCCCCTCAACATCATTCTTTGAACCAAGCTCCTATGGGAACATCACACTCTGCCAACGGGCTTATAGGGTTGTCTCCCATCAAGGGAATATTCCCTATCCACATAGATATATGCCATACAATATGACACATCAGAACCCACCCGCACCTCAAGTGTTGATGGCACCTCAAATTGCTCCAAATCCCCCATTTGGACAAATGATGTATGTACCATATAGTCATATGTTCCCCAATGCAATCCCGATGCAACTTGATCCAGCCCCATCAATAGCACCACAAGATCCTTTGTACACCCCTTATGGAGAACCTAACTCATATCTATCCACAACTATTTATAACCCATATTTTCCATTTCCTGGTCCACCTGGTCCACACCCGATGACTCATGCTGGGGTAAAATTAGTTCAATCCTCTCCCGCACAACAGACTTATTAGTTTTAGTAGCTTAACGCAGCTAACCTCCCTAATCCACAAAATAAGGGGGAAGAAGAAAGGAAAGGACAAGCAAAGCCAACAATAAGGGCAGGGGGGCAATCCCCCTCCCCAACAAAAATAGAACAATGGAAATAAAAACCATATAACCGTGGCCGATACCCCCCCAAGCTATTAAATATCCCCAACCTTAGGACCACTTCGCTTGTGCCATGTGAGTAGAGTATGGGAATTATACACATTATTTCTCGTTGATACCAGAGTGTCAACAATTAATTGAGGCCAGGAAAAAGGCCACCGCCAATCCTCCTCAAGCAACAAATGCACCACAAGCAAAACAAACGGAGCTACAACAACCCTTTTCCAATCAAGGGGCCATTTACCATCAGCAAGAACCTCACCCCCTAGGAAATGGAACCTTCCAAAATATCTACATGAATATGGAATAGATAAACCTTCAAACCCCTAACAAAGGTTATGGAACAATTGAACCTCCATAGAGGGAGGATGCACCCACTCCCACTAGCGATACTTTGAAAATACCACATCCCAGTAATGACCAGATCCTGAATCCAGCACTCTGACGTTTTAGTTATAATACTCATATAAAGGCTGCTCATAATTACAACATTGTAGATGACTTGTCCCAATCCCCTACTGCGAAGTCCACTTCAGAAGTTATTCAATCTTTCCCTTCCCAAAAGAACGTACTTCTCTCCACTTTGGGTGCAATCGACCCATCTAATTCATGCCTAATGAGCTTCGACCTTGACAATGCCGAGTTGCGGTTTCCCTCATTTGTCGCCTTCGAAATTCTAGTCACTATCAAGAACATCATTATCCATCAATGCATAGTCAATGAAGGAGAATCTACTTCTATGATGTCGACACATATTTGGAAAAGTATTGGATTGCTAGACTTAGTCCTATCATCTATCATCCTTCACACTTATGATGGTATGCCATCAAAAGCACAAGGTCTATACCAGAATGTTCCCATAGAATTGGGACAAAAAATGGTGGTCCTTGATATCGAAGTAGTTGACACACATCTTGATTACAATATCCTTTTGGGATGTAGCTACATGTATGCTATAAATTTCGTTGCCTCATCAATGTTATGCATCGTGATGTTTCACCACAAAGGGGAAAATAACCACCCTTGACCAGCTCACATACTATGAGCCTCACCTCAACTCAAACCATGATAATGTCCTACCCACCATAGGATCATAAAACCAACCATCATACGTAGACATCGGTCCTGGAATTTATAAAGACTCATATTTTTTGGGGGCATACTCTAGGCCTCTACCAATAATCCCAGCCTCCAGAGACGACCTCATGTGTACCATTTTCACATCAAAAGATAAGGAACAAGTTTCCTCTACATTGACGTCTGCACCTGAAAACAATCACCACACTGAATAAGCAACCATTTCCTCACCCCCTTTAGCATAACTGGTGGTTCATATCCCTTTCTTGTTTCCCTGCTCGGATGTATAGGGAAATCTAGTCATGGATACACTTACCTTTCCTGGACTCACTTTAGGAATACCTATTTGGTATCTAACATCGCCATACATAGAAATTGTATCAAAACCATATGCATATTTCAACTACACTTTGCTTGTCCCTGCATGCAGACTATCCATAACCTTGGTCTCACTTGTGATAATGCCATTACATGTCACACCCAATTCCGAAAATGGGGGCACCGAGCCCCCAACAATGAAAGCACCAAGTTTGTCAAGTAACCCCCCTTCCCCAAGACATAATTAACCATATGATCTATATGGTCAATCATGACACACAACCAACCTTTTCCCAATATTTCCGGAGCTAAGGTACTTGTTAAAAACACCTATAAGTGCTACCTACTCAACCAACTCTTCAATAAGGGTCATACTAGCTATCCCTCAAGTAGCCTCAATCCCAAACCAATGAAAAAGACACTGCACATGAATCATGCATGCACACTTTATTCTCAGTTTGGTCATTACACACATCATTGTCCTAAAGTCCCTCAATTTTGGGACACACTAGTCATGATTCATCTCACGCACCCTATCATTGATAATTCTAAACCAATCTCCCATGATACTGTCGCCATCAACTTCATAATGATGTCTAATGCAGTTGAGACTCATGAAAGGTATTTTTCATGTGGACGTCATGCTCACATGATTATGGTAGACATGGGTACGATTCCACCCAATTGAACCTTCTGTCCCCAAACTTGGTCCATACACTTATTCGATCATGTACTACTCTCCCATGTCGATCATGTGGGTTGTTAACACACTACTCATTCCAATGCCCCATTCTACACATAGAACGAGTGGTTCACCTCAAGCATATGCAATTACATGATAACCCTACTCCTCCCTTGACAAACCCACCATCATTTCCTTAAGAGAAGATCTCACCCCCTCTTCATGATACAACTGACCATGTTGATATCCTTTATATCTCATCTTCAGTTCTTCCTACTAACGATGACGTTCCATCATAAGAAGCTCTTAGTACAATGACGATACACACTTATGTTGTGATCAAAGAGGTGGGCTCACCCAACATGCATGACATCTCATCTGAAGTTGTTCCCTTGAATAACCTCACTACCATCACTCTTGAACCATCAACTCTAAGTAACCTCTTAGGCCACCTCTTCTACCCTGACGAATATATCTTAGAAGCAATGAATAACCCCGAGATACCTTGGAATGACCTCCATCATAGGTATTTTATTTCTACCTCAGAAAATGGGTAGCAACACCTATATGGCTCAACAATATGCCATCGAAATTAAATATTTCATTCTTCGTCAACATTACATCAGCATTGCAAGCTCTTTAGCATGGTACCACTTGTTTTGTTTCCACTAGAACTTCATCCACAACCTATTTTTCGACCATTTCTCCAATTACATTCAGTCTCTTGTCAATTATTTATGCACTATAAAAATTCCTTATCATCAACAATATCATGCTTTAGGATTTGCGTTATAATTGTAAGATTGTTATCAGGAAGCAAGTCCCCCATCATCTTGACCTTTCATATAGGCAATGTATCCCCCTATTTACATTTCACTTATCTAGTTGTCCCGCTGATATCCATGAGCCCCCCTTCCCGATAAATACAATCACCAATTTCATTATCAGGAGATAGCACAATTCCCCCATGGGTGTGCACATCATTAAAAACCCCCTCAAATTTTGGCACCCATGATGTCGAACCACCAAGTTCATGGAATATGATAATTCACCAAGTTTTCCAAATCGAAACCACAATTCATCACCTTGCATCTTACTGATCCCACCCCCCAGATTCCTTGGCACACAGTTATGGTCATGATTCATAGATAAACTATCATCCCCATCATGATCAATAGACCATCTAAGTTTCTCTTCATACCATCAAACCACGAGAAGACCATAAAGGGGACCCACCCTATGAACACACCAATATTATTGAATCATTCCTGCAAGGATACTCTACATAGTATTTATTCATTGGGCACCTGTCTTCGCATTTGTACAAAACAACCACATAATTATTTTTGTATAAATTGGTTCCCCAAATCACTCAAAACCATGGGAAACACATCACATCATCCTTTTGGAAGCACCCCCTGGTTTCCCTTGATCAACGCACTTGTGTCCATACCCCATCAACACCTTCAGTTTTTCATCCAGATCACCAACCTCATTATCACCCATCATATGATAAACCATTACTTCAATAGTCAATCTGCAGTTTGTTCCCCTCCATTACACTTTTCATTTCCACTTGAATAATGCTCTCGTACACTAGTCACCCAGTTTACGCTGATCAAGGGAAGTCACGATCCATGCTTACCATCCAGTCTTGTTAAATCCTGCCAGTATCCCAATTGGTTACAAAATGATATTGGTTCTCATGATAAGACCCTCGTCTTACCACTTGCTTCAACTCTCATCAATGTCAAAGAAATTCATTATGAGGGTTGAAGTAGTTATGGTTGTACCTTAGGTTCCCTTCTCACCAAAATAAGGGTTAACCTTGAATTGATTAGAGAGAGAGTCATCAGTTCTCTCTAAATTAGTAGTCTCCCCTATGTTCATTTACAACAATTTCATTGCATCAGGGGGAGTCGTACATTCCGATGATAGCAGTGTTCATATTTATGATTAAAAAAAGTTATCCATTTGACACATGCAAATTACCCATATGGTAGCTTCATTATTATTCAGACCCCCCACCCCTGTGAGTTGTTCTCAATATTCAACATTTCCACTACTTCGGCATCAACATCATCATCAACAGTCCAAGACACATTTACTCAAGTAAGGATCAATTAATCCACCTTTAGCCCCATGTCTAGTAGTTCATAGAGCTGACCCCTCAATATCCTATTATTGCTATCCTATATGAAATAATTTCACGAGCATGGGGATTCCTGTTTCATTTGTATAAATAATCACTTTTGTGTCACCTATCAATTACTTGCTTCAATGGTCATCACCAACACCCTCTCGGTGGGTGGTCCTTTACTCTAAAAAATTGCTAGCTTAAATTTTGCAGTGTGAAATATCAACATGAGGGAAATAAACAATGATGTATTTTGGCTATACAGTTCCTTCCTAACCTCACACATTAGGGGGCATATTTTATTCCCTAAATCTTTCACACATACGACATTTCATCCATTATTGCATAAATACACCATCAACATACAACATGCAACTCATTTACATCATCCTCATCAAATTCACAATGAGAATTGGACCTTAGAATGATTAAAGTCAACTATTCTAGAAAACCACATGACTTTTGTTTCGAAACCCTTGTGGATATGTGTGACTAATGCTCTGAAACCTGCATAGTTGTACCAATGGTGGGACCCCCATATCTTCGTGGCACATTGAGGCTCACAACATAATTTCTTGGCTCAAAATTTTTGAATTGGCCTCTTCACGTGCTTGGGGGAATTCAATAGCCCCCTTCTTGTACTTGGAGGACCACTTCATGAGATGGATAATTCACATTGGGAACTAGATGTTTCAAGACCTCCATTTGGCCTATAAAAGGAATCCATGAGCATGCATTCAACAAGGAAGAATCTAGAGCAAGGTTATGGTGCAATAATTGGTTTGAGAGATCATCTCTCAGTCTCTTTCTTATCATCATTTGGCATTCAAATCTCCATTTCCTTCTTCCTCAAGAGCCCATTGTTTCTCCTCATCATTCCAAGTTGGTTATCAAGGAATTGAGAGTTCAAAATGACCCTTCCATAAGGGATATTGTTGGCTACCATTGAAGCTTCCTTCTCCTAGGTGACACCATTTCCAACAAGAATTTCCATTCAAAAAATACTATATGGTTGAATCTAACTCACTCTTTGTCTTTTTTATGTTATGAGCATTTGTCAATATTTCATTTTGTTGTTATTTATTGAGCTTTGCTTTTGCATATTGGTGTATGGTCTACTAACCCACACTTACAACTGTTTGCTTAGTTGCAACCTGCAAGGATAGGAGGGAGGATTGCACACTCTCGTGACATTTTCCCCTCAACAAGAGAAGTCCTACTTTTATATGCCCATACAATCTTTCTTTAATCTAGATTAATGTTGATGACAAGTAAAACACAAAGTTCCATCATTCAATTCCCTTGTTATTTTTTCTCATCAGTTTCATCCCTTCCTTCCTAATTATTTTCAACATTTTTATTCTTTGGTTCTACTCGGGTTTTTAGCGCTTGGCTTGAAATGGTTGTAACTTCTATGGAAATTCTCAAAACTTCTATAATGACCTTAATTCGAAAATGGCACTACCACTCTACTTCGAATATCACTAGTTTAGTTGTAATCTAGCTCATAAACAAAGAGATAAGTGCACTACAAGGATTTATCATGAGGGTGAGGCCTCAACTTAAAATGGGTGTAAATTTTGGCAATACTTTTAAAAATCACTATTATGAATCCAATTTGGAAATGACACAACTGTTATGTTTCTAATGGAATTGGTGTGCCAATAATTCAGTTCCTGGACTTTTTTATGGTTGTGATGTTGTAAATAAAAATAGTTATAACTCCTGCAATATTTTTCAAAATCATTGTTATAACCCCAATCCAGAATTAGAGCCACCACTATGATTCTAATGCAATGGTGCCACTACAATTTGGTTAACAAGATGAGAGAAAAACGTACCCCAAGGAAATCTACTCAAAAAATTGCATCCTCTTGGCCCGAGAAAGTACTTTGATACCACTTGTTATGATCCTTAATGTTGAAAATGAATTACAAACAATATATCCAACAACATTGTGCCAAGAAAACTCCAATACTTTATTAAATTTAAAACCCATAAGGTAGGGTAACACCATATAATAATTTATTTATTGAAGGATAATAAACTTATATTCCAATGACTCTTCAAGGGGGCAACCTCCAAATGAGAAAAGCTCCAATACAATGATATTCCTTGACATCCCATATAGAGGTCTTCGTCCTTATTTAATATAGTCACCTAACAAATGTTAACCCTAATCACTAGTGGCCCCTACATTAATAATAGAACCATGTTACATTTATTAAATGATAATTACTTAGTGGTTCTTATTTAATAATAACTAAAAACATAGTTACTGACTTGATGAGAACTATGAACTCAAAATGAGAACTCTAATTTTGAAAACCCATATTTTTGGGTCAAAACCATAAAAATCGACTCCTAAATCGAAAAGTGGAGGTGCTACTAATAACATGCTTTTTTAAGGTTAAAATTACAAATTTGTCCACCACGACATTAATTCCTCATAAATTTGTGAACCAAAAACTTAGAATCGACCCCCAAATTGAAAAATAACACCCCTAGATCAAAATGGGGTATTACTAGTAGCACCCATCTCTTTTGAGTTAATATTTTAGAGCTTGCTTAATAATAATAATAATAAAAACAACATATTTGGAGGGGGGAATTCCCTTAATCAACCTCCCCCATTTAAATACACACACACAATTTTTAAAATAAAATAAAACCAACATTATATATATATATATATATATATATATCCTCTCCCCTCCCCTCTCCTCTCCTCCTACGCCCTCTCCCCAGTCCTGCCTTTCAGGACACCCTAGCAACATGTTAAAACCCATCACTTGTACTAGTTCCCTATAGGCATTACTACAAAGGTGGCATGTAGCGGTGTGTTTTAACTTGTCACTATAGGGGGCACTTATATCAATACATATAGGGTATCATGGGAGGGAAGGGTCGAGAAGGGGGCACAAGAGGGGAGGGGAGGAAAGGGCAGCATGGATGGGGCATGAGAGGGGAGGGGAAAGAGGAAGGGGGGGATTATGGGAATCTCCCCCTCGCCATATAGTGATATGGTAGTGGGGGAAAGGTGATTTCGAGAATACCCCCCAAGGAATTAACCCCCAATCCACCATATTGTTTTTTTAATATATAATTTGTTTGATTTTATTTTGTTTTTTGTTTTATTTTTATTTTTTTTAAATTGTGTTTTTTAATTATATATATATATATATATTTGTTTTCTAATATTAATTTTATTTATTTTTAATTTAGGGGAGACCAATTTAGGGAATCACCCCCTTGAAATATGTTTTTTTCCCTTTTTTTTTGAACAAGTTCTAAAATAGTAACCCAAAAGAAAGGGGTGTTGGTAGTGGCACCCAAATTTGATTCAAGGGTCGATTTTAAGGTTTTTGTTCAAAATGGCACCAGTTGTCAAGGCCATGATTTCAATCAAGCTATACATTTTAACCCCTGCCCCCCAAAAAGGGCGAGATACTAAGAGAACCACATTTTGATTTGGGGGTTGGTACCCCCTTTTGATTCAGGGGCTTGTCCGAAATGGTACCAATTTTCAAGGCCATGATTTTGAAATAGGTTTTAGTTTTAACCCTGAAAAAAAAGGGTGTGATACAGGGAGTAACACTTTCAATTTAGGGGTCGATTTTAGGGTTTTTGTTTGCAACTTTATGAGGAATTAAGGCCATGGTGGAAATAAGTTGTAATTTTAACCTCAGAAAAATACATGTTATCAATAACACAACTTTTCGATCGAGGGATAAAAACAACTACTAAATGCGACTTTTAAAAAAACAAAACTCTAAAGAGTTCTCATCAAGTTAATAATTATGTTTAAAACAATGGACCTATTCTACATTACATTACATAAAGGTCATACATATCCTATTATTAACTCTAAGGGGCCCCTAGGCCCCTATTACATCACTAGGGAGGATACCACCACAATCCACTACACATATATGAGTGTGAAGCACAAGGACCGTGTATATCTAAAAACATATGGATCTAGATTTAGAGAGTACAAAAATACCTCTTATGTGATGCTCCTAGTAGAAAAGGGTTTATACGTAATAGAATTGGAGGCATTAAAAAAACTAGTTCCATATAGATAAAAAATGGAAGCTATAAACAACAACATTATTCTAATTAAAGTAACAAAGATGTGCTCAAAAGGAGGAAAAACATATGGAATTGATAGTGCATAAAATAGTTGAAGAGTTGGACTTAGAAGAAGAAATATGCTTAATAAATCAAAAGACGTTGAAAATTCATCTACAAGGATGCTTTAAGGAGGAAATATAAAGATATCACATGGAAAAAAGAAAAATAATACTACATAGACAATGCCAATATATATGAGGAAATCAAAGTGCAAAATTACTTGGAGCTAAACATCCCATGGTGCAAAAGACAAGCAATAACACAAATAAGCATTAGCTCACATATGTGAAATTTGAAATAAAAAAAATAAAAACAATTGAAATAATAACGTGAAAAAAGGTTATGTCAAATATATGGAAATTGGAAAGTAAATACTAAACAACACTTTTTCCTATATTATGGGGCGTACTCACAAATCATATTGATGGAAAATTTACATAGTATAAATTCAAAAAAATGATGCAAGTAAAAGATAAAATGTTGAAAGTTAAATCAATGTGGTAGCTATCCCTTGATGTAAAGTGAAGAGACCACACTTAAATACGTAAACAAAATCCATTATTTGGATAACCATTAGTCCACAAACAATAACTTCTTATTTTATTATCTCAACAAATAATGC
Organism: Larix kaempferi; assembly: GCA_027924585.1. Lineage (NCBI taxonomy): Eukaryota > Viridiplantae > Streptophyta > Pinopsida > Pinales > Pinaceae > Larix > Larix kaempferi. Next base: position 613,356 of record BSBM01001232.1, read on the forward strand.
AAGTAATGTAAACTTTATTGTTGTATATAACTATTCAATTTCATAAAATATTTAATAATTATTCATGCCTTGAAAAAAAAATTCAGAAAGGGTACACTACTTTCCTATTCCATTTTTTCATTAAACTATAATGTCTACCAACCTCATATTAAATTTTCCACATGTTGATGTTTTTCATGAATTGTCACTAGAATCTTCATTCAAAGATATCGAGAAGACAATGACATAATTATTTATGAGTTCAAACGTGGTGTAGTTGCCTAGGAACATGGGAGTGCTTTTGCTCATTAACTCTCAACAATTAAACTATTATAATATACAATCTAATTTTATATTTTGAATTATATCCACCCTTTGACATCATATTTTAAAAAGTGCGATTTCTTAATGAGAGAAAAACTATTATAATATACAATCTAATTTTATATTTTGAATTATATCCACCCTTTGCCATCATATTTTAAAAAGTGTGATTTCTTAATGAGAGAAACATAGATCTTACATCTCCAATGAAATGGCATTCGAAGAAGTCTGCTCTACTTTTTAGTCCCTGCTCCGTAGGGAGTCTAGCGATCGATTGGTCGCCCAATGTTGGTTGTTGGTTGACTTCGAATAGTTCCAATTTTTTTTATAATGTTAGCTAAAGTTTGTGAAATTTTTTATACTAACTTTAATTTTTTGAAAATAGAAAAGAAATTATAAATTTTTTAAATTAGATTAATTAATTTTCTGATTGGTAGAATATATTGATTTGACAATTTTCTCCTTATGTGCAAATGAATTATTGAATTTTAAAAATATTTAAAAATAAAAAATAAAAGAAAAAAATATAAACTTGCCATCTATACTTAAAAGGCCTCATTCATTTATTGATGCAAATAAATGCTAGCTGCCATGTTGGCAGCGACTCTCATTGTTTCGAGATATGAAGAAAATGCGGCCATGTTGAAAGAGAGAAAAAGAGAAAAAGGTGGCTACAATAAATTTGTTAATAATTAAGGGACACCCATCTAGATTCCTACATTCTGGCATCCTGACACGCAGCTCCATGCTCCTTCGTCCTACCAACTCCTAAAGCAAGTGCTAATCTGGCACGCAACTCCATGCTCCTCCGTCCTAAAGCAAGTGCTAATCTGCTTCACTGCAAAGATCATGTTATTTGAATTAAATATTCTAGCATATGGATCATTATCATCATATTGATCTTGACAGATATCTTCGTGTGGAGAAGACGAATCATCTTTTTATGTCTTCTCTAAATCAGGTCTAATTTCTAAGTACAATAAGGTAGAATTTTTAAGTTCTCGACAATAATTATCTTGATCAATATGCATTATAATTTAAAGAATAGGCTAATATTGTACTATTTAAAAAGAACTTTAACAACTATGATTTCTGTTAACATATGGCAACATATCAAAAAGCACCACACGACTATAAAGACAAATTGAGTTCTATTTATTGAATTAATGATTGCTATTTATTGAATTGATTATTTATTACACACTAGAAAATTCGACAACCAATCACTATGTTGGCGGTGCATATGGGATGATGACGGTGGCGGTGCATAGGGGATGGTGAGATGCGATGAGACATTTGTTTATTCCCTGAATCCACATATTCCATGCATCCATGCCACATGCATAGCCAAAATTGCCAGTCAGTGAGAGCGCATCTAGTAGCTAAAATTGTCAATCTGGAAGGAACTTGTGCTTCCTTCTGTTGAGGCTCTAGCTTGGACAACTTTTTCTTGGTGTAGACTAGGTTTAGCTTCAAATGGTAAGGTTAATGATATTGAAGAGTTATTGTTTGTTTGGTCCAGAGGGACCACTTTGCTTGGGAAACTTTCGCTTCTGGCTTCTTGTTAGAGCAATTTTCATTGGACAATAAGTAGACGAGACATGGTTCATGTAGCTCAGACTCAATTTAAGTATATCTCACTCTAAATCAATCAAGATCTGTTTTCACTCGATGACCAATCTTTTCTCACCTGCACCCTCACTATGTTCACCATACAAAACGAAATCCTTGTGGAGAAGTAAGCTGAGATTTAATTGTTCATTCTTGTTATTAATATTCTCTTTATTTGTATCTCATAGTTGGATATCATTAATCGGAAGTCTTGAACCATCAGTTGGAGGCACCCTACAGTGAGAATGTAGGAGATAGATGCAGAGTAATGCATCCATAGATAAGATACGAGCGTTCAACCTGTTTACGCTTTGCAGAGTAATGATCATTGCCTATTCAATGCAATGCATACCTGCACCGAATGCACCTACTTCTTCAATGCAATGCTTATATTGTTTCCTATGCACCTACTTCTTCAATGCAATGCTTATATTGTTTCCTATCTATTCACTTTGACGCTTTTAACCTCCCTGGAAACCTATGGAGTTTTTATGGACTATGGAGTTTTTATGGACCGGATTCTTCAACGAGAATAGCAAGTTGAGGTAGAAGAGGAAGAGAAAGCCTTGGAGGAGGAAGAAGATTCACTTTGGTTTCAGGTACATATGTTTTTGCATTGGGCCATTTAGCAGCAGAATCTGGTCAGGGTTTGTAGCAAATCACCTCTACTCTAGTGTCATCTCCTTGCACTGCAGTTTTTGTTTTGCATGTACCACTTTCACCACTGAAATACATTTTTTCATGCAAGATTGCTTGTCTGAAAACTGGTGGTGTTATAGGACAAATAGATATCAATAGATTTGTTCATGTCCAGTATGGCCAAAAGTGGACTCTGAGAGACACAACAACCAAACAGTTGTAAAGGCACAATAAACCAAAGCATCCTGCCATTCTATATGCTTCTGTGCTATATGAAATGAAATTCTATATGTTTTTGTAGATATATGAAATGAAAGAAAAGACACTTATGTATCACTTGATTAATATTTTTGTGCAGTGGTGTAATCTAAATTGCATGTGGAAATCAATAACTTATCTTGAAAACGTGTTTGCATATTACCTCAATGGCTTTTGCTGCCCAGTATTACACAATGAATGCTCTCCTGCGGCTTGCTACGATTGTGCCCATGACCACAACAGTAGTCTAGATCTCATTATGATTAATGCCAGGCTATTTATTGGCAACCTCATGGCAAGATTCCAACGAAATTCCATCATCGAGCTTCATTATATATGCTTTGTGCACTGTTGTCACTGGAAGTGATTTTTATTTGTATTTGTATCTTCCTTACTATGTCCAACACAACGCTTGGATGCCAATAAAATGTTACAGGATGTCAATAACAAGCATAAAAATTGATTCGGGTTGTTGCTACGAAAAGCCTAACTGACTGCAGGATGAATTATACTGAATGTAATTATCCTGGATGCATCCAGATAAGCCTTATGCATATCTTTGATAATGCCTTTGGAGACCTCCTTGACAATTTTCCAAATATCTCGGCCGAAGTATTTTGTTTCCATAGAACAAAAAATCCTAAAAAATGTTGCGAACCTTTGAATGTTCCTTTCTCTATCTATAATGAGTTTATCCACAATGATTTCAAGCATACCGGTTATGACATATATGCATGCATCTGCATAAGCTTCCGAGAGATTGGTGCGCGTGACTGCTACAAACTTTTCCAAGAAAGAGTTAATTGGGGCATCATCATCATCTTCGTCTTAGTCTTTGCGTACTTGTAGGGAATTCCTGTGCAGCTAGATGGCCCAGACGCCTTGGTTCTGGAATTATTTTTTTCTTACTGGGGGGCAGATTTGTATCTTCCGCTGAATCTTTTCGCACTGGAAGAATCTAGGGTTAGAGTTTCCCTAACGCCTAGAAAATACAACGCCATGTTTGCATACCTGCGCATACACAAAGAAGGGACGTTACGGGCCACATATATGCAAAGAATGAGTCCTGAGGGGTTTGCTCTAAGTGTCAAGTCCAGGAGAAACTACGAGCTTAACAAAATAGGCATTTGGCAAACCATGCACAATAGACAATGCACGAACATTTGGCCTTTCCACGTGCTTGCATGCAATTGAAGGATTGCAACTTGTCAAGGCAGAATTATGTTGCCGGGGAGATTTTTCTTGGTTAACTAGCATACTACAGGTAATATCAACGTGTCCCAAAAATAGTAAATTATCCCATTTTTTATTTACCTCAAGGTTTTGTTTTTACCTATATCAAAAAATCATATGCAGCGTCTATTTTGGTTGTTTGGACGAATTTTCTTTCTTTGGATAATTATTTAAATCATTGTTGGTCGATTTTATATTATTGCCATCCAAAATCGGGGAGTCTAATTCTGTTGAAATTGCCTATATTTTGGTCAAAATCAGAAAATTTACTGAGTAATTCATCTTCATCCAAAACCCCATACATTTTTCCCCAATTGTTGAGCCTTCGGCGGCTTCCCAACAGAAAAGCGAAAGTTTCCCCAATTTCCAAAATTGGGGAGTCTAATTCTGTTGAAATCGCCTATGTTTTGGTCAAAATCGCCTTAATTTTGATTGTACTGAGTAATTTATCTTCATCCAAACCCCATACAGAATATGCATTCAAAATTGCAATTTGTTTTTCTCCTATCGTTAAGCCTTCAGCGGGCCTCCCAACATAAAAATGAAAGTTTCCCCAATTTTTAAGCCTTCGGCGGCCTCCCAACACAAAAGTGAGAAAGTTGACATAGATATTACGAGTTCTATAATTGAAAGGAGACAAATCTATTGTTGGGACAAAATGAATTTCTATGAAAGTTAATACCTCCAAGAGGATCCAACGATTGAAGATAGCAGCACCAGCTCAAGGGTGGAAGACCTGCGTGATAAATTCCAACAGATCAAGAAACACCTTTCAAGGACTTGCAATGAAATCTCATCCTAACACAACAAACATATTTATATGCAGAGCAAAGTTGATGAAGAGGATGATAAAGTGTGAGATTGATTAGTTATCAGGGTTAGTTCAATTGATTAACTGTGAAGATTATTTGAAATAACGGTAGTCTAAATGACACCATTTATAGTAGACATGCGCGATCTAACAACGGGTAACTTTGTTGCGTAATAGGCATGCTGTGCATGGTAGTCATGCTATGTAGGCAAGCCACGTGTGGGTCATGCGATGCCACGCATTTTATAAGTTTTTATTTTGTTCCCAATTGCGAGTATTTCTTCATCGCTGGAGCCATTGTCATTTGGAAAAATAATTTCAAATTCTGTACATTTTGATGAGAAGCTACACGTGTTGGGATTCTACATTTTGATGAGAAGCTATGGCTTCTTATACTTGGAGATTATTTAGATTTTTCAAATGTTAAAAAAGCAATAAAAGACTTCTTCCACGATCTTATAATTTTCTCTATAACCTCATTGTTTTAGGTCATTTAGTCATTTCAAGTAACATTTGAATTTTATACCTAAATCCACCATTCAAATTGCTCAACCTGGCACACGATTTTCTCAGCATATCGATTTCTAAACTCGCATATGATTTTCTCAAACGTTCACAGAGCATATAATAAAAAACAATTTATTCATAACATGTGTTTTTTTAAATATATTTTCAAATTTAAATGTTTTAAATAAATAATAAAATAAAAAATATAATTTTAAATTTAAATATTTTAAATGGAAATACAATGAACGAGATTTTGGAAGCCCATTTATCTCTATGGTAGATCAAAATCGAAATGCATGACAAATAAATGATCACTGGTCGTAGTCCTTATTTCTCCTCTCACATTATTTGAATGTAAAACCCTCTCAGTAGTTCTATGACCTTATGTCTTAGTTGAACGTTCCCATTGAATAAAATGAACAATGGCATCGTGACATTTTTCATTGAGAATCCATAATAATTATATTCCGGGCACATATAATGCTTTGTATGTTGTAGCATCCACAAGCTATGCCTCCTCAACCAATGCAAGTGGGTTGTATTGGGAAAACATGTGAAACTTCAACCCAAGCCACAGGGTCAAATGACATCAATATTATAGAGTTCAACACAAACTAGTAAGCCAACATAGATTCAAATAGATAGAATCTATGATATCGCAATCTCGGCCTCAATGAATAGCAATGCAGCCATATCTAAAATTTAGATGCAATTTGTCCAACAATCTCATGCTCATTTTTCTCTTAACCCAACATCACAATTGATGCAATGACCTGAAAGAAGTATTCATTTTTTTACAGACCAGTTGAGGCTTGTACATCTAGTACTCATGTGATCAACGTCAATGGTCGGGCATACAAAATCAATGGCATCACATCAAACAAAACGAATCTATGTCCTACGTCATTGAAACTTTTTAGCAATGGCAATACCTAATGAAACAATTTTTTTCCGCAAAGGAACAAAACCAATATTGCGAGTGTCTCTTCTTCTAAGGCAACAAGAAGTCTCGTTTTGGTTGGACAGTCACAGTTGTATTGCAATGTCGTATAGTACCCTTATCAAATTGTACAAAAGCAATATAAAAAATTCAATCTGCCACAATATAACAATTTAATCTTTTCACAAATTCAACAATATCGGTAGGGACATCGCCATCTAGGTCCCACTTGTAATCCTTGCATATTTGAATCCTCATATTTGTTGTCAATAATATTTCCAACATATTTGTAGTCAATAATATTTCCAATATAACATTTAATACATCTTAGTGTCTATGTAGATGAGGTTTTGTTTTTATTTGTATATGAATAAAATAATAATAAAAAGCCAAAATAGATCAATTTTATTTTTAATTTATATTTTAAGATGGTTAACGGATGTACTGTAAAGACACTCGTCTTTAAGATCACCAAACCCATTAGATGTGAACCTTAAAAAACAAAACAAAGAAACAAAAAAAACAAAATATATTTTATTTTTAGAAATATAACTAAACTTAATAACTATTCTACTACTTCACAGGTATACTATTTCATAACAATGTTATTTTATATTTGACTTTTTTCTTCACTTTATCATGTTCAAACAGACAAATCAATGTCACAGGAGCAGGAGCAGGGACTAGCTGCATTGCAGCTATTTTTCTTGTTTTTTCAATTGAAAAATACTATACTTTATTAAAAAGTATATGAGTAACTAGTCCAAAATACAATAAGTCTGCTTTACTCGTCATGACTACAACTATTTATTAAAAATATTGGATTTGTGTTTAAATAAATAAATTCAAGTCAACGCAACATGACAAATTAGTCATCATTGTTATAACAATTTTTTATATTAATATTTATTTTGTATATTTTATTTATTTTTATCTATTTTTAAAGTCAATATCAAGCAAGATACTAATTTGGTGTATGAAAGTCTCTTGTTTGTGGGACAAGGGGGTTCCTCTACGCAACGATTTAACTGCTAAAATTTACAGAGGTATACATACCCTACCTACTTCAGATTTGAACCTGTAACCTTTTAAAAAGAAACACATATTCTTAACCATTAAACCCACTCATAATTAATTATAAAAATATAATATTATTTATACAATATATAATTATAATATAAAAAATAAAATTTCAAAACATAGTTTTTATTAATTTAATACAAATAATTTTTATAGAAATATTTTAATTTATTAAAATAAATATGTTTCATTCCTATTCAAGTTTGTCAACCAAGCCTCACTGTGCCAAGTTATGACTTGCTCATAAACATCTCTAAAAGAAGATAATTAAATTAGTTTAATGAAAATAAATTGATGCAATACATGTATAAAAATTCAAATAATGAAATTAATATGCTTATTTATCTTTTTATTAGAATATTATTGAAGCTTTTTAAATTAAGGGGTTGTTGAAGTTAATTGCATTTCCTATTGCAAAATAGGTGTAGTAAAACAAAGGACTTAAGGGTTGATAACTCTAATAATTGTTTATTGATGTCAATTATAAGGATCAATTGTATTAAAAAATGGAATTAGATCGACTAAGTACATAAATCTCTAATAACAAATTGTTTAAGAGTATAAACAACACTTTGTATGACACACTTCCAACCGAAACATGGCTATTGAAAGATAATTATATTGCAAGTGGTATTTAAGAAAACTGGAATAAAAAGAAAATTTTGAATTATAATGTAAGATAATTATATTGCAAGTGGTATTTAAGAAATCTGGAATAAAAAGAAAATTTTGAATTATAATGTAAGTGATAGATAAATTGGATTAAGTAGAAAAACTCACACACTTTATTCCATTATGCTTTCTTCTTCAAGTTTACAAACCAAAATATTGACAGTGATTCCCATAAACTAAACTATAATATTATTTAGCTACATCACAAATAAATGATCATATTATCCAACTACTAATAAATAAACTATAAAATCCTTCAACTACTCAAAAATAAAATAAGCTATAATATTCTAATCTTCATGAATGTTGGGTTTCTTTTCCAAGATGAATGTGTTCTCCAATGACACGTTTTCCCCAAGCCAGGCACATTCTATGAGGACGTGATTTCTCTTATTCTAGGTGTGTTCCTTCTTACATTCCATTTTTCTTTTTATACCATTTCCTCCCTATTTTGAGAAACAAGTGTCCCTACTTATGATTGAAGATGAAGAAGCCTATGGGCGGAATATGTGAAATTCTAAATCACAGCAGATCAAAGAGCGGAGTATATCTCACAAAGAAAGAATGAGCATAAAAGATGAATTAGAGTGAAAATTGTAGTAAAAATGAGAAGACAATTAATCATGCATGAGAACTTATATAGGAACAGAACAATGTCACATGATTCAATATCAGTATAGTCAACAATGATGTTATAATTGAGAGAATTCAAATCACACAGGAGAATTCGAGTCTCAGTTGTTCTAGCATAGGAATTGTCACCACTGGAGTGCTCCGGAAAACCCAAACTCAACTAAACTGATCCTAAACTCAGTTAACTGAAGACACAATCAGTTAACTAACCAAGGAGGGCGCATCAATGAGTTTGTCATGCAAATCACTCAGAAAAGGGCGCATGAGGCCACAATCAGTGGCATTCGGAGCTCAAACCCCCCACAAGAGTCAACTAACTCAGGTGGGCTAAACTGGAACATTGAGTTGGCTCCTAAAAAATAGGGAACTGACTTAAGTGGTCCTAAAATGATGCATGCAGGGCGCAGAAAGTGGTAGATGGATCTTGGATGACATCTGCACACCACTAGGTGGAAAATGACATCATCAACTACTAGGAAAATGGAATAATACTAGGTAGGACAAGGATGGAGTATTAAAATATCCTAACACCCCCCCTTAATCCATAATTTTTCATCCCGGGCCCTGGTTAATAAGACCAAAGGTCACCCATACAATCAAATAAATGATAAAAAATAAAAGAATTGTCCATGAACCAAGGAAATGGGGAAAAACCTCATGGGAAAAATACCCCCCCCTCAAAAAGAATAGCAGTAGGGAACTCAAAGAACCTTCATACTACGCAGAGAAGGAAAAAACTTTCCTGGTGAAAGCCTTTGCAAAAATATTGGCAATCTACTCCTATGTAGGATAGCAATGCATGTGCTAGATCTGGATCTGCTCCTCTGATGTACCTCCCACTGTGTAGAAGTTGTATTTTCCAAAGCAAGTCTTTTAGGAACCCTTATTGCTACTGGAGTGAATGGCTCATTGTGTTCCAAATCATGAACCTTTGAATACCCTTTTTCAAACAACCGAGATTTGTACTTGGTTGTAGATCCCCCATGGCAAGTCTCTTCAAGGGACGGTGGATCAAGCCCCACCATCATGTAGCACCTCTCTAAGAGAAGTGGATCTCCATGACATAGTGCAAGGTTTGCATGATACTGAGATCTGGTGGTTCTATGGTCAGATGGATCCCCAACTGTGTTCCTAGCAACTACAAGGACTTTGTGAGCTCATATTGTCCTTGGCCATGGATTGGGAGCATGTGTTGGATATGGATCCGAATCTCCTTGAACTTTATTCTCAACATCAAGATCTTGATCATCATCTTCAATAGAAGAGATATCACTCTGATCTTCATCAGATGCCAATGGGGTAGGCAAAGAGTATGGAAAAAAATGGGAGAATTCATACGCCTTGGAGGCATGGTTTGCAAACCCTTTCACTATAATCTTCCAAGTAGAGATATCTGCAATCTCAACTGTGTTAGTACCAAATACCACTTTCTTCGGTGAACCTGTGTGAGTCATTTGATATACAAACAAAAAATTTGCTGATAAAGAAGGCATGAATAGAATATTTTTGAACTTTCCATGCTCCAGATGTACTTTGCCCTTCCCTTCAACAGAGATGTGAGAGTTATCTCCCATGTGAATAATCGGGCCATCTTTGATATCTAGAGAAGAAAATGATTCTTTGGAGGAAACCATGTGGTTGGAGGCTCGTGAATCTATGAGGAAGGCCTGTGATTTTGAAAATCCAGCCTTCAGTGCATGGTATCTCTCATGACCATCAAACTCACTTCCAGAATTAGTCTCTCTTACACCTTCTGGGAGGGCAATGTTATGTTTTTCAAGGAGTTTGGTCATCTGATCTATCTTCTTATTCATGCAAGATCTCTCTGGCCGGTTTCCTTTCTTGCAATAGGAACACTTGGATTTCTCAAATCCTTTTTGCTTGTCCTTCTTGGAGCTGGAGGCTCCTTCCGATGGACTAGACTTGGCATTCTTCTTGGGTTCAATTTTCCTCTTCTCTTTTCCCTTGTTCTTCCCTTTGGCATTCGAATTTTTTTAAATCCCTAGCCATAAGAGCCTGATTTTTGGAGGCTTGCAAAGCACCCATCTGAATCAGTTTGTCTTGTTCTTGGATGAGAGACTCGGTGAATGCATATAGAGATGGAATTTTCCTACCAGGTAGTGACAATATCCCTGAATGAAAGGTAGAAACAAACATGGAGAACTCGGGACATAGCTTGCTTAGAATGGATAGCACCAACTGCTCATCCTTCTTCTCAATGCCACACTGCTCGCATTGCATGAACAAAGATTTGAATTTGGAAAAGAATTGTTGGATGGTCTCGAAACTGCTCGGTTGAAGAGAAATCAACACATTCAACATCATATGGCCCCTTAGCTCATATTGTTTACTGAAGAGGGTCTCCAATTTCAACCATACCTATCCTGGAGTCTTCAATCCTTTGAGGTGGAAGAGTAGATCTATGGAAATATGAATACACATGAAACCAAATGCTTCATCCAATCTATTCAGATACTTGGCCTTCTCAACAACTACTTGATGTTTGACCTCCTTTCCCATTGTTACCATGTACACTGAATTGTTGCGCAATACCATATGCATATCAACCCTCCAGTCAAGGTAATTGAACGGTGTCAGGATCCTGGGAGAGAGAGGAGGGTTCAAATTCTCCATGAGAACTGTTCGAGCGAATACAAGGTGAAACTGCTGCAACTGCTGGACTCGAAATATTTTTCAATAACTTGCTAAAAACTCTCAATTTTGGAGATATACTACTACTGAGCACTGCTTTAGGACAATAGGCACATTTTTCCGGATCCTTCACACCTGGATAAACCTCAAAGTATTTCTCCAATGAATTCAATGCAATGGCACCATGATTTGCTATGTAAATCCAGAGGCTTCTGGTACACTATCGGAAGAAGCTACTCAACCTATGCTCAAATGGATCCGATACCATTTGAAATTGTAAATCATAGCAGATTAAAGAGCTGAGTGTACCTCATAGAGAAAGAATGAGTAGAAAAGATGAATTAGAGTGAAAACTGCAGTAAAAATGATCAGACCATTAATCATTGTTGACACAACGACTGTCGACAGGGGTTCACTTTGCACTGTCGTCAACAAAGCATCGACCAAACTCCCTTACGCACCGACCCAAAAAGGTTTTACCCTTTCCAGCAACACTCGTAGAGTGAGTGAAGTCTCACCCGAGATGCACAAGGGGGCTGCAGGAACCAAGTTTCCGCAGTGGAGTTGAGGACATGCATTAACCACATGTTGCACTCGCAGAAACCAGAGATTATGTCTTCCGCACTATACTAACACTTCATCATTCGCATATTCATCAACTACAGAATCAACTCATAATAACCATTCGCATCAACATGATCTAACTATTCACGAAGAATTACCGAACCCACACAACATTAAACATTAAACAACCATTCACATTCATCATCTCACAGAAACAAAGACAGAGATAGAACCATAATCGAACATCTTCATGCATTCATTAAAACCTGCGGAATGACCTTCGTAGAAACAGTCAATACATCATATCGCAGATACAAAACAGATCAACAATTGGATCAAAACTCGACAGATTGATTACCCTATTCATCACCGATTTGGATGCCCTAGGCTTACAATCATACGCCTATTTATACAAAACTAAGTGGTTACAAAATGGTCCACATGACCCTTATCTAACTAACTATCTACTTCTGCGCTTCCGCATTCTCCGTGAATGACCCTTTCTTCCAAGGATCATCCCTTTCACAACTGTCGGCTTCCGCACTTCCTGTGGACTAATCTCGTGCCAACAGGCCCCCAACAAAAACTTGTGGCTCGCCCTCGAGCCACCTCAGTTGGACACCGTTGGTACTAGTTTCATCTGTCATTGTGATAAACATCTGAAGCTATTCTTGACGTTTGGAGTTCGATCTCATGTACTTCTCGAACTCATCCTCCAGTGTCTTGGAACCTTGGACATCTACCTCGAACTCATCCTCCAGTTTCCTGAGACCTTGATCATCTACCTTGAACTCATCCTCCAGTCTCTTGGAACCTTGATCATCTACCTCTTCCGCGCTTGCTCGAGCTTTGCAGGAGTGCGGCGACTTGGGGACAAGTTCGTTGTCATTTCCAAATTGTGAAACAAGCCAGCTGCTCTGGAACATCTTTTTTGCACCTTTGATAGTCCACTATTGGATCCAACGGGCCTCCGCCCCTGGTGTTCTGGTGGTCGGGGAAACCCTGGCCCTTCTAATTACTACCGCACTCTTAGACATGTCGGGTGAGACCTCATCTCTTTTCCTCCCAAGTGTCCGCACTGCTTCTTTTGCTGGTTGTTCATGCATGGTCGTCGTTCTTGCTCTGAGCGCACCTGGAGTGCTCCCACTCAAAATGAAGTGCACCATTGCAACTATCTCACTTCCCTTTTCCACAACTTCCTTGGGCTTGTTCACCCAACTTCCTAACTCTCTGCATCTATCTTATTGAATCGCATCATGCAACCCACTAATCCTCTTCGGACCCTCTCTACTTCGACTTGCGTTCTACCATCCTTACCCTAGTATTTATGCTTGCTTTGTGACTCTTGCTCATCATTATGCAAAATCTTATCCAAACGAGACAAATCTGTCAGCATACTCCTCCGCCGTCTTCTAGTGATTTCGATCCGCAGTGAGCATACTCGGATGTGACTCCCGCGTGCTAAACCGTGCGAAGCATCGTAGAGCGACCCGACTAGCCATGCTTCCCGCATGCTTTCCACTTTTTGTCATCATTGGTTTTTTTTTTTTTGAATTGTGTTTCTCAACCACTATGCACCTGGTCATGGCGATAGGGTTTCAACCGATTCCTGTTTACTAGATTAGGAAACAATATGCCATCTAAACTTTTCAACTGCACTGCACCTCCGTCAGTAACAAAAGCTATGATGTAGGGACCTAACCAATGCATTTGTAACTTACCTGGGTACTTAGAAAACTTACTGTCATATAGCAGAACTGTATCCCCACGCTGAAAATGCTTTTTTTTAATGGCGATCATGCCAAGCCTTATGTCAGTCCTTTTCCACCTTCTGATGAAATCTTGCGATGAACCGGTCCTCATCAAGCTGCACCAATTGGGCCAATCGTTCTTCCAGTGCTCCATCGTCGCTCATGCTAGTGACAACTGCAATTCACAGACTTTGGATGATATATTCCATAGGCATTACGGCTTCCTACCTGTAGACGAGTTTGAACGGTGTTTGACTAGTCAAACGTTTGCAAGTTGTGCGATACGCACAAAGTATCGCAGGGATATTCAAGTCCCAATCATCCCGATTCGTGTTGTAGACCTTTGTGAGCGCATGCTCCAGGATTTTGTTAATTCCTCCACTGTTTTGTTTTCCTGCGGGTGGTAAGGGGTGCTCTTCCTATGTTGTATTTGAAATTCCTCTGTCATTGTTGCAATTATTTGATTAACAAAATGAGTCCCTTGGTCACTCATTAGTATTTTTGGGCACTCGAACCTGGTGACGACATTGTCGAAGAGGAATCTTGCTACCGTCGCAGCTGAGCAATCCTTTACCGGCGCTGCTTCTTCCCATTGCGTCAAGTAGTCCGTCACTGTAATTATGTAGGGCGACCCTGTTCTTTTTCCTGGTGGGTTGATGGGTCGCACGAATTCAACTTCCCACTTGTCGAAATCCTGCAGCGTTAACCGAGGTACTAGTGGCATTTCATCCCTTCTTGACGGTTTCCCTGACCGTTGACATACATTGCAGCTTTTAGCATATTCCGCGGCATCTCCATGCAGCGTTGGCCACCATAGTCCTGCTCGCAAAATATTCCTCCCAGTGGTGCATCCTCCGTAGTGTCCCCCGACGATCCCGTCATGAGCTTCCGCAAGAATCCTCTCCCGTTCATGTGGAAGGACATATCGTCGAAGTATCTTGTCTAGCCCCATGTTATACAATTTTCCTGCGATCAATTGAAATTATGCAGCTTTGACGACTAGATGCTTCTTTTGGTTAGTAGTGAAGCCTGTCGACGCCTACCCTCTTGCCAAAAACTGAATGACTTGTTCGTAATGGTCGTCGACCATTCCAACCCTGAACAATTGAGCATCCGACAATCCTTCGTCAATGCTCCTTGGCTCTTCCCCTAATTCAATCTGTGACAAGTGGTCTGGTCCTACATTCAGTCGTCCTGACTTTACGATGATTTCAAAATCAAATTCCTGGAATAGTAACAACCATCGACATATATTCCCCCCAACACAGGCTTGTTCACCAGGTATTTCAATGCTGAGTGATGGGTGAACATTTTGAAGTGGCCCCCTAATAGGTAGTGTCGGAATTTTTGTAAGGTGTAGACCATCGCCAACCCTTCTCGCTTCGTGGTGGTATAATTCTTCTCTGTAGTAGACAACTTCCTACTTGCGAAGGCTATCGAGTAGTCGATTTCGCCTTCTCCTGGTTGGGCCAAGATGACTCCTAATCCGATTGATGACGCATCGACGTGAACGTGAAATTCCTTTGTCCAATCTGGAAATGCCAATATGGGTGTAACAACCATCTTTGCTTTTAATATGTCCAGACTCTTTTGGCACTCTTCATTCCACTCAAACTTGGCGTCTTTTTTCAATAACTTCTCCATTGGTGTTGTGATGGCTGCATATCCTCTGATAAACTTCCTGTAGTAGCCTGTGTGGCCCAACGTCGCTCTCAATTGTTTTACTGTCGTCGGCGGTGGGTGGTCGAAAATAATGGCAATCTTCATCGGGTCTACCAGCATTCCTTCCCCGCATACAATGTGCCCCAGTAAAATCTCAAACGGAGCATAGAAGATGCACTTTTTCAGGTTCAATGAAATCTGGTACTGCCGACATCGTTCCAACATTATCCTCAGGTTTGCAACGTGATATTTGACCAACCCATACACTGTCCAATTGTCCATATAGACGGAAAGAAATTTATGGATGTAGTTTTTGAACGCCAAAACTACTAATCTTGAAAAAATTGCTGGAGCATTCTTCAATCCAATTGGCATCACTGTATACTGAAAGTAGCCCCATTATGTGATGAATGTAGTCTTATGCCGGTCTTCCTTCGCAATTTTAATCTGGTGATAGCCTGGAAACCCATCTGTAAATGAGTAGATCTCTTGACCTTCGACTCCTTCGAGCACCTCATCTGTGAATGGTGTCGGGAACAGGTCGTGCAAACATGCATCATTTAATTTCTGCAAGTCAACACAGATTCGGACTTTGCCAGTTTTCTTGTCTTAGACCACCATCGGGCTGATCCACTCGGATTCTTCTATTGGTTCTATGATGCCTGCTTCCAGCATCCTTTCAATTTCGGCCTACACTCTCTCCTTATGCCATGGATTCAACCGGTAGGGCCGCAACTTGACTAGCTTTGCATCGGGTTTCAGGGGGATCTTCATTTCGCCTAAGTCCCTAGAAATTCCTTTCATCTCTGAGAATTTTGTTGGGAACAGATCCCGAAACTCGTGCAACAAATCAATCATCTTCGCAATGGTGGAATCGTCCCAATAATCCCTAATGATTGCAAACTTCGGGTTCTCCTCTGACCCAATGTTTACTTTCTTGATCTTCAGCAGTTGCTGGAATTTCTCAAAAGGTATTTATGGTGCTTCGACACTGTGACTACCTTCCGATTTCGGTACATGTGTAGCCCTCGGATCATCCTGATCATCTGTCTCTCCTGTGATGTTATAGCACACCATCATCATTTCTGGTGTCGTAGTCCACCGAATTTCTAATGGTTGCTCTGTCGGTACTGCTTCAAATATATTCTTGCAGATCACTTGTAGCACACTATGGATGAAGGGGTTCTCATTTGAGAAACAAAACATTTGGCTAAATCCAAGTGTTAGCTACTCCCAAGAAGTTGTTCCGCGTCGCAGTTCTGCTGCGACATACCAACTCCGCGGTACTTCATCCAATGTGTGAACAAACGCATGGACCCATTCTTCTTTTGCTCGTAATCCCCATTTTCTTTCACACTCATCCAAATGCGCCTTTGGGTCACTTCTTCCATCAAACTTCCTTCCACTATATCCCCACATCGCCGAACCTAACCATCATTAGTTGGTGACATAGTGGCCAATTTGTGATATTAGACTTGTGCGCCGCCCACCAGCGCGTAGGAGTAGCCTTCAAGGCTTCCTCCAAGGCCAATAGACGCTGCGGTTCCACCACTTTATCCTCAAACTCTGCAAGAAAGGTGCTCAAATTTGGAAATCCCTCATATGTTGGTAGTGTGCACTCCTTCGTGGCTACCCATCGCAATGACTGTGTGATCTGGGAACACCTTCTAAATTTCACTTCATGCATCTGGTTCTACCAATTCTCGAGCGCCTCATCTGAATCCGACGACGCTGAACTGACACTGCGCCAACCCAATTCTCCATCTGCGGTAGGATTAATGTAATCCTCAAATATATTGTATATACTATCCCATCCCTCCGTAAATTCATCTCTCTCCGGTTCAACATATTGCTGCCCTTCCGCAGGATACAGAGGTGCAATGACCCTCATCTCGCGATTCTCGAACGACATAGTACGCTTCTTGAAGTTGATAACTGCCAGATTATCGATTTCCCAGTCGATGCCTAGCAGTGCTGGGTAGGAACTGGTATTGTCCACGATTTCAATTACATCAAAATCTGCATAAGCCTTGAGACCCTGAATCTCAACGGGAAGCTGGTACACTCGACCAAGTGAAGTAACCTTACTCTGATTTGCTAATCGTAGTTGTACTGGTGACCAGGCCAACTGCAGTTTCCCCATTGTCTCCCATGTCTGTTTGGTTAGAATGTTTATGTCTGATCCCAAATCCAAGATAATTGAGTTGACATCAAATGCTCTGATTTGTGCCGACATTCGCATCTCTCTCCCTGTCTTCCTCTTGTGTATGCGATTGGCCTTATGTTCCCGGCGTTCACCCTCCCATCGAGTCAACAAATTGGATATCTCCTCTAGCGCGTCCTGATCCTTTTCCAACTCCAGGCAACTTTTCAAGAAGGATTTTAAGGTGTTAGAATTTCCTCGCGACTTCGTCTCGTCGAACGTTGGTGGCATATCGTAGATAAATTCTTCCTGAAGAGGTAACTACCTCCTTTGTCTCATCACCTCCTCCACTTTCAAGAATATATCCCTTTCGACCTCTGCGTCAAAGGTGACATGTTTCTGTGTTGTTGATTGGATGGTGGCTCGTGGCCCGTCGGCTCCTGTCACGACTCCTCCTCGTGTCACCACTCCAATAGTCACATGGTGTATTCGAGCCTCCGTTGATATCATCTGTACAGCCGACGGATTTTGATTCTGGTTTTGGGGAGGAGGTGGTGGATTCTTGGTATGCCACTTTGCAATGAGCTGCGAACAGTCTTCAACGCCATGATCCACAGCACTGAAATAAGTGCACTGTGGCGTTGGATTCGGGCAGTCCCTCTGATAGTGCCCCTGTTTCCCACAATTGTAGCATATAATCGGTCCTCGTCCTCGTCCAGCAGCTCCTCCTCGTCCTACGCCAGCACCTCGACCTCCATGGAATCCTCCTTTAGCCCCTACACGCGGTGGGCTATATGGTGGGTACTGCGGCTGCCCATACTGCGGATGCTACGGTGGTCCATATGGTGGGTACTGCAGTGGCAGATACTGCGGTGCTAGATACTGTGGCTGACCATACTGCGGTTTCCCATACTGTCCCTGATCATACTACTGCGGTTGGTTATTATACTGGGCTGACGGTTGATTATACTACTACTGTTGTTGACCCGGTGCCTGTTCTTCTCCTGCCATGAAATATGCGGCTGCAATCCTCTCCTAGAGTAGGCCATAAGCTCTGCAGTTGTTTTCATCGTGGCCAACCGATTTACAGAACTTGCAATACAAGTTCTCTGGTTTCAACACCATCTTCTGCAGATAAACACACTCTTCTGGTCGATGGCCTCTCGTTTTGCAGATACGACACCAAGGTATCCCTCCCTGACTGAGGGTATTTGGTGCATCGGATTGCAAATACTCTTGGAAGTATGGGCACTGATCCTTGTTGTGTCCCTCTGTCCTACACCTGGTACACTAGACCTCTTCACGGGCCTCTTTCCCTTTCTTCATGTATTGTAGTTGGATCATCAAGTTTTCCAGCTGCGCTTGTATTCGATCCATACCCAACCCCATTTCGCCGATTGGTGAAGCCTCCAGCTTCATCGTAATCTCCAATGCTTCAGCCTGGGTCTCAACCTTCTGTTGCATTAGTGGTCCATGGATGTGTGGTACCACTCCTGCGATGAACCACTCCTTGTGCTGCATATCATTTATCCCAAAACGTACCTTCGCTATCAATGTTTTGTATTGCTGATCAAATTCCCATACCGGCTCATTTGGGTATTGCTTGATTTCTTTGAGCTCGGTGACATACTGCGATTCCGACTTTGGCTTCCTGAATTCATCGATCATTCCTGCTTTGATATGCACCAACGAATTGGCTAGTGTTCCCGTTGGAACCCTTGTAAACTTCATGAACCAATCTAGTGCACGACCCCTAAGGGCTGTCGCTAGTTGTCCCTGTTTAATATCCTCATCCTGGACCTGCTTCACAGTCCATACTACTTCGCACAGAAACCAAAACTGCTCGAGATCCTCGATCCCGTTCCCTTGGAAAGTGGGCATTTTTGTGTCGTCTGTCATTCTAACATTCCTACTGTTATTATTTACTGATGCACTACTCTTACTGCTGCATGTAGGGAAACTTTGCGAATAGCTTGTGTTTCTTCCTGTAAAATTCTAGGTAGTGCTCAGGGTTGCAGGCATGTTGTAACTTACGATCCGTCCCTCTTCTGCTTTTGGGGTACCCTGGTCACCGTCTTTGACGTAATAGGGTCGCTTTATCCCTTGTGGTCTTGTTTCGCAGTATTCTATTCCAGTCCTCTCAAGAGACTCTCTCTCAGTCCTCCTCTTCTTCTCAGGACGTCGAAATATCACCCCACTCCTCAAGGTACCACACTCTTCATCAGCTTCCCTTAGAAACTCGTCATCGCTCATGTCCATCTACCCCACATCTTTCTATCGGATCCGCATTCACATGACACCTACAACCTCCGCACTCTGATCTTTCTACTCGTCGTAAGTCATCCTCAAAATGCCCTTTTCATAGAAAAGCATCTTAATCAACAATTTTAGCAACAACAAGAACCTTCCCCTTGGTCCCTTGAATAAATTCCTTTCTGCGTCGCTATACGATTTTATTATGTCTACTGCGAACTCAGTAATATATCCGTCTAGGATGCTATCCACCCAAAAATCGACAGCCCTTGATACTGTGTTTTCGACACGTTTCAACTGTCAAACCCCCCACAAGAGTCATCTAACTTAGGTGGACTGAACTAGAACACTAAGTTGGATCCTAAAAATTAGGGAACTGAATTAAGTGGTCCTAAAATGATGCATGCATGGTGCAAAAGGTGGTAGATGGATCCTGGATGAAATTTGCACACCACTAAGGGGAAAATGACATCAACAGCTACTAGGAAAATGAAATAATGCTAGGTAGGACCAGGATGGAGTATTAAAATATCCTAACAGAATCATCCTATGAATTAACCCATTTTTCCCGAGTGGCAAGTTTACCTTATATCCCAACAAGGTAAGTGGTTATGGTTCCCTAATGAGTAGTTTTGGTGCATTTAAAGGAAATTGCATCCTACATCATAGGTAATTGAAACTTGAGCATGATGTGACTGGGGTGAGGGATATGTAGCTCCTCTTCTAGTTGAGATGGTTCATAAAGTTCCAATTGGATAACATTAATGACCATGTGAATATCCAGGTAATGTGACAAATCCGTTTTGAAGGCTTTTTCACCAATTTGCTATAAAATTGCATATTGTGCATAACCAATCTTATGCAAATTGTGATGCAAAGTGTCTGTTTTAAAGGTATAACCAAACTCTAATATCCAATCCTAAAAGAAGAGGGACTATGAGATCTATCAAAAGTATTCACATGTTCTTTTTTTTCTTCTAAAAAGCCTCACAGATATGTGACTAAATTTTAGAAATTTGTTGGACAAATGAAGAGTCCTTCAGTTGTCAATTGAGATGCTAGTTGGAAATTGATTGTGGGGTAAATGCAAGAAGTTCAGATGGTGCCATCAATTGATATCCATAACAAATATCGAAGGGGGGATTCCTAGTGGCTAAGTGCATGGCATAACTTTAGCAATACTAAAGGATGTAAAGGGAGGTATCCCATTGCTTGTTCCTAGAATAACATACCTAAAGTATTTGCACCAAGCTGCGATTAACTACATATGTTTCTTCATTTTGTTGTGGGTGGAAGGTGTTAGGATATTTTTCTTTGCAATATAAACCTACCATAGTAACTCTAAAAAACGCCAGAGAAAGCGAACACCACAATCTGAGGTGATGTTGAGTGATAAGAAAAAATTTGACCATATGTGTTAAAAGAGCATGTTTGTTATCTTTTTGCCGAAATTTTCCAACATAGAAAACAAAATGATATTTTGTAGAATTGAAAAACCACCACAAATATGTTGTAATGTCTTCGAAATGTCATGGGTAAACCATTACTAAATTTCATTGAGATGGTGTTCTAATCTAAGAGATTGCACAATAAAATTGGCTACCAGTAGTGCAATTATCAAACCATAATATAAAATAATAGACAATCATGCACACATAAAAGGAGGAGAAGGAGAAGATAATTAATTATAGAACCAACAACAAGTAGTATTTTATTAGATGATCTTTCAATCAACAAGAACTATTACATGTCATATTTATGTCTATTTATACAGTCTAGAAGATGGAGATAGTTACAACTACCATAACTACTTTGTTTGGTTGACCTCACTAGATAGTCCACCGGCATGTCTACCCAGTTGACTACAACTTCAACACAATTACTCAATATATTACAATGTCTAGTTGACTAGGCTCCTCCAACGTCTCCCCAAATATTGAAATCTTCTTTGTCTCAAAGAAGGGAGGAGATGAAAGAGCGAATCTTTTTACTAAAAATTATAGTGCATCCCTCTCATGGTTTGTCAATTTGAATACTGTGGGTTTTGGTTGTATATGTTATTGTCGAAAGATGATTCAATGAAGGATTGGGCTTAAAGAAGGAAAAACCATTTAAGGAGGCACTAGGATTGATTGTTTCAAATCTTGTTGAGGTGCTTATATTACTACATCAATAGGATTTGTATATATTAGGAGTGATTGTATCCAATCTCGTTTTTCTTGGTTTCCTTAGTTGCTTCTTGTGCCTTCTATTATTTTTGCCTTGCCATATTTATCTATAATTGCTTATCAATTGTAATTTTATTTTTAAAGCTTCAATACTTATTTTCTTTTCCATTTCCTTAAGCTTATAAGCTTCCTAGGCCTTATATTCATTATGGTTATAATTATATTATAATGATCCTTGATCTTATAAACTTCCTAGACCTTATATACATGTTCACTACTAACGTATTTTAGAACATTGATGATCTCTATCATAATTTTCCAACAACCCCCTCTGCCTCCATTAACAAGTTCTCTATCTAGGTGTCATGTAAAAATTAAAATAGAACGACCAACCTTGGTATGATAAAGAGTGTAAAATTGCTAGAAGAGTAATTAGGGATGCTTCTAACAAGTCCCTATAATTTGACAAGATAAATAGATACAAAGCTTTAATATAAAAAGAAAATACTATTTAAATAGAAAGCAAGAGAAGCTTTTACACCTCTCTACGCTAGATACTAAGAAATTCTAGAGGCAAATTCTAACTTGTAAAAATAAAGAAAGCAATATGATTTGCTTGAGGGACTGGAATTCCTACCTTCAAAATATTTATGATTCCATGTTATGGACAACACTCAAATCCTTTTTACAAAGTAATACTTTTTTTCTTTAGAATACATAGAGTTTGGGGTTAAGTGGATGGAAAAGGGGAAATTTAAGGACAATGAATGCTACCTACCCAAAATCCATAAAATTGGGGGGCACATCCTCATCTCTCACATTCAAAAGCTCTTCAATCTAGCAATAAATTAGGTTTCCCTAAATAATGGATTCACAGCCTCCTTTTTCATATTTTTAAAAGCATACATAAAAATAACCCCTCTAATTATAGGACTACTATGATTATTCCTCTTTTATCCAAGTTATACATAATTATTCTAGAAAAGAGGATTAGCATATGGCTAGAAATCCAAGGAAATATATGGGTTTGATTATGCAGAATTGAACATTTTAGAACATTTTTACATCTCCAATGTCTGACACCCAACTTTCGACATCTTTGGCATGCTTACGTTGGAATTTTCATATCACGATCAAACAAGTGTCGCCCGAGGTTTCTCGCTTTGACACGAGTACATACATTTTTGAAAGGAACATGTCAAATATTGGTTAATGCTTAATCATTATTATAAGTCGGCACTAATAATTGACACTTAAAATTGCGGATTTACAGTTGAGTGAAGATTTTATTTTCTATAAGTTTTTACGGTTTATTCAGGTAACAGATTTTACGATGGTTTTTCCGTTAATTATATTTTTGAATTCAAATTTTTCTTAGGTTTATTTTTTATTGTAGAAGAAATCACAGTCCCCATGGCTCAACAAGGAAGGTCCAAATATGTTATTGATGAATTCAAAAACAATTACCCAACTTCAAGATTTACTCAGACATAAACTACAAAAACGATGATCTTCAATGCTTGGACTGTGCATCAATCTACAGTTTGTTTGACAATGGTTATTTCTCCTAGTTCAGGGGATGATGTGGACATTTTCCGGAAGATCAAGAGTTCCAACCTTCATGCCATTGCTGTATGCCCAGC
Source organism: Larix kaempferi (assembly GCA_027924585.1). Lineage (NCBI taxonomy): Eukaryota > Viridiplantae > Streptophyta > Pinopsida > Pinales > Pinaceae > Larix > Larix kaempferi. The sequence continues at coordinate 636,879 of BSBM01001232.1, forward strand.
TGTGATTCCCTACACGTGTTTGGTTAAGTGGATGATTTCTTTTTCAGACATCCCTTTGTGTTCTTTCATAAATTCAGACCAGGCCATAATTACATTATGTAAAGCAAATACCTTTTCTTGGATATATTCTTTGAAACCACCTTAGCATTTGCTTACTCAGGGTTCGGTGGCTACATATGAAAAGAAATTCAACTTGGTTGCATTGGTAAAAGCCAAAAGATGGTGTTTTGATGTGGATAGTTTTCAAATCAAAACTAATAGGTAGTATCATATTCAACACTTGAGGGAACATATCAAGCTATTGGGTTCAATTCTCTATTGCTTATATGGAGCGGAAAACTATTAATTGTTCAGACTGGAGTGGGAACCCTTGGTATATCACATCATAACTCACGGGAAGGTATTCAATTGGGCTCAAGTTTTCTTTATTAATCTAAACCTCAGACTAAAGTGGGTACACTTGGTCCATCACATCATAACTCACGGGAAGGTATTCAATTGGGCTCAATTTTTCTTTGTTAATTTAAAACAATATAAGCTAATAACATCATCATGATCTATGCCATCACCACGATCTATACCAAGATCATCACCATAATCTATGCAAGTACCATCATAATCTATGCAAGTTCACAATACTCTTTTCAAGATCTTCAACAAGATTCACCAATAGAGAAGATCTAAGATTCAATATACCATAGCCAAGATAACAAGATGGACCCTAGTCCATGAGAGACATGTATCATCACAAGAGAATCCCGTAAGCAAGAACCATATCTTTTGCAATACGATGAAACAATAAAGAAACACTTCACCAAAATAAAATCTATATCATTTCATTACATACACCTTAAAACAAGCTTTCCAATGAGCCAAGAAGTTTGTAATTCCAATGCCGTATGAGAAAGTTATGCAAGTTTTCATGAAACTACTTGATCCTCCTCAAAACTTCGTTCTTCTTCTCTTGAACTTTCATGCTTCTCCTAAATATTTCACATTTTTCTACTAGAAGTTGCACATTAGAAAAGAGAGACTTGAATGATGATAAAATGAGAAGTTTCAACTATTATTTATAGTCTCCAATATGCCTTTTAGCTTATTTTAGGGCAAATATTTTTCTTCTCCTTAAAATTAGGATCTCCATATTTTAAGGGGGACTTTAATGAATCAATCCCAACTTCATGAACCACTTTTAGAGTTTTAACATGGAAATTCATCTTGCCTTCTAGATCACTCCAAAACATCATCAAGGGTATTTTGGGCCATCTCTTCATGATCATACTTAAGTGGACAACTCTTTATTCCTTCCGAGGTCATGTGGACCCAACACCATTATTTTTAGGTTATGTGGACCAAATCACCATTAATTTCGGGGTTTATTCATATTTCACACCATCATGGTCTTGTGGACCAATCCTTATTACTTTGGGGGCTACTTCTCATTGTCATATGGACCAATGATCCTAGTCATGTGGACCTAACACCATTAATTCAGGGGTTTCTTCACACTTTATACCAATATTACTTTGGAGCAACCTTAGAGACTTATTTAAGGGAATGTTCTATTTGTGTACAACTTGAAGTGTCTTCCCGTCAAGGACATGTGTAACCACTACGCCAAAAGGGGACCACTTTGGAGTTATATACACTTGTGTCCATGATTCTTCTTCAAGGGATTCTTTAGGGGTTTCAAGACTTCTTATTGTATTATCTTCACGACTTCACAAGACTTCATCAAACATAACTCAAACAGCCATCCTCTACTGTTGCCTCCTCCTCATCATCACTGGTACATCTTCAACATTAATGCCGCATCATCATTATCACTTTGACATCAATGAAAACATCACTTAATATCAATGACACAAATCTCTTGACCATGTTGACATCAATGACAACTTCTTCCAACAATAGTGATTGATGATAGTGTTCCTATGGCGAGGAGTCCCTATGATTTGGACAAACAACTACAAAGTTTAAGGGATTTTTGCTCTAGTATGGGTATGGTTGTTAACACAAACAAAAAAAAGATGATGATAATCAAATACTAAAATATAACTTAAGCTAATTTCATGCATGAAAACAAAAACTTGGAGGAAGTGACTTCATACAAATATCTCTAAATCAGTCTTCATCACAAGCTTAACTCAAACTATAGAATTTATAAAAGGATTAATGGAGGGTGGAAATATTATTATGGACTTGTAGAAAACTATAAAGAAACATACCTTTGTCTTTGGGATAAAAAGAAACTCTTATTTGAGACTCTCATCACTATTGTTATCTTATATGGATGTGAAGTTTGGGGTTGCAACATCTCCAAAGAATCATGGATACGGATAGAGCAAATCCAAAAGCGTTTTTAACATATAATCTCAAAATTAAAGTAAATACACCCTATTCTTAGTATCCTCCTCATAGAAGCAAGTCACTCCTCCATTGAGAGCATGGCTATGACTAGGTACCTAATGTAAAAGAACAAGATAAACAACATAGGAGACAAAACGATTCCTAATATTGATTCATATTCTCGTCTAAACTACCTATGACTTAAGCGAGGTTAGCATAAAGGTGCCATGTCATGGCTAAATCATTAGGGAGTTTAGGAAGAAGTCACTCTTCGAAATAGTGATAATATTAAAAACATTATTACATTTAAATTTAAGTTGAAGTGGTAGTGTGATAAAGAATTAGAGAATAAGATAAAATTAAAATACTATAAGGAGGTGATCAATTGTAATCTAGAAGATCAAAATTATCTCTTTGTTTTAACTATCATAAAGAATAAAATAACATTGCTAAAATAAGAACAAACTCTCATGAATTTCATAGTGATATAGGGCTCTAGACAATTCCTAAAACGTCATTGTATGAAAGAATTTGTTATCTTTGTGATATTAAGAGGTTTGAATATGTTCAAATCACTTTCTTATAGAGTGTCTTGCATACACCCACAATAAAGTGCAATTTCAAAATATTTTCTACAATGCTGACTTTCCTAACCTGTTAACCCGTCATAACTATGTTGAACTACAAATGCTCCGCTTAAAGCTTTTTGAGCATACAAATAAAATTATAAAGAAAACCAAGTGATTCCTTACATTTTTCAAGGTTCGATAAACCAAAGTTGGTTTTAATGGATGTTAATAACCATCACCATCATATCAACATAAAATTAATAAATATTTGTTTTCTTTTATTTAAAAAAACCCCAAAATACCATTCCTTTTCAAATAAATCCCTAATTTCTCTTCCTTTTTTCAAATATTGAAAATATAATAAAAATATAATAACCCTAAGTTTTGAGAGATTTCCAAAACTCTAATTCTCTCATTTTTGTTTCTCTGGTCTCATGTAGGTAACAAGGGTTTACTTTATGAAAAAAATCATAGTAAGTTTGTTTTTGTCATAGATGTTGAAGGCGTGGACTTATAAAAAGAGTGAAGGCTTCTCTATACTCCAACCATGAAGGTTTCATGTCTCATTTAAAATTTTCTCCTTAAAGAAGCCCCTCATTGCTTTGTTGAATCTTTACAATTGTTGTATTTTCCTTAATGTAAAAGTGTAATTATCCAAAAGAGCAAATAATTTATTCTAGGTTATGGTCCCAATTTAACTCGTTAGTCTATTTATTTTCTACGTCTGAAAAAATTTACAACTTCAATATGTTTATTTTCTAGTCTTGTTAAAACTTTTTTATAGGTTCTTACTTGTATAAATTTCACAATTCATAGACATAAAATCTCACAATTTAAACATAGATAGGCCCTTAAGGATCAAATATTAGAAATATGGCTATGATACGATGTGTAACACCTGATTTTTGGCGGGTGTTATTAAGTATATTTATCTAACTAATCATTGTTCCAAGAATTATTCTTATTTCAAAATCCTGTTTATCAAATTTCTTTCCTTTGCATTGTTCTAAATTTCTAAGTACAATTTCAATAATTCAACTACTATTAAACTCATAGTATAGCTTACACCCAAAATTTATTTATTCTAATTAATCAATTTTGATACTTAAGGTAGATGATCATAATAGTTTCTACAATTTAATTAAAAAAACTTAATTAAGTAAAGAGATAACTACAATTTCACAATTCAATTTTCCCCTCACAAACCTTAATTCTCTCCAAAAGATCAAACCCCCTAATCCTTCTCCCAAAATTTCCTTTATGCCTTCTCCAACCACCTTCCTAGCCTCATGAGAAGAGACCTAGGAAGGTTTCAAAATAATAAAATAATACCTTCTTTCTTGAAATAATACCCTCACCTACCCCCACTTAATAATGTTGACTTCCCACCTAGTAAGATAAAATCAAATTAGATCAAACCTTAGTAAGATTATGAAATCCAATCTTCTACTAAAATGAAATTTTATTCTAAAATGAAATGTAAATGAATCCAAATGAAAGGTAATTAATCCAAAATCAAAAGTAAATTAATCCAATCATGAAAGGTAAATCACAAGCATACAAATTTAACCTCTAATTATGCCCGTCATGCATCAACCATAAATAATATTGTTTTAATAACTAATATATTTTTTAGAACAATCTTAGTGTACATATGTAGGGTATTTATATGTAGCTAGCATATACATAACTTGTACAATTATTAATAATAACAATCACTACTTCTAATGCATAGTTCATGTATAATCGCAACCAACCATGTAAGAAAATAAATCAAGTAAACATAACCTTCAATATTCTTACTTACCCACAATAAATTCAATATGAATTGAACATTATACCAATATTTCATAAATTAACTAAGTGTTTTAAATGCATAAGGAACTAAGTAAGGAATTAAAATGGTATATATAATTCCAAAAAAATATCCTCAACTACTCTGAGTCATCCTTACTCCCTAGCTTACTTGCATCTTCCACATCCTATCATTTCCTCTACTATAATATGTTGGAGTGTCAACTATATTGACCTAACCTAAGATATAACCTGTAAGTGGAAGTGTTGACTATATCAACTTAACTTGCCTAGCAAGCAACTAGTAGTCGACATCACACAACTAGGGGAGCATGGTTTAACACGACCCTCCCACAAGTCTATGTTTCGAAAGATAAAAAATGGATAATACATGCACTACTCTTGGTGGAACTAGGGTCAACACCCTATTATTGACTATACTAAGTTGTTGTTGTTGTTCTTAGGGACATGTCATCGAATGAATAGTTTGAGCAATTGTGCTTCCTATAAAACCTACACTTTCCCACATATCATAGTCACATATTGAATAGATTGTGAAAATCCTCATAGCAGATCTAAGAGATGATGTATACCTCACAAGAGAATAATTATGATTAAGCAGGAAAATAGAAGAGTGATCAATGCAGTATAATGAGCAACAGAATAATAATACAGTAGAAATCAGATAGAAGCAAAAATACCTCACACACACTAATTCATTAATAAAAAATGGACAAATAAATAATACAATGCATGAGGAATTCGAATGCCAAGGTGGAAATTCAAATTAAACTTCATGGAGTGATCAAAAGATCACTGGAGTGTCATCGGAGCACAACTAGATGTCTATCTCATCATCAGTGGAGTCATCAATGCTCAAGTAACTGTCAACCGTCAGTCAAACTGAGTCTAACTGAGTGTAGTAGGTGTAATTGATTGTGACTGGCACATGGAGACACTAACTGAATGAAGGAGGCTCAGTGGAGGGCGCATGAGGAGCTAACTGAAGTCAGAATGGGAAGTCAAGTCTCACTGGAGGTCCATCGGAGTGATATAGTCAGTTGAGAGTCAGTCAAGCCCAAAATCAAGGAGAGAACTGAAGATAACTGAATGGTAGGTAAGGAAGGGTGCCTTTCTCAACTGGTAGATGAAAGGAGGGCGAACTAAGCTCTAGGAGGGATGAAACTGAGTGGAAGGAAGCTCCGGGGGCTAGCTAACTGAGGGCTAAGTGCTGGGGTTGATGACTAGGATGCATATAAACCCTAAATAATGCATGCAAACCCTAAAAGTACATGCATGATTGAAAATGCAAAGGATGAAAATGATAGTAGGACTAGGATGGAGTATAGGAATATCCTAGCACTCCCCCTTAATCCATCCTAGGCCCTGGTAACTAAGACCAAAGGTCACCCAATTCAATGAATAATAACAGTCAATAAACCAAGGAAATGGGGAAAATTTCATGGGAAAAATACCCCCCCTCAAAATAGACTGAAGGCACACACAAAAATAAATGCTCCAAACTCAAGCAGGTGTGATGCTTGGTCATATGTCTGGAGGTATCTTCTTCTTGGGAAGAAGTGGATCATGCTCAAAAAGCATGTGCTTGTACTTTCTCTTCAGATCGAATCTGATGAGAACAAATCCAAAAGTATGAGGATGATCCTTGAACCTGTGATTCGAATCAGCTGAGGTAGGATCAAATCTATGAATGTGTAGATAGTCTTTTGTTTTCTCCTTCGAACCATCATGGGTGAGATTATGCCAAAAAGAACCATCAAATAATAGCTTGAAATCCAAATCAGATTTAAGACTTGAAGAATAGTTTCTTGAGATCTCCTTTGAACCAGCAGGGGTGAGATCAAAACCATCATATGCACGAGAAATTATCCCAAGTAGTGATTGCTTGGATTTTAAATCAGCTCCAAGACTTGAAACATATATTCTTGAGATCTCCTTTGAACCATAAGAGGTGAGATCAAAACTAGTAAGTGCATGAGAATTTATCCCAAGCGAATGGCAATGGTTTCTTGAGATCTCCTTTGAACCAGCAGGGGTGTGTTAGAAAAACAGGATCGCAGAGCAATAACAATAAACAGAAATGCAAATATAATCACACATACACATTACAAGAGAGACACAGATATATCATGGTTCACCCAACTCGAGCTACGTCCACACTGAATTTGCCAGTCCTTATTATTATTACTGTCCAGCAAGGTGAAGGGATACAACCTGCAGCACAACCGCTGCACTTCCTCTTCTCTGTTTCACAGTCTCTCTCCTGATCTTAGAGATCTTTACAATGCATAAAACCTAATACATCCTCATCCCTAGCCGTATTACAATGTCTTTATTTTATAAGGGAAATACAATGGAAAAATACCACGGGATACCCAAAACCATGGGCCCGCAAAACAGCTGACGAAAACAGCCCCAAAAATTTTCTTCGGGGGTGCTACCCCCGAACCCCCGGACCCCCCAGCTAGGGGGGATGGTCCCCCTTGGAACCCCGTGGGGGGGCCATGCCCCCCCACACCCCCCCGTTGGGTTGAGTGTACAGTCCACCTACATATCATATAAAACTGGGGTACAAACACGGCTAATACAATATCATTTATGAGACTAGAAGATCTGGCTCCACAACCAATAGGGTGAGATCAAAACCATGATGTGCATGAGAAATTATCCCAAGCGAATGGCAATGGCCATATTCTTCAATAACCTTCTGAAAGCATGGAATAATGATCATATAATACTAAATAAGAGGTGGTAGATCAAGGAGAGTGAATGCATTACCTCCAATGACTGATTTTACCTCCGAAACTTTCAATAGATCATGATGCAAACCAACAAACTCTGGTGCAAGAGAGGATTTAGGACCTTCTGCAATTTGTAGAGTGTGAGCTAGCACAAAATTTGAAATAAAAGAAATTTGGAGCATGAGTGTAGAATCTGCAAGTTCTTCTTCTTTGTGGCTAACTTCAATATGAGATGTGTTGATACTGGTTCATGATCAATGAGATCATCAAGGAGGGCGAATGCATCACTTTGCTTGCTCTCGCAAGGGTTTGGACCAATCCCTTCATTCTGTATGCCAAATCTTTCATCCAGGTGGGCCCATATCTCTTTTGGAGATTCAACATCATCAAGGGAGTAGAATGCCAAGCTTCGAGACATAGCAAACATCATGGTTGCAATAGCTCTTCCACCTTCATTTAACCAGTCAATCTTTTCTTCAGAGGATTTGAACTCTCTTTCAAAACAATAATCAAAGAGATCATGTCTCTTCAAATATGCTATCATTTTTGGTTTCCATTCAACATAGTCGAATAGATAAAGAGGAGGGATTTATTCTGAAAACATTGAAGCTGTAGAAGACCTACAAAAACAATAGAAATGTCTACAACTGCTACTGCTGCAAAAGATGCAGAAACTACTGCAACTGCTGCACTCGAAATATTGATAATAACCTGCAAAAAACTCTCAGGAATGGAGATAAACAATACTCTCAACATGCTCTGATACCATGTGAAAATCCTCACAGCAGATCTAAGAGATGATGTATACCTCACAAGAGAATAATTATGATTAAGCAGGAAAATAGAAGAGTGGTCAATGCAGTGTAATGAGCAACAGAATAATAATACAGTAGAACTCGGATAGAAGCAAAAATACTTCACACACACTAATTCATTAATCACAAATGGACAAATAAATAATACAATGCATGAGGAATTCGAATGCCAAGGTGGCAATTCGAATTAGCCTTCATGGAGTGATCAAAAGATCACTGGAGTGTCATCGGAACACAATTAGAAGTCTATCTCATGAGTCATCAATGCTTAAGTAACTGTCAACCGTCAGTCAAACTGAGTCTAACTGAGTGTAGTAGGTGTAACTGATTGTAACTGGCACATGGAGACACTAACTGAATGAAGGAGGCTCAGTGGAGGGCGCATGAGGAGCTAACTAAAGTCAGAATGGGCAGTCAAGTCTCACTGGAGGTCCATCGGAGTGATATAGTCAGTTGAGAGTCAGTCAAGCCTAAAATCAAGGAGAGAACTGAAGATAACTGAATGGTAGGTAAGGAAGGGCACCTTTCTCAACTGGTAGATGAAAGGAGGGCTCACTAAGCTCTAGGAGGGCTGAAACTGAGTGGAAGGAATCTCTGAGGGCTAGCTAACTGAGGGCTAGGTGCTGGGACTGATGACTGGGATGCATGCAAACCCTAAAAGTGCATGCATGACTGAAAATGCAAAGGATGAAAATGCTAGTAGGACTAGGATGGAGTATAGGAATATCCTAACATAGATAATTAAATCAAATTAATGCTTCATATCATACCATTTCTCTTTTGATGTCAATGACATCAATGCCACTTTTGTACCAATTATCTAGCTATTACTTAGCCCATTTAACTTATGAGTTAGTCTACCAAACACAAGATCATGCATAACCTTATAATTGTTTTCAAGTGATTACTAAGTTACCAATCAATAAATTATGTAAACAGTCTATTTTTTTTATCATGTGCATGGAACCCATTTATTGATTCAAATATAATTCAAACTATTATCCACGTACTGCAATCTTCCTTTTAAATTTGCATGCTGCAAGTAAATCACACAATTGTCATCGTTAATAACTTAAACAATAAACATATACATATTTTTTTCATATAGCTAGGTACATATGTCCACAAAATATAGTTCTATTTGTCTAGCCAAGTTTAATTGATAATAAGAAAATAAATACAAAAAATGTCATAGTGTAGGTTACCTATGGAAGTCAAAATATGGGGTGTTATAGAACTTCCAATGGCATAAAAAAAGCATGTAGTAACACAACTGCAAACTAGCTCACATAGGTAAGATGTGAAACGAGAAGATAGGAACAATCCAAGTGACCATAAGAGTGAAGCTTATCTCAAGCATGTGGAAATGGGGAGGTAAACAGTGTGCAACACTTTCTCCTACACTATGTAGGGTGCTCACAAATATGGGAGAAGATGGAATTGCATAATAGAAATATAGAATCAACATTTAAAAAAAATCTATTCAGAGGTACAACAAGGTTGATTGAGAAAGTGATACAAGCAAGAAGTAGAAGATTGAGAGTATAATCAATGTGGTAGCTAGCCTTTGATGTAGGGTGAAAGGGATTACACTTAATGGAGTAACCTAGGTCCATGTTTTGGGTTCAATCATTACTCCACTAGTTCTCGTTATCATAATTTCTTGTTTTTTAATCATTTAAAAAAATAACTCACATAATGTAAACTTGGTTGTCCCATATAACTATTAAGTCTCGTAAATTGTTTAATAAAATATATTTATCATATATCCTTAACATAATTAACTAATCTTGTAGAAAAAATATCATCTTTCCACTCATAATGAAAAAAGAATTCGATGAAAATTTTAAATATGAGTAAAATTTCAATATAATCCAAGTTCTATACATGGCAAAACGATGCTCATAAAGATTTCCTCCACTTATAAATAAATCTAAATCCTTAAAAATAATTAGAAGTGTGAATCGATCAAAACTCTAATTTCCTAAATTGCAAAATTTAAAATTCCTATTTCAAGAAGAAAATTATAGCTCATCTCCTACTTGTGTATACCACTACTAAAATACATTTCTAAGAAAGTTATGGCTATTCTCATTGACCACTTTTGTGGTTGCCCACCAAAATGTATTTCTAAGACAAATAACTTACATTATATGTAAACACTAAAATTTCATCATTTTATTCATATATTCGTGTGAAGAGTCCCTCGACTTTTTTCTAAATATAAATGATTATATTTTAAAATATATTAAATTAAACCTCGATTATAACAAAATCACAAATTCGACTTTTTTCTTGGCCTAGTCGGAGTTGTGAGGGTGGGGTTGCCATTTTATCTTTATCTCATATTAAAACTCGATTGCATATTTAAATTTAAATTCACTCGATCGGAGAGAAAGTACATTTAATTTAAATCAAGTCGAGTTGTGGGGTTGCCATTTTACCTTTGTCTCATCTTAAAACTCGATTGCATCTTTAAATTTAAATTCACTCGATTGTAGTGAAAGTACCTTTAATTTAAATTCACTCCATTACACAATAAGTGCTTTTAAGTTTAAATTCACTTGCTTCTAAGTACTTTTAGATCTTCACTTGATTGTAAGTACTTTTAAATTCATTTGAAATAGATGGTAGCCAAACATGAGATCTATCTTGGTGGAGCAATAAGGACTTCGTTGAGAAAATCGTCAGGGTAAGGTAATTGCGTTGAAGAGGCATATTTTATATTCTATGGTTTATTAGGGGATGTGTAATTTATTTCGTGCTCATTTTGGAGATAACACATGTCTTTTTTTAAAAAAAAAAATTATAAAAAATAACATATCGGCTCAAATTAGATTTAAAACATTTAAAACTACATATATATAAAACTAAACAAATTATATAAATTAAAATGCTTCCTCAACATTTGCATTCTAAAAAGGGGTTTGCACCTCGAGAGATTTGATCCCTCTCGGCGCTTGTTAAATCCTCTTTTAAGATTGATCTATGTTGATGGGTATCCATTTTTTAATGATGATCTTATCTATCATAATTGGAATTCCTAGGATTCCTCAAGGATAACAAATACCAATGAACCACATGGAGAAGTGGTGGGTTTAATCCGTCCCATAGTCAACAATGATTGGATCTGCTTGTTTATTTCTACATTTTTAGTTGGGGACAACCATTGGGCAGGGCATCAGATAGTAAGGCACCTAATAAGACTTTGATTTCATGTTAAATTTCATGGGAAGGAAGTGACAAATATTAAATAAACAGGAAAACCAGAAATACCAATAAAGAAGATGGCGGAAAGAGGGAACAAGCCCGAGCAACTTTTATTATTCACATGGACATAACTTAAATATATAATGTTTACATATAACTACTTTCAGTTGTCAAGTAACGGTAAAGTTGTTAAGTTAATTAGGACTTTATGATTAGGGACAATAATCCTAACAAGAAGTAGCCCTTAGGGTTCCAGAAACACATGATCTTGGTATGATTTGAGGAGAGGCTAGAGTAAAGGTTGTGTGGGATGAGTAGTACTTACAAGCTTCTCTTGGTGTATGATGAAAATATGAGGAACTTATGGAGGCGCACTTGGTAGGCAACTGCAATATTGGAAAATGTTGGGAATGATTCCTTCATTAAGGAATGAAAGAGAAAATGTTGGCCACATTCATAGTGTGTATGTGTTTTTGTAGAAAACATAATGGGTGAAACAATCATATTGATAAGGTTTTCCCAAGAGAAGTTCTATGTAGTCCAATGGAATCACATCACGGGTAGTGATGTTAATGAAATTGTGGCTAATGGCAAAAGACACTTTGCATTTATGAGAAACTAACAATTTTTGATAATTTACATTAACCGAACCAAGGCGACATGATTGCAAATTAGTCTTTGTAGGGAGTGATAATGTTTTTACAAGAGCGGAAAATATTACATTTGTCTAGGTGTTGTTATCAAAAATGAGAGTAGCCATACAATCCTTCACTTGGTAATTATGGGTATATTTGGTGTATGAAATAGTTGTTCATCCTAGCCATGGAAAACTACATGAAGGGTAAATTTCATGAGGATACGAATGATCCCTTAGTGATGGTTCGTCTTGCAAGGCTGGAGGAGGGTATGAGAAGACTGGCACACAACCAAGTCATTCTAGATGAGCATATTAATGGTAAACTGGATGCGCTTACCCGCGAACTCACTAGGAAGAGATTCGACAAGCTGGCCCCAACTTGTCCCTCCACCTCGCAATTAGTGTTTCGTCACTTCCCGAAATCTATCAAGTGGGATGCCAATATGGAGCATTCAGGTGCAAGTCCGTCCTTCATGGTCATTTGTGATGATGCTTAATCTTAGTTTTATTATGTCTAGTTTCTTAGTCATTACAAAGTTGGTTTGCTCTTCCTCATTCCCAATTTTTTTGGTCATAACCCTCGGCCTGTGGGGGAATTCTGTCATGAACTAGAGGACATCATTAGTTTTGGTTCTTAGATTCGGTTAGACTTGGAAAATTTAGAAATGACTTTCAGATAGCCCAAGATTTGGAACTATTGTTCTTCCTATGACATCTAGAATTTCTTTGCAGAAGGAGGCTCTGATTTTGACATGTACAATTTTTCTATTTAATTTAATATAAATCCAAGCTTTACCATATATATATATAATTGTTATAATTATTCATTATATATATATAAGTTAATAATTAGAACAATTAAAGTTATATTAATAAAAGTCGTGTGTTTAAATCAGATAGCCATAAAAAGTTATATATATATATATATGGCTAAAGGGGTTGTAGGTTCAATTCTTGTGAGGGATTTTCTTGGAACTATAGGGTCACCTTAAGGTAGTGGTTGAATATGTGGTTGCACCCAAAGAGATTGTATTAAATGATTTCGTGAATTATGCACACATAAGTGGATCAAAGGTCACCTCAATGCCCCTCAATTTTTTAGTTAATTGGGTCTAGCTCGAGTATTTGTGGGATGGAGTGTTATCTTTGCCACCAAAATTCTATTCCTGTAAGTGACATATTGAACTCATAATTAACATATTATTGTAAAAACTTCAAACCTTATTGATTGATATTATGCCCTAAAAAACCTAAAATTTACTTCAAAATATTTACCATATATATGTTTTCTCTTTTTTTTTTTCATCTGAAAAAAGTAAGTTGCTATTAATAATAATCAAAGTTACATCAATCTTCTGTAGGACTAGTAATCAATATAATCTATCATATACAGTCCTCGCTTCTTAATTGATTCAAAACTTAAAACAAAAACATGAACCATCTCCTATATGAACATTTGTAACACAAAGCTTCTATTCTACTTCTACTTAGTCAAATCCGATAAGCATGCTAACTTACATAATCTCCAAGTTCAAAATACAGTTAATAACCCTAGCTGATATCTATAAACATAATTAGTTGACCTTATCCTTTTAAAAGAATAATTCTAAGCCAACATCAATCCTCAATCCATCAATGTACTCCTCAAAGTGAGCAAAACTGTCCATTAAACCAACAACCATCTTTGAGAGATGATCCACCTCCTGATTATATTCTCTGAAAATGTGAGAAAGCAGTTGTAAAAGAAACTGTTGATCTGATCTCTAACCCTGTTGATCCACTGGTCAATATCAATAACATGAATATCATAGTTTCCTCCAGCCCATTCAATTGTGACGTTTGAATCACCTAAAACCTGTAAAGATTCAATACCCTTTTTTTTTAAACCAAAGAAGTCACCATAAAGCGATAAGCTCAGCTTTGGTATTTGTCCCATATCCTCCCCCCATCCAAAATTTGATAAAATGCCCAAGTTTAATTTTCAAAACCCCACCTGCTCCACACATCCCACCCTTTTCTACCCCATCAAAACAACCAGTAGGAATATTAACAGATAAACATGGACATATATCTTGTCTCATCTTGATCTTCTTCCTTTCATTAGAGAAAGAAAAAAAGGAGGATATGGTTCTGGAACACAACAAAAATACCGAAGGCTTACGATTCTCAAAAATTTGTGAGTTTCTTGCCTTCCACACTTTCCAAGCGATAAATTACGGAAGTTCCATAAATTTGGATTTTCTTCTTTTCCATAAGAAAACATTTTCTTTGAAATCAGAATATCCCCAGTTGTCTTGAAAATTTAGAATTTTCCTTAATTCATTACAAACTACTCTGACAACAATGCATTGAACAAAGATACGAGAGATGGATTCAATCTCATTCCTGCAAAGTATGCACATACCTGGTCCAATGAAACCTCTTTTTATAAATTTATCCCAGGTAAGTATTTTGTTATTAAGAAAAATCCAGATAAAACATTTAACCTTTAACGGAATTTTCCACTTCCAAAGAGAGGATTCCAACCATGCAAGAGAATGATTCAGAAATTTTGCTGAGATAACATCATAAGCATTTTTTGCAGTTAATAATCCATTTGAAATTTTCCAGTCCTACATGATCTTATCCTCCTCATCCCTTAACCGAATACCAACTCTATTCAAGGTCAATAAATAATTATTCCATTCATCTGCTAAATCATCACTTAGCTCCAGATCCCGAGCACTCAACCAATATGAAGAGTCTTTAGAATTAGCTTCAGCCTTCCTGAGTTTAGCGATGACCTAAATATTTTTATGGTTAAGTACTGAGATAAGCCTTTTAGAAAGAGAGTAATTACCTTCGCACCCAAAAAAGGGCCCAATCCCACAAAGACCTGTGTGCCACATCCAATCTTCTAGGAAAGTCTTTCATTCAGTAGAGGATAAACTTTTAAAACGTTTCTCCAAATAATTGAAGCATTTGAGACATATTTGCAAGGATTTTGAATCCATTGACTAATAGTCCAGCTTTTAATATATTTAGATTTTAAAACTCTGCTGCATAATCCATTACCTGATAATTTGCACCATAGAATCTTCATGCTGAAAGAAGAGATGAACCAATCAAAATTCTTTAAGCCCCAACCACCCATCTTTTTAGGTAATGATAGAATTTCCCGGGAGGAGAGGTGAAACTTTTTAGATCTCAAATTACTAGCCCAAAGGAATTGGAACAATCTCTGCCTGATAATATTGATAACCGAAGTTGGAATCTTAGTTAAGGAGAACCAATATGCAGGGGTGCTTTCAATAACAGTCTTGGTCAAGATCAATCTACCACCTAAAGAAAGATATATGAATGTCCAATTGCATATTCTCTTCTCAATCTTTTTTATTAACCAAGACCAATCCTCCTTCTTATAATAGTTAGGCTTAAGAAAGTACCCAAGGTACTTAAATCCAACATCTAGAGGCTCCATTTTGTAGGGAAGAAATTAAGCAATTTGGTTCTTAATCCTTGGATCAAAACAAAAATACAAAAACATAGACTTCTGTGGGCTTATTTCCATCCCATTTGCTGAGGAAAATAAGTTAATAATATCTCAGATATTCTTCCAATCATCCATCAACCCCTTTCCAAAAATAAGTACATCATCTACAAAAAATAAATGGTAGATAGAGAGAGACTGAGAAATATTGATACCTTGGTAGTACTTATCCTTTTTTGCTGAAAAATTGAGCCTGCTTAGACCCGTAATGATTAAGAGAAACAAGAGTGGAGATAAAGGACATCCCTATCGAAGTCCTCTACTATTGTTGAAGAATGAGGAAGGAGAACCATTCACCAAGATGGAAAATTTTGTTGAAGTAATACATGCCATAATCCACGTGGTAACCTCATATGGAAGGCCTATTTGTAGCAAAACAAATCTTAGAAACGAACAGTCAACCCGATCCTATGCTTTAATCAAATCCATTTTGTGAATAAAAGCATTAATGTTCTTTGACTTAATGGAATGAAGACACTCTTGTGCTACTCCCACCACATCAAGGATTTGCCTATTTGATAAAAAACCAAATTGCTCCTGAGAGATACACTTCTCCAAAATAGGCTTGATCTGGTTAGAAATAACATTGGTTATAACTTTGTAGATCAAGTTACATAAAGAAATGGGCCTAGAATCATTGAAGGATTCAAGTCTATCTTTCTTTGGAATAAGAACAATAAATGTAGCATTCATGTTACCTGGAACATGGACCTTTTTACTGGATTCCTCCACGGCCTCCACTAAATCTTTTCCAACCAAGTCAAAGAAATGAAGGAAGAACTCAATTTTCCACCTGTCAGGTCCCGAGCTCTTAGCCTTTGAAATACTTTTTTAACAAAGATTTGATCTCTTCCTCCCCCACTTCCGCCCCAACTAATATGCCTTCTTCTTCGGTAAAGAAATGAGGATAGTGTTTGAATACATTCTTCTGATAATTAAGATTAAAAGAGCTATTTTGATGATAAATGTCTTTAAAATACCAGATAGCTTCACTTTCAGTAGAAGCTTGATCATGAACAGTAGATCATTCTTGAGTATTTACTTCCCATATAGATTTTGTGATCCTCCTTTGGTGTTGTGGAAGAATTTGGTGTTGTTATCACCTTGTGAGAGCCATGTGATTCTGCTTTTTAATCTCCATGTCTCTTCTTCCTATCGCAGAATTTTGGCCTTCCTTGATTCAAGACTTACCATTTTTTCTTTATAAACCTGGGAGAAGAAGTCATTATCTATCATACTCGATAACGTTTCAATATCATTATCAATCTTAACCAAATCCTTTTTGTTATCCTTGTTCTTCTCCTTATCCCATCTCGTCACATCTTTCTTTAAAAACATCAGCCTCTTAAGTAATTTTAACATTGGTGGCATAGAATCAGTCTGAGAGTAGGAAAGCCATTTAGTTTTGACAAGTTCACAAAAATCAGGCTCCTCAAGCCAACTGTTGTTAAATTTGAAAGGAAAATGAAGGTTTGATTCCCCAAAATCTAGTTGCAGACCAATGGCTTTGTGAGATGAAACCCTAGAATAAATCGCCCATGATCTATATCTTCCCATCAAATTTTGTAACCCTTCAACTATCAAAAATATATCAAGTCGATTGGAAATACATGCTTTTCCACTTCTCCCATTAAACCTAGTCGGGCACATAACACAAGGGACAACATCAACAAGGTTTGCCTCTTCGAAAATATTCCTGAAATAACCCGCTAATGGATCAACCTTATTAGCAGCTCCCCAAAATCCCAAGGAATACAAAGTAATATTAAGATCTCCTCCAACAATTAAGGAAGGGTCATTCAGGATCCAGAAGAAAAAATTTGATCCCAATAAGGTTGTCTCTAATTATAGGTCCAGTACATATTTAAAATTATGAACAAATGAACCACTCCCGTGAATCTTCCTTCAATTAATATCTTGCAATATAAGAGTAAGGATTGAAATCATCATAGACTGGGTTCCAAGCAACTAAAAGGCCACCAGAGTGACCCTTGGCATCTAATCCACAACATTTCCACGAATGTCGAATATTAAAAAACTAATCACAAGCTTTAACTAATGGAGCCATAGCCCCTATGGGTAGCTCAGTTGGTTGGAGTCTGAGTTCAAATATTGTTTGATATTGAGGTCGGAGGTTCAAATCTCATGAACACAACCCTCTGGGTCCTTTAGGGTTAGGCTCCCAAAGCTGGAGCCAATAGGGCGAGGCCCCTTCGGGTGCCCCCCCTAGAATTGTTACTATGGATGTAGCGAGCCCTAACCACAATTTCCGAGGCTGTGAACCATGCGAAAAAAAAAAAACTAATAGAGCCATAGTTTCCTGAAGCATGTTGATTCCAGGATTATATAACTCTAACCATCTTTTTAAGGAATCTCTTTTTGGGGATGGCAAATTACTTATTCTTCATCATTTAAAATTTAACAAAAATATGGATCATTGAAAAATCTACTTCCAATATCACTCCCCCTTTCGAGGAGGGTCCTTCTGAACGACGCCAAGCTTGTCTCGGAAATACTCAAACTTTACTCGAGACAGAGGTTTGGTTAATATATTAGCAACTTGTTCGTTAGTGTTCACATACTCGAGCTTGATAGCTCCTTTATGCACCATATCCCGTATATAAAAATATCGGATCTCTATGTGCTTTGACTTATCATGGAACACTGGATTCTCTGTCATCTTAATACAACTCTGGTTGTCACACAGGATCACAGTTGGGTCCATCTCTAGGTCAAATAATCCCGATAACAACTTCCGAAGCCATATCGCTTCACAACTAGTAGAGCAAGCAGCTATATATTCTGCTTCAGCTGTGCTGAGAGCCACACTAGACTACTTCCTGCTAAACCACGAGATCATGGCATATCCGAGACAATAAAATCCGTCCGATGTGCTCTTCCTGTCTGATACACTTCTTTCCCAATCAGCATTTGTGTAGCCATACAATATGAATTCATGATCTCCAAGATAGCATAGACCAAAGTCTATCGTACCCTTTAGGTACCTCATCACATGCTTTGCAGCTATTAGGTGAACACGCCTAGGTTCCACTAGATATTGACTCAAGGTGTTCACAGCAAAGCATATATCTAGCCTGGTATTCGTCAGATACATCAATGACCCAATAATTTGTCTGTACAGAGTCACATCCACTAACTCTGATGAGTCATCAACTAATAGCTTCAAGTTGGAATCCATGGGAGTGGCCATGGCTTTGCATTCCAACATATCAAATCTTTTCAAGATTTCCACAACATACTTTCCTTGGTTGAGAAAGATTCCTTTTGGGCCTTGCCATACTTCCAGACCTAGGAAGTAATGTATCAATCCGACATCTTTCATCTCAAATTATGCAGCTAGCTTCTTCTTGCTTTCCATGATCTGTTTCACATTTCCTGTCAGAAAGAGATCATCCACATAGAACAATAGTATAACACGTTCAGCATCCATAACCTTAAGGTAAAGGTTAGGATCAGCTTTACTTTTGGTAAATCCCAAGCTTGTCAAGAGGCTATCAATTCTTCCATACCAAGATCTGGGAGCTTGCTTCAACCCATACAAACCCTTCTTCAGTTTTCATACGTGGGTTCTTATATCTTCAACCTCAAATCCTTGTGGTTGTTCTATATACACTTCTTCCTCAATCACACCATTCAGGAAAGCTGTCTTCACATCCATCTGGTGTAATTCCCACTTCATCATGGATGCAAGTGCCATGATGGTTCTAATGGAAGTGTACCTTGCAACTAGTACAAATGTCTTTTCATAGTCAATCCCCTCTTTCTGAGAGAATCCTCTGGCCACAAACCTTGCCTTATACTTTTCAATGCTACCATCCGCAGCATGCTTTATCTTGTATATCCATTTGGAGGATACCACACTCTTGTCCTTTGGTTTGGGAACTATATCCCAAACATCATTCTTCATTATTGATTGGTACTCCTCTGTCATTGCCTCTACCCACTCTTTCTTATGAGATGCCTCTTCATAACTAGTGGGTTCTTGATCTACAAGATCACACATCAAAGCCATATAGCTAGAGAATGGCTTTGGTTTCTTGCTCACTCTAGTGGAGGCTTCAGGAGCTCCATACTTTTCTGCTCCTTGTATAATGTCTCTTTCCCATGCTGGCTTTCTCTTTCTTGATATGTTTATGGTAGGGGGTTCTTGTGGTTCTAACATGTCATGGTCTTCAGGTGTTACATATTCAGGGGTGGGTGCAGCTTCTGCAATTCTGGGAGGAGCATCTTCCTCATATACTTCTTCATACTGGCACTTCCTAGATCTCTTGAGAGATGCTTCTTCATCAAATGTCACATCCCTACTAATTTTCATATGATGGAATCCTGGGATGTATATTCTGAATGCTTTGTATGCTTTACAATATCCAACAAATATTCCCTTCTTTCCAGAAGGATCCAGCTTAGTTCTCTTTTCTTTTGGTATGTGTATACTAGGCACTCAAATATCTTGAGATGGCTTACCTCAGGCTTCTTACCTGTGAACACTTCTTCTGGGGTCTTGAATTCAAGGGCACTATGAGATAGTCTATTCTGTACATAGATTGTTGTCGTGGTTGCTTCAGCCCATAGATACATAGGTAGGTCTTGATCATGTATCATTGTTTTTACTGCTTCCATAATGGTTATATTCTTTCTTTCCGCAACACCATTTTGTTGAGGATTGTAGGGAGTGGTTAGTTCCCTCTTGATTCCAGCTTCTTTACAAAATATTTCAAAATCCTTTGAAGTATATTCTCCACCATTATCTGTCCTGAGTATCTTGATCTTTTTTTCTAAATGATTTTCTATCAAGGCTTTGAATTCCTTGAACTTCCCAAAGACTTCATATTTTCCCTTTAGGAAATATATCCAAGTCTTTCTTGAATAGTCATCAATAAATTAAGGTAGTATTCATACCCACTCAAGGATGTGGAGGGAATTGGTCCACATACATCTGAATGAATTAATTTCAAAGTACTTTTAGTCTTTGTTTCACTCTTTGGAAACGGGTTCTTGATGTTCTTGCCTTTTGCACATCATTTGCAAGTGCCTTTATGATCAATCTTCAAATCTAGTAGTCCTATAACTACTTTTCTCACATGAGGTAGTGCTTTGTATTTAATGTGAGCAAGCCTCCTATGCCATAGCTCACTTGGGCTAGTGGTTTCATGAACAAGGGAAACTTCTGGATGACCCTTGAGTTTGTATAGACCTCCTTCCTCTTCACCAATAACAATTGCATCCTCGATTGATTTTCCTTTGGGCCACATGAGTACTTGTCCATCTATGAATTCAACCCTATATCCTTTCTTATCTAATGTTGAGATAGAAAGTAGGTTCTTCTTCAAACTTGGTACATATAACACTTCCTTCATCTTCATGGGGGTTCCAAAATCAAGCTTGTAGCTTGCTTCACCAATTCCTTTGATAGGATATTGATAGTCATCTTCTAATGATACTTTATGTGGAGAGGTCTTCTCTTCAAGTCTTGAAAGAGTTTTCTTTTGTCCCATCATGTGCTTTGAAGCACCACTATCAATAAGCCATGTATCTTCTCCAGGTGTTACAGACCCAGAGAGTGCAGAGAATAGAACATACGCTTCTGCATCTTCTTCTTCTACTTTAGCTCTTTTCTTTTGAAGTCTTTCCTCTTCTTCATCTTCACTATCATCTTCTGCTAGATGTGCTTGATGTATTTTGTGGTGGAAACCCTTTTTCTTCTTTAGAGGACAATCCTTAACAATGTGTCCTAATTTGTGACAAGTGAAACATTGGAATGAGGAGTAATCTCTTCTTTGATTAGTTCTTCTTTTCTCTTGAAATCTTTGTGGAGGTTGAGACTCCTTGTGGCTATCCTTCTTGAAGTTGGATTAACTCCTTCTTCTCTTGGTATGGGTGGCTAGTGCTTGATCATCTTCTCTGAGCAAGGCTTCTCTATTAGCTACTCTAGCTTCTTCTTGAATGCAATCCTCCCATACCACATCAAAATTCATACTTTGTTTTCTGGCACACATGGTTTGGATAAATGAGTCCCAAGGTCTAGTGAGACCATTGAGAGAAGTCCTGACTAGTTCATCTTCATCAAGGTTGTCTCGAATGGCTTCGAGTTGTTCCTTGAACTGGGAGACCCTTGTGAAGTAGTCTTGAATAGATTCTCCTTGATTCATCTTAGTGCTCTTCAATTGAGCTCTCAAGTTCATCTTCCTATTGATGTTCCTCCCTTCATACATTCTTCCTAGGGCATCATACATTTCCTTTGGGGTCTTTTTGGATTCCACTTGGGGAATCAAGTGGTCTTTGATAGAATCAGCAATGATTCTCTTTGCGCTAATCAAGTCCTTCTTATACTTCTCTTTGGCTTCATCTTCCGTAGGTTCTGCAACCTCATCTTTGATATATTGGGAAAGATCATTCTCTTCAAGAATGAGACCAATCCTATATTTCCATGCCTGGAAATTCTGTATACCCTCTAGCTTGTCCTCAAGCTTAGTGCTTGGGGCCATCTTATCCAGGAGGTCACCAAAAATTGAAAATTCTTAAAATGAAAAATTGACCTTACCAGGAGATGGGTTTGACGAAGGCAAGGTGACTGGTACACTTGCTTTCTGAAAACTTCAACTTTTCACTCTTCAAATTTGACCTGTGAAATTCAGACCTGCTGTAGAATTCTGGTTCGCAGTTTTCTGGTTTTCTGCAATTTCTGGTCCAAAAGTCAAACTAGGGTTTGACTTATCCTGGGGTTCTACCCACTCAAAAAGTTCGATCTAGGGCTCAAAATTTTGCTTTTGAGGAGGAGCATCCAACCATGCTCTTAGATTCCAAAAATTCCAACTTTTGCAGAAACCCTAATTTTCACCGGAGGAGAGAGAGGTATTTTCACCTTATGAAAGATGTCCTATTCAGGCTAGCTTTGATACCATGTTAAGTTAGCATAAATTCACAACAAGATCACTGAAAGAAACACAATCACAAGATAGACAAAGATTTATCCTGGGAAACCCTCATGGGGTAGAAAACCCAGCAAAGCTTTCCTCAATATAGATGATCAACAAATACAAAGATGTAATCCCCAAACAAGAGCTCCTTCTCCTCCTATGCAGATCACTCTCTCTCTCTTATGCGCGATTCAGAAGTGAGTGAATGAGTGAGTTAAATGAGGAACACACATCCTCTATTTATACTCAACTTCTATTTGACTTTTCACCCTAACTGGGCCGACTTCTCCTAAGAGAGTCTAATAACCCCTAAATAGCTAACTCAGGGCCGACCCCACTAGGGAGGTCTAATAACCCTAGTTACAACATTCTCTCGGATGAATAAACATCTCCGGATATATGATAATGTCCCGACGGAGGAATGAAACAACTCCCGAATAATAACATTCTTAAAAGTTACAATATTTCAACAAATTCAAACTATTATCCACGTACCACAATCTTCCTTTTAAATTTGCATGCTGCAAGTAAATCACACAATTGTCATCGTTAATAACTTAAACAATAAACATATACATAATTTTTTCATATAGCTAGGTACATATGTCCACAAAATATAGTTCTATCCATCTAGCCAAGTTTAATAGATAATAAGAAAATAAATACAAAAACTGTCATAGTGTAGGTTAGCTATGGAAGTCAAAATATGGGGTGTTATAGAACTTCCAATGGCATAAAAAAGCATGTAGTAGCACAACTACTAACTAGCTCACACAGGGAAGATGTGAAACGAGAAGATGGGAACAATCCAAGTGACCATGAGAGTGAAGCTTATCTCAAGCATGTGGAAATGGAGAGGTAAAAAATGAGCAACACTTTCTCCTACACTATGCAGGGTGCTCACAAATCTGGGAGAAGATGGAATTGCATACTAGAAATAGAGAATCAACATTTTTCAAAAATCTATTCAGAGGTACAACAACTTTGGTTAAGAAAGTGATACAAGCAAGAAGTAGAAGATTGAGAGTAAAATCAATGTGGTAGCTAGCCTTTGATGTAGGGTGAATGGGATTACACTTAATGGAGTAACCTAGGTCCATGTTTTGGGTTCAATCATTACTCCACTAGTTCTCGTTATCATAATTTCTTGTTTTTTAATCATTTAAAAAAATAACTCACATAATGTAAACTTGGTTGTCCCATATAACTATTAAGTCTCATAAATTGTTTAATAAAATATATTTATCATATATCCTTAACATAATTAACTAATCTTGTAGAAAAAATATCATCTTTCCACTCACAATGAAAAAAGAATTCGATGAAAATTTTAAATATGAGTAAAATTTCAATATGATCTAAGTTCTATACATGGCAAAACGATGCTCATAAAGATTTCCTCCACTTATAAATAGATCTAAATCCTTAAAAATAATTAGATAATTTTAGAAGTGTGAATCGATCAAAACTCTAATTTCCTAAATTGCAAAATTTAAAATTCCTATTTCAAGAAGAAAATTATAGCTCATCTCCTACTTGTGTATACCACTACTAAAATATATTTCTAAGAAAGTTATGGCTATTCTCATTGACCACTTTTGTGAGTGCCCACCAAAATGTATTTGTAAGACAAATAACTTACATTATATGTAAACACTAAAATTTCATCATTTTATTCATATATTCGTGTGAAGAGTCCCTCGACTTTTTTCTAAATATAAATGATTATATTTTAAAATATATTAAATTAAACCTCGATTATAACAAAATCACAAATTCGACTTTTTCGTGGCCTAGTCGGAGTTGTGAGGGTGGGGTTGCCATTTTATCTTTATCTCATATTAAAACTCGATTGCATCTTTAAATTTAAATTCACTCGATCGGAGAGAAAGTACATTTAATTTAAATCAAGTCGAGTTGTGGGGTTGCCATTTTACCTTTGTCTCATCTTAAAACTCGATTGCATCTTTAAATTTAAATTCACTCGATTGTAGTGAAAGTACCTTTAATTTAAATTCACCTCATTACACAATAAGTGCTTTTAAGTTTAAATTCACTTGCTTCTAAGTACTTTTAGATCTTCACTTGATTGTAAGTACTTTTAAATTCATTTGAAATTGATGGTAGCCAAACATGAGATCTATCTTGGTGGAGCAATAAGGACTTGGTTGAGAAAATCGTCAATGTAAGGTAATTGCGTCGAAGAGGTATATTTTATATTCTACAGTTTATTAGGGGATGTATAATTTATTTCGTGCTCATCTTGGAGCTAACACGCGTTTTTTTTTTTAAATAAAAAATTATTATAAAAAATAACATATCGGCTCAAATTAGATTTAAAACATTTAAAACTACATATATATAAAACTAAACAAATTAAATAAATTAAAACGCTTCCTTGACATTTGCATTCTAAAAAGGGGTTTGCACCTCGAGAGAGTTGATCCCTCTCGGCGCTCGGTAGATCCCCTTTTAAGATGGATCTATGTTGGTGGGTATCCATTTTTTAATGATAATCTTATCTATCATAATTGGCATTCCTAGGATTCCTCAGGGATAACAAATACCAATGAACCGGTGAGAGGGTCAAAAAAATTCTAACCGAACAGGAAAGAACTGAACTAGGGTTTGCCTGCGATCGAAGCTGCTGCGAGGGTTTGGCGAGAATGTCCCCGTTCGGAGGAGGCCCGCCTCCTCCCCCTCCTCTCTCCGTCGAGGAAGCAGCCTTTACGCGACTGATTAATGGGAACGGGAAAAAGGCAGATGCTGTGCCACCACCCAAGTTTGTCAAGAAGCTGGAATCTATACCTGAAATCGAACTGCCGCCAGAGAAACCCATTCACCTGGCCGTTTCCCTTGCTGATAGAGCCCTTATTGGGCAGTTTACGGGTCTGTGGCCATCTCCTCGCTCCACTGAAACTTGGATTCAGAATAACTGGCGCCCTTTGATATCTCAGGGAGTCACAAGTTACGCGATAGGACGAGGGTATTTCTTATTCGACTTCGCCTCAAAAGATGACAGGGACCTGATTTTCAGGAGCGGTCCTTATTTTATGGGCCCTCAAGGTTTATATCTGAATAGATGGACTCCTGATTTCGATCCTGCTCTGGATGTCCCCAAAGCAGTTCCAGTTTGGGTACGACTGCCGAATCTCCCAATGCATTGCTGGAGCGAAGAATCACTACAATTTATTGGAAATGTCCTGGGTAAGTATATTGACAAAGCCGACCCAAAGGGTCAATATTCCTTCGCTCGTATCTGTGTGGAAGTTGACCTAGAGGCGGGTCTTCCTGAAGCAGTAAAACTATCAATCAAAGGGTGGAAGCATTTCCAGCAACTAGAGTATGAACAACTACCTTTCAAATGCAGGCACTGCCATGAATATGGCCACTTCCAGAGGAACTGCCCAAAAATCCAAAAATCGGAATCAGAAAAAAACCCAGAAGAAGATTGGCAGCAAGCCAAGAAGCATAAAGCGAATCCTAGAAGAAAGGGCACCAAGGGAATCCCTCGGACTGGACCTATGAAGGACCCCCTCAACACTGTTCAGGAACCATCAAAAGGAAATGAAAGTATCCCTAAGGCTAGATCTGGAAATAGCTTCTCTATTCTTGGAGAACAAGAACCACAGGTCAATCCAACCGAACAAGGGGACAAATCCCCAACGGCCTCCTCCTCCCTGTCCAAAAGAAAGGAAGCAGGAACAGACGAAAACCTGAATGAGGAAATAGAAGCAGTTAATCATGCAAAGGAAGATCTGCAACTAGAACTGGCAACAGATGGATGTACAGAAGAAGAGGAAACGGATGAGGAAGACCCTGATTCAATGAAACCCGTTAAAAAGGACCGGAGAGGAAGAAAAATGGATAAGGAAAGAAGGGAAGCAGCCACATACAAGGACAACTTTGCTGGAGTTCAACCAACTCTGGAAAAACATCTTAACCCTAGAAATACCAGACAACAAGGTATTGCCTCAAAAGGGGCAACCAACATCCTCAAAGGTAAGTAATGCAGATACTCTCCTGGAACTGTAGGGGATTAGGAAGCAACTTGAAAATATTATCAATGAAAGATTTAATCAAAATATCGAAACCCTCCATCCTCCTGATCCAGGAGACAAAAATGGAAGAGCAGGCCTTTCTGCAGGCTGCCTCTTCTTTCTGGAATCAAGCAGAATGCATAGCGATAAGCTCAAGAGGAGCGTCTGGCGGCGTTGCAACGCTCTGGGACCCGTCTAAGGTCGGAATGGTAAGTCATCCTAAATCTACTCACTGGATTTTCATAGAATTTATTTTTAAAGACGCAAATCTACGCCTAAGCCTCTTTAATGTCTATGCCCCAATGGATGTCTCTGAGAAACAATCTTGCTGGGCTAGTGTGAATGAGCATATGATTACTTCTCAACTGGATAATTATGTCATAGCGGGGGATCTGAATCTCACCCTCACCTTTGCCGAAAAAAAAGGGGGCAATATTGTTAGGGATCCTGCCAGGGAATGGGTGGAAGACATCATCTTGGATTGGGATATGGAAGACATCAAGCCCTCCAAAGGTAAATTTACTTGGACTAATAAAAGGATTGGTCCTGGTCACATAGCGGCAAGGCTGGATAGGTTCCTGGTCCAGCAGTCTCTTCATGTTCATGGTTTTGACCTTTCCTCCTCCATTCTACCCTTTTGTGCTTCAGACCACAAACCTATCTCTCTCTCCTTTCTCAAAGACCTGAATCTGGGTCCCATTCCTTTCAGATTTAATCCCACTTGGATACCAACGGAAGGCTTTATGGACATTGTAGCAGCAGCTTGGAAAACCAATATCAGAGGGTCCCCCTTTTATGTTTGGGAAGCAAAGCTAAGGATTGTGAAAAAAGCCCTTGAAGATTGGGCGAAATCACTCAAGTCGCCTAAGAAGCAAAGGATGGAAGCAGAGAAAGCCTTGGAGGATCACTTTCTCAGTAATGAAGGGAGCCTTTCTCAAGCCTCTCTTGATAAAGAAATCTCTCTTAACAATAAGCTCCATGAAGCCTACAGGCTTGAAGAAAACTACTGGAAAATAAAATCTAGAAATACGTGGCTTCAGGAAGGGGACCAAAATACAAAGTTCTTCCACAAGCAAGCTGAAATCAGAAAACACTTCAAGACTGTCAATATGATCGACCATTTGGGGAAGACGATATCCGAGTTCGATGAAATAAAAAAAACAGCTCATGATCACTTCCAGGAGCTGTTCACGGAAACGTGCCCTGGGATGGATTTCAACCAAACTAAGTCCCTGGATAATATTCCTCTCCTTGTCTCTGACCACTTAAACCTCCAGCTACTTAGCCCTATCTCCCTCAAATAAATTAAGTCAGCAGTTGACTGCATGAGTCCTGACAAGGCCCCGGGACCTGATGGTTTCACCGCCAGATTTTTCTCACTACCTGTTGGCACATCGTCCACTCTGACCTGCTTCGGATGGTCAAGAATTCCCAGACTTGTTTCAAGTTAGGGGGAGGCACAAACTCTTCCTTTCTAGCCCTCATTCCCAAAGAAAAAGGAACCACTTCCTACTCTCGCTTTCGTCCTATCTCCCTCTGCAACATTGGGTACAAGGTTATCACCAAAGTTTTAGCGAATAGATTGAAAGCGGTACTCCCTCTCATTATTCCTGAGAATCAAGGAGGATTTATCAAAGGAAGAAAAATCTCAGATAACATCATCTTAGTCCAAGAAGCCATCCATTCCAGTGTGTCAAGAAAAGAAAAAGGTATGGTTATCAAACTGGATTTAACTAACGCCTTTGACAGAGTTTGCCATGGCTTCCTGTTTCAGGTTATAACCAGGTTTGGGTTTGCGCCAGGCCTGATTTCATGGGTCAAAGCATGTATAAGCACCCCCTGGATTTCCCCCTTGGTTAACAGGAGAGCGGCTGATTTCTTCCAAGCTTCTAGAGGTCTCCGGCAAGGATTCCCTCTCTCCCCCCTGCTATATGCCATTCAAGCGGCTTCGCTTAGCTTTCTTTTAGAAAACTACAGAGTTCAGGAAGATCTGTTGGGTCTAAGATTGTGAGGGGAATTAAAGAAGTTAACCACGCCCAATTTGCAGATGATACCCTCCTTCTGAGTGGAGCAAGCCCAACTACTGCAAGAAAGTTCAAAGAGGTACTTGATATCTATCAAGATGCTTCTGGAAGCAAAATCAATCACCTCAAGAGTAAAATGTATAGCTCGAATTACTCCCCCCTGGAGCTGCAAGCCATATCTCGCATCCTAGAGATTAAAGGAAAATACCAATGGACTGAATTTAACTATCTTGGAGTCCCAATCTTCAAGGATAAACCTAAAATCTCCAGCTGGGATCCGCTGATAGAAAAACTGAATTCAAAAATCAAAGCCTGGGGAGCTTCTTGGCTAAATCTTGCAGGTAAATCTGTGCTCATTAAGTCTGTTCTGGCAAGCATGCCTGTTTTTCAATGCTCTCTTCTTTTAGCTCCCATTACTGTCCTAAAGAAGATTGAAGCCCTTCTTAGGAGATTCCTGTGGAAAGGAGGGAAACATAATGAAAACAGGCTCTCCCTGGTGAAATGGGAAAAAGTAACAGCTTCATATCTTGAAGGAGGACTGCATTTGCGAGATCTTAGAGCTCAAAATCTCGCCCTAGGTGCAAAGCTGCTATGGAATATGGTATCCGGGAAATCCTCCTGGAGCAAACAGGTGTTATGGAAAAAATACTTTACGGGGACTATGCTCAGATGCTTGGACCAGGGTCCGAAGGTGGTCAAAGGATCTCCCCTGCTAGCTCTATGTTCTAAAGCTCATTCCTTCTTCGTCGAGGATCTCACCTGGATCCCTGGGAATGGGAAAAAAATCAGAATTTGGGAGGACTCCATCTCAGGTAATCCACCAATGGGAAACATAGGTGGTATGGAAGGCATTCGTAGGTACCTCTCAAACCTCGGGATTGTCAAACTCTGGGATATATCAAAATGGCATCCTGATGATCAACATAGATGGATAGGATGGGACATCTCGGACTGTCCTCCAAATCTTGAAGAAGAAAAAGCTCTCCTCCTCAGTTGCTTGAATGGGAAATCACCGGTTGCTAAGACTTATAAAGATGTAAGGGGATGGGGTTCAAAATCTGGACATTACTCCATTGCTGAAGGCTACAGACGCATTAAAGTAACACCAAATGTTCCTAGAAATCCTGCAATCTGGAAGTACATCTGGTCAATCAAATCATTTCCCAAAGTTGATCACTTTTCCTGGCTGCGAGCTGATAACAGTGTCCTCACTACCGATGCTCTTCGAAGGAAAGGATGGGAAGGCCCGTCGAGATGCCCTCTCTGCCTTGCAGAGGAAGAAACGTCTCCTCATCTATTTTTCTCCTGCCCCTTTGCCTCAATTGTGTGGAATCTAATTACTCTCCCCTGGCATCCTCCCCCGTCCTTTGAGGATATCCCCTCCCTCCTCTATAGTTGGTCGACGTCCTCTCCTGTAAAGGCCCATGCAAAAGACTCTCTGGCCACGGCATGGATGGTCCTTCCGAAATTTGTCTGTTGGAAACTCTGGCTCGAGCGAAATAACCGAATCTTCAGAGGAACTCGCTCATCACCTATCCAAGTGGTGGTTAAGATTAAAGCCTTGTTAGGGGACTTCATCAGGTCTAGACCTTATCTAAGTCTATCTTCTCCTTTGTCTAATGATGAAGCCATCTGGTTTCAAATCCTGAACCCGGGATCCTCTGCCAACCTTCCGGTTAGCTCCCCCTCGCTGCAAAATTGGGAAATCAGAACAAAGGGAGTGGAGTTTGATCTATGGTGTAAAAAGATTGGGAAACACCTTCTGTATTTTGATGGAGCATCGAAAGGGAATCCAGGGGAGGTAGGAGGGGGAGGGGTGCTCTTAAACCCTGATGGAGAACGAATTTTCACTTACTCCTGGAACTTGGGAATCGAATCTAATAATATGGCTGAAGCTCTGGCCCTGTGGAAACGTCTAAATCAAGCTCTTAGTCAAGGTATTCAGGTCCTAACGGTTGTTGGGGATTCTAGGATGATCATTCACAGCATAAAATCCCAGAATTTGCCCTCTTCTATCCGCCTTCGTCAAATTCTCCGAAGAATCGTCCTTCTTATCCCTCTTTTCTGAGACATTGAGTTTTACCATGTCTTACGTAAGAACAATGAACAGGCAGACAAGGTGGATAATGAAGCGATACCCCTTGGGAAAGGGGTCCTTAAAGTCAATAATGAATACAACTTGGTCTCCATTCCGTAATACTAAGGGACCGATAAAAATCTTGAAGGGATTAATGAGCATGGATCATAGGCCAGGTGTCTCGAGTTCCTACTGTCGGACGGGGACCTTCTCCAATTGCTGCGTGGACCTCCCTCACGCGAAGTCTAACACATACTCCACCATGCATTTTATCACCCATCAGAACGCTCGCTTATCCATTTTCAGGATGATGTCGCTTCCGTCCTCGCTGATGACGGATTGTACCATACGCAGTACTATGGACCATGAGCAGTCATGCAGAAAGATCCTTCAAAATCAAGAAATTTCACATCCCTCCACCTTCAGGCGTGTGGAGTTACTTCCCTCTGAGCAAACCGGTTTAAATTCATTAATCATCAAAGCCATTGGGCTTTCAGGACCCACATTCTGTTATGAGGACATCCAGGGTATTGATTTTCAAGCGGTTTCCTCTTTCGAAAATGAGAGCAGTTATTTATTGAATTGCACGGATTTTGGTAATGCAGATCTTCGAAGGCGGATGAAAGGCTCCTCAACATGCTCCAATTCGATGGCTATTATGCTCCACTTACGCCATGGAAAAGACTTCAGTACTATTAATAACACTCTTCACCGTCCCGTTTCAAAAAGGAAAGTTTATCTAGCGCTGAAGGTGGCCACTCCAGGGTGGCGTAGACATCTGGAGCTCTACGAATCCTCCCTCCTGTATCCTCTTGGAAATAACTGGTGTGCGCTTGGTGATATGGCCGACTCTGGGGATTCGGCAGCTTCCTCCCCAGACCCTCTACTGGAACTGGAAGCCGAAATCAGGGTTCTGCGTCGTCGGGTAAGACGACAGGGGGAGTTTATGCAGCAAATGGATGAGCATGGTGGGCGTCGGCTCGAAAGAATGGACGAGGAGATTGGTAGCACTCGAGCAGAATTTGCGGCAACACTGGAGGCATTGGAGACTAAGGTCGCAGCAACCATCGAAAGTATGGACCTCAGGATGCAAAATATGGAATCTACTCTGGCGAGGCTTCGGGTTGCTGGGAAACCTGAACTGGGCAAGAATCAAGCTGAAGCCAAATCCTCCTCAAGGGAAAAACAACGCTAATTTCAGTCTATCCTCTGACTCTCTCTGTTTATTTTCCTTTGTTAAATTCTCTAAAGTCCTGATTTTGCTAAGACACAGGAAAATGTATTTACTGTTTGGAAGATTGATAGGATTATTACAGTTTTGGAGATGTAACCTTGCTGGTGGCTCTGCCACTGTTTTTTAATACAAAAACTAGTCGCTTCTGTCAAAAAAAAAAATACAAATACCAATGAACCACATGGAGAAGTGGTGGGTTTAATTCGTCCCATAGTCAACAATGATTGGATCTGCTTGTTTATTTCTACATTTTCAGTTGGGGACAACCATTAGGCAGGGCATCAGATAGTAAGGCACCTAATAAGAATTTGATTTCATGTTAAATGTCATGGGAAGGAAGTGACAAATATTAAATACAAAAGAAAACCAGAAATACCAATAAAGAAGATGGCGGAAAGAGGGCACAAGCCTGAGCAAATTTTATTATTCACATGAACATAACTTAAATATATAATGTTTACATATAACTACCTTCAACCATCAAGTAATGGTAAATTTGTTAAGGTAATTAGGAATTTATGATTAGGGACAATAATGCTAACATGAAGTAGCCCATAGGGTTCCAAAAACACATTATCTTGGTATGATTTGAGGAGAGGCTAGAGTGAAGGTTGTGTTGTTGGTACAACACCCCCCCCAATTTTTCAAAAAATAGGGGCCCCTCATTTACTTGTAAGAGAAAGTTCGCCTAGAAGTCTAAGGCCATCAAGTGTATTTTCTTTCTTAGTCTTTCTAGAGATAGGTCTTTTCCTTGCTCCCTTCGAGTTTATTTTCACTTATTTTGCTTAAGTAAAACTCAAGTTTCTGGGCCGCAATGACGGAACCTTTAGGATAACTCTTCCGCAACAGCGGAAGATCTGGGAAGAGGCGGGAAAAGAACCAAGCCAAATATCGGTGGAACGAATTCACGAGATTTTTCCACAATGGCGGAGAAACTCACCTAAATCTACCACAACGGTGAAAAGAGAAGAATATGTCGAACTTTGGCAGAAGAGCTTGCCCAGTTTCCTCGAAACAGTGGAAGAACCCAAGTAACTTTTCCGGAACGACAGATAAAATGACACTTTTTCGGTGGTCACTTCGCTCAAGATTTTAAAACTTGCCGGCAAATGCGGAAACACTCACATAACTTTTCTGCAATAACGGAGAAACTCGATTAAGTTTTTCGATTCGCAACTTCGCGCCGTTCTTCTGCGGATGAACTCTGATAATTCTCCCGCAACGGCGAGAAAACTCATTTTTTCTTTCCGCAATGGTCAGAAAGGTTAAGCAAGTCCTTCCGGTTTTGGCGGTCACACTTAATGTCGATTGTGTCAATTTGACCCGTTTGTACGCCTCATTAACCCCGTTTTATTTTCACACCTACCCTATTAATGGCTCGCACGCGTCAAAATCCTTTATAGAGGACATAAACCCCATTTAAAATTTTCATTGTTTTTATTGGTTGGAGAGCTCGTTCCCGTTTCCGTTTGAAATTACAAGCGCCTACTCCAGGCTCGCCGGTTTCGGAGTAACGTCAACATCCACATAACGATCATCTTCTAGCAGGTTAGTATCCTTTTAGACCTCATAGCCTCAACTGCAGTAGTTATTTCTCATTGAGGTAAATGATATATTCATGGTTCTGTTTGTTTTATCCTAGCCATTGCAAGATTTTCAGTTTGACCACAGTCATAGCTAACCCATGCTCATACCCAACTAAACGTCCTGAAGCCCATTTTCATATGAACATGAAAGCCTCTAGAACCTCAAGCACCCACTACGTAAATGTTAAGAGAACCCGCGGCATGCCTCTGCCCATCTTGGAAGCCACTGACGTGGTAAAGTTGAGACCGACCTTGTCTTCCCTTACGCGAAAGATATCGGTATTTCTATGCGGCTATGGAGTTCTACACCTTTTTTGTACTATGGAACGTGTTATTATCATGTCAAATTCTCATGCCTTAAAACGTAGTATACTCAGAACTACATTTTTTTTTTCGGTTGTTATTATGGGAATGCATTACTTTTATATATCATAGTTGCAGTATAGCTCAAAACACCACTTGGTTGTTTCCTGGAGGTTTTGTCTAAGCATTTGCGAAATGATTTTTTTTTAAAGTAGAAAAGCCATAGGTAGGTTTGGTTAGCTTCGTTCGGTTCTGAGAAGAATCTAATGAGTACCCATCAAAAGGTTTGTCAAAGTATTCTTAAAACTTATTATTGTGTGCAGAATGCTATTCTAAGTTGCTAATATTACGTTGTAATGCCTACTCATGTATGACTTCTATTGTACAGGTTTTTTTAGCCAAAATGCCTAAAGGTGGTAGACAAAAGTTCAAAGCAACCGAGCTAGGATCAGCCCCCACGAGGGTAGAAACTCTATATGAAGACACCAAGTGCACTACAGGCGTTTCCCCAGAAGTCAAATGGGGAGACACATATCGTATGATAAGGGACCAGGACATCCCTGAAGCACTCCTCGAGGAAGAGTACCTATACCGGAACATCAGAACCTCCTGCATATCCAAAGCAGCCACATGCCCGAAATTTTTTCCATGCTCAGAAGTAATTGGATGGATGCTGCAGCATGCGAATGCGTAGACAAGGGTTCTTTCTGACAGTAAGGGGGAAGCTTTTGCAACCTTCCATCCATCTTATATCGCGGCAGCTTAGAAATTGCCACGGGCTCATCAGCGGCTTGATGATGAATGGCTAGGAAAAATCCAAATGGATAATATAGAGATGGCCAGAAAGTTGTTGATCTCGGGAAAACAGATCATAAGAAAGTATAGTGAGGACTATGAGGTTCAGAATCTTAGGCCTCCTTTCAGAATGATCACCCTCATGCTTAGCAGAATTTTTGGAAGGCCCGATGGTACTGTTTTTATGCTCCAATGGATTCCCATCATCCACTATGTAGCGTTCAAGGGGACAATTTTTAATTGGGCAGACATCCTCTCAGACAGACTATCATCAGCCATAATTGCCGCTCAAGAAGGATTAGGGGCAAAGAAGGCAGAATTCTACATGCCATCCTACTTGATAGACTGTATTGTGGCAAAACACCCTTTTCCAAAGCTTGGATGTAACTGGAGAGAGGCCAACACCCCGGTATTCACCGCTTACAAACTATTTTGGGCCAATAACTACAAACGACATTATCAACTGATTTGTGAGGATTTTATCATGCCTTTATATGAGTTAATGTTCAATGAAGAACCTAACTGCTTGTCCGAAAATGCCATGGAAGTCCTGGAGAATTACGGTGATTTCTATTTTTCACCGCAAGGTACTTTCATAAGAATGTATGGAGGCTCTAAACCCCCATATATCCTTCCTAGATATGCCATGGACTACATAGTCCACAAGGAGGCAATGAGGCAAGTTTTCATTGATGGGATTGGTAGCACCTTGTACAAGGCAAAGAAGGAAACTTTCCCGCCTTTACCCTTTTATATTGGATCCTACAAATTCTCAGGGATTGAAACTGTAGAGGAGTTTATTGCAGAACTGAAAGACTTTCACTTCGGGGAAAGGATTTTTTGGAGGAATGATCGACGAGGCAAGGTTGCGCAACATTGCAGAGAACTCCATGCTAACTTTGAATACGCCCACTATTATGATGAGGAAGAAGAAGTGTATCGAAGGGTCAGTAACATGAACGAACTACAGATTTGCTGACTAAGTAAAGTCGGAGCCAGTTCTAGCTGGTGTTGTCAATGAAGCAAAAAAACAGTAGGTAAAGGAAACAACAGAAGCTTCTCAAACTCTCTCTAAAGAAGAGCAAGGGCTCAAGGAAGAAGCCGAGAGAATCCAAAGAGAAGTTGTTAAGAGAGCAAACAAGGCGAAAGAGGATGAACTTCAGAAAGAAGAAACTCAAAGGATTCAAGCAGCTGAAGATGAAGCTTGAAGAGTTCAGGAGGAGGAAAGAATTAGTTTGGAAGGAATTGCCAAACAAGAAGAAGATGAGAGACTTAGAAGGGAAAAAAAGAAGAAGGGCAAAGAAAAGCGGAGGAAGAAAGGAAAGCCAGAGAAGATGCTGATCCAAAGAGTTTAAACATACAAGACTTGGATATAGACCTCTCTATAAGAGACCTCCCACTTGTCCCTTTTACTCCATCAAAGAATAGTACAGTGTCCCAGTGGGAAAGGTTCACTTATAACAAAAAGAGAAAGTCCATTGTAAAGGAGACAATGACTCGAATGAAGAGACCTTTCCGACCAGATATCATCACTAAGCATGAAACCACAATCATGGAAAGTACCGAGAATGCTCCCGATCTCATGGCATCCATCTCTGTAGCCTCGATTAAAGCAACTGCAAACAATGTACACGTATTAGGGGCCAAGTTAGGACTGGAAAAGAAGAGAGCATGTCAGTTGCAAGAGACTCTAGTCAAAGAACAAAATTATACGAATTTGATGGTTGAAAAATGTGACACCCTTATATTAGAAAAGGAGGAACTAAGTAGAAAATTTTAGCATCTAGAAGCTGAAAAGAGAGCTCTGGCGATCCAAGTAAGAGCCCTAGAAGAAGAGAAGAAAGACCTTGAAAGTAGGAACTTGAGGCTTGAATCTGAAATTTTTTGTTGATGCTTAGCAAATCAAGGATTTGAAAGAAAAGATAGAGAAATTGGAAGAAGGTGGGGAACTCATGGAACGACAATTGGAACTCGTGACCAGCAAGGTAGGTGACCTTGGTCCCTTTCATGAGCAGGCATGTGAAATACTCAAGAAGAACCACCAACTCCAGGAGATTATATTAGAAGAGGTGTACAAGTTAAAAGCAATAATGGCCAGGGTCAGAGAGATTAACATCGAAGCCACTCGGGTTAGAAGGAAACATGAACGCGTTAATAAATATATAAAGGAACACATTGAGTGGAGGGAAGGGAAATTGGGATTTCCGGCAACTCTTCCCCTTAAGTCTGTCACTGAATATAGAGCAGATGTGCTCACCTTGGTATATTCTAAAGACTGTGGAGCAAAGTTGAACACCATAACACAGACCACCTATGAACAGTGCAAGAATTTATACCTCAAGATACGAACTACTCTAGAGCCATGTCGAATAGTGACACCCCAAAGTATATAAGAGTTTCTGGATAGAACCCAACGTTTATCTGAGCTGAGTGATAGCCTGAGCGCAGAAATTGGCTATGTGAGGAAAATGGATGTATTAACCACAGAAGATCTAGACCAATTTATCAGCCAGGCTGCCATTTATGCACACCTCTTGGAAGAAAGCCTACAAGCGGTAGTAACAGAAGTGATCATCCTCGAGGAAGAACTCGCCAAGCAAGAAGTTTCTCTTAGATTTATGCTCCCCTTAATTGGAAACAGTATTATAAGAGAACACAGCTTTGGGTGAATTATATAGCCGAGGTGGACAGAAGACAAGCAGCAAACCAAGCATCAACTTCAGCAAACCCAGCAGCACCAACAGTTCCAGTAGTGACGCCAGCTGTAGCAGAAATCCCAGAACCAACAGAGATGCCCATTCAAGAATAGTCCATTTTATTATATCTGCTAAATCAACCAGCACATCCGCTTGGACTTTGTATATCTTTAGAATATTAAAATGACATTTGGAGTTTAGCCCCCGTTCTTTTTGCAATATTGTTGGGGGTTTTTATTTATTTTTGTAAATTAAGCACTACATGACAAATTAGAGGAATGTGAAAGGTTAGGGTATAAGTGGCACCTCTTGGAGCATTTTGTAAGTCTATATATAGCTAGTTAGAGAAGAAGTAAGGAATTTTGGCAGGTGAAAGAATTTCTTTTTTTGTGTATGAGAACTACTTCAACTACATGAATAGGGAAACGATTTGGACATGTGAAAGCTGGTGCATTGTTTTACTTTGTGTTGTAATGGATGATTGCCGAACTATTTCAACAGTTTCTATATACATTCAGTGAGATCTTTCCTAGCTTATGTGAATTAATTCTATGCTGTGAATGATTTACTTCTTAGCAAAATTTATGTACCGTATGAGTGATAGAATGTTTTAATATAATCAGAGCTATCTTTGATATCATTTATATTCTGCTGAAAATGCATTTATGGGATTAAATGGCTATCTGTTTCAATCTTTAAAGGTTACTTTCAGTTATTGCTCATAATTTAAAGTTCTGCTCATTGCAAGGATAGGTTAATTTAGATTTAATAGCTTAGAACAGATTTGTTTAATGCATGCATTTAATTTAGGGCATATGCATATCATCTTAAATATAAAATATATAAACGGTGGATCGGGCCGCAACTGATAAAATAAACAAATCTTTGAAACTTACACGGTAGCCGGACCGTTAACCGGACGGATTCCCTACACCAAACGGTGAGCGATCTAATTGGGCTTGCTTACTAGGGAGAATCCCTTGCTGATTGATGCTACGATTTTCGAGGCATTAATAGTTTTGGCACTAGAAGGAGGGCCACCAGTGCATGGCTGGCAGAAGAGATCCTTTTGTTAGAAAATTTTCCACTGAGAACCCATTTGAAACAGCTATCCCAAACATTTCAGATTTGGAATCAAGAAATCAAGAAAATCTTAATTCTGAGACAGAACAGCAAGAAATGTTGTATGCTGTCCCTTTTGAAGAAGTAAACCGCTTTAGAAGACATACCCGTTCCTACGTTAGAAGCCTAGGAGGATTAACTACCTTTCCTTTGCTTCCTAGAGTAAGATCTCCTAGAAAAAACCCTCAATGTATTAGAGATTCTTTTCTGGTTCAAAGTCCAGAAGAATTATTGGATTTATCTCTAGAAGAAATTACTGAACCGTTCGACGAGGTCAGCCCCAAAACTCCTACAAATCAAGAACAACCACACACTCCAAAGCGTACTTCTCATAATTCACCACTGCATACACCACCACGTTCTCCACCAAGAGTCATGGTCGTGCTTGCATGGAGAGCGAGAGGAGCATTAAACGTAGTTGGACCATTCCATGATTTGCCTAAAAACCCAAAAAAGGTTCTGCCTAAGTATGACCTCGGAAAAGGGATTTCCGCTGAAGATCACCTCAAAAGTTTCTATTTAGCCTTGAATCTTCTTAATGTAGAATACGAAGATGTGGTATGTCGCCTTTTCCCTTACACTTTCGAACCCAAAGTGTCTTCCTGGTACTTTAGTCTGCAAGGTAATTTGATAACAAGTTGGGAATATTTTGAGAAGTGTTTTCTAAAAAAGTATGGGAATCATAAAACTGTAGCTACTCTTATGAAAGAATTGCTTTCTATGAGAATGGAAAAGAATGAGAAAGTTCAAGAATTTAATCAAAGATTCACAACATTGTTAAATAATTTCAGTGACGCAACAAAGCCCGCTGAGGAATGTTTGGTAGAATATTATACAACAGCTCTTAAACCCCCATTAGCAATGTTTGTCAAGAGAACTAAGAAGGTTACCCTAATAGAAAACTTTGAAGAAGCCAAGAAAGTGGAGGGAGAAGCTGATAGCATCGCTAAACATTCTCTCGATCTGGAAAGCAAACCAATAGCTGGAAAAAAACCTTTTTTGTTAACTAGAGATAAAGAAGAACCCGCAGCTGATTTAGAAAGTATCATAAAAATGATGCAAAAACTCTCCAACAAAGTGGTCGATCTAGAGAAAGATAAGGCAGCCAGCTCTTCAAGGCCACCTTTCAAGCCGTTTTATAAGAGGAGAGAAGAAATTGGACAGTCAAACCCACCGGTAAACAATTCTGTTGTACTAAACTTAAATGAAATAGGCATGGACCACTTCTGCACTTTCCATTAAGAACAACACTCGAAAAAAAACTATCCACAGTGGATCAATTCGATGAGTTTAGTAATGAACCAAATGTTAGATGCACAAATGCCTGAGCAAACAAATCCGCAACAAGAACAAATTCCTGAAAGGGAAGAGTCTGCTCCTGACACTACGATGATCCTTTGGGATTGGACTCCTACCCAAGAACCATCTTGTGAAGATTTCATTGATGAAGTGCAAACAACGTCTATTAATATCACTACCAGGATTAAAGTCCCAGTGATTGATCCGACAGTAGAAGCACCGAAAGCTAGATCTAATCAAATATCGAAGCGGCACATAACTGTCATTCCACCCCAACCCAAGACAAATCTAGCAGTTGCTCCCACGGTGACTAAAGAACCAAACTCAAAAATAACCCAAAAGTCGCAAGCTTCTTCAAATAAAACAGAAAATATGTCAAAAGTTTCAAAGGAATGTGACATGGGCTATGATATAATCGAAGATATTAAGAAAACAAAAGCAAACGTTTCCATTTTTTATATGTGTAGCCTGCTGCAACAAAGAAAGAAATTGATGGAGGCTTTTGATCCACAAACAAGTACTTCATTAGAAAACACCGACGAAAACCCAGAAATTAATGAAGCAAGTATTGGTGAAAAATCAAAATCTCAAACTCTACCTTTCCTCTTAACTTTTGAGATTTTTAATCACAATGTGAACAATTGTTTGGTAGACTCTGGTGCTAGTTCAAATGTCATGCCTCTATCTATTTGCAGGAGGATTAATGGGCAGCCTATCCCATCCCCATCTCAAATCATTCAATTAGATAGAACTGCTGTTAAGGTCATCGGTGAATTGAAATATGTACTTATTAGGTTGTCGTCCGATTCTAGAGTATGTCCATTCATTGATATAATGGTGGTCGACATCCCTGAGGCATATGGTCTAATTTTGAGTAGGGATTGGTCTGCGAAACTAAATGGTTATTTTGCAATAGATTGTTCTCATTTGTGGCTCCCCTATCAGAATAGGAAAAATCAAATCAAAGTACTAAGGGAGCCACATATGAAACAAAATGTCACTCAGCTAGAGGAAAAGAATGAAGCTGTAGCTTTTTCATCTTCAGTTTTAGGGAATTACTTCTTAGAAATTGAACCTGGAAATTATCAATGAGAAGATGTTAGCCATGATTTAGACGAACAGTCCGATCTCCTTCATTTTTCATAGACTGATGATATTGATTGTAACATAGTAGAATTAGTTACTGACTTAAGGGGTAGTGATACTAACTTAGTTAAAGAAGAAAATATTTTTTGGATTCTTTACTATGATGGCTCCAAAACTCAAGAAGGATCAGGAGCTGGTTGTGTTTTAATTGGCCCCAAAAGAAACAAGCATTTTTTATCTTGTAGATTAGAATTTGAATGTACGAATAATACTGCTGAGTATGAAGCTCTGATCCATGGGTTAAAGAAAGCTATTGGTTTGAATGTCAAATATTTGAAAGTGTTTGGTGATTCGGAAATAATTGTTAGGAAAATTAGGAATACGATTCATTTCCTTTCACCACACTTAAAGGGTTATCAAGCTGAGGTTTGGGATCTGATTTCATGTTTTGATGCTTTCAATATTAATTCTATTCCTAGATTGAAGAATGATGCAGCTGATTTGTTAGCAACCTCGGCTTCCAGATAGTGCCTACTAATAACAAATGTTCCATTGAATTAATTTTCAGGCCCTCTATGCTAGACAATATTACGAATCTCAGGGTATTTGATGATGATGATCAAATCATTAGTTTCTTAATCAATGAAGAGGCTTTCTAGGAAGCCATAATTGATGAAGAACAACATGATTCAGATTTACAAAATAAGGATGCTGTTAAGGGAAATTTCATGCCTAAGGGGGTGAGGACTCTTGAGGCATTATTTGATTTACAAAGCAAGTTAAGAATACCTGTAAATGCAAAGACGCACAACTCATCCACTCAACATGAGTTAATAAATCTAGGTACAGAGGCTGAACCAAAATATATTAATCTTGGTAAGTGTTGTACACCCGGCGAGAGGAGTAAGTTCATCAAACTTTTCCAACAGTATAAAGATGTGTTTTCTTGGACTTATGACGATCTGAAAACATACGACACTCGTATCATTCAACATATAATACCAATGAAAGCGGGCATTAAGCCATTTCAACAACAATTAAGAAGGATGCACCCAACACTCGAGCCTCTGATTCAGAAAGAACTAAAGAAATTATTGGACGCAAAGATTATTTTTAAAATCCGACATTCTGAATGGGTGGCTAATTTAGTTCCCGTGAGGAAGAAATCGGGAGAAATCAGACTATGTGTATATTTTCGAAATTTAAATAAAGCTTTCGATAAAGACAACTATCCTGTGCCCCCAATGGAGCAAATATTGCAGATGGTGTCAGGATCAGAACTTTTTTCCCTACTAGATGGTTTTTTCTGGTTACAACCAAGTGTTAGTAGCAGAAGAAGACTGACTCAAGACCACTTTTTGTACAAAGTGGGGAACCTTTTCATATCGAAGAATGCCTTTTGGCTTAATTAACGCAGGATCTACATTTCAGCGACCCATGGACATTGCTTTTCGAGGATTGGGCGGTAAATGTGTAGTAGTATACTTAGATGTTGTGATAGTTTTTTTGAAGAAAAGAGAAGACCATGTTGTTCACCTGAAGCAAATCTTTGATCGTTGTAGGAAGTATGGTATCTCTTTAAACCCTAAGAAAAGTATTTTCACTGTTCCTGAGGGAAAACTTCTAGATCATATCATTTCAAAAGAGGGAATCTCAATAGACCAAGAGAGAGTGCAAGCTATCAACAGGATTCCCATGCCCCATAGCAAGAAGTCTATGCAATCATTCATGGGCACCATCAATTTTGTTCGAATGTTTGTACCGGATTTCGCTCAGATTGTTAAGCCTTTGCAAAAAATGGTCAAGCAGAGTGTACAATTTAAGTGGACAGACTTAGAGAAAGTTGCATTTAAAGAAATCAAAGCCGCCATAGCCAAGGCACCTTCTTTAAGAAGTCCAGACTTCGATAAAGATTTTATTATGTACACATTTGCCTCCGATAACTTTGTCGCGGCTGTGCTCACCCAAAAGGCAGAATCAGGAGACGAATACCCAATTGCTTTTATGAGCACTGGTCTGCAGGGCGCTGAACTGAACTATCCAGTTGTGGATAAGAAAGCATATGCAGTATTCAAAGCAATAAAGCAGTTTAGGCCATATATTCTAAAAAATAGGACTAAAGTCATAGTTTCTCATCCTGCTGTCAGATCCCTTTTTGTTCAGAAAGAATTGGGAGGAAGGAGAGGAAACTGGGTCACCGCTCTTCAAGAGTATGATTTAGAATTCAAACCAGCCACTATTATCAAAGGTCAAGGTTTATGCAAATTGCTTACTGAAAATCCAGCTGATGAAGATTTAGATTGGAGGAACAAAGTCGAGCTGAACATGGTCGATGTGTGTCCAATTTTCACAGCTCCGGAGTCTTGGTACATGGACCTAGTGCATTATTTACAGTCAAGTTACTTGCCAGATCACTGGAGTCCGAAGCAAAGAAGAGCTCTTCGACTCAAATCAGCAGCATACCAAATCAACGAAGGAGTGCTCTTTAGGAAGAATTGCGATGCCATTTTCCTCAGATATTTGTAGAAAGAAGATGCAAGCAACGTGGTCAAAGAATTACATGATGGCCCCGCTGGGGGACATTACTTTGGAGATACTACAACCCATAAAATCCTCAGGGCTGGGTACTATTGGCCCACTCTTTTCAGGGATTCCCACGCCTATGCTATAAATTGTGACGTATGCCAAAGAAGCACCGGAAAGTTACCAAAGGAAGTTGGACCCTTGCAGCCAGTTATTATCTCTGAACCATTCGAGCAATGGGGCATAGATATTATCGGTGAAATAAACCCAAATTCATCGCTGCAACACCATTATATTCTAACGGCTACATATTATTTTACAAGATGGGCTGAGGCTATTCTGCTATGTAAAGTAAATGAGGATGCAGAAAATTAATTTTCGTCAATGAAAATTAATGAATTCATGTATGAGAAAGGAATTAAACTCCATTATTCAGCCAATTACTATCCTCAAGGAAATGGATTAGCTAAGTCTACCAATAAAAATCTCATCCGAATCCTTAAGAAAACCGTGATTGAAAATCAGAGAAGCTGGCACATAGCCCTCCCAAACGCTTTATGGGAAGACAGAGTCACTCCCAAGAATGCCTTAGGTGTTTCTCCATTCACCCTAGTCTATGGAAAAGAAGTTATCCTTCCCCCGAATGTTTTACTCCCATCTTTGCTATTGGCCCAAGCCTCCCGAGGTTCTAGCAATCAAGCCCTCCAATATAGAATTGATACACTCCTAAATCTTGAAGAATCACGGCAGAAAGCCAAAGACCGATTCCATCATCACCAAGACATAGTCAAGCGGTGGTTTGATAAAAAGAAGTCCGGTAGGAGAAATTTCGAAGTAGGCGACTTAGTTCTGAAATGGGATCACCAGCATGAAGGTAAGGGAATGCACACAAAATTTCAACACTTATGGGTTGGACCTTACCAAATTTCTGAAAAGCTTGGCCCCTCAACCTATAAACTGAAAGACCTGCAAGGAGAGGAAGTAAATCTCCCTCTCAACGGCCTCACCTTAAAACAATATTTCGCATAAGTCCTAGGTGGACTTTTGTACATAAATAAAATGTTGTCTTTTCTTTTCTGGTTTGTTTTCTTTTGTTTCATTTTTAATTGCTTTTGATTACCTTTCGGTCTGCTAGTAAGCTCGATTTGCTTTCTTTTTGAGTCCTTTGTTTAAATAAAGTTAAGCTCAATGTTGGTGTAGCTAAAAGACGAGACTCCAGGAAAACTCAAAAGGATGGTCATGAAGAAGCTCACTGGTAAAGGGA
The DNA here is from genome assembly GCA_027924585.1 of Larix kaempferi. Lineage (NCBI taxonomy): Eukaryota > Viridiplantae > Streptophyta > Pinopsida > Pinales > Pinaceae > Larix > Larix kaempferi. The sequence goes on from BSBM01001232.1 coordinate 681,531, forward strand.
ATATATATTTGTGACTTTGCTTTCACTGATTGGTTTCCCGGAATGCAGAGATCCTCTTTTCTATTTGGTCAGAGTAACCCCTGTCAAATAACTGGAATTCAACATTTCCTTTTGAACTTTCTTAGGGCCCCATTCACTCTAACATAAACAACTTTCTCGCAAAGTTTACTATTGAAGACCCATGGAGAGGAAGCATGTCTCACAGATGTATGGTATTTTAAATGGTCCCATGCTACAAGTAAAAGACAAAAGGCTTATATCGAAGAGTTTGGTTTCCATAAATTCTTGCCTCAATTAAAGAATGGCTGAGATAATCAACGAAACTTTCAAATCAAGGACGCTGTTCAAATAAATCAGCCAGCAAAGTTCTTCTCCGTCTGTGAAGCATGAAAAACAATGAATCTTTGGCTCACACAAAATGACACCTTGGATTGAATAATTTTTATCAATTATTGAAGGATAAAAACTCCATTTCTGGAAGGCTCACATGGCAAAAGTCGTGAATAAAATAAACATCCAAAAAGGATGCAAAACTGCATGGGAATGAGGAACAAACGAATATGTCTGTGAGATATTGTTACGATCCTATGGAGTCTTGTAGCAGTAAATTTTTGAAAGACAGAATTCTAAAAATAAACCTCACATTTTAGCCCTTGGAGAGTTAGAAGGAAGGCTGAGTCAAAGTTTCCTTTTCCCTCATCACCATCATGAAAAGTGATCACAGCATTCTCAGAAGCTGAACTATGAAGACATTGTTGTTGCACATGTAACAAGCACTTTGTAAGTTTCTTGACCATGTGATATTTTTCTTCAGAGATCTATGTTCACCAGCAAATCGCCATTTGTTGTTGCTACAACACCCCCCACAATTTTTGAAAAAATAGGGGCCCCTCCTTTACTTTTAAGAGAAAGTTTGCTTAGAAGTCTAAGGCCATCAAGAATCTTTTCTTTCTTAGTCTTTCTAGAGATAGGTCTTTTCCTTGCTCCCTTCGAGTTTAATTTCACTGATTTTGCTTACGTAAAACTCAAGTTTTTGGGCCGCAACGACGGAACCTTTAAGATAAATTTTTCGCAACGGCAGAAGATTTGGGCCAACCTTGTCGAAGAGGCGGGAAAAGAACCAAGCCAAATATCGTCAGAATGAACTCACGAGATTTTTCCGCAATGGCGGAGAAACTCACCTAAATCTACTGCAGCGGTGAAAAGAGAAGAATATGTCGAACTTTGGCAGAAGAGCTTGCCCAGTTTCCTCGAAACAGTGGAAGAAATCAAGTAACTTTTCCACAACGACGGATAAAATGAGACTTTTTTGGTGGTCGCTTCGCTCAAGATTTTAAAACTTGCCCGCAAATGCGGAAACGCTCACATAACTTTTCCGCAACAACGGAGAAACTCGATTAAGTTTTCTGATTCGCAACTTCGCGCTATTCTTCTGTGGATGAACTCTGATAATTCTCCTGCAACGGCGGGCAAACTCATTTTTTCTTTCCGCAACGGTTGGAAAGGTTAAGCAAGTCCTTCCGATTTTGGCGGTCACACTTTATTCCGAATGTGCCGATTTGACCCGTCCGTACGCCTCATTAACCCCATTTTATTTTTTCACCTACCCTATTAATGGCTCACACGCGTCAAAATATTTTATATAGGACATAAACCCCATTTAATGTTTTCATTGTTTCCATTGGTTGGAGAGCTCGTTCCCGTTTCCGTTTGAAATTACAAGCGCCTACTCTAGGCTCGCCGGTTCCGCAGTAACGTCAACATCCACATAACAATCATCTTCTAGCAGGTTAGTATCCTTTCAGACCTCATAGCCTCAACTACAGTAGTTCTTTCTCGTTGAGGTAAATGATACATTCATGGTTCTATTCATTTTGTCCTAGCCATTGCAATATTTTCAGTCTGACCATAGTCATAGCTAACCCATGCTCATACCCAACTAAATGCCCTGAAGCCCATTTTCATATGAACATGAAAGCCTCTAGAACCTCAAGCACCCACTACATAAACGTTAAGAGAACCCACGACATGCTTATGCCCATCTTGGAAACCACCAACATGGTAAAGTTGAGACCGACCCTGTCTGCCCTTACGCGAAAGATATCGATATTTCTACGCGGTTATGGAGTTCTACGCCTTTTTTGTACTATGGAACGTGTTATTATCATGTCAAATTCTCATGCCTTGAAACATAGTATACTCAGAATTAGTTTTTTTTTGCGGTTTGTTACTATGGGAATGCATTAATTTTATATATCATAGTTTCAGTATAGCTCAAAACACCACTTGGTCGTTTCCCGAAGGTTTTGTCTAAGCATTTGCGAAATGATTTTTTTTTTAAAGTAGAAAAGCCGTAGGTAGGTTTGGTTAGCTTCGTTCGGTTCTGAGAAGAATCTAATGAGTACCCATCAAAAGGCTTGTCAAAGTATTCTTAAAACTTATTATTGTGTTCAGAATGCTATTCTAAGTTGCTAATATTACGTTGTAATGCCTACTCATGTATGACTTCTATTGTACAGGTTTTTTTTAGCCAAAATGCCTAAAGGTGGCAGACGAAAGTTCAAAGCAATCGAGCTAGGACTAGCCCCCACGAGGGTAGAAACTCTATATGAAAACACTAAGTGCACTACAGGCATTTCCCCAGAAGTCAAATGGGGAGACATATATAGTATGATAACGGACCAAGACATCCCTGAAGCACTCCTCGAGGAAGAGTACCTATACCGGAACATCAGAACCTCCTGCATATCCAAAGCAGCCACACACCCAGAACTTTTGTCCATGCTCAGAAGTAATTGGATGGATGCTGCAGCATGCGAATGCGCAGACAAGGGTTCTTTCGGACAGTAAGGGGGAAGCTTTTGCATCCTTCCATCCATCTTATATCGTGACAGCTTACAAATTTCCCCGGGATCATCAACGGCTTGATGATGAATGGCTAGGACAAATCCAAATGGATAATCTAGAGATGGACAGAAAGTTGCTGATCTCGGGAAAACAGATCAAAAGAAAGGATAGTGAGGAGTACGAGGTTCAGAATCTTAGGCCTCCTTTCAGAATGATCACCCTCATGCTTAGCATAATTTTTGGAATGCCCGATGGTACTGTTTTTATGCTCCAATGGGTTCCCATCATCCACTATGTAGCGTTCAAGGGGACAATTTTTAATTGGGCAGAGATCCTCTCAGACAGCCTATCATCAGCCATAATTGCCGCTCAAGAAGGATTAGGGGAAAAGAAGGAAGAATTCTACATGCCATCCTACTTCATAGATTGTATTGTGGCAAAACACCCTTTTCCAAAGCTTGGATGTAACTGGAGAGAGGCCGACACCCCGGTATTCACCGATTACAAACTCTTTTGGGCCCAGAACTGCAAAAGGCATTATCAACCGATTTGTGAGGAGTTTATCATGCCTTTATATGAGTTAATGTTCAATGAAGAACCTAACTGCTTGTCCGAAAACACCATGGAAGTCCTGGAGAATTACACTGATTTCTATTTTTCACCGCAAGGTGCTTTCATAAGAATGTATGGAGGCTCTAAACCCCCATATATCCTACCCAGATATTCCACGGACTACATAGTCCACAAGGAGGCAATGGGGCAAGTTTTCATTGATGGGATTGGTAGCACCTTGTACAAGGCGAAGAAGGCAACTTTCTTGCCTTTACCTTTCTATATTAAAGCCTACAAATTCTCAGGGATTACAACTGTAGAGGAGTTTATTGTAGAACTGAAATACTTTCACTCCAGGGAAAGGATTTTTTGGAGGAACGATCGACGAGGCAAGGCTGCGCAACATTGCAGAGAACTCCATGCTAACTTTGAATATGCCCACTATTATGATGAGGAAGAAGAAGTGTATCGAGGGGTCAGTAACATGACCGAACTACAGATTTTCCAACTAAGTAAAGTCGGAGCCAGTTCTAGCTCTGGTGTTGTCAAGGAAGCAAAACAACAGCAGGTAAAGGAAACAGTAGAAGCTTCTCAAACTCTCTCTAAAGAAGAGCAAGGGCTCAAGGAAGAAGCCGAGAGAATCCAAAGAGAAGTTGTTAAGAGAGAAAACAAGGTGAAAGAGGATGAACTTCGGAAAGAAGAAACTCAAAGGATTCAAGTAGCTGAATATGAAGCTCGAAGAGTTCAGGAGGAGGAAAGAATTAGATTGGCAGGAATTTCCAAACATGAAGAAGATGAGAGACTTAGAAGGGAACAATAAGAAGAAGCGCAAAGAAAAGCAGAGGAAGAAAGGAAAGCCAGAGAAAATGCTGATCCAAAGAGTCTAAACATACAAGACTTGGATACATACCTCTCTATAAGAGACCTACTACTTGTCCCTTTTACTCCATGAAAGAATAGTACAGTGTCCCAGTGGGAAAGGTTCACTTATAACAAAAAGAGAAAGTCCATTGTAAAGGAGACAGTGACTCGAATGAAGAGACCTTTCCGACCAGATATCATCACTAAGCATGAAACCACAATCATGCAAAGTACCGAGAATTCTCCCAATCTCATGGCATCCATCTCTGTAGCCTCGGTTAAAGCAACCACAAACAATGTACACGTATTAGGGGCCAAGTCAGGACTGGAAAAGAAGAGAACATGTCAGTTGCAAGAGACTCTAGTCAAAGAACAAAATTATACGAATTTGATGGTTGAAAAATGTGACACCCTTATATTAGAAAAGGAGGAACTAAGTAGAAAATTTCAGCATCTAGAAGCTGAAAAGAGAGCTCTGGAGATCCATGTAAGAGCCCTAGAAGAAGAGAAGAAAGACCTTGAAAGTAGGAACCTGAGGCTTGAATCTGAAAAATTTGATGATGCTCAGCAAATCGAGGATTTGAAAGAAAATATAGAGAAATTGGAAGAAGGCAGGGAATTGATGGAATGACAATTGGAACTCGTGACCAGCAAGGTAGGTGACCTTGGTCCCTTTCATGAGCAGGCGTGTGAAATACTCAAGAAGAACCACCAACTACAAGAGCTTATATCAGAAGAGGTGTACATGTTAAAAGCAATAATGACCAGGGTTAGAGAGATTAACATCGAAGCCACACGGGTTAGAAGGAAACATGCACGTGTTAGTAAAGATATAAAGGAACACATTGAGTGGAGGGTAGGGAAATCGGGATTTCCGGCAACTCTTCCCCTTAAGTCTGTCGCTGAATATAGAGCAGATGTGCACACCTTGGTATATTCTAAAGACTGTGGAGCAAAGTTGAAGACCGTAACATAGACCACCTATGAACAATGCAAGAATTTATACCTCAAGATACAGACTACTCAGGAGGCCTATCGAATAGTGACACCCCAAAGTATAGAAGAGTTTCCGGATAGAACCCAACGTTTATTTGAGCTGAGTGATAGACTGAGCACAGAAATTGGCTATGTGAGGAAAATGGATGTATTAACCACATAAGATCTGGACCAGTTTATTAGCCAGGCTGCCGTTTATGCACATCTCTTGGAATAAATCCTACAAGCGGCAGCAACAGAAGTGATCATCGTCGAGGAAGAACTCGCCAAGCAAGAAGTTTCTCTTAGATTTCTGCTCCCCTTAATTGGAAACAGTATTATAAGAGAAACACAGCTTTGGGTGAATTATATAGCTGAGGTGGACAGAACACAAGCGAAAAACCAAGCATCTACTTCAGCAACCCCAGCAGCACCAACAGTTCCAGTAGTGACGCCAGCTGTAGTAGAAATCCCAGAACCAACAGAGATGCCCATTCGAGAATAGTCCATTTTATTATATTTGCTAAAGCAACCAGCACATCCGCTTGGACTTTGTATATCTTTAGAATATTAAAATGACATCTCGAGTTTAGACCCCGTTCTTTTTGCAATATTGTTGGGGGTTTTTATTTATTTTTGTAAATTAAGCACTACATGACAAATTAGAGGAATGTGAAAGGTTAGGGTATATGTGGCACCTCTTGGAGCATTTTGTAAGGCTATATATAGCTAGTTAGAGAAGAAGTAAGGACTTTTGGCAGGTGAAAGAATTTTTTTTGTGTGTATGAGAACTACTTCAGCTACATGAATAGGGAAACGATTTGGACCTATGAAAGCTGGTGCATTGTTTTGCTTTGAGTTGTAATGGATGATTGCCGAACTATTTCAACAATTTCTATATACATTCAGTGAGATCTTTCCTGGCTTATGTGAATTAATTCTATGATGTGAATGATTTTACTTCTTAGCAAAATTTCTGTACCGTATGAGTGATAGAATGTTTTAATATAATCAGAGCTATCTTTGATATCATTTATATTCTGCTGAAAATGCATTTATGGGATTAAATGGCTATCTGTTTCAATCTTTAGAGGTTACTTTCAGTCATTGCTCATAATTTAAAGTTCTGCTCCTTGCAAGGATAGGTTAATTTAGAATTAATAGCTTAGAACAGATTTGTTTAATGCATGCATTTAATTTAGGGCATATGCATATCATCTTAAATATAAAATATATAAACGGTGGATCGGGCCGCAACCGATAAAATAAACAAATCTTTGAAACTTACACAGTAGCCGGACCGTTAACCGGACGGATTCCCTACACCAAATGGTGAGCGATCTAATTGGGCTTGCTTACTGGGGAGAATCCCTTGCTGATTGATGCTACGATTTTCGAGGCATCAACAGGTTGTGTGGGATGAGTAGTACTTACAAGCTTATCTTGGTGTATGATGAAAATATGAAGAACTTATGGAGGCCCACTTGGTAAGCAACTGCAATATTGGAAAATCTTGGGAAGGATAACTTCATTAAGGAATGAAAGAGAAAATGTTGGCCACATTCATAGTGTGTATGTATTTTTGCAGAAAACATAATAGGTGAAACAATCATATTGATAAGGTTTTCCCAAGAGAAGGTCTATGTAGTCCAATTGAATAACATCATGGGTAGCGATGTTAATGAAATTGTGGCTAATGAAAAAAGACACTTTGCATTTATGAGAAACTAACAATGGTTGATAATTTACATTAACCGAACCAAGGCGACATGATTGCAAATTAGTCTTTGTAGGGAGTGATAATGTTTTTACAAGAGCGGAAAATATTAGATTTTTCTAGGTGTTGTTATCAAGAATGAGAGTAGCCATACAATCCTTCACTTGGTAATTATGGGTGAATAACAACTCATAGTCTTTAGGATTGTAATCCTATGCTTTGAGAACTGACCATGGATCTAGTTTTTTTTTGTTAATATCAAGTTCAAAGGGGGATGAAGGCATAGGGTGTCATTCAAAAAACAAAGCCTTCATTGATAGCTAGCATGGTATTTGGAGGTATTACAACAACTATTCTTATGAAAATTACAATGTTGGCTAAGGCATCAAGAGGAAGAAGGAATGGTTGGAGGAGATGTAGTCTGATTGAGGAAGCATGCAGGGAATTTCAAGGATGGATGTATGTTAATTTCCTCTTTCCCAACTTGCATTCAATTGTTAGTATACATTAAAATGCAAGAGATAAAGATGAAGTAGATAATATGGTTACTTCATGGCTCAAAGATGACAATAAAACATAATTGAATTTAATAATAAGTAAATGTTCAGGATATGAGATGAAAAGAGTTAGACTTGAAGTTTGTAGATTATCTTAATGTATTTTTGCACTATTTGATCGAAAAACTATTGTAGTTGTAGCGAGTATTCTTAGATTCCTTCATTATAGCCCAATGGATAAAATATGTCTTTGATTAATGTGAATAACTTATGCTAGTTGGGTGGGAGATGGTTGCTACATCATTGAGTTCTATGCGTAGAAAGCCTCCCTTGGTATATTATTGCACATAACATATGTTGGTCCATGATTGTGTAGGATCGTGTCATCGCGCCATTGAGTTTTATACATAGAGAGCCACCCTTGATAGATTGTTGTTGGTTTTGTTCCTACCATTGTGTAACTAGTTCATCAAGATGGAAGGTGGCCATATATTATCATGTTCTGACATATCTACTTTGTGCTTGAAATAGGCTAAGAAATATTTGATCCATGCATCAATATTTTCTTCATCGGAGGATCCAACAAATCTAGGAAGAGTTACCTTTGGATCCCATTCTAGTTTGAGTTTGGCTTGCATTTTTAGTTTGTGTGCTAGTTACCTTAAGCTTTGTTAATTGTTTAAGAAATAGTTGGGTGTGTTAGGAGGTATTATGATCCTACCCAAAAAAAATTATTTGAGGAAGTGGATCCCTATTGGAGTACATGGTCTATTGTTGTAGCATGTACACTATCTTGAGGAAGTAGATCACTACTTGAATATGGTTGCAAAAGACTAATGTGGATAAGAGTGAGCCCTCGTGTTTTACTTTTTTTGTGTGGTTGTAGAAGCCAAGAATGTAAGTTCTAATACCAATTCATAAATAATTACAATACAAGAGCTAAAGAAAATTGGACTAAGTAGAAAAACTCACACACTTGGTTCTAGTATGTTTTCTTCTTAAATAAAATTCACAAATCAAAATTGGTGAAAATCAATATTGATGATGTCTCCCATAAACTAAAATATAATATCCTTCAGCTACTTATGTAATACCCCGTGCATTAAGTCTCAGACATATGTAAATTGTAATTGTTTATTATTGTGGTACTAGGTTCCAAGACAAGGGTCTTTAAGGACCGAGAGACATTATTATTATTATTGTAAATAATTAATTAATAAAAACAACTGGCACACCGGGGACCACTTTAAAAGAGTATGGGAGGCCTAGATCTACAATGTGAGGGGAAATGGGGACATTCCTAGCACTTCAGAACTTGTTTGGTTAAGCTTGGTTCGTATTTATGCCTTGGTGTCTTTATTAGTTGATGATCACCCAAACATTGTACAATGGACCCAAATTTTGATTATTTTAGCCTATATTGGTACTATTGAGCCTAATTCATGATTTGGTGGGTGCTTGGGTGGATTCCACTTGTTCTTTGGGTCCTTTTGGTGGTTCTGTAACTCCTTTTTGGTGGCTACACTTGGTTTTGTAACCCCCATTTGCACAAGTGCGCCCTCACTGACTATTTTTAGCCATGACATCTCAAAAGTTAAGTAACTCCTTATATAATGTCTCCTTTGTTATTTTGGGAAGATGCCTTGGTTTGTGTAACTCCTCAGCTCACTAATTTTGATTTCCTCTTCATGGATGACGTGTCCACACGTGAATTTGAGTTGGGTGGAGTGGCTTGGAGTCGCTCTCCTTGAAATTTGAATTGCTTGAGTTGGATTAGAGTTAGCCTCTTGTGGTTGAGTTAACCCCCCCTTGGGTTGACTCAAGTTGGATTACATTGGTTTCATTTGACCCCCTTGAGTCAGAATTGTCTTCTTTGTTCTATAAATTCATGGTTGATCTCCTTGGTTAAGGTTGTTGACTATTGTGGAGATCTTGGTTGTTCATGTCATTAATGTTGAGAGCTTGGTAAGCTTGAGTTAAAAACACATGGAAAAACCAATTTTGCATGGTGACCAATTGGTGGGGTTAGTATTCTTTGCAAAAATAGTAATAGCCTAACTGTTACATAGTAAATTTCACCCTATTCTCCACATTTGTACCAGTAAGAGGACAAGTTATGGGTTGATATGAAACAATTATGAGAATGGTGTTTGAAAAATAAGGAAGGTAGTGCATCTATGTAACCCTCTTCTCGTTATAATGCTTGCCTCCCATAATCTCACCAAGCTTGTATTACGATATATTAAATATATCGTAATATAGCACAAATATCTGGTTGTGTCTTTGATCCAACTAGGGATAGTAGTTTCCATAGCTATTCTTGTAATGGATTTTCGTGTATGAAAATTAGGGACAATTTGAAATTTGTATAATATTCGATGCAGGTGTAATACTAATACAGGGTTCTACTAGTAGGCAATTAAATTTTGAAAATAAATTTAAAAAAATCTAATTTTAATTATTTAAACATTATAAAATATAAATAACATTCAATTTCATACTTCCTAACCATTAATCGTTCTCAAGTAAATACATTTTTACTTTCTTATTAAAATAATTATTAATAACTAAATGTCTTCTCTCAGAATATTTTTATTTTTTAAATAATAATTTTGGTTGTAAATAACATGTGTGAGATAGGTAAGACTATTGATAAGGGACATACAAAAATGGAAGCAAATATGATGGCACTCATAGTGAATAGTAAAAATGGCGATCATTAATATATACACTGGCATTGGGATTGAATAATTTTTTTTCACATGTAATGGATACGGGGGAATTGATAAAACTAAGTAGTGTTTGCATTTAATTTATTAAAGAAGAGTATATTTTTCAATGTTTGCAATTAAATTTAAATGCCAAGGGTTATTGTCATTGAAGATCCTGTAACTTTTCTTATATGCTTATCAGAGCCCGCAATAAGAGTAAAATGACCTCTTCCCATGGCAAATATATGCATAAATGAAAAATACAAAATTTATGTGATGAAAAACTAAGTTTCAAGACTCCATGGAGCAACATTGCTAAGTTTTTTTTTTCCGTGAAAAAATACATACTATTGCTATTCAAACTTGAATCAAATAGTACAAGATGTTCCTCATAACAGAGTCTGAGATGTTATCTCCCTCGAGAGGCAGATTTACAAATATGCAAAATATACATAAGTTCCAATATCAGACCAAAGGTCCATTGTCCAGCATATGACTACCTTAACCAAAAGACAGATAACTTATCCTAAATATTGCCATGTACCAGAATCAATGCAATGGTTCTCCAAGTATTCCTCCCACACAATGATGTCCTCCGGCGAATCCAAAGCTAATTTAGAAAGTTGATCCGCTTGAACATTATGTTCCCGATAAATGTGCATCAGCGTAATCTGTCCCAACTTGTTTAATTCTTCCATAACTCTGTCACCCCAATAGATCAGCTGTAAGACATTAAGTTCATATTCTCCCCTGGCCCACTTAATAGTCACTCTCGAGTCACCATAAATAAGGACATCGATAAGACCAAAACAATTAGCCACCACTGCCACGCACCATAAGGCCATGATTTCAGCTTTCATATTAGTACCCTTACCGCATTTCATCTTCAAGGCAAAATAATGATCACCGTTGAGATATATAGTACCCCCAGCCCCACATTCTCCACGAGCAGCTGCACCATCAAAGAAACAAATGGGGCGTGTAAAGGATAAATTAAGTTGCCCAATATTCCGAAGTAACTTGGCCTTATGCTCCACCAAATAACTAGAGTAGTAGCTGATAACATTCTTAAACAGAGGCTGTACCATAGGTCGTGAGTCTTCAAATATTGCCATATTTCTAGCCCTCCATACCATCCAACAGATAAATATAGGCAGTGTGAAGTGTTCCTTGCATTCAGTGCTCCACTGGAGTAAGGTATTAGCAATAATATCACCTGCCCAACGGGCTCTGATGTCATAAAACTTATAAATATGCTCCCATAGCTCCAAAGTGAAAGGACAGTCTAGTAATAGATGCTTTGTAATCTCCAAATTGCCTCTGCACAGAAAACACATCCCGGGTCCTATCCATCCCATGGACAAAAGATTCTCCCATGACTTCAGCCGATCCTGTAGGGCAAACCAAAAGAAGCATTTTATTTTTAGCGGAAGATGCCATTGCCAAAGTTTGCCATACCACCACTGTTTCGGGTATATGCATCTCCCTCTTATAATATAGTGATATGCCGCTTTGACAGTAACATATCCTGTAGCATCATTCCCGGACCAAATAACCACATCTGCTGTATCCCTAATCCGAATACCACAGGTATTGAGTCTATGTATGTAATCCCTCCATTCCACAGCATCTACCGAGTTCATCTGGAGTTGCGCATCCGACATCCACAGACCCGAATCATTGTTGACAATAGTGTTTAAAGTGACGTAACCTCTGTCACGCAAATGCTGAATCAGATGTGGAGTTAGAACATAGGGCTCGCTCATCCCAGCAATTGGATCCACCCCAATAGCAACCTCCCTACCGCAGCCCACTTTCCAGCATAATGCCGAAGCCATCCATTTATATACCTTCAGGAATCCGTTCCAAATGGGTGAAATACCACGTAATTTTTTAGCAGGAGTCCTGAGCCAGTGTGAGACCTCCATTCTGATATATTTATGGTGTATGAGTTGTGTCCATAAGGTGTTGCCAAAGAGAGCTCACCATAGGCTATTCAAACGCAGAGCTGCACTAAACGCCGACAGGTCCCGAATACCCCATCCACCGGCTTCAAAAGGCAGTGCAATCCTTTCCCAACCAACCATCGCCACCCCCTTCTTATGTAACCCTCCAGACCACAGAAAATTATACACCAGTCTCCTCAGGGAATTAATAACAGAGCAAGGTATGGGCAATAATGAGAACCAGTATACTGGGAGCCCCAACAAAACCGATTTGACCAAAGTTAGCTTACCTCCAATTGACAGGAGCCTATACGTCCAATTAGAAATACGCTGTTCAAATCGCTGGATAAGCCAGTCCCAGTCCTTGACTAAATATCCATTAGGCTTAAGTCTAAAGCCAAGATACCGGAAGCCATCATTAATGGAACAAAAATTATAGGGCATAATGTTCTGAATCTCCAACCTCCTGTCATCCTATATAAGATTACCATAAAAGCAGGTTTTAGTAACACTTATAGCCATCCCAGAAGCCTGACAAAATAGTGATATTATCTGCTGAAAATGCCTCCATTCAGCAACAGAATCCAAACCAGCTAATAACACGTCGTCAACAAACAACACATGAGTAATATAAAAGTTATTAGCTATTTTGATGCCCATGATTCTGCCTTCCCGTTTAGCCTGAGAAATCAATCTACTGAATCCTTCAATAACCAGCAAGAATAGCAGAGGAGAAAGTGAGCAACCCTGGCGGATACCCCTTGTGCAGCTGAAGAAAGAGGTAGGAGCCCCATTCACAAGAACCGCGATATTAGCAGTATCAACGCAAGACATGATCCATTTGATAGCCATCGCCGGGACACCAATTTGTATCAAGATTAATCTGAGAAAATCCCAATTTACCCTGTCGTAGGCTTTTTCCAAATCAATTTTGAGGAAGACAGCTTTCTTTTTCTTAATTTTGACAGAATGGAGAATCTCCTGCGTGATCCCCACAGCATCGTGTATCTGTCTATCCTTTAAAAAGCCAAATTGCTCCTTAGAAATGAATCTAGAAAGCACCGGCTTTAATCTCCCCGCAATGATCTTAGAAACTATCTTGTAAATCAGATTACACAATGCTATTGGTCGAAAGTCTCCAAAATGTTTCGGATCATTCACCTTAGGGATAAGAGTTAAGAAAGTAGAATTCAGGGCTCCTGACATATAGCCCTCCAATCTGGTATATTCCACCAGCTTAACCAGTTCCTCCCCCATTAAATCAAAGAAATGTAAGAACAGTTCAACCGTCCAGCCATCCGGGCCTGGACTCTTCTCCTTGGCGAAGAGTTTCAGAGTGCTCTCCACCTGATCCAGTGTCACTTCCCGACATAGTTCTCCAGCTGAATCCTCATCAAAAAACCTGGGGTAGCACTTAATCACCTGTAGCTGGGATTGAAGGTCACATAATGGATCAGCAGTATAAATGTTCCTAAAATGCTCCAATGCAAGTTTCTGTATCTCCTGTTGTCCAGTGATGACGGCCCCCGAGCTATCCTTCATCTGCCAAATAGTATTACAGTTCCTGCGGGCCGATGCAAAGGAATGGAAAAACCTTGTATTGCTATCCCCCGATTGCACCCACAGTGCTCTACTCTTCATTCTCCATTCCATTTCCTCCCGCAGATAGATATCAGTCTTTTCTTTCTCAAGTTCCCTGATAGTATTGTACTTTACCTCCTCCAACGGCCCACAGAAACTAGTGTAGCCTTACATGATTCCCAAAACAAAGTCGCATTAAATTAGAGAATCATGCAAATCTCTAGTAGCATTACTTACTTTTGTTTATATAGGTTACCAATTAAAAAAAAATTCAAAGTGAAACGTGTTGTATATTTTATTCTTTTCAAATTATGATAAATATTTTATTCATTGGAACCCGTTTTTGCCAAAGTTATATATTAGCATCCAACTAATGGATTAAAAAACCTTAAAATAAAACTAAAATTATGTGATTAGCCAAAGAAAAATAAGCTTAGTTAGAGGAGACATTTGCAGTTTTTTCCAAAATAAGCCCACGTGCAACCGTTAAAAAAACATGCAAGGGTGGAATTGGCAGTCTCTATTGCATTTTCCATGCAAATTTCTTCTTGTACCACGTAGCTTGTTTGAGTTTGCATTCTTATCTCATAAGCTTCAATTGCGTTTTTCATGCGCTAACACTATTTTAATGGTTTTCATTTTGTTTTGTCATGGTTTGCAACCATTCATATTTCATGTTTTTCATTGTGATGCAATTGCTTAATGGTGTGCGATGATAATTTATATGAGTTTTTTTAAATGAATATATAATTTTTATTACTTTATTGTTAAGTTTTTTTAATTGTTTTTAAAGTATATTTTTATTAAAATATTTATGTGTATTGTATAGTGGATATTTTAGGCAATGCATCTTGTGTGTTAAATCTCTTATCACAGGTTTCAACAGGCATGAGTGACCATATCTCATGACCAAGGGCAAAGATATAAATGGTATCGGGAAGCGGAAGGAGTGGTTTCATTAACCCGCCTTCATCTGTTCAAAAGGCACCACGTCAAAACCACCCTCAAAGGTGGTGTCGAGTGGTTAGATGGGAATTAACCTCCAAGTTAGTTTACCTCCCAATCTCCCTTAATCATCGTTGATTGGAAAAACCGATGGACGGATTGATTTGTCCCACACAACATCAAATCAAGGGCCATCACATCGATCTCACTCCACCAAAGCTTAATTCGATCCATTCTCATTTTGACTCAGGTCGATTCTTTTTTTCTCTTGGACGTTATAGGCCATGATCAATGCTATTGCCAATCCCATACACACATTCAAAAACTCAAAATATACCATCTTGCGGGGGAAATAACAATGGTGTAATCATAACATCAATCCGGCAACAATCATAGCATCAATCATGATTACTCAGCAATCCATCAACAATGGTGTAATCATAACATCATTGATAGGCCCCAGAATGTAGTTGCATACATGCATAAAAGATTTTCAATCTTCCATGAAGAGATAATTAAAAAACATACACAAAACAAATTATTGGTACATGTACACATTATATACTTCCTGCATGTGTCTATACAAAACCTTTACATATTCTTCATTTTCTCTAATCCTATAATATCATTGGTCTGCACATATGGTTTCTTGTGGTTTGATGGAGCTCCTAACATGGAAACATTAAATTGGAAAGACGCATATCAAATCAATGTTGCAAAGAGTTTATTCGATACATATGTTACAACATGGAATCCAAGTGAAAATCATGACAAACAGATTCATATGCATTGATCCATTGAGGATGACCTTACTTGCTAGATATAAAATATATTCTTTCATCCAACCCACTTCAGGACTATGAGCAACTCTTAAACATAGTACAAAGACATACAAAGTGCAATGAAAATTCATGTCTACACATAAAAGGGAATACACTTGTATGCATATATAAATGCCCTTGGAAGGTACAACATGAATCATCATTTTGTACATTTATGGAAAAAAAATATCGCCCAACATGCACCTTTGTCTGAACAACCATAATCCGAGCATGCTTCAAACATGGTGAGCAAATGTACATCACCAAGTATATTCCTGTGTACAAGTATTTGCCCTTTGAATACATACAAACTTTTTTCATGTCAAAACCCGTTAGTCATGGCGGCTGAGGAGCTATTGGGTTATTTTTCGAGACGTTAGGTGACAAACAATTTGCCCTTCGAATACAAGTCCTGGGGAGGCTATGGTTTTGACAAGAATCTGTAGGTTAACGACATTTGACGGAGAAAACGTCCATATGTACTAGACACAATCAAAGCTTGATTAGGGCTTGTGAAAAATTTAAAGATCAAACAGTGGAGGACTAGGGTTTTGATAGGGAATGTCTCGAATGCATGTTGTTTGATGTGCAGAGTGGCCCTTGGCAGATTGTTAATTGGGGTTTAAGATTCAAAACCTGGTTGTGGTCATTAGGATTAGGGTTTTGAGGGGAATTCGTGGTTAGGGGGTCTTGAGTGATATTTTCTAGCAATGTGTGAAAATCCTCACAGCAGATCTAAGAGATGATGTATACCTCACAAGAGTAATTATGATTAAGCAGGAAAATAGAAGAAGAGTGAACAATACAGTATAATGAGCAACAGAATAATATGGTACAGTAGAACTCAGATAGAAGCAATAATACTTCACACACACTAACTAATTAATCACAATATGGAAAAATAAGTAGTACAAGCATGAGGATTCGAATGCCTAAGGTGGCAATTCGAATTAGCCTTCATGGATTGATCAAAGGATCACTGGAGTGTCATCGGAGCACAACTAGGTGTTCTCATGATCACCAGTGGAGTCCTCAATGCACAAGTAACTGTCAAATGTCAGTCAAACTAAGTGTAGTAGGTGTAACTGAATGTAACTAGCACATGGAGACACTAACTGGATGAAGGAGGCTCAGTGGAGGATGTAGTAGGAGCTTACTAGAGTCAGATCAGGCAGTTTAGTCTCACTGGAGGTCCATCGGAGTGATAAGGTCAGTAAAGAGTCAGTTAATCCTTAAATCAAGGAAGTAACTGAAGATAACTGAATATAACTGAATATAACTGGACTGGTAGGTGAAGAAGGCACCTTTGTCATGCAATGGAGAAAAGGAGGGCGCATTAGTCATTGGGAGGGATGAAACTGCAAGGAAAGAATCTCTCGGGGCTAGCTCACTGAGGGCTAGGTGCCGGTGCTGATGATTGGAATGCATGCAAAACCTAATATTTGCATGCATGACTAAAAATGCAAACAATGGAAATGTTGCTAGGACTAGGATGGAGTATAGGAATATCCTAACACCCCCCCTTAATCCATCCTGGGCCCTGGTAACTAGGACCAAAGGTCACCCAATACAATCAAATGAATGATAATAATAAAGAACAGTCCATTAACCGAGAAAATGGGGAAAACCTCATGGGAAAAATACCCCCCCTCAAAATAAACTGTAGGTCACACACAATAATAAATGTTCCAAACTCAAGTAGGTGTGATGCTTGGTCATATGTCTGGAGGTATCTTCTTCTTGGGAAGAAGTGGATCATGCTCAAAAAGCATGTGTTTGTACTTGCTCTTTAGTTCGAATGTGATGAGAACAAATCCAACAGTATGAGAATGATCCTTGAACCTGTGATTTGAATCAGCTGAGGTAGGATCAAATTTTTGAATGTGCATATAGTCTTTTGTCTTCTCCTTCGAACCACCATGGGTGAGATTATGCCAAAAAGAACTATTACATGTTTGCTTGAAATCAAAATCAGATTTAAGACTTAAAAAATAGTTTCTTGAGATCTCCTTTGAACCAACAGGGGTGAGATAAAAACTATCATATGCATGAGAAATTTTCCCAAGCAGTAATTGCTTAGAATCCAAATTAGATACAAGACTTGAATCATGGTTTCTTGAGATCTCCTTTGAACCATGAGAGGTGAGAACAAAACCAGTAGATGCATGAGAAATTATCCCAAGCGAATGGCAATGGCCATGTTCTTCAATGACCTTCTGAAAGCATGAATTAATGATCATATAGTAGTATAAGAGAGATGATTGCTTGAGAGGAGCGAATGCATTACCTCCAATAGCTGATTTTACCTCCAAAATAATCATGTGATCATGATGCAAACCAACAAACTCTGGTGCAAGAGAGGATTTAGGACCTTCTACAATATCTAGAGTGTGAGCTAGCACAGAAAGAGAAAAAAGTTTGAGCATGAGTGGATAATCTGCAAGTTCTTTGTCAACAACTTCAATATGAGATGATACTGGTTCATGATCTGAGAGACCATCAAGAGGAGTGAATGCATCACTTTGCTTGCTTTTGAATGGGTTAGGACCAAGTCCTTCATTCTTTCTGCCAAATTTTTCATCCAGGTGAGCCCATAACTCGTTTGGAGTCCATAACTCCTTTGGAGTTTCAACACCATCATGGTATTTGAATTGGAATCTCTGGTATGCACACAAAGAATGCATCATTGCTCCAAAGGCATAATCACCTTTATTTAACCCATCAATCTTTTCTTCAGGGGATTCAAACTTTCTTTCAAAATGACAATAAAAAAGATCATGGATCTTCAAGTGTGCTATCATTCTTGGTTTCCATTCATCATAGTTGAATGGAGAAAGAAAAGGGATTCCTTCTGAATCATACATTGAAGCTGTAGAAGACCTGCAAAAACAATATAGAATAACTGCAACTGCTACTGCTGCAAAAATGCAGAAACTGCTGCACTCGAAATCTTGGTAATAACCTGCAAAAAACTCTCAAGAATGGAGATAAAAAATACTCTCAACATGCTCTGATACCATGTGAAAATCCTCACAGCAGATCTAAGAGATGATGTATACCTCACAATAGTAATTATGATTAAGCAAGAAAATAGAAGAAGAGTGAACAATACAATATAATGAGCAACATAATAATATGGTACAATAGAACTTAGATAGAAGCAATAATACTTCACACACACTAACTAATTAATCACAATATGGACAAATAAGTAGTACAAGCATGAGGATTCGAATGCCTAAGGTGGCAATTCGAATTAGCCTTCATGGAGTGATCAAAGGATCACTGGTGTGTCATCGGAGCACAACTAGGTGTCCTCATGATCATCAGTGGAGTCATCAATGCACAAGTAACTATCAATTGTCAGTCAAACTGAGTCTAACTGAGTGTAGTAGGTGTAACTGAATGTAACTAGCACATCGAGACACTAACTGGATGAAGGAGGCTCAGTGGAGGATGCATTAGGAGTTTACTAGAGTTAGAACAGGCAGTTTAGTTTCACTAGAGGTCCATCGGAGTGATAAGGTCAGTAAAGAGTCAGTTAATCCTTAAATCAAGGAAGTAACTGAAGATAACTGAATATAACTGGACTGGTAGGTGAAGAAGGTGCCTTTGTCATGCAGTGGAGCAAAGGAGGGCGCATTAGTCACTGGGAGGGCTAAAAATACAAGGAAAGAAGCTCTCGGGGCTAGCTCACTGAGGGCTAGGTGCTGGTGCTGATGACTGGAATGCATGCAAACCCTAATATTTGCATGCATGACTAAAAATGCAAACAATGGAAATGCTGCTAGGACTAGGATGGAGTATAGGAATATCCTAACACAATGGGCCCCACTCCTAGCAACAAGACTGTGGATATCACACTTGGTCATAATCATATCGATCCGAGTGTGATTACAGTAAACTGTGCTGACAAGATTGGCCTCAGTTGCGATCTATCGCGCATTATCTTTGATGCTGGCCTCGGTGTTGTTAGAGGAGGTAAGCATTGTTGATTGGATTTAATCAGTTGTGAATTGATACTTAATGAAGGTGTGATTGTATGGTCTGAAATTTGGGATCCAATTTTTATGCAGATCTGTCGACCGATGGGAAATGGTGCCATTTAATATTTTAGGTACTTTTGCGCACCTATACGATGGGAAAACCTCAAGAGGAACCTTATGTCTGCTTTCCCTCCAAATCATGCTCACACTTTCTTTATGAACGTACTAGAGTCGAAGCCTAAGACTGTATATCTCTTTCATATTTGATCCTTGGATCGAGCAGGTCTTCTAAATGGTAGATTGCTTCACATTTCGCGCATTGTTTTTTGGTAGCAATCTGGTTATATGTATTTTCCCTCAAAATTGTGGCACGCTTGTGGTTTGCTGATGTAGACGTATCTCAAGTACTGTGGGATCTCGAGCTTGATGTTCAGAAAGTGAAGGTTTCGACAACTCCTGATGGCAAAGTGATGGACCTCTTCTTCATTATTGATAACAGGTCAGGATTTTGAAGTGCATTATTATTACTTGATTAGTAGTTGTATTTTGAACGATCAACATTTCTACAAATGTTTCTTTAGACAATTAGTTTGCTTTGGAAAAATCCCAACCACAATGACATGGGGCTTGACACTGTTCATGTTTCCATTAATCTGGATAACCATTGAACATGCTATTAAATCAAGTGGAAATATTTTATGTTTAAACAATTACTTTTATCGTACAGGGATCTGTTGCATACTACAAAGAGGCAAGAAGATGTATGTTAATTTAAAATCTGTCATTGGTGAATCTAGTACTCATTGTGAACTCCGGTTAGCTCCTCCTGTGCTTATGGCACCGGAATATGCACTGATTTCTATACTCTCACCGTCAATTTTTGTTGAGTTATTCAACTTAGAATTAACGCAATTTCATGCAGATTCTAATAGTTTACAAGCTAGGAACACTCTCATCAACAAAGTTTCTGTTACAACGGAGAATTCATTAAGCCCTGCCCATACCTTGCTACAATATCATGCAAAGATTGCAGGGGCCTCCTTTATGATGTTCTGAGAACATTGAAGGACTACAATATTCAGCTAAGTGGTCATTTTATTGTGCATTTTATGTGCTTGTTTTAGATACTGTGTTTATTTGGTTTGTTTTTCTTACTTTACCATTATGTAGATATCATATGGACATCTCTCTACAAATCCCAAAGGAATCTGTGAGGTGGATTTATTTGCCTTTCCAGCTGACGGAAGGAAGATAATAGACCCACAAAAGCAAAGTTCTCTTTGTTTGATGGTTGTTGCCTAACTCAATTCAGGATTCGACCACCTCTTGAGAAAACTCTTTAAACAGACTGCCTAACTCGTGCACTATGATCACAGTTCTCTTTGCGGTACCTCATCTCCCTTTCACGAGATCTCGATCTCCTTCCCCGGTCATCTTGAACCTGGTTTCTATCTCGTGAATGAGAATGGTACTCCCTCCTTTCTTGAGATATTGACCGTTTTAGATATAAAAAAATCCTGTCTCTATTACTATCTTGAGAAGGAGATCTGCCCTTGCTACGATGCTTATCCCTCAAAATATCAAGAGATCTGTTTCTATCTAATGGCCTATCTTTCTTAATGTATCGAGACATAGAATGTCTTCTTTCTTGGTATCTTTCATTGTCACGGTCAGCATACTAGCCATTTATGTGCTTCTCTCCAGCATCATCTTCAATTCCATATGCTTTGCACTCCAGTCTTTCTCTAACACCTGGAGACTAATCTGGTGTAGAATTTTGAATCCTTTGCAACCATATTAGACTCAAGGTCCACCCTTCTATGATGCCTCTCTCTTTCAATATATTTTGAATGAGATGGTGGAAAACCTCGTGCTGGATGCTTCTCCCTTTCATCAGTATCTTTGAGAGGTGCATATGACACTTAAAAAAGATGGTTGTCATACTCTCAAGATCATGCAAATGACACTTAAATAAATGAAAAATCTAACGAAGATTGGTTTCCAATTACATCTTCTTGCAATGCTAAGCAATGGTACTCAACGTTCCACAATGTGACTGCCATGGTGGGAGTTGGATTCCTCAGCTTTCCCTCTGTGATGTCAAGCTTAGGATGTTAAACTGATATCTTTTACCCTAGAATTTTATGGAACTATGCAATGATGACCTACTGTATCTATGCAACTCTTTCCCACATTGTCATGGCCATGAAATGACTTTGTGCGCGATAGCTTAAATTTATGTTTCCATAAGAGAATTCAAAATGATAACATGTTAAATACTTTATTCTATATACACTTTGGCAGATGGTTGAGATGCATGAGATGATTCCAGGAAAACGTTTTGATTGGCATCATGAGTTGGGGCAGCATACTTTTGGCGCTACAACAATTGGTAATTGAAATTGGTGTTGATATTGTCTACATGGTTACTAGGGGAAAATCATCGAAGCCGTTTCAAGCTATTGTTTGCCCAAGTTGTAAAAATATAAGGCAGTCTTACTTCATTTCTATTTTTGGTTCAGTCCATTTTGTGCTAGCACAACTGCCTAATTTCAATTCACTACACAACTACCTAATTTCAATTCACTGCTTGGAATTTCATTTCATTGGCTGCAATAGTCATGTCTCAGCCCCTTTTTGGTTCAGTCCATTTTTTTAGGAGGCTTTTTTGGAAGTAGATGCATCAGTTGTAGCTTGGGTGTGTGAAAATGGCAAGGATGCAAGAAATTGCTGCAAGCTCAATAGCAATGCATCAACATTTGATTACTATTGGAAACAAGCTTAACAAACAGTTAACTTGGAGAGAAAATAACCCAGCATTTCCTCCTCACCTCCCTCAAAAAATACTAGCGACCCCGAAGCTGGATATTGCACTCCTTGAATTTTGCAGGAAAGCCACTAATCGACTAAATGTCGAGATTGATAAAACTCTTGAAAAGTGCACAAACTTCTATGAGGAAATCCATCAGGTTCACCGTAAATGTCAGCTCCCTATGGAAGCCAATATTGATGAGCTCCCCCCCAAGGATCAACAGATGGAAGAACTCCAACAAGTGTTGCAATCAAACCTGGACTACATCAAGAAAATTGATGCTCTAATAGAAGAAGACATCGACTTCTATGTGAGGCAAACATCTACACATCTCATTTTCCTTGAGGATACCTGCAAGGTTGCACCAACAGAAGTTGCAAATATAGAAACAGAACTGTCTTATCATGAAGTTTCTCTAAAATTATTAAAGCCTAACGAATATAATATCATAACTGAAGAAGCTACTGCATGGGCGGACTATATTTCCAATTTAGAAGCGTCCAGCTAATTCTAATTGTAAATAGCATTTGTATCTTCTAATATGTACAACACTCAAATGAAAACTTTGCCTACTATTCTGATTTTTTCAATTTCACCAGATAACAAACTCTTCCAAGGCTATATAGTGGTGAACCAACCCTTTTTGTTGTTCATCTATTCTTCTTTGTCAATGAAAACAAATTTCCCTTGTTGAGAAACTATTGCAGAAATGTTTATATGTAATGTGTACTTTTCAATGGATATTATTGGGATTCCTTTTCTCTAAAAAACCTTAATGCTTGTTCATATTTTTGTAACAATGCTATATTTTACTACTTTTTTAGTTCAATGCTCTTTAGTTTTCTTGTTGGCAATGGATTTTCAAGCTAAGCTCATAAAGGATTATCCCAAGCAGTAGTGATATAAATATTAATCTCAGTTGATTTGTAAACTGTGTACTCTCTTTTACATTTATAAAAACAAAGCAACCAAGCAAATCGACCTCTCCTCATCTACCTCCACGTTGAATAAATACAACCTTTATATTGAGAGCTACGACCGCTCCTATTTTGCTGTAAGTCTTCATTTCATTGTGCTTTGTTGTGAACTATCTATATTGTCAGAAGACGTATGAATCCTTGATGCGGTGAGAGTCATTGATAACCAGTTACTTTCCTTGGTTTATTAGTGGTTTTCAGAATATTAATTCATATAGTGATAGGTCTGTTCGCCTTTACATGGTTGAGAAGCATGTAAAGTTTTTATTGTGGACTTGAAATCCTCAATGAGAAGAAAGAAACATATATGGGTTTCCCACTGTATCTTCCATTCTTGAAGCAAGCATAACGAAGATTCACCACTCCTATTGTGTTGTAAGTCTGCATTTCTATTGTGCTTTGTTGTAAACTATCTATATTGTTAGAAGACGCGTGAATCCTTGATGTGGTGAGAGTCATTGATAACCAGTTACTTTCCTTGGTTAGTAGTAATTTTCAGAAGATTAGTTCATGTAGTGACAGGTTTGTTCACCTTTACATGGTTGAGAAGGACGTAAATTTTTTATTGTGGACTTGAAATCCTCAATGAGAAGAAATAAACATATTTGGGTTTCCCACTGTATCTTCCATTCTTGAAGCAAGCATAACGAACATTCATTTACAACTTAGATTGTGGCACTATCAAGAGCTGGTCCATGAAAGAGTTCTATACCTATACTTGTATATTGATATTCCTAAATTTATGGCTACAACACATGGCATGAAAGCAAACTTTTGTTCACAAGTAGTTTGTGCAGTTTAGGAGCTATTATAATCATTGTTTAAATATTTTTTCAAATTGCTTATATATTCCAGACATAGTAGTAATCTATAGTGTTGAGATTACTACAGAGATTGTGAGAAAAGCAATTGTAGTTGGCTCATTGTGTTGATGAACTTAACATTATTTTGTGTTATGGGTTGAGTGCCTATGTCTTTGTAATCTGAGATTGTTACAAACTTTTCTCTTTTCCTACCAGTATCCTTCGCTTCCTGTGCCTATGTTTTTGTTCCTTCTAACTTTCCTCTTTTCCTACCGGTGTTCATTTTTTACCCTCAAGGGGAAAATGCTAGTATTAATAATTATAAAATGCCGTGAAACATCAAATGATGCGAAGTTTGCAGTAAGACTTCAAACATATCCTCCAATAGGATTTGAAAGAACAAATTTTAAAATTATATTAAAAAATTATTGTATAGTTTCTTTTGTTAAATTTAGGATATAAAAAAATAAATAAGTGGATTTCATTAAAGAATGTTTAGTAGGTTAAGAAGTTAATATTGTATGATGATTCTATAAATAAGAATGGAGTCTTCTGTATGTGATATGATAAGATTATTATATCATGGGCTTAGTTCATTAAGAAGAATCCCCCTATAAAAGACAAATGAACAAGGTTTGATTTATCCTATTAAAACTATCACACTTCATAATAATAAAATCATAACAATTAAACTTATATTAATAGTTAAATGTTTAATTATTAATATATGTTTAATTGTCCCCCACAGCGGGTGCCATCAACATGATGAAACGAGCAAGGGTAATGCACACTTGGAATAGAAGGAACGTAAGGGGACATGTGGAGCAGTAGATGGTCACTCCCACTTAAAGCCAATCCATAATATGGATCTTTCCATAATCAAACATGTATGCAGATGGTACGCTCTCCTGATCGACCACTGGTTGATGGTAGATATTGTTAAGTCTTCCCCTCTGCGAGCTTTCATATCTCTTTGTGGCGACTTACATTATGATGCAAAAGAGGTCCGATAAGTTATGAGGCTTCTAGATGGGAAAGGCCATTGCCGGGGTCATTTATATGCCCACAACGTTAATTATGGTAGACTTTCCATTCCCTGGACTGGAATTTCCCCTGCGCAATTGCTTTTCCTACTCCTTTTCTGTGGTCGAAGGCCTGTAGCCTAGTTTTTGGGCACTGTGGGTCTCAAGATGGCTCGTACAAAGGTCAGAGGGAGAAAAAAAGTTAATGGTCCAAGGCGTCCGCATATGCCATGGGCCCTGAAAGAGACGGAGAATGCAAAACGATTCTTTGAAACCTAGCTCAACCGGCAGGTGCGTGCCCACACTGAACAGTTGGAGAGGTGTCTGCGGAATGAGAAGCAATGTCCCGAAGCCTAGAAGCTCATGGAGGATTTCAGGGGACTTGTGGAGGATTTTGGTTCCACTATAACTCGCAAGACGCTACACACAAATACCTTGGACATGTTTGGTGTATGAAATAGTTGTTCAGCCTGGCCAAGGAAAACTGCATGAAGGGTAAATTTCAGGAGGACACGAATGATCCCTCAGTGATGGTTCATCTTGCAAGGCTGGAGGAGGGTATGAGAAGGCTGGCACACAACCAAGTTGTTGTAGATGAGCATATTAATGGTAAATTGGATGCGCTTACCCATGAACTCACTAGGAAGAGATTCATCAAGCTGGCCCCAACTTGTCCCTCCACCTCACAATTAGGGTTTTGTCACTGCCCGAAAGTTGTCCAGCGGGCTTCCAATACAGAGCATTCAGGTGCAAGTCCGTCATTCATGGTCATTTATGATGATGATTAATCTTAGTTTTATTATGTCTAGTTTTTTAGTCATTACAAAGTTGGTGTGCTCTTCCTCATTCCCAATTTTGTTGGTCATAACCCTTGGCCTGTGGGGGGATTCTGTCATGAACCAATGGACATCATTAGTTTTGGTTCTTAGATTCAATTAGACTTGGAAAATTTAGAAATGACTTTCAGACAACCCAAGATTTGGAACTATTGTTCTTCCTATGCCATCTAGAATTCCTTTGCAGAAGGAGGCTTTGATTTTGACATATACAATTTTTCTATTTAGTTTAATATAAATCCAAACTTTACAATATATATATATATATATATATATATATCTGTGTGGGGGGGGGGGGGGGGGATTTTGTCATGAACCAATGGACATCATTAGTTTTGGTTCTTAGATTCAATTAGACTTGGAAAATTTAGAAATGACTTTCAGACAACCCAAGATTTGGAACTATTGTTCTTCCTAAGCCATCTAGAATTTCTTTGCAGAAGGAGGCTCTCATTTTGACATGTACAATTTTTCTATTTAGTTTAATATAAATCCAAACTTTACAATATATATATATATAATTGTTATAATTATTCATTATATATAAAAAGTTAATAATTAGAACAATTAAAGTTATATTAATAAAAGTCTTGTGGTTAAATCAGATAGCCATAAAGAGTTATATATATGGCTAAAGGGATTGTAGGTTCAATTCTTGTGATGGATTTTCTTGGAACTATAGGGTCACCTTGAGGTAGTGGTTGAATGTGGGTTGAATATGTGGTTGCGCCCAAAGAGATTGTATTAAATGATTTCATGAATTGTGCACACATAAGTGGATCAAAGGTCACCTCAATGTCCCTCAATTTTTTAGTTAATTGGGTCTAGCTCGAGTATTTGTGGGATGGAGTGTTATCTTTGCCACCAAAATTCTATTCCTGTAAGTGACATATTGAACTCATAATTAGCATATTATTGTAACAACTTCAAACCTTATTGATTGATATTATGCCCTAAAAAATCTAAAATTTACTTCAAAATATTTACCATATATATGTTTTCTCTTTTTTTTCATCCAAAAAAAAGTAACTTGCTATTAATAATAATCAAAGTTACATCAATCTTCTGCAAGACTAGTAATCAATATAATTTGTCATATACAGTCCTCACTTCTTAATCAAGTCAAAACTTAAAACAAAAACATGAACCATCTCCTATATGAACATTTGAAACACAAAGCTTCTATCCTACTTCTACTCAGTCAAATCTGATAAGCATGCTAACTTACATAATCTCCAAGTTCAAAATATAGTTAATAACCCTAGTTGATATCTATAAACATAATTAATTGACCTTATCCTTTTAAAATAATAATGCTAAGCCAACGCCATTCCTCAATCCATCAATGTACTCCTCAAAGTGAGAAAAACCGTCCATTAAACCAACAACCATCTTTGAGAGATGACCTACCTCCTGATTATATTCTCTGAAAATGTGCGAAAGGAGATGTAAAATAAACTGTTGATCTGATCTCTAACCTTGTTGATCCACTGGTCAATAGCAATAACATGAATATCATAGTTGCCTCCATCCCATTCAATTGTGACGTTTGAATCACCTAAAACCTGTAACGATTCAATACCCTTTTTTTTGAAAACCAAAGAAGTCACCATAAAGCGATAAGCTTAGCTTTGGTATCTGTCCCATATCCTCCCCCCATCCAAAATTTGATAAAATTCCCAAGCTTAATTTTCAAAACCCCACCTACTCCACACATCCCACCCTTTTCTTCCCCATCAAAACAGCTAGTAGGAATATTAACAGATAAACATGCACTTATAGCTTGTCTCATCTTGATCTTCTTCCTTTCATTAGAGAAAGAAAAAAAGGAGGATATGGTTCTGGAACACAACAAAAATACCGAAGGCTTACGATTCTCAATTTTTTTTGAGTTTCTTGGCTTCCACACTTCCCAAGCCATAAATAAGGGAAGTTCCATAAATTTGGATTTTCTTCTTTTCCATAAGAAAATATTTTCTTTGAAATCAGAATCTTCCCTGTTGTCCTGAAAATTTAGAATTTTCCTTAATTCATTACAAACTGCTCTGACAAAAATGCATTGAACAAAGATATGAGAGATGGATTCAATCTCATTACTACAAAGTACGCACATACCTGGTCCAATGAAACCTTTTTTTATAAAGTTATCCTAGGTAAGTATTTTGTTATTAAGAAAAATCCAGATAAAACATTTAACCTTTGACGGAATTTTCCACTTCCAAAGAGAGGATTCCAACCATGCAGGAGAATGATTCAGAACTTTTGTTGAGATAGCATCATAAGCATTTTTTGCAGTTAATAATCCATTTGAAATTTCCTAGTCCCAAATGATATTATCCTCCTTGCCCCTTAACCAAATATCAGCTCTATTCAAGGTCAATAAATAATTATTCCATTCATATGCTAAATCATCACTTAGCTCCAAATCTCAAGCACTTAACCAATATGAAGAGTCTTTAGAATTAGCTTCAACCTTACTGAGTTTAGTGATGAACTGAATATTTTTATGGTTAAGTACTGAGATAATCCTTTTATAAAGGGAGTAATTACCTTAGTCACCCAAAAAATGGTAGAATCCCACAAAGACCTGTGTACCACATCCAATCTTCCAGGAAAGTCTTTCACCCAATGGAGGATAAAATTTTAAAAAGTTTCTCCAAATAATCGAAGCATTTGAGATAGATTTGAAAGGATTTTTAATCCAATGACTAATAGTCCAGCTTTTAATATATTTAGATTTTAAAACACTGCTCCATAATCCATTACCTGATAATCTGCACCATAGACTCTTAATGCTAAAAGCAGAGATGAACCAATCAAAATGTTGTAAGTCCCAACCACCCATATTTTTAGGTAATGATAGACTTTCTTAGGAGGAGAGGTGAAACTTTTTAGATCTCAAATTACCATCCCAAAGGAATTGGAACAATCTCTGCTTGATAATATTGATAACCGAAGTTGGAATCTTAGTTAAGGAGAACCAATATGAAGGGGTGCTTTCAATAACAAACTTAGTCAAGATTAGTCTACCACCTAAAGAAAGATATATGAATGTCCAATTGCATATTATGTTCTCAATATTTTTTATTAACCAAGACCAATCCTCCTTCTTATAACAGTTAGGCATAAGAAAGTACCCAATGTACTTAAATCCAACATCTAGAGGCTCCATTTTGTAGGGAAAAAATTAAGCAATTTGGTTCTTAATCCTTGGATCAAAACATAAATACAAAAAACATAGACTTCTATGGGATTATTTCCATCCCAGTTGCTGAGAAAACAAG
Organism: Larix kaempferi; assembly: GCA_027924585.1. Taxonomy (NCBI): domain Eukaryota; kingdom Viridiplantae; phylum Streptophyta; class Pinopsida; order Pinales; family Pinaceae; genus Larix; species Larix kaempferi. The sequence continues at coordinate 710,704 of BSBM01001232.1, forward strand.
TTAATAATATCTCAGAGATTCTTCCAATCATCCATCAACCCCTTTCCAAAAATAAGTACACCATCTACAAAAAATAAATGGGAGATAGAGAGAGACTGAGAAATATTGATACGTTGGTAGTTCTTATCCTTTTTTACTACAACAATGAGCCTGCTTAGACCCTTAATGATCAATAGAAACAAGAGTGGAGACAACAAACATCCCTGTCGAAGTCCTCTGCTACTGTTGAAGAATGAGGAAGGAGAACCATTCACCAAGATGAAATTTTTTGTTGAAGTAATACATGCCATAATCCACTTGGTAACCTCACATGGGAGGCCTATTTGTAAAAAAACAAATATTAGAAATGACCAGTCAACCTAATCCTATGATTTAATAAAATCCATTTTGAGAATAAAATCATTAATGTTCTTTGACTTAATGGAATGAAGACACTCTTGTGGTACTCCCACCACATCAAGGATTTTCCTATTTGATAAAAAACCAAACTACTCCTGAGAGGTACACTTCTCCAAAATAGGCTTGATCTGGTTAGAAATAACATTGGTTATAACTTTGTAGATCAGGTTACATAAAGAAATGGGCCTATAATCATTGAAGGATTCAAGTCTATCTTTCTTTGGAATCGAAACAATAAATGTAGCATTCATGTTACCTGGAACATGGCCCTTTTTCCTAGATTCCTCCACATCCTCCACTTTAAATATTTTCCAACCAAGTCAAAGAAATGAAGGAAGAACTCAACTGTCCACCTGTCAGGTCCTGAGCTCTTAGCCTTTGAAATACCTTTTTAACATAGATTTGATCTCTTCCTCCCCCACTTCCGCCCCAAATAATATGCCTTCTTCTTCAGTAAAGAAATGAGGATAGTGTTTGAATACATTCATTTGATCATTAAGATTAAAAGAGCTATTGTGCTGATAAATATCTTTAAAATACCTGATAGCCTCACTTTCAATAGAAGCTTGATCATGGACAATAGATCATTCTTGAGTATTTACTTCCCATATAGAGTTTGTGATCCTCCTTTGGTTATCAAACTTGTGGAATAATTTGGTGTTGTTATCACCCTCTGAGAGCCATGTGATTCTGCTTTCTAATCTCCATGTATCTTCTTCCTAACACAGAATTTTGGCCTTCCTTGATTCAAGACTTACCATTTTTTCTTTATAAACCTGGGAGAAGAAGTCATTATCTATCATACTCGATAAAGTTTCAATTTCATTCTCAATCTTAACCAACTCCTTTTTGTTATCCTTATTCTTCTCCTTATCCCATCTCATCACATCTTTCTTTAAAAACATTAGCCTCTTAATTAATTTTAACATTGATAGAATTAGTATGGGAGTAGGAAAGCCATTTAGTTTTTGCAAGTTCACAAAAATCAGGCTCCTCAAGCCAGGTGTTGTTAAATTTGAAAGGAAAATGAAGGTTTGATTCCCCAAAATCTAGTTGCAACCCAATGGCTTTGTGATCCGAAACCCTAGAAGAAACCGCCCATGATCTATATATTCCCAACAAATTTTGTAACCCTTCAGCTATCAGAAATATATCAATTCGCTTGGAAATACATGTTTTTCCACTTCTCCCATTAAACCAAGTCGGGCACATAACACAAGGGACAAAATCAACAAGGCTTGCCTCTTTGAAAATATTCCTGAAATAACCCGCTAATAGATCAACCTTATTAGTAGCTCCCCAAAAGCCCAAGGAGTCCAAAGTAAGATTAAGACTTCCTCCAATAATTAAGGAAGGGTCGTTCAGGATCCCAAAAGAAAAAATTTGATCCCAATAAGGTTGTCTCTGAATATAGAGCCCATACATATTAAAAATTATGAACAAATGAACCACTCCCCTTAATCTTCCTTCAATTAATATCCTGCAATAGAAGAGTAAGGCTTGAAATCATCATAGACTGGGTTCCAAGTAACTAAAAGGCCGCTAGAGTGACCCTTAGCATCTAATCCACAACATTTCCACGAATGTTGAATCTTAAAAAACCAATCACAAGCTCTAAATAATGGAGACATAGCCCCGATGGGTAGCTCAGTTGTTTGGAGTTTGAGTCCAAATATCATTTGATATTGAGGTCGGAGGTTCAAATCTCATGAATACAACCCTCTGGGTCTTTTAGGGTTAGGATCCCAAAACTGGAGCCGATAGGGCGAGGCCCTTCGGGTGGGCCCCCTAGAATTGTTATTGTGGATGTAGCGATCCCCGACCACAATTGTCGAGGCTGTGAACCACGCAGAAAAAAATTAAAAAAATAAAAATAAAAATAAAAATAATGGAGCCATCGTTTCCGGAAGCATGTTGATTCCAGGATTATATAACTCTAACCGTCTTTTTAAGGCATCTCCTTTTGGGGATGCCAAATTACTTATTCTTCATCATTTAAAATTTAATAAAAATATGGATCATTGAAGACTCTATTTCCAATATCACACGTGTAATAAAGTTAAGTGTGACTAACTCCTTCCCATTATAAAAATATGTGTAATGGAAAGGTTTGTTTCGTAAGTTTATGCAGGACTTTAAAGTCAACGATCTTCCTTCAAACAAATCGAGCCAACAATGACATCATTATTTTATTATTCCAAATATGGGTAGGGTTATGCAGGGAAAATGGCATTAATTTTGTTCACTAACAATAGTCAACTATTTAGGAGGATGGTGGTATTTATTAATGAGGATGTATATTGAGATTAACTTTATTTCATTATATTTTTAAAAGGGTAATAAATTATACTTTAAGAAAAAAAAATTACACCTCAAGAAATTGGATCTTGGATCCTTCTCTGTGTTTGATAGATGGTTTAAGATGTATCTACGTTGGTTTATATTTTTGAAAATCTTTAAGAGAAAAATTGTTCAATCATCATAGTTATAACAAATTTTTTGAAATTGTGATTTAATGTGGGTTTACATAAGACATTATAAGAGAAAGTATTTTTCATCTTCAACTCTTTTAGTGTCAAAAAGATGACAAATTCTTTCATCCTAATGTTACATTTATTTACGATAATTACCTAATGGATCTTATTTAATAATGATTAAAATAGTGAACCTTATCTACATGACATTAAATGAAGTCCATACCTATCTCATCATTAACTTTAATGTCCCCTAGACCATTATTACATCACTAGGGAGGATACCACCATAACTCCAATACTCATTTATGAGTGTCCATGTAAGTCTAGAAAGTGATGGATCTAGATTGAATGAGTACAAAAACCCCACATAAGAAGTTGTCAAAGAGTGAAATGAAATAACCCTTATGTGATGCTCCTAATTGAAAAGGGTTTATAAGTAATAGAATTGAAGGCAGTGAGAAAACTAGTTCCATATTGATAGAAAATGGAAGCCATGGATAGCGACATTATTTTGATTTAAGTAACAAAGATGAGCTAAAAAGGAGGAATAACACAGGGAATCAACAGTATCTAAAATGGTTGAAAAGTGGAATATAAAAGAATAAGAATGCCTAATGGATTAAAATACATTGAAAAGACTTGTACAAGAATGCTACATGAAGGAAAAATAGAAATAACACACCAAAACAAAAGGAATACTACACAAAAAATTTAATATATAAATCAAAGTGCAAAACTACTTGAAGCTAAAGATATCATGGCGCAAAAGACAAGTAATAGCACAATTAAGAACTAGCTCACACATGTGAACAAGAAGATGGAAACAATCCAAATGGACATGAGAGGAAAGGTTGTGTCAAGTATGTGGAAATGGGGAGGTAGACACCAAGCAACATTTTCTCCTACACCATGTAGTATACATGTTCACAAATCAAGGGGATGATGAATTTTCATATTAGAAACTGTGGATCAATATTCTAAGATGATCTAGTGAGAGGTACAACAAGGTTAGCTAATAAAATGATACAATAAAAAAATAAAAGATTGAAATTAAAATCAATGGAGCAATTAACTCTTGATGTAAGGTGAAAGAGATCACAACCCTAAAGACATCGCATAGTGGGTATCGTCTACATGGGATCCGTTGATTGGCTATCGACCTGACATAGCTATTTTAGAAAAGGGTTGGTATGTGTTTATTTTTCGTAAAGAGGAACATGCCACACTTATCAAAGGTAAAACTTGGTTACGTGGAAATTGCAGCTTAATGCTTAAGCACGGGCATTTGGGTTTTGAACCAGCTACGGAAATGGTTAGATATCGTCACCTGTGCGTACACCTTCCGGGTTTTCCACTAGAAATGTGGAATCGGCCTGCTTTCAAAGCTATGGGTAACCATCTAAGGAAATTTATACACATCAATGAGGCCTGTCGTATGGGTATGGATAAAATAATTGGGCATATACTGGTGGAAATAGATATGTCCATGGGTCTCCTCGAGAAGCTGGATATAGAATGGAGGGGAGGAACTACTGTCAACCACTTGATTACTGGGGTTTACCCTTTAGGTGCTCCAGATGTAAAGTCGTTGGACATCTATGGCGCCAATGTCCTTCTGTAAGATCGGGTTTGGATCTGATTATTCTTTTGAGGAGATACAAGCATGGACCTATGACAACAACCTATATTTAGATGGGGATTTTGGCTTGGAGCGGTCAAATGTGCTCTAGTCTGACTCCCTCGACATGGTTTCAAGCTCTCCTCCCTCCTCACTAATAGGTAAGCTAAGAAATCTGAATCCCTGTTTCTTTTCTTCCTTATCGGAAACATAATTAAAACTTGTTTCCTCTTTAGAGGTTAAAGGGGATATGATTAGAGAGGACATGGTTGGGGGGGTCCATTTTTCTATAAGGGTCTAGATAACCTTCTTCAGGAAAACAAGCCACTTCTGGAGAAAAACCATTCGAAAAATTCGGCAGTGGGAGATTCATACACTTCTCCTTCCTTAAATATCCCCTTTGACCATATCCTTATCCCCTCTTCTTCTTTGATGACTAATCGCCATCCATCCCCTCCTATTCTCTATAATCTCTCTGTCACTACTTTGGAAAATAGATGTTATGTTGATGAAACCCCTCCAGAGTGTCTTGATATGTCATATACTGCACTTAGGAGTTCTGAGGTTGTCTTTGGGTTGGTGTTGGCTATTGGAAGGCTCTTCTGGGTCTGTGTAACATACCCTTTTTGCTGAAGGACATTTTGTGTTGGAAACATTATGTTAACTTTTATTGTAAAGTTTTTATGTTGGACAAGTGTCCAAGGATGACTGTAATTTCCACAATATTTTATTATTTAATAAATTAAATAGGAGACAAACACCTAAGGAGACTGTTGAAAGAGTGTTTACTGACCCACTAGGTGGAATGGAATCTGGGGTAGAAGGAAATGGACAAATTGCAGCATCATGATTCAACTAACTAGCTGTTGGTATGGGACAACTCCCTTGAAATGTGGTCATAGTGCCCTGGAAGGAGGTACTAGAGCTTGAGGCTCATTTATTCTCAAACTGACCACTCAAGACCTAGACAATCTTTAAAAAAGCCATTGAATTGTGAATTGAGGTTCATCACTTTTCTTGACGAGGAAATTCACCTTGGGGTTTTGCTGTGCTTGCACCCAAGATATTCAATGAGTGGATATGCTGAGTTTTTGATCATGGAGTAAGTCTGCCACTTATACTACTGAGTGCAGAGTTATATTATTGAGTGTTGAAGCTATAGGATTGAGTGTTGAAGATATTCTACCGAGTGCTGAAGTTGAATGCCTTGCTTCTACCTAGAATCTTCTTCCTAGTGGTTCAATGAACAGGCTCGGGGGTCCAAAGGAGGCAAGTAGATTGGTTGCTTTTTCTGGAAAAGGTTGGGAGGAACAGGCCTCCTTGGCTGTTTGTAGGCCCTATCTTCATTTACAAGTTCTACTGTCTTTTCTAGTTCTAAGAAGTTAAAAGTTCTACTGTAATTATTGATTCACTGTTTTCAAAGATATTATTGAACAAATGCATTTATTTTAGTTTCTGAGTTAATTAGGATTCTGTATAGTACTGATTATGAATGATGAATTGAATAAAATATTCTTTAATGGATCTGCATCGTACTCTAGTATAGAGAAGAGATTAAGATAGATAAAATGATAGGCATATTGCCAGATGAATGAGAAGATCAATACTGATGTATTTCATTAAGTTTTTCCTTCCATTAGTATTCTGTATTAATTAATATAATTCTATGTCTTTTTTTTATCATTCTTTCATTAGTTAATGTTTTAAAAATTCATTGTATTTCTTTCATTAGACTGTATTGAAATATAACAGCTGCAAAAACATTTATTTTCTGAATACACAGTACTGTTATCCCTTATGGCTAACAAGTATATTTATCATAAGACCAAACAGTTTTCATATCTAAGTATAGAAATTTTCTTCCTGTTACACAGTATTTAGGAAATTATAACAGCTGTAATTATATAACATAATCAAACATTTTATCTCTTTTCCTTTTTCGACAGTAATCGATTAGTCTAGGGTTTATGTTATTTTTATATCATCCATCTAACCTCTGCAGCAATTTCTATTTTCATTCCTTTTTAAAATATCTTATGCAAAATATCTGTAGTATCTAGCATTTTAGTTAGGGAAACAATAGTCGACCAAACTCTTAACACATTATCATAAATTGATAAAAATAAATCATATTCAGTTTTGCCAAAAAAATTCCAAACCCTCGACTGAAAACCCTAACACTTTCGTATTTCTTTTCACAAACATTTTTATATGATAGAGCTAGTTTAAAACAGTATCAAAGATTTGTTATCACATATTACTTTTATGGTCAAAATTGACCTAGGGTTAATACCCTCTCGGCGAAAACCATTCGCATGCATTTAATTAAAATCGATGCATAAACTAAACTTTTCCATTAAAGTTAGAACCACAGATCAGTACACCATTACAACCTATTGGCTTTCGACGTCTCTACACATTTAAATGCTGTAAGTATTTAGTCGAGCATCACATTATTTTCAAACACAAAGCTACACCATTGTTGCTTCCAAATTTAACTATAAATTTTATTTATATACAAGAGGGTTTCATCCCCTACTTCGACACAACTATGCAAATTTCAAAACAACACACGGCTGGGCCGGTTATCAAAATATGATGAGGGGTCATCCTCTGTCCATTAAAACATTACATTAAAACATTTACGTTTATGGCCAAAACGATGCCAGGAACCAACATCGAGTTTGACGAGCAACGTCATCGTCAAGCTATGCCAGGAGAACCTACGAGGAGTTTAAACCATCGAGGCTTACCGGATGGAGCAAGCTAGTGCCATTCCACTAAGCTTTTGAGCATTACAACCTCTAAACGGCATCAATACCTGCCATTAAAACATCACGAGGTTAAATACATTACTAAAACAAGAAGATGCACGAAGTTCAAACTTAAAATATTTGCAGACAATACTCTTAGAGTCAAAAACATTACCTCTATTTGCAGTAAAACGAAGCTAGAACGCCAACAGTACCAAGATTCAATTCCACCTAACAGCCGCAGGGAAAGTTTCAGACGTTATGAATATCACCTTTGCTCATTCAGGAATTGCTAGTTCAAAACTGAACCCTAACACATCAGAGAACCTAAAAAAAAATCATCTATCTTAGTGCACAATGAAAACCACTGAGCGATCAACACTCAAATCTCCATTAATGACCTGAAACTATCACCATTTTAACTAAAGGTCTCACCATTGAACCCGAGGAAGGAGTCCTCAGGCATTCGGCATTCAAACCCTACAACTACGTGGCTTATCGGCCTTTCTCCAAGCCCAGTTTGTCCAAATGAATGCCAAGGAGTAATACAAGCGAAGGTATAGTATGAGTAGTTAGGTCAAAACCCAAACCCGAGGACAGAACCAGATCAACGGAGGCGATCGACCTAGATGGAGTTACGAATTCCAAAGCACCGGTACTTACAAAGCTTAATTAATAACTCCATTAATGCAGAGTCTAGCTCGGAGGAGATTTATCAAGCTACTATCATACAACTCGGAAAAATTATTGGTGTTCTGCACAAGACTTCACGTGGAATCTACCACTTGGATAGCCAACGGGACATTCCACCGAAGGAGTGGATGGGAGCATTAAAAGCTCGGTTCAGACACATTATCGACAACCCACGAAGGACTGCAGAGCAGTAAAGAACCGTCATTTCCATTAACGCTGCATTGGCGCGAATTTTCACAGAGTTAATAATCCACGATAACAAAGGTTATTGTAGCTATTGCATAGTATTATATCTGACGTTGCATTATCTGACGTTGCATTACATTATTTCATATCATTCCAATCCATAGTTCACAATCATATAAGTGTTTCATACGATGCATAGGTCGCAATTTTACGTATAACACATGGTAGATGCACTATGGGTAATATATGGTAGTGGCATTGGAAATAGAATCCAATAGATAAGCATTGTATGATTTTTTGATATTTCTAAACCCGCACTATATCGATACCCTATTGTAATGACTAGTAGAGATATTTAATCAAAAACATTTAGTTCATAAATGTGTAGTCAATATATACATGATGCATTTGATTCTATTTGTAAATAGGTCGAGTTTATATAGTATGGTTTTCGACATATACTTTAGGGATCATTACTATGTTTATTGTAATATAATGGATGCAATATGTCAAACTTTGTTTGCAATAATAAGAAAATTTATATATACTGGTACTTGAAATATAAAAGTTATCTAACCCTTGCAGGTATTGGAATAGAATGCAACATATGCTTCCATAACTTGAATCAACATAAAAGTTGGAGTACCCACATATCAAGTAATCTCGATATGTTATTATTGCATTTTGACACGATAATAGGATCCACATAACATTTATGCATTTGTAATCTAGCACGAAGTTAAGAGCCTGTAGAGTATGTACCTTCCTTTCGATGCATTCATTAACAATCTAACATGGATAATGATAACAGTTATTTCCGTGAATGGTATGAATAACTAGGCTATCACTTGTTAAACTGAAAAAGAACTGAAGATCCATACCATCAATAACTTTCATGCACAAAAGTACTCATAACTATCTTAATGCATTGACGGCTAGTTGAAACATTTTTCGAATTGCTTGAAGTACTTAAATCGTCTTAATACCTTACCTGCGAATCTGCGAAAAGAAAACAGGTCCCATGCTTTAGCTATCAAAGCTAAGTAAACCTCAGGGCACCCTGTAGGAACCCCTTCATCAACATTCAAACATAACTGTCAGTATTTATCGCAAAAACTATATCGCATGAAAATTTAAATACTGTTATAGATTTACATTTTATTACAATTGAACTATTGTCTTATCATGTTACGAAGTGTCACTTTGTTAAAACTGCTTTTAGTTAAACAATTAACAAACATTTTATTTCCGCAGTCAACATTTTAGTAATTAATGCTACTTTAAAAATTTTAAATTTTTATGAAATTTTCGGGATGTTACAGTCTGTGGTAGAGGGTTTTCATAAAAGATCGTTATCATACTTTGATGTGTTGAAAAAGAAAACTCTAACTACTTTCATTGGAAATATTCATGTGGATCCCTCCCTTTCACAATGCGAGTTGCTAGTAGTTCCGGATTAAGGTCTGGCTATTAAAAAAAGTGCAAAAGGGACCTTACACGGCGACATTGCACAGAACTACTCTCCTGTAAAACTAGAAGCGCGAGGAAAGGTAACCCAGGGGTTGTGAGGGACACAAGGTTATCTACTGCCCCAAACGATCTGGTTTGTTCTCCTTCTATATCTTCCAGGGTTCTTAGAGACTACAAAGCCCTTGCAAGAGGTAAAAAATAATATTTTGTTCTTTAAACATCCGAGGGATTGGAGGCCCTAATAAAAAACTTTCCCTCAAAAGAGTTTTGGAAAAAAAAAAGGTGGATTTTATTTTTCTTCAGGAAACTATGGTGACTGAGGAGAAAGCTAGGTTATTTTTTCACAAGATTAAGAAGGATTGGGAGGTTTGTGCTATGGATGCAGATGGACTGTATGGTGGCCTCCTTACAACATGGAACCCTTCCTCCTTACATTTATCTATTCATAGTATTAGTCTGGGAATCCTACTTGCTGGTCATATTATGGGGTTTGAACCCGAGATTAATCTTATTAACATATATGGCCCTTATTTGGACATAATTGCTTTTTGGGATCAAGTAATTTTCGATGGTTTTCTAAATCTACAAAACCTTATCATTGCAGGGGATTTCAATCTCATTTTTTCTTCTGCTAAAACTTGGGGTGTCTCTGCTCGGTCAGATAGTTTGAGCATCTTTTTCAGATATATTTTTGCAAATGCGGGTTTAACTGATATTTAACCCTCTCCTCTTTCACCAACATGGACAAATGGCAAGGTTGGAATGGAAGGTGTATTGAAGCATCTGGATAGGTTCATGCCAAGGGATATTCTTATTGATAATTTACACATGTATCGCTCTTGGGTGGAACATTCTGCTGCGTCTAACCAGTCCCCCATATTTCTTGAAGTGGAATTTTCAGGAGAAAAGATCCCATATCCTTTTAAATTTAACCATTTGTGGTTAGGTGAGGAGGATTTCAAAAACTTGGTCAGGAAACTATGGTTATCATTTATTCCAGATCCATCAGACTCTCCATTGCACACATTAGTTCAGAAATTAATCAACCTTAAGAAAGAGGTTCAAATCTGGGAAAAGGCTAAAAAAAAGTCTATTGAGAAAGACCTATGTAGTCTGGAGTCTCAATTAGCATGTGCATACAAGGAGATTCATCGTGGGCCGCTATTGGGAAAAACAAAAAAGGTTATCCTGGAGCTGGAACATAGAAAACAAAATATTTTATCTGAGGAAGAAGAGTCACGGCGACTAAAAATCTAGGCCATATGGATATCTCTTGGAGACAAAAACAATAATTTTTTCCATAAGTTTGCGGATAGTAGGAGGGTTCATAATTCTATTTGGGCTATAAAAAGTTCGTACGATGATTAGATTAGGGAGTAGGGTGAGTTACTTTCAGAGGCTTATCGTTTTTTCCATTCCTACTATGAAGATCCTGGTGGCCACTCTATCAGAGAACAATTTGAAGTAATCAAAGAATATCCACATTTCTTTACTACACATGAGGGAGACCAGGTTTTCAAACAGGTAACTTTGGAAGAAGTACCTAAAGTTTTAAGAGGGTTTGCAAAGGCAAAAATCCCAAGCCCTGACGGGTGGACGGTGGAGTTGTTCCTTTCTTTTTTCGACATAATGGGAAATGAGATTCTGGCCATGGTGGAAGAAACAAGATTAAATGGTAAAGTTCCAGTGGCTTTAAAATTCCACCTTTATAGCTTTAATTCCAAAAACTTCAAAGCCTAATTCCTTTGGAGAGTTCCTTCCAATTTCACTGTGCAACCTTGTGTATAAAATCATTACAAAGATTATAGCCAACCGTATCAAACCTGTCTTATCTCGATGTATGTCTAAGGAACAATTTGGGTTCCTTGAGAACAAGAAGATATTGGATGCTATCGGTGTGGCCTAGTAGGTTTTTCACAGTGTGAAGACAAAGAATTTAAATGGATTAATTCTTTAGCTGGACTTGACAAGGGCTTAGGATAATGTAAATTTGGATTTTCTCAGACTTGCGCTTATGAAAATTGGTCTTCCTTGGTTAACCATCAGATGGATCATGGCTTGTATAACATCAATGAATTATGCCATTCTGATTAATGGATGTCCTACAGAGTTTTTCCCTTGTTCGAAGGGCCTTCGTCAAGGTTGTCCGCTATCGCCATTACTTTTCCTGATCATCATTGAAGGTTTAAGCCATTTAATTCTTAAGGAGAAAGAAAAAAAATATCATCGAAGGCATTAAAATTTCACAAAACATTGTTGTAACTCATCAATTATTTGTTGATGATGTTATGCTCTTTGGCCGGGGAAAGTCTTCGGAATGGTTATCCTTTGAAAATGTTCTTAGTATTTTTTGCAGGTCTTCAGGGATGTTGATAAATGATAAGAAATATTTATTCATTAAACAAAATACATGGGTGGATCAAATAATGGAAATTACATCTATTATGCCCTACAAGGTTGGTGATCTAGTGGACGGTTCAAAATACCTAGGATACTATTTAAAACCTAATGGTTACAAGGCAGTGGACTGGAGTCGGCTCTTAAAGCACATTGAAAAAAGAATGACCCCGTGGTGTTGGAAGTGGCTCACCATGGTGGAAGACTCACATTAACAAAATATGTATTACATAACCTATCTGTATATTGGTTATCACTCTGCAAGATCCAAATATCAATCTTATTTGTTATTCGCAACAAATTATTCCACTTTATATGGTCTAGAAATTACTCGCATAAATTCCACCTTGTGGATTGGAAAAGATTGGCTTGTCCTATGGATCGTGGAGGCTGGTCTATAAAGAAAATTTTCAATTTCTCCAAGGCTCTACTGGAAAAAATCCTTTGGAGGGCGCTTCATATTGATAGTTTATGGTGCTGCATCATAAAAGAAAAATATTTAAAAACACCGAACGTGGTCCAATGAATCAGACTCAAACATAAAAACAGGAAGGGCATATCAAACATTTGGGCGGGTCTCCTTTCATCATTTCATGTAATTGTGTATTGACTGGCTTGGTCTCCTAGAAATGGAAGATTTATACTACTCGGAGAGGATCCTATAATTGGTGGTATGTGGGTTTACAGGTTATCTTTAGAGCTACTTCATCACCTTCATTCCAGAGGTATTTACTATCTAAATCAAGCTTCAATTTATCAATCTTCACGCAATCATTCTGGCAAGTGGATAAATTCTACACAACTGGGCTTATATTGTCCACTTGCAGAAGAGTGGAAGATCTATATTAGGGATCTCTATAGGGGCAAGGTTTCTTTATCTGAACATCCTGATCACTTATAATGGGCATGGAATTGCAATGATGGGTCAATATCAACAAAACTAGCATATGAATCCATTATAATAGATTATCCACAAGTGGTTTCTTGGTGGCACTCATATATTTGGAAGTGGAAAATTGCCCCAAAGATCAAAATGTTTATTTGGTTGACTATGGAGAATAATATTTTAACTTGGGACAACTTACAAAAACGTGGTTTTTGTGGTCCCAATATTTGCACACTTTGTAAATCTGAAGAAGAAACTGTGCAACACCTTTTTTTTTATCTTGTCCCTTTATCTCGAAATTTTGGTTAGCCATTGGTCTCTTCCTTACTAATATACATGCTTGGAATGGAGATGCTATCCAGGGCTGTTTAAAAAATTGGTTCTTACACAACATGATTTTGGAGAAGCTGCTTGTTATATTTTCTAGGAAACATGGCTTGCAAGAAATGCAAGCATTTTTTATGATATAGTGAAGAATCCATCTGTGCTGGCAAAAAAGGCGATATCGGGTTTTGCAGAATTTGGGGATGTCACTTAAGTTATTTCACTTTCTTCCATGAATCATAGGATTTCTCCTTGTCTGAGTTCTACAGGTTGTAGGGCTACCTTTTAAGGTGCCTCTCAACGTGAGGCCATTTCTTGTGGGGCAGGTGTTGTTTTACTTTTGGGCCAAAGTAGAAGGTTTTTTATGGATGAATTGTGGTTGCAGAACAAATACAAAGGGGGAGTTGTTAGCTCTATGGATGGTTCTATATTTTGCGAGTCGACATTTTTTCTTTTTGCAGGAGATTGCAGGTGACTCAAAAATTATTATCGATTGGGCAAAAGATGAATGCATTCTACAAGCTCTGGCTCTTTCCCCCTGGATGGCGGAAATTAAAAGTTTCCTCAAGGACCTGCCAAATATTTCTCTTGTACATAATTACAGAGAATACAATGCAGATGCATACTCTATGTCGCATAAAGGACTCTCGGCGTTGGAAGGTTTTATTCATTTTGAAGAATGTGATGCAGAACTTCAAATATCCGTCAGAAGCATTGCTCTCTATACTATGTGATTAGATGGGTCCATTTTTTTTTGTATTTTTGTTTTTGTATATGCAAAATTCCTACATACTCGATATACTTTTTTGCGGATATATTTTTTTTTTTTGCCTTTTCACTTGCTCTACTGGATCGGCTTGGGCATCGTTACTTGTTCTTGTGGAAGTGTACTATTTTTGGTGGGATGATTTTCCAGTTTTTGTGAGTAGCACTGGTCATGTATTGGACCGCTCTATACTTTGTTTGCGTTGTTGTAACAGATTGGACACTTGCTCTTCGGATTTTCTAGATGTAATGGAACAGTTTGTTCTACTTTTTTAATATAAAAGTATAGATTTTTTTCATTGAAAAAAAAAGGTGAAAGAGAGCACACTTAATAAAATAAACCAAATCCATTATTTGAGTTTAACCATGAGACCAAATCCATTATTTGAGTTTAAACTTTGTTAGTCCATTTAATATTCAATCACATAAACTATTTAATTACTATGAAAACAATGAACATTGAACTTTCCTCTTGCATTCCCCATTAAACCACGTATTGATGTTTTTCATGAATTGTCAGTAGAATCTTTGTGCAAACAAATCGTGTGATCATTTCTATGAGTTACCTGGTAACATGGCACTGCTTTTGCTCACCAAATCTCAATAGTCAACTATTTTAGAATAGTGCAAGCAATTAAACTATTATAATGTGATAATATATATTTTTATTTTGAAGTATGTCCACTCTTTGATATCATATTTGAAAAATTGTGATGGCTTAACGTGGGAGACAGATATCTTACTTGTCTAAAGAAGCTGTATTCGAAGAAGTCTTCTCACCTATCATGGCTACGAACATTTATTATAAACATTGGATTTGTGGTTGAATTTACTAAAATTTATCAACGTTATTGGGATAAGATTTTTATTGATTATAAAAGAAGATGAATATCATCGATAACATGAACATTTATTATAAATAAAAGAGGATGAACATTATTATCGATATAAATTAGGTAAATGAATATCATCGATACAATATATATTCATAATATTAAAAATTAAAAATATTATTTTTAAATTTAATATAAAAAATTAAATAAATATTTTAATTTATTAAAATAAATGATGTTACATTTATATATTGGAGTGTGTGAACCAATCTTTGGTATCCCAAGTTGTGATTGGCCCATAATCATATTTAAAAAAAAATAACTAAATGACAATAAATTGATTAGATGTGTATATAAAAACTAAAAAAATTATAATAATGAAATTAATATGCTCATTTACCCATTAAGAGGGATATTATTGAAGCTTCCTTTGAAGTCAAATGCACTTCCTACTACAAAATAAGGGTAGGAAATTAAAATTTTAGAACTAGTAAATGTTACATTTCCTTATGTCCATTTATTTATGTGAAATACAAAGACAAAATATATTTAGAAAAAGATATTTCCTTATGTCCATTTATTTATGTAGAATACAAAGACAAAATGTATTTAGAAAGAGATGGAACCAAATTGAGTGAATATATAAACCCCTAATAATAAGTTGTTTAAAAACCAAAAACAACACTCTTTACAAGATACTCTCAACTGAAACATGGTTATTGAAAGGTAATTATAATGCAAGAGATAAAAAAAACTCAAGTCATGGTTATTGAAAGGTAATTATAATGCAAGAGATAAAGAAAACTCAAGTGAGTAGAAAAACTCAAATTATAATGCAAGCAATAAATAAGATTAAAATAAGAAAAAAAAAACTCAACGGTATTTTATTTTATTTTGCATTATTCTTAAATAAATTTTAAGAATCAAAATTAGAAAAAATCAATAGGTACAATGTTTCTCATAAACTAAAATATGATATTCTTCAATCACTCCAAAAATAAACTACAGTCTTCTTCAACTACTCATAAATAAATTATAATCTCTTTCAACTAATCTTCCCAAAATGAGCATGTTTTTTGAGGGTACGCTTTCTACAAGTTGGGCATGTTTCCTCTTGCATTATGGCTGTCTTTAAGTATCAATTCCTCCCTATTTCGAGTAGTAAGTGTTCTTACTTACGATTGAAGATGAGGAAACTTGTGGGTCGACTCATCCTATAGAACCCATTTTGCCCGAGTGGGAATTTTACCTTGCAATCCAGCAAAGTGGCATGTTTCCATAAAATTGTTGGGGCTGAAATTTAGGCACATTGTGACTAAGGTGAGAGATTAAGGAAACTCCTCTTCAAATTGAGATGGTTTGTAATTTTTCAATTGGGTAACATTATGACTAAGTGAATACCCAATTGATGTGACAAGTCTAGTTTGAAGGCATTAACACCATCTACTACAAAATTGTATATGCCCCATAATCAATTTTATGCAACTTGTGATGCTTATGTCTTCTAAAGTGTTTCTTTTGAAGGCATAACTAGATTATGCATCCATTGTTGAAGGGAGAGGGATTGCAATTTCTATCACAAAGTGTTAACATGTTCTTGGTTTTTATTGAGAGCCTCCTGGACCTATGATTGAATTTTGGCAATCTGTTGGACAAAGGAAGAGGCATTTTTTTGTGCATTGAGTTGTTGGTTGGAGAAATGATTTTGGGAGAAATGCAAGATGTTCACATGGTGTCCCCAATTGATATCCATATCAAAGCTCAAAGGGGGGATTCCTAGTGGTTGAGTGCACAACACAATTATAGCAATGCTAAAGGATGTGAAGGGAGGTATCCTAGAATAATACATATGAAGAAATTGCACCAAAGATGAGGCTTAACGAGCCTCATCTTGGAAAAATTATGAACAAGCGAAGAAAACCCAAGGCAATAGAGAAAATAAGACAAATATTGAAAACCTAGAATAGATTACATATGTTATTCATATATAGGAAAATATCTTCTTATAGGTTTACAATGGGTTCACTCAAGCTAACTATTAGCTAAAGAAAATAATAAACTAAATGCACATAACCCAAGGCTAGAAAGAAAAGATAAATAATACATGTGCATGTATCTTGAAGGCTAAGAAAAATAATAATCTATGCAACTAAATGATGCTTGAGATCTGAATGTGTCCTCATGGACGGTGCGCTACTATTGGGGATCCCTTCTGGGGGTTTGTTCCCTCATGTTCCACATCGATCAATGTATGATTAACTACTTATGCTTGTTCATTTGTTCGTGGGTGAAAGGTAGTGGAATATTGTTGTTTGTACTCCATAAGCTACCACAGTTCCTTAACAAAAATTACTCAGAAAGTGAGCATCACTATTTGAGGTGATGCTAAAAGAAACTCCAAAATGTAAAAATATGTGCTAAAAGAACATGTCTACTATCCAATGTGCTGAAATTGTTGAACATGGTAGAAAAAGTGATGATTACAACCACAAATATGTTGTCATGTTTTTAAAATGGCACAGGGAAAGTGCTAATGAAGTCTATTGAAATGGATTCCCAAAGCCTGGAAGGAATTGGAAAGGTTTGATATAACTTGATTTTATAGTTTGTAGGCTTCATCTAGCTTCAGTGAACTATTATGAGATGGATAGTCAATACAAATACTTTTGCAGGTGTTGCAATGTGGAAAAGTGCCCTCCATAAATCAATCAATCTGCTTCACGAATAAAAATAGCACGAGCATTCAAAGTGGGAACACAAATCTATGAGAGTTTACACAACCATCAATCCCAAAGTGTGTAGTTTGAAAAGGGGATTTGATTAACCATTGATGGGTGTTGAAAGGTGTCGATGATAGGCCCTAAATATGGATATGTAGAAGACTATTTCTTCCACTCATCATAAATTTTTATGTGAATGTCAAGAATAGGGAAGGTGAGTGTGGGAGGGTGGCTTAGGAGATATACCACTTTATTCACACTAACACATCGTGTATGTAATGACTATGTGGAAATGTTGGATGTATCTTGTATTTTGGATTGTGAATTGAGGAAGATTAGAGGATGATGATCCATGTGTAGAACAATTTCCGTGCCTCCAATGTTTCAAGATCTGCACCAAAGCATAAAATTCCTTATCATATGTATTGTAGATTAATTTGGTAGTTGATAAACTACCAAATTTGGTATAGAGTGAAGGTTGTGTGGGATGAAGTAGTATTTACAAGATTCTCTTGGTGTATGATGAAAAGGTGAAAAACTTGTGGAGCCGATGTGGTGGAAACATTGTTGGAGAAATATAGGGAGGGTGACTTTGCTGATAAATGAAAGAGAAAATGTTGGCCACCTTTTACATAGTGTGTATGTATTATTGTAGAAATCTTAGTGGGAGAAACAATTATATTAATGAGGTTTTCCCAAGTGAAAGTCTAAGTAGTATAGTGGTGTCGCATCACAGTTGATAATGTTAATGAAATGGTGGCCAATGGAAAAGCTACTTCACATTTATGAGAAACTAGCAATTCTTGATTTTCCACATGAACCAAACCAAGGCAGAAGGGTTGTAAATTAGTGGTTTTTGGGAGTGATATTTTTTATGAGAGTGAAAAAGACTGGATTTTTCTAATTGTTGTTACCAAGAATGAGATTATCCATACAATCCTTCACTTGGTAATTATGGGTGAATAACATCTCAGTCTTTAGGGTCGTAATCTTATGCCATGAGAACTAACCGTGGATTTAGTTTTTAGTTTACTGGGGTCTTTTATTTCTAGAATAATATCAAGTTGATAGGGTGATGAAGGCATGGGTAGTGGTTAAGAAAACAAAGTCTTCATCCATATATAGAATTGGAGTGTGTGGAATTCAAAGGTATTACATGAAACATTCTTATGAAAAGTACAATATTGGCTAGTGCATTGAGTGGAAGAAAGATTGGTTGGAGGAGATGTAGTTTGATTGGGAAGGCCTATGGGGAATTTCAAGCATGGATGTAGGTTTAATAGCCTCTTTCACGGCTTGTGAACAATTATTAGTAAACATTGAATTGCAATAGATAAATATGAGGTAGATACTATAATCCTCAAATTTGAATATATCCATATCTTTGAAAATTCAATTATAAACTCATATCATTGGGAACACGCATATACTTGCTACAAAATCAAATGGATTTAGGTAAAACCCATAAAAGCACGGTTCTTCCATTTACAAACCTTGGATCATAATGAAACTTTAAAGATATATGTTGAAATTCTAATCAAATGATTTAATAAGTAGTTAAACTCAACCTTTTATGAGTACGTTTTTTTAGCAAGGCAAAGCGTTATCTTGATGATTAGGGTTAAAGGGATTATACATAACTGAGTAAATTAAGTCCATGATTGGGTCAAACTATTATTCCACTAGCACTAATTTTCATAATTTCTTGGTTTTTTAGTCTTGTAAAATAACACATAATGTAAGGGGTGGTAGGTGTCGGGGGGTTATTTTTTACCCGGGAAGAACAATTGTGAACACTTTCGCTTGGGGACTAGGAACCACTACAAACAATCAAGATGAATGGTATGACTTGCTAAGGGAATCATAATATTTAGCCTCTCTTTAGCCTCATAGAGTGTGATGAACCTGCAATAATTAATTAATGCAAATACACGAGATATCAAAAATAATAGAACTTAGAATCACTTTTATATTGATCACGGGCCACTTTGAGGGGGCAACCTCCTTTGAGAAAGCTCAATACAATTAACTTCATGGTGCCTTCATAGGCCTCAACACGCACTTATATACTAAGTCTAGGCGCCAATACCATGGGTCAATATTATGTGTCAATACAAACCATGGGCTAAGTCTAGGCGCCAATACTATGAGTCAAAACCATGGGACATATAATACTATGGGACGACTTACAAAGCATATGCGTCCAATACTATGGGTCAATACTATGGGCTAATATAAACTATGGATCAACAAATACTACGGGATGACTTACAAAGCATATGCATCGAACAACAATATACTAACAAAGTAAAGACATGGTTTCCTAACATCCCCTCTCCCTTAGAAAAAGCTTTGTCCTCAAAGCTTTAGATGTGGAAATTGATGCAGAATCTGAAGGAGTGGGTCCCCTGTAGCATCCTCGGGTTTCATTCCGAGCCACTGGCGCCTTTGGAGTTTCAGGGAGGATTGCATGGAAGGCTGTAGACGAAGAAGAACCATATCAACGATGTGAAAAGTGCGCTCGGAATGGTGCTGATCGGCTTGTTGTTTCAGTCGAATTCTTGCCATGTGAAAATTGTCCTGTAGAATGAGAAGAAGCTGATCATGGTTTCGAAGAATTGAGTCAATTGCCTGAACTGGGGAGCTGCTGAAGGTGTATGGAAGAAGAACTGGTGGTGCCTGTCCATAGACTGCTTCATATGGTGTCCTTTGAGATGTGGTACTATAACACTGGAGCGCTTCTAGGAAATCCATAGAAATAGTTTTCCAAATCTGTGGAAGGATGGGAAAGGATTCGAGCAGTCCCGAAAGGAGGGTCGTTTCACCCTTGTTGACCTAGAAAGTATCACAGTCAACCACCATCCGTTGAATTGTCCTTTTGAGTCCCTGCCAAAAGAAGTTACATTATTCATGGTCATACGTTTTGAGGAACCCAGAGTGCCCTTCTGATGAAGAAGCATGTAGTTCATAGAAGAGATAGCCCCATTGAACATATTGCAACCAATTTGGAACAAGCAGAGAAATAGCTATAAGAGAAACTAGGTCATCAAATGTGCGAGGAGGAGCATCTTCCACCATATTGTCCTTACCCTTCTGGTAAGTGGTCACATAGTCATAACCCATGAGTTGGATAACCCATTTCAGGTGTGTTGGGGAGGAGACCCATTGTTCCAGGCAAGTTTCCAGACTCTGGAGATCAGTCTTGATGCAGAAATAATTCCCTAATAGGGATGGCTGCCACTTCTGTATTGTATGCAAAATAGTCATCATTTCCTGCTGAGAGGTAGATGCGGCTAAATTCTTACCGGAAAGGTCTCTTGAAGGAAACAAGCTCATTGGTTCAGCAAAGACACCTACATATCTATCCAAGGAAGTAGTGGAGACTGTTGATGGGTGCATCTGAATGGAATGGAGCTGAGCGATGACACCATGTGAATTCTTCTTAAGTATTTTTTCCAAGCGATGTGAACTGATGATGCAGAGAGACCCTGGTTGTAAGCCCATAAATTTGTGTTGTGCCCCATTGATTAAAAACTGCATCCAAAGTTCAGCAAAATCCCATAAGATGGGGCCAAGTGTGCGTAACCATTGAACGCCCAAAACCACATCACATCTGCCTAAGGACAAGGCAAACATGTGAGAGCGCAGGTTATAATCTTCCATAGAGATACGCACATTGTGACACTTCCCCTTGCAAGGTAAGGTGCCCCCATTGGAAACCATGACTTCAAAGTTGGAGCAAGGATGGACAAAACAATCAACCTGTTTGGATATCCGAGGATCAATGAAGTTATGAGTGCTACCAGAATCAATGAGTATGGTAAGAGGGAGCTTCTTGAAGTATCTCCTAACTCGCATTGTTTGTGGGGTGGTGACATCGGTTACAGCATGGAGAGAGATCTCGGGTGGGTCGTCCTGAGATGGGGTATCAACAGGCGGGTGTTGAATGTCGACCTGATCATCTACTATATCTGGAGCTTCTTCATCAAGTTCTGAGGCAGGCGGAGAATACACATCCAAGAGATAGAGATTTTGTTGAACACATCTATGTCCTCGAGTGAATTTCTCATCACAATTATAACAAAGCCCTTTTTCTCGGTGTGCCTGCATCTCTGTTTCAGACAATTACTTGATAGGAGTTGGTTGAGGAGCAGGCGTGATGGGAGGTCGTTGGGAACCCATATTTATGAAGGGAACAAAGGTGGGTTTGAAGTGTTGTTGAACTGGGATATTGTCCTCGGCCAGCTTAGCCAACCCTAGGACTTCCATCATTGTGTTGGGACAAAACATTTTGACCTCTGAGCGGATTTCATCCTTGAGACCACTGATAAAACAACTTCTGTAGAATTCATCAGACAATCCTTCTGTGTGATTGGATAGTTTCTCAAATTCCGTCTGATACTCTCTCACTGTGCCAGTTTGGTGAAGTTTAGTGAGTGCTCCTGTGAAGTTGTCAAAAGCACTAGGACCAAATCGTGGCAAAATGAGTTGGCAAAAATTTGTCCAGTTTGGCTCGGGATGAGCTTTGATGTACCAATGGTACCATTGAAGGGCTCCCTATTCCAAATGAAAGGATGCAAGTGGAACTTTCTGAACATCAAAAGTATTATGCAGACTGAAATATTGTTCTGCTCGGTATATCCATCCAGTCGGATCAGTACCATTGAAGCGAGGAATTTCAAGCTTCGGCCCACGAAAATTGCTAGAAGAAGAGAACCCAGTGGCTGCAAAAGATTCTAGCTGTCAGTTATTGTTCATGGCTGAATGCTGAAGATGGAGGCTGAGAAATTTTTCATCCAGATCTTGGAGTTTGGTTTGGATGGCTACAAGTGCTTCCTCCATGGTGTTTGCTCCTGTGCGAGTGACAACCATAACCAGTAATTTATTTATTTTTTTTGTGGGGAGGGGGGATGGATAGAAAAACACAAACACAAGCTTATTTAGTAAGGGGAAATTTGGATTTGGGAAAAACTCGGAGGGGTAATTGGGATTTGACTAGGTTTTCAACACTTTCTTGGGGACAGGGAAGCAAAAAATGGGGATTTCAGAAGCGGGAACTCTATGGTAAAATTTGAAGGCAATTGGGTGAAAATTGAAGAAGTTATGGCAAACCCTAAAAATAGACAAATGTGGGATTTCTGGTCTTGGGAAGTGGAATTTGAGATAGGGTCTTCAGGAATGAAATATGCAGAAAGGGATTGCAGGGATGTCAGTGAAGTTTCAGGGAAAAAAGAGTTGAAACAAGAGAGATATGGCCGAAAAACAGGATTTTTTTTTCATAAATGGATCAGCAACAGCGGCGCAGAAGGGATCTGCAACGGCGCGGAAGGGATCGAAAACGGCTGGATCTGAAACGGCAACTGGATCTGGAACGACTTTCAGAGTAGATCTGAAACGGCTGGATCTGGAGTAGAAGTAATTGGAAACAATTCAACTAAAAATAGATATGGACCCCAGGTATGTACGGCTTCCTAACAGTTCAAGTGTTTCACTTGGCCACCAATGCTGTCTAACGGCTTGCGTATTGGGGCAGTACCCCTCACTCCATGGCTCAGGTAAAACTGATAACCGCTTTGCCACAAACGACAGCTCTTGGTTTACCTCACGGGTGGGAACTAGTCAATCAGGTAGGGGTCGTTGCCCTTTTTGCTGGCAGGTCCTCTCAATGGGCCAGCTACTTTGGGGTTCCTGTGGTACTCCTCACAATGAGTTTTAGGGCTTATGCCCAAGTACTTCCCACAGTTAAGCGGATAGGGATTATTCCCAAATCCGAATCTGCAACAGATGCGAAATTTTTTTTTTGCAGAAATTCCACTCAACAAGCCCAAGAAAGTGCTCTGATACCAGATGTGATGAACCTGCAATAATTAATTAATGCAAATACACGAGATATCAGAAATAATAGAAGTCAGAATCACTTTTATATTGATCACGGGCCACTTCGAGGGGGTAACCTCCTTTGAGCAAGCTCAATACAATTAACTTCATGGTGCCTTCATAGGCATCAACACACACTTATATACTGAGTCTAGGCGCCAATACCATGGGTCAATACTATGTGTCAATACAAACCATGGGCTATGTCTAGGCGCCAATACTATGAGTCAAAACCATGGGACATATAATACTATGGGACGACTTACAAAGCATATGAGTCCAATACTATGGGTCAATACTATGGGCTAATATAAACTATGGATCAACAAATACTACGGGACGACTTACAAAGCATATGCGTCCAACAACAATATACTAACAAAGTAAAGACATGGGTTCCTAACATAGAGTGACCATTTTTAGAGACTCCTTGTTGGTCATCCAATCGGCTCGGAAAGGCATTAAGCACTAGGACACTAAACAAGGAAGGTTTCAAAAGCAGATTATCCGCTACCTCAAAGAAATCAATGGGATTAGTCTTATCCAAATTCGAAGAAAAAATAATGAATTAGTGGATGTCATGGTGAATGAAGCCACCATGTTAGAAAAGGGTATATGTATTGAAATGGGGAGCCACCCTCATAGAAGGTGGATACCATAGACTCCCTCCCATGGTTTCGATTCATATGAAGGTTTTGTTTAAAGGAGGTAAATTAAATGGATAGGACAGACCCCTGGACCTCAAACTTAGTTCCTCTCATAACATGAACTTAATTACCACCCCATGCAGAGTCTCAAGTCCACACACATCTCTTGTCACTTACATTATTGGCATTATGTCTTTTCTTTTCTTGTTTCGGGACACCTTTGGGATTTATTTTCCTAGATATATCCACACAATGCTTCGAATTATGTTCTCCTTTGCCTCTATAACTCTTAGAGTTGGTTCAATGTTCATATTGCTCAGTTCTAGAGTGGGTTTGGAGGAGGAATTCTCAGGTTTTGGATTGTTTTATCCTTTCTTCTGGTGGCAGGAATCTATTCTTTCTCCATGATTTCTAGATTTTTCCCTCACATGTTGTGGAAATTAATTCCTAAGTTGGAATCTAGATTGGTTGAGTCTCTCTGTCAACTCTCGGGTGGGCCTTTACCCCTGCATGTCTTTGCTATCAAGACTCATGTTTGTGGAAGTGATGCATCTTCTTTCAGAAGGGGCTTGGGAGCACCACTTTAGTCTAAGTTTAAATCGAAGATATAGTATTTTCTTGGGCATTATAATGCCTTCCTGGAGAGCGGAATTGTGTGGGGTTCGTAGGGACATTTGCAACCTCAAATGCCTAACAAGGACTCTACACGATAGGATATAAGGTATGGTGGGAGTCTTGCATCAACTAACTTTCCTGTATCTCTCAATCGAATGTTAGAATGGATGACATGGAAAGTAGCATCAGGGAGGCGAGATGGAAAAATTACGAGAAGATGTGCACAGATTGTTGAATATGAACTAGGGAAGTCCCTTCTATAACAACTCCGCCACAACAATAAAAGATCCAGAAGAAGACTCAGTTCATCAACTTGAAATGGAATATATAGAGCTATACTCCTCCAGGCATGTTGAATGATGGTGACTTTGAATTTTATTGCATGGTTCTTCCTTTCTATTTAGTGTTATGTTCTTCTTTTGTGTAAGTCTGCTAGGACAATATAATCGAATATACAATAATAACCATTTTGTAATAGTTGGGAAAAAATTGTTAAACTGATTAAGGGAAGGGGAAATTTTGGCTCTACAGCTTGTATCTTGCTCTTCATAATAGGAGAGTGACATACTGACATACTGTGTAATTTATTAGTTGTATTTTTAGCTTGTTAATACATAAAATTTACCCATTCTCGTTTTAAAAAAATAACACATAATGTAAAAAAAAATTATCCCATATAACCACTCACTCCATTAAACTAATTATTTAGACATGAGTGAAGTTTCAATAATATCCAAATTCAACAATGTTCCTAGAGGCTTTCTCCCATTATAAATCCTAAAAGAAAATGTTCAAAATTTTGAATAAAGAAAGATGTGTCCATTAAAACATGGGGTGGCATGGATAAGAAGGGGACTAGTGGAGGCTCATGTAGTCCTTTAGTCCGTTAAGTATACATACAAATAGATAAGTGGTCACTAAATCATAGATAATGAATCTAATCTAACGTGACAAATAGCATATGCTCGCACAAGAATGCATACAAAGTTAGTCAATTTGTATTTAGTATCCTAGTTAGTTCTTTGGATAATGCGAGTAATCATAAAGCAAAAACAATTTATATTTCTATTAGGAAGATTTTAGCTTTATGGTTGAAGAAATATTTTAGAAAAGAGTTGTTAAGTGATCAAAACTCTAATTTCTTATATTACAAAAAATTGATAAGTTATGGATTTTTTTATTAGAATATAAGTGTAATGTAAAAATAACATTCAAATAAATGATTAATAAATTTATAATTAAATATTCTCAATAAATAACATAAAATGATTAACCTCATCATATCAAATGACTATATTATAACAAGAGTCATGAGATGGCAATGTCCCCGATATTGCAACTTGCTATTGCAAGGGAACATATGATGTAGGAGGAACAAGAAGAAGCTATTAGCGAAAGAAGGAGCCATTTGCATAGATCCATACGCAAAACGATAAGCCTTGCCCTTACTGCGTATGTCTCACTTGATGTGTGGGGATGAAATAAGGCGAACTAGGTAAAGCACGTAGGTGTCCAACAAATTAAAAGAACGGATGATTATGTTGATCTCAAACTAATTTAAGTTCTAATAAATTATAATACTAAATGTCTTTTCTTTTTATTATTAAAATAATTTGATGATTGTTCATTTGAAACTTGGCTCTTGGCTCCACTCATGTTTTCGTTATTATATACTTAACTATTGACTTTAATATTGTGTGTCCTTTCATTGGAATCAAAAGATGACTATTCATTTGGAATTTGTTGGAATTTGCCCACGTCTTCGATGGTTTTTAATATTTATTAATATTGTATGCTCATTCATCAAAACCAAAATCAAAAGATGAATATTCATTTGGAATTTGTTCATGTCTTAGATCATTTTTATTAATATCATCAAGAGACAACTCTTCATTTGGAACTTGACCATGTGTTAGATCATTGGTGTTTTGATTGGTTGATGACTCTTCATTTGGAACTTGCTCTTGTATTAGATCATTGGTTTTTTTATTGGTCCATGTTATGATCTTGTGCTATGGGAGATAACCTTGAGGCTTGTCAAACACACCTTGGTAATCATGTATTAGATATTTAAGGGATGTGAGGACCTATTGTATTGCATTATCTAGATTGATTGAATGTGCCACACATAAATGGAATCATTTCATATGAAGTACCTACTTAACCACTGCATGATTAGTAAGGAACCGTGAGATTATGTTAGTAGTAGCTTTAAACTCGAAAGCAACCCTTTGCATCCTAGAACAAAGTATATGGATTCAAATCTACATTATAGGTGGATTTAAGATCTAATTGGTATGGATGATTTAATATAATATCAACACAATTCAATGGTGTAACATTGCATTCTAGTGTATCTTAAAACGAGTACATAGCAAATGAGACCAATCAACAACAATTAACTACATAATGATTACCATTATTACTAACCCACCTCAAATGGTACGTGTGAGCATGGGTAGTAGTGGGGAGCTTTAGTTTTGAGATAATTAGGCTGTAATCAAATTCTGTTGACTATCATTATCAAGGATGAGATGGTAATATGCATTAATTGCTCTGACATTTATGGGAAAACAAGTCTTATCTATTAATTAGGGTATTGTGGTGAGTCATGAAGACCAATTTTTCATTAGGGGTGGTAGGGTTTGGGACTTTGATTGTATCCATTGGATATAGAGATAACACCAGTGTCGATAGGTGCCCTTAAGAAATAACAAGGAGGGTAAGTGAAGGAAAATAAAATAATTACATGGACCAATCAAAACATCAATTAAGGCTTAAGGGACAAAGTTGTCATTCCACGTTTTTACCAAAGGGAAGAGACAAGGACAAACCAAGCACCACGTGTCCATAAGGTTAAGAGCATTGCTCTCTACTAGCTGAGCTATACAACCTCTAGCATTTCCCCAAGCATTGAGACACGTGGCGAGTCAACCCACACATGGGCTTATGGGATAACCTGCACATCATACGTGGTAAATGTTGAGCTTGGCGGGAAAGGAAAGAGTCATTCCCTTGGGCAGAAACAAGTATCTATGGCCCTCCACGATAACCCTAATGAAAAAAACAATAACAACAACAACAAGGATGAGAGGGAGGCATGCCCTCTAATAAATTACTCACCCAAAGCCGTCTGCGTGAGAGCATAGGAGAGGGGGTCGGGTTGTTAGTCCGCCTCTGTCGGAGTTAAACAAAGATACCAATGTTTCCATACTTGACAACTCTTACAACGACGCCTTCCTGTTGTCTTCAATCTGGGTACACCAAAAGGGTTGTGCACTTGAAGGGAAAATAGGGTGGTGGCCATTGACCAATTCAAAACTATATCGATCGTTAGTTGACCATCTCGAAACAACACTAAAAAGTTTTATTAATTTATAAAAGATTGTCATGGATAATTATTACCATCATAGTGACCATTCTTATTACCATCCTTATGATTGTCATGGATAATTATGCATACATATAAATTGTAATATTACTTATTTGGATGGTTTATTTTGTTTGTTTATGACATACACTTTTCTCGCATTGATCATAAAGATGTCCAACATTTGAGGTGGATAAATGGTGGACTTGGCACAAAATAAGTGTTTTTTCAAAATTCACCAGAAAAATAAATATCATATGACAAACAAGCTGCACAATTAGACAAACAATCGGAAATCGATGACGAGGTACGAAAACAACTCCAAACATAATAAAATTTGGTGTACCACGACAAATGTTGTTTGGAAATAAATAAAAAACATTGAACGAGGTAGATATAGGGGCATGTTCCCAGCACACGAAGAATAACCTTACAATGATAGATAGTTTTCAAGCAAGACAAACCTGGTCAACTCAAAGAAACTGAAGAACCCAACAATGCTCTCAACGACCTAACACAGTAGGAGATTAGAGACCAACTAGTTCGCTTAATGTATGCTACAAGGTCTTAGTTAAAGGGCTAGCCCATAGGATCAAAGCCACGACTACAAGGTTTGTTTGGCATGACATAAGAGGTTTATTAGAGGCTGGTTCATATTAAATTTTAGAAAAATTCATTACTACTTGGGAAAGCATTGAATGGAAAAGAAAAGAAAAGAAAGAAAAAGAGAAAAGGTGCTCTTTTTGCATAATGACTTCAACAAAATTTATGATAGGACTTAATGGAAATTAATCCTTGATATGCTCTCTTGGGTAGGTTTTGGAAGTATTTTCTCTCAAACTATGAGAAACATTTTCTTGAATGCCTCAACCAAGTTCTTCAGTAACGGCCATCTATAAGA
Organism: Larix kaempferi; assembly: GCA_027924585.1. Lineage (NCBI taxonomy): Eukaryota > Viridiplantae > Streptophyta > Pinopsida > Pinales > Pinaceae > Larix > Larix kaempferi. The sequence goes on from BSBM01001232.1 coordinate 739,635, forward strand.
AACAATTCCATTTTAAAAATTCATCAAGCAAGGGTTTCCTCCAACTCCCTACTTGTATGTTATTCCAACATATGTATAAAGGTGCATTGCTAAAGTTGATTAGATGCAAGGGAAAATTCAAGGCATTCTTATTCCCAGTAATGGTGGAGCTAGCTCTTAAATATTAAATTTGTTGATGGAAAATTTTGTTGAAGCATCAATGCATTAACATCTTAGCTAAATTTACAAAAGTCATTGTATGACAAAAAAAAACACATGCTCTTAGAGATGGGAAAGAGGCCTTCCTAATTAGCTTGTTGAAAAGTGGAAGATTATACAACCATGTCAAATAATAAGATACTGAGATATTCCATTTGGAGTTTATGTGTCTTGTGTGAATGGGGGGAGAAAGGAAATGTATAAAATATTTCTCCCAAGTGCTTCCATTGGAAGATCACCATCACCAATAGAAACTTGGAAGCTACTAGCAGGTCATGTTTACTATTTTCCCTTCCTCTTTCCTTCCATTTCAAGAAATAAGAATTGGAAATGCTTCTTGGATTTTTTCTTTGAGGAAAGCGGGGAGGGAAAAACCTGCCATCAATTCCATGGAACGTGTATACTTTATCAAGGAAGGTTGGAGGACTTGGTTTAGTTTATATATGAACTCAAGGGATAGTGATAGCAACTAAATGGATAGTAAAGGATATGATGATAATGCACTTTGACATCTTACTAATCATAGCATCCAAAATGCTATCTATGTCAGAAACATAAAAGGCCTTTTGGGGACTTGTGATATAGTTGGTGCAGCTAAGACTTTTAGTATCCCGATATCAAGTGTTCTCAAAAGGATTTTGCATTCCTAGTAATTAGTGTCCAAATAAATCATTGGCAGTCCTAGAAGCAGGTAGAATCTAGCTAAATGATCATTTTGAACAATTCCCTCAGCTTTAGGATAGCTTGGTTTAATATTTTTTTTTGAGTGAAAGAGATTGGCCAACGTTTCCACACATTGGGAGATATGTGGGTCTTGGAGTTGTGACAAAGACTTGAGTAATCAATTGTCTTGGGAAACCAATAATTTTTCTTGAGGATTACAGGAAACTACCAATCAAACTTTCATGTCACTTTAAGTATAATAAGCAATAAGTTCAAGTAGCTTCAAATAGTGGAAAATGAAAAGCAATGTTGGTTCATCAAGCTACATAATTTACAGAGATGCATTCGAATGGAAATCTACTCATTGACAAAAAATTCCACTAGCCTCCAATAAGCCTCCATGACGTTTCCCACTCACTAATGGATCAATTAGTTTCATCTTCTCCTGGTATAAATGGAAACTACAGGTCTTTATTTGGTAAGGATGTATTCTCCTATACGACTGGAGAGAATGGGAACTGACTATGCTATAATTTTACAGAGTCCAAACAAATGAAAGACCATATAATACCTACTCGGTCCCAACACATCAAAGGCCCGCAAGATATAGCCATGGATTTTAATGGTGAAATGGTTCTAACCCAAGTGGTTGCAAGGAAATTTGTTATCCTCCCCACTTGGGTTCAAATCCCATGTTGTGACATGATGCTCTTAGTGAACCATTTATTGAATATGACGATCATCATGAGTTTGTTGAAAAATAAGCAGCAACAACAAAAATATGGGGGATTTATAGTCCCACAAATTTAAGATCTGATATTTCAATTATATTTTAAAAAAAACCTCACATATAAAAAAACATGAAAGATAGTCTCACGTCAATTTATCAATTTCAATTTATAGATGATCAATTTCATTGGAATGAAAGCATCACATCCAATTTGGAAACTCATCTTGAAATATAACCTCACACCAATTTATCAATTTCAATTTATAGATTATCAATTTCATTGGAATGAAAGCATCACATCCAATTTGGAAACTCATCTTGATGACAGTATATTGTTTGCCCCGTAATTAATTACATATTTAATTATATGCTTAATTATATTGTAGTTAAATATTGATTATTTGGCCATCCCTTATGGAAGGGAATGCAATCATAGTCATCATCAATTGTATTAATTTCTCTTCTTTTTTTCCCAAGAAAACACGATACCTATATTATTAAAAGGGATTCAATTGTCATCCTTTTAAGAATGGCATGCTCATCCAATACCCTGAACACCCTCTATTTTAAGTAATGCAACATGTTAATCTTCCATGTCCCTTCCTTTGTCTTCACAACTATCCTCATTTTGAGAATTTTGTTTCAAGAAAGTATTTTGTTCCAAGAGGGCTTTGCAGAAATGATCAGTGACGATGATTCAAATAGCATCCCAAGATAGGCATATCAATGATCTAGAAAATAACGTTAAAATGAAACTGAAAAAAAAGGTGCAAAAATACATCAGAGCATGTAATAAAAGCCAATCCTCATGAAGGAACCAATATACAACATCGAAAAGAACTGACAAAACTATGGGCAACTATTGAGTACATCTCAGACTTTGATAGCATCCAAATATGAATATTTAGACAACAAGTACTAAAAGTCCCAACTAAAATCCAACTGCAACAAAACACAAATTCATATATCAAGAATACTACAGTCCTTCGTTCACTCACTCAAGACTAGTGGTTATCAAAATAAAGAGTGTTGAATGCTTTTGTATTCTTTTTCCCTAGATTGTTTTTTCTGAACTTGGATGTATGTAAAGAAAAGGAAAAGGATAAAATTGTTGTTGAAATAATAATGCCAAATGGAAAGGTAGGAATTTTAAGGAAGTGTGACAAACTTTCTCAAATGATTTTCTTAATAGTTGGAGCACCATTGTAAAGTTTTATACTATTTTTTATTCTTTTTTTCTAAACTAGGAACCCGCACTGGAGGCACAGTAAACCTGGTTGGGGGCCAACCTAATGTTGGATGGAACAACAATCTAACCAATGGAAAAGTTACCACCAAAGTTTCATGAGGTAGCAAGGTTCAAACCTGAGCTTCCATTGGGACAGTAATGAAGCCCCATCGTTGACTCTCACCCTTAACCCCAATAGAGTTTTGTACTCTTATAGAAGTTTGATTTTTTTAAAACTGATTATGAGACTATTAATGTGATAATCTTCCTCCTTCACAAACATCTCTACAACTAACTTCCTTCTTGTTCTTTGCATTTGCTCCTTGCACACAAGGTCATGTCCCTTGATGTCTAATACTTATAAAAATATTACCTTAAAGGCTTAGTTGATAGAAGAACTTTTGAGTGCTTTCTAGACTATCTTGTCAACAATTCTTCTTCAACCATCCTTAGCATTAAAGTGATCTTAGTTCCCAAACTCCCTTGTCCCAGCCTAATTGGAAAGTACAAAGGCCATGTCACTAAAGTTAATTTAACAAGTAGCACTTGACACCTTTTAATTGCCTCCTTATGTTCATCTGACTAGTAAATAGTATTAACAACCTCCATTCGCAAGATTTCCTCATATTTACCTGAGGCCATTTAACACCTAGATTAGAGTAACTTCACCCATTCATTTTTTTTTCTAAAACATGAGTGGGCTAAGGGCTTCACATATGTTCTCAACTTCAACTTGGAAGTTAAGAATATAAATGTTTTGCTTAAGATTCATTGTAGATGTGGACATGATATAAGCATATAGTATCTAAACGAACAATTAAAAATGGGCATAACATTACCAACCCAAGAATTTGATACATTGCAGTAGAAATCACTTGTGCAATATGCATAAACATATGTTGCTTTAAGGACGACCAAGAAACCATTGTAACATTCTTTTCAGCCTGCTTTTTTTATTTTGCAGCTTCACCTTGAAAGGTCATCCCAGCAACTTCCACAGAACATGTAAACACTGGCATACGTCCAGGTCTTGATCTAGTTGTTGTATATATTGGTAATGGCACCCTAGCCCTTTGGGCCATCTCCTGTAATAGATTATTGCACACTCCAGTTTCGTCTTGTAAGGAAAAACACTAATTAGAAACTACTTATTTAGACTGACCTTTATAAGTGGGTCAAGTTTAATATCTTTTGACATTTTACTTATATATTTACATAGCTTTTTCTGGAAAAAATGCACAAAGTTTCATGGAATAATGTCATATTCAACTAGGCTGGGCTCCAATATTAGAACAAACACGGATGAAATTTTTGTTGTTGACATTCTCTTTTAAGGAGCAGATTTCCCAGCCTGCATTGAGTGTATATCCAATGGTAGGAAAAGCACCACCTTCTTTGAGAGACTTCCCTCCATAGGATGTGCATGCAACACAGGATGGATAATCTTAATTTTATCCCTTCTCCAAGGAAAACATGTCTACTTTTGCCACAAAATGAGGTCCTGCCCTTACCAGTGGCAATCATTAACTAGTAATCACAATTCCAAATTCTTGGGCTTGGTTCAATTGCATGGGTTGATGGCTATAACATGCTCGAATCCTGAGTCGCGACATAATGTGATCGTATTCGTCAAAGTCATCCATGGCGAAGGGATCAACGATAGACTCCAACGACTCTCCGATCAACTACCACCTTAGGAGGAGTAGAGCAAGTCCATTATCCTTCTTTGATGGCTTTGGTCGAGAGATCGAATCTAGGGAGCTCACCTTTATTCTATCTGTCTTGTTGTTCTTTCCTACAAACTATTAAAACTTAGATATGCCAGGCTTGTCCGATTCCAAGGTCGCGCCAAACCTCCAGGTTGTTGGCATAGCATATTGCATGATTTGTGCATGCAATATACATGTCGTCGTATTGATTAGATCAAAAGGTTGGCTAAAATATATCCTGATATAAGCTATGAACTGGATCAAGGAGCATTAAACTCAAGGCAACATGATTTTTGAAGGCCTGTTGTTTCTAAACCTTGCAGGCTGCCTTGAAGGCAGGTCTTCTAACCAATAAGGTTTTTGAAAAACATTAATTTTAAAAATTTGTTTTAATATAATACAATTTAAACTATACTCAAACTATAGCATGGGAAATTTTTTTTTGCCAAAAAATGTATTTAAAAACACATTATACATAAAATATCAACATTATGTTGTGCTTGCTAATCTTTGTGTAAAGATCCCCTTAGCTTTATGTCGTAAAATATGAATAACTATATTTTAAAATATATTAAAATCAAAACTCGATTACGAAAAAATCATAAAAGAACAATCCATTTGCTTCTTGTTTTGTTTATTCCTTCCCCACAAAGTGTCAAGTTTTTTCTTGGCCGTGTAGGAGTTGTTGGGGTGGGGACTGGGGTTGCCATTTTATCTTTATCTCATCTTAATACCCGATGGCAACTTTAATTTTAAATTCACTCGATTGTAGAGAAAGTACCTTTGATTTAATTTCACTCGAGTTGTGGGGTTCCCATTTTATCTTTTCTCTCATCTTAAAACTCTATTGTAGCTTTAAATTTAAATTCACTCCATTTCAGACAAAGTGCCTTTAATTTAAATTCACTCCATTACATAATGAGTGCTTTTATTCAGTTGATTGTAAGTACTATTAAATTTAAATTCACTCTATTACACAAAGTACTTATATATATATATATAATTAATTTTTAAATTTTGAGTAAACTAAGTTTATAACTGTTTTTAATAAACAATAAAAATTTAATATACATTTTAAGCATAAAGTAAAGTTCTATTATAGCTTAAATTTTATATATTGTGTAACAATATCTTTAAGAATTTTGAAGGGGGTTATTTTTAACCTCAATTGACAATTATAATTGATGCTTGTGTGGTGTCTGCAAGTGATGACAAAATAATCAAGTAGAAGTTTTGGCTTTGTATAAAGGCTTTTCTATTGCAGGCTATGGTAGCAAAAACAATTATGATCCTTGGAGATTCTTCATTGGTTATTCAACCAGGTGTAATGTCATTAAGGTGAATTGTGCGCTCAATGTGAGTAAAGCTAAAAGAGAGGACCTTGAAGTCCATGGTGACAGGTCCTAGAGTCCAAAGCCAATCGACTTCCAAAACTATATCGCAACCAACCATATCAATGGAAAACATATGTGTCATGAGATGGTAGTCAATCATTTGGAGTTTGGCATTCCCACAACCACCACCACATTTCATCATACCTCCAATGATTATCATAATTTGGAAATCGAAGATGGGGTGAATATAGAAATGGGTTTCTTCATCCACTCGCTAATGAATGAAATTATGAGTGTTGTCAGTGTCAATTAACACAATGACGTTTTTGTGCTTGATGTAGCCAATCAATTTCAATGTTTAAGGTGTGGAAAATCCTAATAAAGCATGGAGTGAAATTTGGGGTTACTCCTCGAAAGGAAAATCAAGAGCATCTATAATGGGTGGCATGGTATCATCCACTTCTGGTTTGAATAGAGAATCCACGGTGTTGTCCTCTGGGGCATCATGGGGGGCTGCCTCAAATCGAAATAATTTTTTTTCTTTATATTTATGCCCTCGAAAATATTTTTCATCACAGTTACAACAGAGGCACAGTCGTTGGCATTTAGCTATGGCATTCGGGGTCAACTTGTGAATTTGTAAAGGCGGTGTGGAAAAATTAGTGGAAGTACGAGCCATAGGATACCCTGTGCGGGTGGGAAATGAAGGGCATTTGGGATGGACATTGATCACCATTTCAACTTCGCAAGCTCAATCACAAGCTTCCAACCAATTGGAAGGCCGCCACATATAGACATGGGCATGAATTACCTCTTTAAGACCACTGGTGAAAGAATTCTCGAAAAAAAGAAACAGAGAGATCTTCGATGCAGATGGCCAATTGCTCAAATGTTGTAATATAGTCAAGAACATTGCCAATCTACTGTAATTTGATCAACCTACCTAAGTAATGAGTGTCATGGTCAAAACACTCTTGAAGGATCTTCACAAATTGGCTCCAAGGGACATAACGACGATAATATTTTCAGTATACAGTGCGCCGACGACGCGCTTTTTCCATACGGGAAGTGGGTCAGAGAGCTCTCGATGCACTTCCCGCAAGGGGAAAGCACGTTGACCAGAACACGCATAATCCCCTCATTTACAAGCAAAAAACCCTAAAAATTTACCTTAAAGCAAAAAACTAATCCACTAGAAAGATGTTGGACAAAGTTTAGGCTTACCTATCATTGACGTGGCAAGAAGCGATGGACCGTGGCCTCCGCAGCAGACCTTTGAAAATCGGCTCCGAAATGGTGTTTTCACTCTTCCCAATTTGGTAAAAAACAATGGTAACTATTTTTTACTATTTGGCCTTTTTATAAAAGAAAATGGAATTTTCTTATTTTAAATGTTTCTTTTATGGGTCATTTTTACTATAGTTGGTAATATTTTTATGTCTAAACACCTGATTTGTCGTTTTGACCTAGTTTTTGGAGTCCGCAGATGCAATAAAGTGGTGTTTTGACTTTTCGACGGCTATCGTGGTCATTTCATGCTTGTTGTCAAGTGTGAAAGACTCTTCGAGCATTTTTTATGATATTATCCAGCTCATTAAAATCAAACATCAATGGCATCGCGCTTACTTTTTTCCTTCTCGTGCTCGTAAAACGATGAGAATAAGTTACTGAGTTGTATTTTATCACTTTTTTGGGCTCGTAAAACTCCCACAAAAAAGGAACCCCTCGGAGTTCCTCTTTAAGATATTTTCAGACTCCCTAAATATGAAAAGATCATCATGCGAACTTGATTCCTTCACGCTTGTAAAAGTATTTGAATGATCGTATTTCTGGTGATAGTTTACCCCTTTTTTCGGACCAGCAGGTACTATTTACAAAAAAGGATCACTTCAGTCAATCATGAATGGAAGAGTTGTCTCTCATATTGTTTTATCCTTTTTCGGATGAGGATACTAAATTTTACGAGAAATAACATTTGGAGTCTTCTTTAGTTCTTTTCAGACTCTCTAAACATGAAATGACGCCGAGTTTACCTTCTCTGGACTCGTTAAAATCTGACATTGAAGGGCCCATTTTGGACAAACCCCTCCTATCTCAGGTTCGTAAAACATTTTGGATTGGACTCGTCTGAAGAATGAGCTATACCGAGCATCTGTTACCCTCCTCAAGCTCATTAAAAAAAAAGAGGAACTCATCAATGATGATTGGGAAAAGGAAAGAGTTTATGTTTCATAGTAATTATGGTAGTACTTAGTCACTCTTGAACATGGCACTTGTTTGCATATGAATCCAGTACTTGGATAATCTATTTTTCTTCGAGTCACATCAATTCCATGAGACTTTCCGGTCCTTTGAGTCATCCAAATATAGCTTCCACCATTGTTTGCATTAGGGATCGGTGTTATTCTCGCCATGTCAATACTGCCAAGTCATGCCATGCCCATGTTCAAGAGAGGTATGTTCATCAATTCACTATCTGCAGTCATTCTACCTTCTATCATGTCGGTATTCTCAAACATTGATTTACTGTCTGATTTACTCCAAAACATCTTTGATCATGTTTCGTGTCGATGATGAGGGATTCATCATGGACCTCCTTCGACGGATTCATCCTTGTTGACTTCAACACATCATCCAAGGATTGAATCTAGAAACCAATCAAGTACCTTGGGCCTGCATGCCTCAATGGCAGGTTAGCTCGCTTTCAACATGAGTTCACATCATTGGCTCTTGATTGAAATATTCCATTGAGTGTTCAACCTCAACTCATTGATTCACATTCGATCGTATGTACTATGATACCTTGGGAATCATTGACATCAATGGTGATATCCCTCGTGCTTGTTAACGATATACATCAATGACCGGTAATCAAGTGGTTTCTACCATGTTCGACTCCAAGACATTGTAATCACATGGTTAGATTCACATCATTGCGGGTTCGGCTTTAAGACCCCGGGTTAAGTCATAAATATCACCCAGGTTGCGATGGAGATTGTTTTGAGTCATATTACACGAATCCACTTTGTGTTGGTAGTGGCTGTGTTATCATCTCATCATGGATCTACGCTTGTGTCTAGTAGCCATGATTGTGTTCAGTCGATCTTTACTATCATGGATCTGCAATGTATTGGTCGGAAGCCATGCTATGAGTCACGTGAGACATATATCTCAGAGTTAGTTATACTACAGAAGTCCATTTCCAACCGATGATTCTTGCCTCATTCCTTTATATTGCAAATCACTTCACCCGTTCTATTTTACCGGATTCATGCTTTGGGGGCATTCTGTTACACCAAAATCTCGTCATCATGAGTAATGTGTCATCTTCATGCCTTAATCCCTGAAGTTTCTTGGGATAAAACATCAGAAGGAAGGTTTTTGTCCTTTCCCTTTACCTTTTGTAGTCACCCCGACGCACCTTGCCTTCCAGCAAGGAGCGTCGAAATCAAGGTGACGCACTTTGCACCTTAGCAGAGCACGTTGATGACGCAGTATTCCTTTGTACAGGATGAAGTGATATGCCTCTGACATGTGTTGCATTCATGCAAGGTGCGTCAGAGTTGGTTAAAGTGGATAAAAGGAAGCTTCGAGCGATTTCTTGAAGCTTTGTGATGTGGAGGCTTATCCCTAGATGCTTGGATAGGTGGCTCTCGATCCCCTAACCTAGTGGGATGATCCCTTAGACCTCTCCCCTAAATACTCAACCTATTCTATCCCTTTATCCATATATATACAACCCCCCTCTCCATTGTTAAGAGAGGAAGGATTATGCACCCATGTGTTGGTGGAATTTTGTCAGGACTATCTTCTTCTTCCATAGGAAGCTAGGAGGCTTTGGATCTTTGAGGCAAGATCATTTGAGTTGGAGAAATAACGTCAAAGCATCGGTTGTAACTCTCACTACTTTGTATTTGCTGCAAATTACATTTAATATAAACATATTTCCATAAACTTGTTATGTCTTGTAATATTGTTTATGATTGGCTTATTTGACCGCTTATCTAGTTAGATTCATAACCATATGCTTTCATATTGTTCATTTGTTTCCACTTGCTCCATCTTGTTTTGTAGTCAGATATCGAGGGACTAGAAATAGATCAAGCGAGGAGAAAGGAACTGCGATCATAAGGTAAATCATTCTTTGAATTGCCTTGCAATTTAATCTAACTAGGAAAGATATTATATTGTGTATTCTTTTGTACTAGATCTAAATCATTTAGACTAGAGATATCAGTTTTTTTCTGCATTAACAGATTGTCTTCATACATATAACCTTCCATTATATTTATGTCTCTCTAGTATCCAATGGTAAATAGGAGTTTAATTTAGCCAGTAAAGTACTCGTGGAAGTGAGTTTCTATCATTATCACATACTTATAATTTCTTATAGATATTTCTTCATGGGTATAGATTCCCATGAGATATGTATAATATCTAACTCTTAAGTATGTACATCACAAAACAATTTATGTCAAAATATAATCATCTTTAACTAACATGATCAAATAAACTTACACATAATCATCCATAACAATCATTTAGTATTTCACATTACACCCTCATAGTGTTACATAACATAGTATTGAAAATATGGTATAATTATAACATTAGTATAACATTAGAATTATCATACAATTGCAATGAAATAGTCACATTCATACGAAAAGTATTAGGTCTCATGGTTAATTACTTATGGATACAAGCATATAACAAGACAAATAAAATCATTAATTCATATATTATAAATGTTGTAGGGGTTATCAGATCTCAAATGATCATCAAGATATGATACATTAATTAAGTATATATATATGTATCAATTATATTTAGAGGAATCTATCATTCAATAAACATTTGAGCAAAACAATTAAATATAATTTTCTTAATCATATTTAAGAACAACATCTTAGATGTAATTAGTTAATTGTAAATATAACACATACCCTTTTAGGGGAAATTTCATTATGTGGCCTTGAAGAAGGCACAATTTTAAAGTGGTATCTTAAGGTCCTATGAATAGTTAGACAAACAAATACTAAATTTAGTGACTTACATAAGATAATTGCATTTAGGTGCTTCAATTATCGTTGATTTTTTTGAGAGTCACTTCTCACATTATGGTAGGTTATAAGTATTTTTACTAAAGGCAAAAGTTGAAACTTGGCTTGACTTCGTTGAACTTGGTTGTTTGTTGAGTGTTTGTCGAGTAACAAAAAAGAATAATACAAAGTAAAAAGTAATAAATATTATGTCGGCCATAAACAAAAAAGAATAATAGAAAGTAAAAAGTAAATATGAGACTTAAACTAGAGACTTTAGAGCTTAGGATTAGTTGATAAATATTATGTTGGTCATACACAAAAAAAGAATAATATAAAGTAAAAAGTAAATATGAGACTTAAACTAGAGACTTTACTTTTTACTTTTAATACAAAGTAAAAAGTAAATATGAGATTTTAGAGTGTTTGTCTAGTAACAAAATAATACAAAGTAAACAAAAAAGAATAATACAAAGTAAAAAGTAATAAATATTATGTCAGCCATAAACAAAAAAGAATAATACAAAGTAAAACGTAAATATGATACTTAAACTAGAAACTTTAGAGATTAGGATTAGGTGGCTCAGGTATTGCACTCAAAGAGCTATTCAAGGAGAGGTTTGCACCTGAGGAGATTTGATCCCACAAATTTGATCCCACTCGGCGCTTGATAGAGCCTAGGATTTGGATCTAGGCTGATTATCATATCAACCATTTTAGATATTGGACTAAATTTTTCATTTACTAGTACATATATTGAAAAAAGATTTAACATTGTTACCGAGATGATGAGGTGGATTTGTTAAATAGCTAATTGATAGTGTTTACCTTATGGTAATCACTAGTGAGATTCCCATGGTCTCAATATCATATATAATCCAAATGTATATCCCCTGATAAAATGACGACATTTATCACCATGATATAAATTTCAACTTGAGATGTATTTGTTTTTTTAATAAATATACAATAATCAATTTGCCGCCATAATTTTAATTTTGTGAAGATTGTTTTAAAGCATATTAACCTTCTGTTCATTTGGATTTTTTTTTTAATCCAATTTTGCAACATTTGACGGGAGTGTGGAGTGTGAGTAGTATTTTGCCGGATCAAAGTTCATCTCAAAATTGTTTTCAATTGTTGGAGTGTCAATCAGGAGTAGAAACATGAAAGGACAAAGGAAATAAGAAAAGCAAATAGAACGCTTTCAAATGACTTTCACCATAAGGTAGATATAGGTTTCAACATAATGTAGATATAGGTTTGGTACTTTGAAATCTTTGAGGAAGTTTAAGGATGAATTTATCTTCTCTTTTAGGATGTTTGGTAGTTATCATAATAGTCCATTATTTTCATTGATATGTTCATGATTTCATTCATATTATTCCAATGTCATTGTTGTTGGTTATTATTTCATAATCATTTTTTGGTTTGAAATCAATTGGGTACCAAAGAGAAGCCATGGAAATGGAAAAAAGCAACAAAATGAAGGACATGTACAATATATTGGTTAATGAGTTTGAAATATGGTGTTGAAATGGCCAATAAAGAACATGATGAATGAAAATATCTTTCAGGACAAGGTTAACCAAATCCTTGAGAGTTGGAGTCCATGGTTGATTACCTTGCCTCTTTTGTTCCACCTCTCATATAAGAAATGAGGGCAGAAATCCAAAGTGATCTTGAATCAATCTCATAAGCTCCATATGCAGCTTAGTATTTCCAAAACAATACAACCAACAAAAGCTATAATGGAGGAATACAAGATGCTTAGTGATGGAGAGTATGGTATGGGTGAGAGAAAGGGAAAAATTAAAAGAAAATTAGTGGGAGGTCCAGGTCATACAGGGAGGAGTAAAATAAAATTTTATGTTTCAAGGTTCATAAATTTAAAAATGTGCAAGATTTGTAAAGTATCATGTTATTTAGCTCACAAACATTTGACTCGCAAACATTTGATGGCAAAATTATAATGTGTGGAAGTATAGGAAAATCTCTTATTTTTTAAGCATGGGAGTATAATGTGTGGAAGTCTTTGGCAAAGCGAGTAAGTATACAACATCTCACATAAAGGGTGGTCATTTTTCCAACAAATTTAGCAAAGGATACTCATATCTTTGATTAACCATTAATAACTAAGAATAACATATATTCCCTATCATAGAGGTTGAGGTTGGAGTTACTCTATCTCACAGAGGTTAAAGCTATAGTTAAGTAGTTTGCCTCAATCTTTTAAAAATTTAATAGAAAATTTCAATCAAATATAAGTCTTCTAAACTCACAATTGATAGGTGGTCAAGCTATATTTTGCAAAAGGTACAATGGACAACGGAGTGCAAAGGTGTTTAAGCTCAATGGATAAAGCTTCATTAATCTCAAAATATGGTGGATTTATAAAGTTTCATGCATTATGATTTTGACTATCAAAGATATGTGAGCTAAATAGAAAACCCTCAAGATCTTCCTTTGCTTTTTAACCATCTTCTGCTTTTTTGCCTCCAAGGGTTTTCACAAGAAATCCATCCTCAAAGGGATCATTAAAATATTTGAAGTCATGTCTAGTGTTTCAGATGAGAATGGGGTTAGAGAGAGGTTTGGCACTTAGAACTGTGCAAAGATAATGTGGCGGGTGGAAGGAACAACTCTACTACACATGATTTTTATGATAAAATAGGATCCTTCTTTGGGTCAGGAACTATTGAATGTGATTTGTAACAATCATAGTTCAATGTTCTATTGGTGCAACATGTGGTATATGAGTGGGAAGAAGAAAAAATAAAATTATGTTTAAATTGAAATATATTCTTAGCCTGGTGGGTTAGCTCAAGTGGTTAAGTGTTGTGAAAAGCAAGCAAAAGGTCTCAAGGTAAAATCCTCGGGTGGATATGCATATAAAGGGCTTCACTCGATGTCCTTTCCAGGTTAGGTTGCCTAATCACTACAACCAAACGGTTTACCTTGGATACCATACTTAAAATTAGAGGAAATACTTGAGGGTTTCTCGTGATGTGTTACATTGAAAAATATATATATATTCTTATAATCTCAACGACAATTCCAAAGAATGTGGAAGACCTTTGTGATTCCATAGTAGCTATAGTAAATGGGACAAAGTGTCAATATAAAAATATAGACGATGAGCAAAAAAATAACAGTATGTTGGGGGTAAAATTATATGTACCAAATACGTTGATCAAAGTGGATACTCAACAAGCAAATCCTCACCACTCCAAAACACACAGGCAATATTGACAACCACAAAATTTCAGTAGTATTCCCCATCTTAATCTAGTACATATGGATGACTTCAATTTTAGGAAAACTTTAAATGCATATTTCACTAGCTTTCTATCAAAAAGAAAATCATGATTGGTCTTGCATCACTATGAAATTAGTGAAAAAATAAAGTTATCCATACTTTCCTTCGAGTGGCAGACAATCACTCCCAACATTGACAAAAATATCTAGGTTGGATAAGGCCAATCCATCGAGTTAGTTTGAGTAGCTAAACTATGGATGTCCAAATAAAGAGAGATTTAGTTTAATCTAAACATTAAAGGCTCACGAAATTATTAGGAACAACTCACATGTTGCGAATTTTTAACTAGATCAATCAAAATTGAGGATAGAGTTTTAGCTAGATTGATGGAAGTCAAAGACAAACTAGCACTTACAGTATATATATATATATATATATATATATATATATATATATATATTGGGTCTCCTCGATGCATCTCATTATACCTGAAATAGTGTATTAGGAGGTAAAGCACTTTTTCCGAACCTAGGGTATATAAAATATGGAAATTGAGAACATTGCAAACAAACCTTTGATAGAATTATTCCAAAGATAAATTGTTTGCAATTACTACTTTTAGAATTGCAAATTAGCTTTGATTAACATTTTTAAGGATTGAAGCATTCAAATTTCATAATCGGCATGCTTAGTGCCAAGTTTGAAGTGAAATATCATTGACAAAATCATAGTCTCCAGTGCATGTTCATGCAACCAACTAGTAGTTTCATGGTTTTTCGAATTTTATATTTGAAGTTAATATTTTATTTCTACAATTACCCTTCAAATCATAACTATATCGAATTCAATGTTGTTAACCAATCAAAATCAAATAGAAATACTCAATTTCGAAATATTATTATAAAAAATAGTTTTTTAAAAATATCATTTTGAAAAAAAATTGCATTTAGTTTATGTGGAATGGAGATTTCATTGAAGAGCAAGCACTGGCAGCTAGGGTTTCCTTAGCCTTCGATCTATAAGATTTGTAGATTTCAATTGCTCTACGATCAGATTGAATGTTTTAGCGCCTTTGTTTAGCTTTGTAGCATGTTTTGCTTATTGTGGTTCCCATATCTAGAGGTTTTTGCAGATCTATTCTTGCTAAGGATGCCCCATTGATGCGTGTTTATCACTTGAGATACTGTGGAATCTTTTGGAGTTTGAATTCTTATATTTTTTAACAATGGGAGCAGATGCCATCTAAGAAATAGAGGTGTTTCCGACACTTGTTTGTGCCCTCAAAATGACCACAAGAAAACAAATGCATAGTCGGTGGTTGGTTAAATGTCTAGACGAAATACCCCAGCTGGAGTTGTCTTCCCGGGAGCCTAGAAGGAAATCCATCTTATTGTCAAATAGAGCTCTAATCGAGAATTTCTTAGGTTTATGGTATAACCCCAAAGCAATTGAAGCATGGATATCAAAATTTTGGTTCACCGGAATCAATAGTCGTGTATTTTTTAATGCATGAAGTAGAGGGTACTTTGTGTTTCTTTTTTCGATTAAGGAAGCACGAGATCTAGTTTATCGCTCTAGGACATACTTCATCAGCTCAAAGGGTATGTATTTAGCTCCTTGGTCTTTGGATTTCAACCCCAAAGAGGAGATTTCTTCCACCCATGTGTGGGTTAGGCTACCTCACTTTCCCCTAAACTTTTGGGATGGGAACACTCTCAAGGACATTGGAAATAAGGTGGGAATATACATCGACAGAGAATAACCAAAAAAATTATTTTCCTCTTATGTAAGAATTTGTGTGGAGGTTGATCTAGAGATGGGACTTCTAGAGGTTTTGCAAATAAATATGGATGAATGGTGCCATATGAAACCCCTTGATTATGAGCAAATTCCGTTCAAATGCAATTATTGTCATTCTTATGGACATTTTGCTAAGAATTGTCCTAAATCTCAAAAATACCACCAATCCCCTTCCAGTCATCAGGATGATTTTAAGCAAGTGTAAAGTAGGCATTGAAGCCTCCAACGTAAGGACCATTAAAAGGGTTTGCTTGAGGTTACCCCAAAGTTGACCCAAAACAGATTTGAAGTTTTGAATAATTTAGAAGAAGTAACAAAAGGAAATAATGAAGAAAAGAAAGACAAGGAAAATCCAAGAAAAATGATGAATCCACCCGAAGGGGAATGAGAGAAAGTGGTTTCAGTGGAAGATTTAGAGGAAGAAAAAGAAGCATCCAGTGCAATAGTTGAAGACTATGGAGAAAAGGAAGAAGAGGTAATTGTTGAGGATGAAGAAAAAGAGATGGAAGAGGAAACAAAGAATGACTCGGAGGAAGCAATGAAGGAGATTTAGGAAGTGTGGGTTTCTACAAAAAGCCTAGTACCTCCTTCATATGTGGAAGTTCTGAAGAAAATCCAACAACCCTTCCCTTCATCCAAGGCAATAGAGAAGGATGAAAAAGCTAAGCAGAACCCTGAGATAAAAAAATCCTTTACTGAGCTTGTGAAGAAATCTTGAAATTACTCCCCTCCTCTCACTTGAGGAAGGAAATTTAGTGAGGACAAACCATATGTGGTGGTTTTTTAATTCTCTTTCTCTAAAAGATAGTCAATATGTATTTTATTATATAAACAATTTATTAGGATTTATTCATACTCTACAAAATTTATGAGGAAAAATAATAGCATGAGTAATTAGTAGACTTACTCCTGTCAATTCCTTATAGGGATGAATTTTGATTCATTAGTATCAATATCCTTTTGGAAATTTTGAAATTTGTACTCGAAGTGCCAATTTAATACAATATATATGATGGGTAAAAAATTGTATTAAATTGGTTGAGGAAGATCATAAGCAGCCGGATTACAAATTTTGAAATTTGTACTTGGATTGCTTAGGATATTCCTCAACCAATTTAATACAATTTTTTTAACCCCCCACATATATATATATATAAAAGAAAAAAAACATAGTGTCAAGTCAAAAATACTAATCCAAATTGACCAATATTAATCTAAATTGACCACAAGCTGAATGCTACATTCCTCGCAGGGTAGGGACTAATAAAACTTAGGATAATTAATATGGTGATACTCATTATTTATAATGATAATAAAAAAGTGTTGGTAATTTATCCCATTGAAAAATATATAATATTAATTTTTTTATCTTATTTAAAAGTTTGATTTTTTATTTAAAAATATTTTTTTTAAATGGGGTAAAGTTATATTAAACAAAAAGAGAATATATAAATCATTAGTTCACTGGTTTTCCACAAAGAAAACCAGACTAGCTACAAAACATAAGATTGTCATTGTGAACCAACATTGTCTTACTTTTCTTGTCTATAACATTCCTTAATCTAAGAGTATACCGGTGGTATCTAGATGAGTTAAGATCTAGGATAGTTTGAGATTAAAATGGGAACAACAACAACAAAAAAATATGTAGTTTGTTCATCATAAAAAGATATCATATGAACTTCTTGAACCTGGGCAAATGAACGCTCCTTTGCTACAAATTCGAAACCAGTGGTGTCCTTGGCAATTAGGTTGATCTTGGAATCTATCTATCGGATCTGACCCAGAAGCTCATCCAACTATAGAAAAATCTCTTTACACTCCTCACTGCTATCCATGAGGGCCTTCCCCAACAATGATTTTATTTTCCAATAGAGGAGAATTGTTTTGAAATATTTAGTGTCACGAGTGCAAGAAGTTCATGCGTCAAGGATCCAAGGTTGCATCTCCTATTACATTTCCTCATCATCAACCATATCTTGTTTTGTCTTCACCTTGTCCTTCGCTTCCAAGATCTCTTGCTAGATATGGATGGGTATTTTGTTTCTATACATCACAACAAAGGCCTCAGTTTCTTGCATAACTCGAGGCCAATGGCTCTGTCCTTGGCCCTTGCTTCATGTTCACCCACGCCCTCTCACTGCCATGCCACTGGTAACTGAAGGGAGATGGTCTGTTTGGAGATGAGGATTTAGTTGTTGTTGTGGAAAGATAATAGAAAAACCTAAGCATTGCTTGGTATGAACCATCAAAATTCCCACAAGCAGGTAACCACACCAGTTCACCACGGATGCTCCCAATTTCAGGAGGAAAAAGGAACCAAGAAGGAAGAATAAACAGTAATTACCTCCAGAATCGAACTTGCCATAATCATTCTCAAGCTTCTAGCTTTCAAAGATCAGAGATGGGGCATTATGCTATAACATCATCCTATAGTTTCCCCTGTAATAATTCATCGTAAACCAACCAAGAATCATCATTTGCATCATGTCCCTTGTTAGCATTGGTCAAGGGGGCTTCAAAACCATCACTCCACCGAGGGACTTCATCATGGAAACACCCCTTCACTCATACAAAATAGTCTCCATAATCATTTCAACCCAAGACTGAGAGTTAATGTCCAAATGAGTGGCACGTACCAAAATGTGTTGTGTATCCTTCGTCGTTGTCACCTATGACCTCAAGTACAACGCATATAGTTGTCGACTCCACCTAACCATGGAACATCTGCCCTTGAGCAACCTATCCTCTCCTCCCTATCACCCTATTCAAAGATTAAAAAGGAAAATTTTAAATAGAGGAAGAAATCATCTTTAAGAAAAGTTATCATTAAAAAATAAAATAGAAATGTGTATATAAACTATTTATGAGATTAAAGAATATGTTATTTTTGTAATATTCAAAAAAGGAGAGAAGATAAAAATTATTTTTCTTGCCTAATTTTTAAATTATTACACCAATAGGCGTTTATTACGTCGATAGGTGATTATTACACCGATAGGATTTTATATTTTAGAATTTGGGGTGGACTACGACATATGTTTTTCCAAGATTGCACGAGGATGAGACAAGTGTACTGTCGAGATTGATTATATGGTAGTCGATCAAAATTTGAAATAAACAATTATAAAAGAAATACATAAAAAATAACTTGTAGCTGATAAATGGTAGCCGATGAATGGATAACTCGTAGATGATGCATGAATGCATAGATAACTCGTAGTTGGTGAATGGATAACTGGTAGTTGATGCATGGATTCATGGATAACTCGTAGTTGATGAATGGATAAGTCGTAGCTGATGCATGGATAACTGGTAGTTGATGAATGGATAACTGGTAGCCGATGCATGGATTCATGGATAAATTGTAGTTGATGAATGGATAACGAGTAGTTTGTAGTAGATAACAGGAAGAGGTGGGTGATAACATGTAGCTAGGCATGAGAACAACTAATGTATATTAGTTAGGTTTTTGATATTAGTAAGGTTTTCTATATAGATGTTAGTTAGGTTTTCAAGTCTATTTAAAAGAAGAAGATTGAGAAAGGCGTCTCTAATTTTTGTTCGCTGCATTGATCAATCCTTGGAAATATCCTGAGTAGGTCGATGAAGATTATTTGCAGGAGAAGCAATGGGTAAGGGGAGAGTTTATATGGAAGTGGGATTTGATGGGGTCGCGTTTATAACCATAACAAATCCTTCTATCAATTTTGTGTAAGTCGAAGGTATGGGAGTTTTTTTATCAATAAATTTTATGGATTCACGTTGATCAATTATATTATGAATTTATATTGATGTGTAGTTTTGTCCTTTTAGTTCAGTTTTTGTATTGTTTCCAGTCTATAGATTTCATTGGTTTGTGTTAATCATTTACGTGTGTGAATTTTATACAAACATTTGTTGCTCTTCTGCTTCACTTGTAGCAATGATTTCAATATGTTTGTGGGTCTCTCAGTTTTTGTCTTTTCATTCATTTTTATCCGCCTCCCTGAAAAGCAGTGACCTACAATATTTATCATTACTTTTGAAACATCCGTATGAAAGTGAAAATCGAGTGAATTTTATATAATTGTATTGAGAGAAGTGATTTGTCATCGTTTCCATGTTGGATCTAGACCAGTTCCTTGAAAAGAAAAGTGTGTTGAAAATTATCTCTTTCCACATCCTCAAATGACGTGTAAATGGATCTCTTCCCTTGATAACCAACCAACCTGCAAATGGATATAAGTCCACCAGAACTAACAACAGGATTGTCTTTAGCTTCTCCACTATGATAGAAGAATCCTTCTTAGTAGTAACTACAAGTGTTTTATAAAAAATAAAAAAAAGCATTGCCATGTTATTAGTGAGTAACAAACAAATATCGATGGTGGATAGGAACATTGTATGCTTGGTAGTGGGGATGGTCAATGCAACGATGAAAACGCTTAAATATCTTTACTCTCATTTGGTCTTCCGCCATGGCAACAAGATACATTCCACCATATATGAAATATGCAAGTAGAGCATATTAATGAAAATGTTGATGAGCAGTTAGATTGGACACCAATCATTTCATACTTGAAAGGTTTTAAATCAAATATTTAAAAGTGAAGGTGTAATATTTTATAATTCATTCAATGTAGTATTTTATATTTTAAAATGCAATCGGGATGGTAAATAAAACTCATTGAACTTTCTTGTCTTACTTATCTAATTATCATAATTGAAAAATACCAAAAATTTATTCCTATTGGGTTTCCTATCCACTATTGATGTGGATGTGCTAATTTATATTAAATCTCAATTTCAAACTATTTATAATAATATTAATATTTAATATTTAAAATATTAATTTATCAAAATTATAAAAATTTAGAAAAGTTTTTCTTCAACTCTTTTAAATATTAAAACTACTTTTAACCAAATCTATTATTACCATTTTTCTTTATTTATATTAAATTTTAATTTCAAATTATTTATAGTAACATCAATATTTAATATTTAAAATATTATTTTATCAAAATCTTAATATTAAAAAATAATTACCCCAAACTTATTATTACTATTTTTCTTATATCAAAATTGGTATCAATAAAATGAAAATAATCATCACTATTATCAATAATATTCATCATTAAGAAAAACCATATAATTTAAATAATTATTTAATTTACTAATAAAAAATAAAAATATATTATTATTTTAAAATAAAAATAAAAAAACTATAACCTGTAACATTGTGTAATGAAACCTCTCTACAACTAGCTTTCACATTCATAAATACGTAATTAAAAAAATTAATAACTTTTAAAACCCAAAAAAATCCATATTCAAATACAAAATTTAAAAACGCCAAACGCGCAAGGTAAGGGTCGAATCTACGAATTAAAAATAAAAACAAGAACAGCGCTTCATGACAAATTTGGCAGTACAAGACGCGCCAGGTAGGGGTTGAACCTACGACTTTCTGCTTAGGAAACAGACGCTCTATCCACTGAGCTACAGGCGCTTTGTTGTGAAAACACTACAAATGCAGTTTCACATATTGTTCGGTTGTTTCGTTAATTGATTGATTTATTTAATTATTTTTTTTTAATTTATTATAGTCAATGCATATATATATCAATATAGATCCAAATCCTAGGCTCTATCAAGTGCCGAGAGGGATCAAATCTTCCAGGTGCAAAAGTCTCTAGTTTCAGTCTCATATTTACATTTTACTTTGTATTTTTTTTTTTTTGTTTATGGTCGACATAATATTTATACAAACACTCTAAAATCTCATATTTGTTTTTTTTTTTTTTCACAGAAAAATATAACTTACTATTAATATACGAAATAGTAAATAACACCAGCTGTCAGAATCATGCTTATCTGCATGCAAATCCAGTAAAGTGGATTTGCCAGACATAGCCAGAATAGTCACCCATAATAACAATAAAATCCAGAGATAGTACCATATGTCCACAGAAAATAGTCAAGGATCCCTCCTAAAGGAGAAACGGATCCCGAGATCACACCATAAACCATAAGTCCATAAACATGTACCAAAAATAATAAAGCCTACAGCAACAGCTGTCAGAGTCCCAGATAGTCAAAAATAGAGTATTACATAAAAGTAAAGCCAAAAATATATCCATATCAACGATCATATCGGCCGCAAAAAAGTGAGAGCCAAGATGTCCAACCAGCAATTGGAACCAGGCTCTAAGAAGTATCTGCACATATAGCTAACCGGAATGTAAGATAAATATCCGCATAATATAGAACATAATAACAAAAATGACAGACAGACATAAAAAGCATCATAATAATCAAGGCCAATGAAGATGATAGGACCCCTGTGAATGAAGAGAATCAGCCCGCCATTCCTGCCACATGATGACCCCCGCCAGAGAATGGAGAGCACGTTTAGAGAGTAAATCAGCATCCATATTAGCCTCCCGAAAGACATGCTGAAAATGGAGATGATCAAATTCCCGGATAAGGTTTTTGGTCGCATCCATCCAGTAACGCAGTAGCAGAACATTGAGTGTAGTTTTGCCACAAGCCCAAGAGATAATAGATAAAGAGTCACCAAAGATAACAAGAGTGGTGATCAATTTCAGTCGTGCCCAGAAGAGAACAAGCCATAGGGCACATAGCTCGCTCATATTTGTTTTTTACTTTGTATTAAAAGTAAAAAGAAAAGTCTACAGTTTAAGTCTCATATTTACTTTTTACTTTATATTATTCTTTTTTGTTTATGACCGACATAATATTTATCACATAATTCTAAATTCTAAAGTCTCTAGTTTAAGTCTCATATTTACTTTTTACTTTGTATTATATTCTTTTTTTGTTTATGGCCGACATAATATTTATCACATAATTCTAAGTTCTAAAGTCTCTAGTTTAAGTCTCATATTTACTTTTTACTTTGTATTATATTCTTTTTTTGTTTATGGCCGACATAATATTTATTACTTTTTACTTTGTATTATTTTTTTTTGGTTACTTTGTATTATTTTTGTTTTGTTTACTTTGTATTATTTTGTTACTCACAAACATTGGACAAACTCGACAAACACTAGACACATGTTACACGATCTCCCCCATACTAGGCTGTAGAGCGCCTCTTGGCGCAATTATCAATCAAGTCCACATTATGTTTGTTTTTAATACACCACCTTTTTGAACAGCATGGCGTAGATGGAATTTTAAATGGCCAACTACATGATCACCATGACTTCGGCATCTGCATGCACAGCTAAATGATTGGTATATGATGTATATTTTTAAAAATTCATAATAATTAAAATAATACAAGAACACACTTAATATGAAGAGATGTATATTTCAAGAGTTTGGTTTATTTTGTTGTAAATGTTATTGGATATTTAATAAGTTTTGTGGTCATTGGGTGAGGTGCATTAATTTATATCAATGGCTTTATATTACTACTAATATCATTTATAAATATGGAGAAGAGTCTCTTCAGTGAGGAGGTTCACATATTTATAGCAATAGATTCATATTATTAATATCATCATGAATGTGGAGGGGTTTTCCCATGAATTTTTTTTGGAAAAAAACATAGAGTGACACATTATATATATAGGAAAAACTACATAGGCAAAAAAATCCATTATGTAAATACTCTCTTTGAATCCTTCAATGATACAATAATCCATCATGAAATCTTCCACCAAATGCTCAATAGATCTATCTCAATACAAACCATAGTAGCATAATTCGAGTGCTAATACAAATAAGATATGACTCAATACAGGTAACAAAAAAATCCAATACGAATAAAATAAGAGAGTAGACTTCTTATATATAATATTTTAATCAAATATACAAGAATATATGGTAAATGTACATCTCACGCATGTTATTTATAACTAAAATTACTATTTAAAAAATAAAAATATTGTGAGAGATGTCATTTAGTTATTAGTAATTTTTTAATAAGAAAATAAAAACTTATTTAATAGAGAAGGATTAATGGTTAGGAAGTATGACATTTAGTTATTTTAATAAGAAAGTAAAAACCCATTTACTCCACAAAGATTCATGGTAAGGAAGTATGAAATTGAATGTTATTTATATTTTATAGTGTTTAAATAATTAAATTTTGATTTTTTGTTAAATTGATTTTCAAAATTTAATTGCCCACTACTAGGAACCCGTATTCGTATTACATCTACATCAAATATTCGTCGTCGAATTTGGAATTGTTCTAAATTTTCATACATGAAAGTCCAATACGACTGAATTATGCTACTATGCAATAATCGACCATAAGATCCTCCATTAGATGTTCAATAATGTCTCTCAGTAATGAGAACATCAAATACCAATTATCGTCATGATTTATTTCTACACTAAAATAATACTAAGTTAACCTTTCACAAGTGTGAAACCATGCTTTATCTTTTTATATGATCATAACTAATTTGTTTATAATATTAACCCGTAATCTTTTATCTTTTAATCTCAACCCTTGATCTCTAATATAAATAATAATAATAATAATTTGTTTAATTTCAATTGATTTCTCACTAAAGTTAAATAGATTGTTGATTTCCCAATGGCCCCTTGGGCTTATTTGCAATGACATTACA
Organism: Larix kaempferi; assembly: GCA_027924585.1. Lineage (NCBI taxonomy): Eukaryota > Viridiplantae > Streptophyta > Pinopsida > Pinales > Pinaceae > Larix > Larix kaempferi. The sequence continues at coordinate 764,189 of BSBM01001232.1, forward strand.
TTTTCGACATTTCCCTTTGATATTTATTAGGATACTTTCTAGTCTAATCTCTATTACATGTTCGACATATGTGTCATTTTAGCCTAGATTGCATGCTTATTGAAGGCTTAATGACTTTTTTTTGGACCAAGTCAATGTCCTTTTAGGTTTTTAAGACCAATTCAACATGCTCAATGACGGTAGTTCAACACTTATTATTTTCAAAATAAGTCAACATCCCTGTTGAAGGTCTTTTAACACTTTCCTTTATTATAGTAAGTCAACATGTCCATTAAGGTTCTTTAAACATAGTCATGGAAGACTTACGATACATCTCTCTTTCTCTCTTGGGCTACAACATATGTCCACGTGCCTTACCAAAACATCACAAATGCATTAATTAAATTTACAAAAAACATGCTCATGTTAGGGACTTTACAATAAGAGAGCATTATATACCCAACAATGTTTCAATTACTAGAGAGAAAAGGGAAGGGAGAGAGACAAAAAAGAAGATGAAAAAGAGATGAAGTGGATAATCCCACCAAGGGTTACATCAAATGATAAAGACAAGATATTAGTTAGGAAGTAGAAGTATAAATGATTGACATTGCATCCACATTCCTCCCCCATGGAAATCCACATCATGGTTCTTAACTTGACAATCCTAGGTTTGATATGTCCTTAGTGATAATGGCATCCACTCCATCACTCTAATATAAAACTTGCCCATCTTGTTATTTGATTACAACTTAGATTTGAAACCAATGTAATGGATTTTTTTAATCACAAAATAATATGATTCTTTCATTTTGAGGAAGGTGCAACTTCTCAAATGTATTCTTTAGCAATATAATTTTTTGTGTATATTTATCTTTCATAGAGGATAATGCAACAACATCTTGTGTATTTCTATCATGAGAAATGTCAGTTGGGTCTAGCCCAAGTAGTTGGGAGAATGAGTGATCTATATTGTTTGTATGGTATCGATTTCTCTATCTTGATAATTGATTCCAAGACCTCTATTCCATATTACAAGTCTATGTGCAAACTTATCTGCAACATTATTTAGATTTGATTGTAAGGCTTTTGTTGTCAATGCAAATTTGAGTACAAAGATATTTGCTCACTTTGCTATACAACATGCCAATCAGAAAACATAATGTTGCTTAATTAAACTTCAATTGATTACAAATTGACTCCTTCTGGTGGAATGCCAACCACATGGGTTGCCTGAATACTTTGTTTCTTGTTCACATGTACTTATCCATCACACATTCAATAGAGATCTCTTTGTCAATACAAGAATCAAACAATCGATGTTTCCAACTATATGCCTATAGGTAATGCCAAAACCCCTTGTCCAAAAACATATTATAGTTATATGCTCAATGGAGCCCAATCAAGAATAACAATAACATTCTAATTCAAATGTAACTTGCAATATGAGCTATACTTGTGAAATATGCAAAACCAACACTAATGCTTTTGTTTAGAAATGGCACACTATTACAAACCTAGATTCGCGCATCCAATTTCATTCTTTAAAGACCAAAACAAATCCCACAAATTGAAATCAATTGCCAACAAGTTGTGATGATTGGGGTTCAAACTTGTAAAACTATGAGTTCTCAAATAATTTTGTGTGAGGTCTCGGCCAATATAGTCATCACTTCACCCTCCTAGATACAACTCAATACAATGATAATAGGCAACATCTCATGTTCTGAACGATCTCAATCCCAACCAATACAATGATCTAACATGACAATTTATATAACTAGCATGACAGCTTGTATGTATGCACATTGGTGAGAAGATATAATAATTAAAATCATAAGGAGATAAACAATTGGATAGCAACTACATGGATTTGGTAAGAGGTGAACAATTCAATATTTAAAACTCCATTTTCATGGCTAGCTATAGTAATCCAATCAATGCACCATTCAAAGTGGAGACCCATTTTGCACACAACAAGGATGTCCGTGGAGTGCATATGACATGAGTACAACTTATGTACAACCCATATGGACACTAGCATCCACCCTGGATTCTATGAATTAATTGTTGGAGGTACATACAGCCTCAAGGCTATTGAAATTTTTTAGTATGGATTGTCAAGTAGACCTATTGTTGCAAAATCTAGAAGCCTAAATGATGCAAGGAATATGAGCTACTAAACCAACAAAACCTTAGAGATCTACCCCTAAGTGTCACACGGGTAGGCCTCTCTCTTTAGGTCTCCTAGAATCTTAAGGGAAGTCTAGACCAACCACGAGAGGTGTCCCTAATTAAGATTTTCAAGGTACTAACTAGAGGTTCCACATGCAAGACTAAAAAGGGTATGTAACGTACCCTCCCGTGGTCCCAATGCAAGGAAGGGAACATGATGCCAATCTATGGGGCTTTGACATAAAACTCAGCCCATTCATTAGATTCATAGAAATAAAAACCAATGTGTGCAGATTCAAATCAAGCAAGTATGCACAATGGAATTAAAAACATCATCCACACACAATCCATGCTCATCCAGCATATCAAAACAATCATCAATTTAAATATTGCAGAAGTAAATACATAGATAGAAAAACACTTATTTTCATTGTGCAATTGTCCCAAACAACTAGCTATGTCACTGCAACGTTCCACCCAACCATAGGCCAGTTGTGTTCATCAATTCTCTCAACACAACTGCCACCCCCAAGCTGGGCATGATTCTTACAAGGAAAAGGGGACATTCAAGCTCATTCACAGCTAATTAATCATTTCATCGGAGCTAAGCCAGTCCACAGTTGGGTTTATCAGGCTACATCAGAACCATGGATGCTTGCACTCAAGCTCAAGCCAAAATAATGGATTGGGAGAGGGAAATTCGACCACAGGGAAGAAAACGATTTCTCCCACAGGTATCTAAGCCTTCAACAGCCAAAACGGTCTCTATGGAACCCCCAATTCGATTTCCCTTCTTCCCCACTGGTATACAACACAAAAACGCCCTTCTCCCAGCTGAGAATGAAGGAAAACACAGAATAACCTGGCTGGAAAACGCCCAGGTAGCTCCAAACTTGTGAGGGAGAGAAACTGGTTGATGGATAATCGCTTGGAGAGCAATTCATGGCTATTTTCTTGCCCAAGAAGCCAAACACGATTTCCCATGAAGAGTGGCTTGCCCATACTCGAATTTGGACAGCCATACCTCTCCATTCCCAAGGCATTAACTACCTCAACCAACTCTTGGGAGAAATCAATGATTGGGTACAAAAGTCAACATGGGTAGTTGAGGGTTTGATGGGTTCTCTTATTGACACTTGACTTGACTTGATTGGCTCCAAGAGTTTGAATGTTTTCCCTCCCAATTCCTTGTAAAATCATGCCCCCATCTCTTGTTGCATTGCATAGCTAGTTGTGGGTATTTTATTAAAATGCATATTTACATGATATTGGAAATTCCAATGTGCCTGGTTAGCACGTAAACCATATGCATCACTAAATCGATGGTGGGGCCTTGGCCTTGAGCCCCTCACCATGATTTTATAACAATATTAGATCATTTACATTTTAATGCAATAGGGTCAAGATGGGGACGTTACAGGGTAGAAACCCCAATTTCATTAATTTTGGACTTATTCCTAATCTAAATTGGATTTTAAATATGGTTAAGCCACATTTATATGAGGCTTGATACTATAAAATAATAGCCATTTGAGCTACCTTCCATCTTATAATACCAAACCTAATGGAAATGTTTCTTAACCTTATTAAAATTCCAATTTAGACCAGGAATAAGTCCAAATTTAATGAAATTAGGGTTTAGAGTGCAATATGGTTTAGCTTTCTCAAGTACTAACCTAATTGATTTGTAGGAAGACTAAGTGTACTTATGGAAATTGAAAAATGAAGCACACTTAGCTTGATGGTTAGGAGAACTTAAGTTAAGATATGTAGAATCTAAGTCTCCTGAATGGCCAAGAAAGTAAATGATCCCTAACCAAAGTGGATTCAAGTGATGTTAATAATGAAGGATTGATGCTTAGTACACTATGATTAATTAATCTATTCACAACATATGTTCTTAAGATAAGGTGAATTAAAATGATGTTAGGAGGTAAATAACATCAACACATATATTACTTGAACAAGTGTGGAGGTAAATAGCATCAACACATATATTACTTGAACAAGTATGAATCGACAATCTAAGTGCTAAAAAGCCAATTATGGCATTTAATCATGAAACATCCAGATATTGCATTTTAGATAGAATTACAAATAAATCATTCAAGTATAAAGTGAAAACAAGTGTTGATAGCTGAAATTAGAGTGAAATGGAAATAATGTTGAAAGTGCTTATTCAAGTTATAATAATTCACCCTGGGAGCACGAAACTTCTTAGCTTGCAAAAGGGTAAGTGTTGGCCTTGAATCTTTGCCGGGCTTAAAAACCCTTTTTGACTAGAATATGAAGTAATTAGTGTTGAAATGTTATTTTCCAGCAATCATGTAAGCATGCAAGGTGTGAGAAATAGCTTAAAATGGAAGGTTAGAGAAATAGCTTAAAAGTAATTCAACTTAACATTACAGAATATTGGAGATATAAAATGCATTCAACACGTATAAAATGACTTGATGTAAATAAAGTATGTCAGTTAAGCAAAACAACAAGCTTAAAAAGGAATATTCACCATAATAACCAATACAAAGAGATAAGATACACAACCATTCAGATTTTTAGTTTTAGTTTAGTTCTTATCTTCTTAGGTGTGTGAGTGTTATGTTTTGCTTATGATTATGTCTTGTGATTAGGTACAACAAGGAAAGGCATGTGTAGCACTATCCCAAGAAGTGAATCTAGCTCTTATGGCTAGTTACAATGGTGAAATGAGATGTTTTTCAGAAATAGTATAAATAGTGAAAAGAGAGGAGAGTTACATAGAAGAAAACAAGATGAGGGAAGAAACCAGTACCTTAGAAATATTAATATGCAAAATGGAGTCTATAACACCCTTCAATTGTAGCAACTATGTAATTCTTCATAGAAAAGGAGGAACTAGGCAATCCCTTCCTTGTCCCACTTGAGGTTCAACCAGCTAACCTGTTCAACTTCTTGTTATAAACTTGCAATGATAAGGAGGCTTCTTGGCAATCTAATACCTAAAACAAGCTCATAAAAATGTTATATAAATTAATAAAGCAAGATTAATAATCGAAATGAAATAAGGATACTTCTTGGCAATCCCACATTTATCTAACTATTAATCAAATAAGGAAGAACTAGTCAAACCCTATTACTTATTTACTTCAGCAAAACAAAAATGAAAGATATTACCTAATCTTTGTTGGAAAAATCCATTATAACTATGGAAGGACAACTTGGGAATCTAATTGACATATTAGCATTAAGCACAAAGGAACACTTAGCTTCTCACAATAGAATCCCAAATCTTTATTATTATTCCGGTATTTTGGCCCCTAGTCCAGTCACTTACAATGAGTTTGACCTTTCATGTTATAGCTCAAGGAGCTCGAAATAGGTTTGGACCATGTCCATCAGTACAATAATGAGTGATGATCTCAAGAGATAACCTAGTTACAAATCAATGGTTGAGACATTTGATCCATGTGCAAAATCTAACCACTTCCACATAAAATATATCAAAAAATGTCAAGTTGTTTTCTCTAGAAGCATGAATCAGCTAGACCATGTCAATACAATGATAAAATAATCTCAAATGCCATGTGCCTCCTCAAAACCATGAGTAAAAACCATGTGTAGAATAGAAATCACGTGCCAATACCATGCGCTAGCCTCCCAAGCTAAGTCATTGGTTAGAAAGTCCTCCGTGAGTCAAATAGCTAGGCAAGTCGATCCTTGCATAAGGGAGATCAACCTAAGTGAGGAAGTGTAGATCAAGGGTTGAGATCTAATCATGAAGTGAGATGAAGACTAGATGATCCTAATAAGTCTCAACATGTGTGCCAATGTGCCAAATCATCAAATAGTACCTCAACATGTGTGCCCAAGTACCACATAAGAAAATTGACCTCTATAGTAATAGCCAACATAACCTCATAAAAGTAGTAAAGTGCAACTCAATGTTAAAACATAACATAAAGTGCACTAATATAGGCTCTAATAATAATATTTGCCTCAACTAGGCAAATACGCTGATAAACCATAGTAATCAGCTGAAATAGTCTGCCAAACTGCTGAAATCGACATGTATAACAGAGAACCCCCCGACAGTTGGAAAACCACCAAATCATTGAGCATATGAAGACATGGCTGGATAGAATAGCCAAATGGGTGCCCAAAAACACCAAGTCATTGTGCATCTGATGGCTGAGTCAAATCCATGCATGATCATGAAATCTGACAAGCTGCTCATTTAGGCTATCTAGTCAACCCCTGTAGAAACTACCTAAACTGGAGGATTGTTCTTACACCCTTCATTATAGAAAAAAACCTACACACCATCTTACACCCTTCATTATACACACCATCTTACACCCTTCATTATAGAAAACAACCTACACACCTACATCAATAATCTTGCTTGTTGATAGTAGGTTCTGTGCCATTCCCAGAATGTGCAAAACTCCATTGATCCCGTTCACTGTGCCATCTGGTCAAGACTCTACCATGGCCAATTATGCTAAGATGAGAATTATCACCAAGGTATACCTTCAGACCATCATATTCCTCGTACACTGAAAAACCACTCCTGATGAGAAGTCACGTGGAAGGAAGTTTCTGAGTCTATCAACCATGCACTCTGAAATGCTTGAGTTGCTAAGGCTGCAATAAAAACATTACTCCATGCATGAGATAACTGCCACAACTTTTTTGGCATATATACTAAAAGCTAACTGCCACAAAGTGGATCTCATGAATGCCCACTCTTATTGAGAAAACTGCAAGGTGTATGACACACCTGTCCTAATACAATCCATACACTTAACCATGAGATCATATAGTGTGAAGGTAGTGTCACTTATATATCACTAAAGATCTCTTCAGCTGTAATAAGTGAATACAGAGAGGGAAACCTGTTGTCACGCTGGACTTTCAAACTTTATCACAATCACAGCCGGAAGAAAGATGTATCCATTCAAGCCAACAGAGGCCCACCTAGATCCTCCAGTAATGCCACTGTGTAAGCAAAGCAAACCCATCTAGATCCTTAAGCACTCTTGTAATTAAGGTCTCCAGACTCTCCACTTTGAATTGGAACTCCACAAGCAGAGAAGTTTGAAAGAGCAGTTTGCACCAAAGTCCAATTCTCTCTCAGATAATCTATTTGACCACAATAGAAGGTGAAATTGCAGCGTCTGAAGGTTCAACTGAGATTATAGAGGATAAGAATTTGAAGGGCAGAACAAGTAATTGGTCAGTGTTTCAATCTAGTATACTGTGCACTTCAAATTGTTGGATCCCAAACGGCCTGTGAGGGAGTGAGCACTACCCAAAGCATATACTGTAACAATGCATGCAGTGGCAGCAGAGTGGCCCTACAGAGATCCCAGTTCTCTTCTCACATCAGGCTTATCTGTGTAAGTGGAGAGCAGAAAGATAAGGCAACAAAGTCCTCCACAGAACCTCAATGCATGCCTTGAAAGGAATACCGGGATGCAACCCCCAACCTAAGGGAGAAGGGGACAAAGCAGTTGAGTAGTATCCAGTGAACAGGATTGGAAAACAAAAGGGAAGCCTGTTTCCAGCATGAATTATAACTTAAAAGATTGGGCATTCAAATTCACAGAGCTTTATCCACCCTTGGTAAAGTAACGTGTAAGGCAGAAACAGAATAAGGGTTTGGCTCAACCACTATTCTACCAGAAGTAAACCCAAGATCAACGGAGCTTCAATTCACAGAGATTTATCCACCCTTGGTATAGTAAAGTGTAAGGCAGAAACAGGACAAGGATTTTGGCTCAACCAATATTCTACCAGCAGTAGACTAGAGATCAATAGAGCTTCATGCCTTTATCTTCCCTAAGTACAAGACCATCCAAGCATTTTACCTCTTCCATTACGGTGGTCTGGTCGAGTGGGAGGGACCATCAATTGCAGATAGCTGGACCAACACAATCCCTATTTCATGCTACAAGTAGACTTCCATCATTATGCATGACCAATCCAAAATTATGAATACAGGAAAAGTGAAGATGGAAGGTTATAACTATAAGGATCTCCTAACTGAGAAATCTTACTCATCCTTCACCTTACCCACCTACAGGGCAAAGTTGGCAAACCCCTCGAGTTCAAAAGTACAACACAATGATAATGGGGACCTGATCTTAAACATCATAAGAAAGCTAGTAGCATGGAAAATGTAGCAACAGGAGATTCTGCAGAACCACAGAAACAAGAGAGATATTATGTTGCCTTGGTTCAGAAATTCATCTGTATGGACAGACTTTAAATAAAAGATTCTGATCCCAATGCATTTACTCACATGTCAGAGAAGCTGGGGAAAACGATGGAATCCACCCGCAGCAATCTTCATGCCATTCAACAAGAACTAGTGTGGTTCAAAAATCAGCAAACACTTATGGCTAACATCTCGAATCAGAGTGCCTATTTGGGAGGGGACATGATGTGAAATCAATGCTTCTCGTCTTAGTTTCAGCTTCAAATACCAAATTATTGGCAATACGAGACTGGTCAATCTTCGCATGCCAACTTGAGAACGAGCAAAGACAGCGTAATATTCCACATCATCCAAGAGCACAAGTGTGTAAGGAAAATTTGGAGGAGCTACAGAACACTTGCCGGGAGCCTAATTCAATACTGAAGGAAATCCTTCCAAACATGAACAGTATAAGCAATCAGGAACAAAACAAGACAAGTCTAGTTCCTCCCTACATCACACGGAGTGGGCAGAGCAGAATTCTTTTTCCTTTAAAAGCATACCCAAACATAATTATTTAGTATGATGAAGAAAGAGGTTGACTGATCCTGTTTTTCTCGATGAGGGCAGTAATATTAAAGAGATATTGGAAGTAAGGCCCTCCCATTTAGAGAGTTAGAATAACGGTGAAGCCCATCAATATGAAACAAATTTTGTTACACATTGGTTTGTGAGAATCATACTGACTGCTATACAACTGACTTAATAAAAACACACAGCAATATATTTCTGTACATCCTTCATGTATATAGTATGGACATATATGATATACAAGGTTAGCATTTGTACTGGTAGTGATGTGATGTGATATATATATATGTATATATATATAGCTGATACAGTAGGAATTTTTTCAATCCTATCATATTGGGACCCAAGAACAAGGTTAAAATTTCTGCTGATGACATTATTTTTCTGTAAATTTCTTATGGTAGTAATATAAGTGTTGAGATTTTATTTGTACAGCTTGATGGGTTTTCTCCTGGGAAGCCACATGTTCAATTCTGGAAGGGGTAGGGTATGTACATGTGAGCAAGCTGTTGTTTGTGGATATTAGTGTGAGGTTGACAAGGTACCAGCAACCTCATTCTCACATATGGGCTAGAGAGTGGGATGAATTGTGAATTTCCCAAGCAGACCCCAATGCCCAGAATTTTACCTTCGGAAAAAATAGTGTAGAAAAAAAATTGATTATACAGATTTTTTTCACAGATTGCAGTGCAAAGAGGCAAATTTATGGATTTGTTTTTGCTAATTGTTTTTAGCCTATCTTAACCACCAGTGCGAAGTAGTCCCAGCGATAAGACCTTTCTGCTGATGCAACAAAGGATTCAATTAAAGCAATTTCAACAGGCATGTGATGATCCATTTATTCCTGTCATTGCACTTGCACTCTTTTTAAAAAATATTATTGCCAGATATTTTAATTTTTTTACAAGGAAAAAACTTAATTAATCAGTTTTAGGGTGGTTTATAATCGATTAAATTATAATAGAGCTCCATTGATAGAATTGGTAAAGAAGACTTCTTAAAGTAGAGGGACATTAAAAAATGTACAATATGGACAAAATTGGCCAGAAAATTGAAAAAGCATTCAAAGATTATGGCTTTAACTATAGCTTCTCTATCCTAAATATTTGCTTACAATGTTGGATCAAATCTCAAGGTTCATGAACTCATCTATGTCATTTTATATTCTTCTTTTCTTAAAACTGGCCAGGCATAGAATAACCAAGGGTAAGACAAAAATTAATATAGCTTTCAATTTTCAAAGAGGAGCTTAACAAATTCATGAACAATATTAACCCTGAAACTACCAATACCAATCCCTTCTCATGAAAAGAGGATCCTTAGAAACACGTCTTGGAACCTTCAAACTGACCGAGTCTTATATACACAACCTTGCTTATTCCAAAATTCGGAGCAAGGAAGCGACCTTCCTGTATTGAAACACAAATCAACTGTAGACATTCATAACTAAGCTATTTTTGTCAATTGCATGGGTGGTTGAGAAGAGTATTGTTATCCTCTCCACTTGGGTTGAAATTTTATTTGTGACATGTTCCCTCTTTGTGAGTCAGTTGTTGATTGGGCTCTTTGTGAACCAATGGTTGATGGGGTTAGCAGGGTACCAGCAATCTCACCCTTGCTTTCGGGCTTGAGGATGGAGCAATTTGTATTCCAAGGAAAAACAAAAAACAAAACTAGGCTCTTCTCACTTTGCACTTGTCAGTTCATCTCTCAGGAACTTCGCAGCTGCAACCATGTTGGTCAATGCTGGAACAACTTCGCCATACTTTCGAGTTTTCAAACCGCAGTCAGGGTTTACCCAGAGGATGTTTGTCTCCAGCACAGCAAGTATCTAGCAATGCAGAAGGTAAGAGCAGTTTAGTGTTCCCCCTTCGTGATATACTTTGAGATTGTAACTATGCAAGTGCTTTTTACAAATAGTGAAAACATATGGATTCTAGAAGCTGAAAGTATTAGCAAGAGCACCTTGCGGATACGGTTTGCAATCTCTTCTGTGTCTGGGATGCGTGGAGAGTGGATGTCATATACTCCAGGGCCAATTCCAGCTCTATATTTCACACCCTCCTGGAAAACTGAGAGTAATTTTTCATCAGATCGGGAATTCTCAATGGAAATGACATCGGCATCCATACCAATGATAGAATGGATGATATCGTTGGAGTTGGAGTAGCACATGTGTGTGTGGATCTGCAGAATCAGACAACAGAATATAGATGAAATTGAAACATAATAGCAATTAAGCCAATGCCAACTACCCCATACTTTTTATGTCTTTACATAACAAGATATGTGTAATCAGATAGAATTAAAAGTTAGATCAGACCTGTGTAGTATCATTTACGCCACAGTTGGTAATTCGGAAAGCGTGAACTGCCCAATCCAGGTAGTGTGCATGTTCTGCCTTGCGTAAAGGCAGCCCTTCCCTAAGTGCTGGTTCGTCAATTTGGATGACCTGGAATCAAGAACAGAAACAGCTTCATAAAAAGGCGAGATAAATGGATATAAAAAGAAAGTAAAAAATTAATATAGGATATGGAATTAAACACGGCCAATTGTCAAGGCTTACTTGAATACCAGCTGCCTCAAGGTCTTCCACCTCTTCCTTGATTGCCAAAGCAATTTGCATGCATGTTTCAGACCTAAAATACAGTTTCTTAGTGGTTTCAATTATACAAGGAAAGCAGACAAATAATGGGAAAAATATGAAGAGGATTTGAGCCCAACTAGCAACTGTTAGTAAAAATTATTGTCATTACCTGGGCTGATCATTTCTTACAAAGGACCAATTCAAAATTGTGATAGGTCCAGTAAGCATTCCTTTCATGGGACGATCAGTCAAGCTCTGGGAATGCTTTGACCAAAAGACAGTTATAGGGTTGGGGCGACTGACATCTCCATATATAATTGGTGGCTTAACACAACGAGATCCATAAGACTGAACCCAGCCATTAACTGTGAATGCAAAACCCTGAAGCTGCTCCCCAAAGTATTCCACCATGTCATTTCTCTGCAGCATGTGATAGACAACTCATTAGACTTCTTATACAACATGGAAAGATCTTCCATATATATCAACTGTTGAGTACTTACCTCAGGCTCTCCATGTACAAGGACATCAAGATCAAGCTCTTCTTGCAACTTGATCACTTTGGCAATTTCCTCTTGGATTGTTTTGATGTATTCTTCCTCGGAAATCCTATCAATTTTCCATAAGCTAGTACTGTTACTCGCTCTCCCTCAAATTATAATAAAGAAGAAATGTTCCTGAAATACTTTTCACTTAGCTATTCATGCAGAAAAACTTACTTGTTTGCCTTATATTCACGTCTAACTCTACGAAGTTCAATTGTCTGAGGGAATGACCCATTTGTTGTAGTGGGAAGAGTTGGGAGGTTGAGTTTCTTCTGCTGTTGCTCCAAACGGGTTGATACAGGTGTAGTACGGTGGTGGTCAGATTCTTTGAGTGCTGTGGCCTGTAATTATAAATAAGATAGAGGATTCAAAGTAATCCTAAAAATCACAACTCCAGGTTGAGATAATTAAAGCAGTCGGTATTTTTGTTCACTAATAATTATCTCGGCTAACTCTGTTGTGTTTGCAGGCATGATACATTTGATCAATAAACTGCACTTTGTAAATAATTTCAGGAAATAAAAGGGTAAAAGCTTAAGACAGTGTTGAATTGAATAAAGAGATTGAGCATAAAGAAGCGATCATACAGCTTTCTGCACTGCCTCATTGTTCACCCGAGGGGAGGACATCCTTGAAGCTATGGCTGCTCCATTTGAAGCAAAGTCGGTCTGTGGAGAACAATAAATGCAAATATCGATGCTCAAAATGTTAGCAATTTAGGATACAAAAGATGTTGGTATTTCCACTTTAAATTGCAATATATTAACCAATATGTACCAAGGACTTTACCTCATCCTTTTGACCAGCCAATGATTTGGCTAGAGCAACTGTTTCGTTGATCTTTTGTGCAGCAAATGCAAGCCACGACTTAAGTTCGTCATCAAGCTTTGTTTCATTAACCAAATCAACTGCTGTATGCATGAGGGAGCAGGAAGTAGAGACAACTAGCTTGTCTGCAAGAATAACAGCAATCATTAACTGTGAAATTTGAAAATTTGAGCTATTAAGGCATGCGGTTAGTTTCAGAGTACGGCCGTACTACATAGAACACCAATGGCATGTGGCTACATACCCTTTGTAACTATTTTCTCAAGATCTTCCAAAATGCTCAATGATGCAGACAAATCATTTGCCCAGATGTTTCGTCCATCAACTACTCCAGCAAAGAGGTATTTGTCATCAGGGAAGCCAACCTCCTTGTTTAGGTTTAGGGTATTTATTCCACGGACAAGATCAAAACCGATACCAAAGATACTCTTCAGTCCAATCAACATTCTGAAAAGACCAAGGCACAGTACTAAATTTAAATATCTAAATCCAGAAATCAGCGATTCCACAAACCAATATTCAAAGCATAATCATGCTATATGAAACAAGGAAGAGCAGATGCCATAGCTGCATCCTACTTATAGGTCTCAACTGGTACATCAGCAAAATAAGTTTCCACAACCAGTTTGATAACATCAAGCTCCTCTTCAAGGTAAGAGTAAGCCTTGGAAAAGGCCCCCAATTCATGTTCCTGAAGTTCCATTACAAGGAAGGGCTCATCGAACTGCACCCAGGCTGCCCCAGCTGCCTTCAGCTCTGACATCACTTTCCTTAATTATATCAACAACAAAGGCAACCTTATTAATGCCAGTATAAACAAAATTTGCCTTCCATTTAAAAAGTTAATTGTCTTAATTAACTTCTAAAAACATAATCTTCTCTGGACCTTCAATAATAAATGTTTACTTGTATACAGGAAGAATTTCATCCATCAATGAAAGGAGATCAAATGTTCTTGCTACATCTTTTGCTGGCTTTGACAGTAGCAAGTATGACACAGGTCCAATGACAACCGGGATAGTCTCAATGCCAACCTGTAGCATAGAAACGCAGGCCATACAGCTACCATAAAGAACAACTCTCAATTAAAAAATGTGGCTGCAGTGTAAATGTTTACTTTGGCCTAAGAATGAAAAGAGTCAAAAGCCATTAATGTCGTAAGAACACAACAGAAGGTTGCAGTTTTGGAGGATTGGTTCCAACTTGGAGGTATCAGTGGAGTGACTTTCACAGAGTGATTATCTCCAACCCCATGGTTTCCCAAGCTACATTGACAATTGCCTTGGAGGAGAGGATACCTTGTCTTCGACACAATCATAATAATATTCAATTTAGCTGTGGATTAACTTGCATTCTAATATCTTTTTAAGAAGAAATAGAGACAGTAGGAGGCAAATGTTTTGTACCTCTTTGGCCTCCTTGTACTCATCCACAACCTTGTGGGATGAGTAGGCAAACTTAACATCTGGCCCCAACTCTGGAACAATGTAGTGGCTGGAAAAGCCAAACAGATCACATTAGAAATGCCAAAAAAGATAAAACTTCCGTAAAAGCAAGGAACATAGATTCACTATGAATGCAGTACTAAACATACTAGTTGGTGTCAAACCACTTGGTCATCTCCATAGCAGGCTGTTTAGCATTTCCACGAGCCATAGAGAAATATATGTCCAAACCAATCTCACCACCAGTCCATCCATATCTCGGGGGAACAGCTCCGACCATGGCAGTTGTATCAAGAATCTGATCATAGTAGGAAAAGCTGTTGCTTGGAATGTATTTCAGACCAGCATCCTCCATCTGCTTCCAGATGGATACTCTCAGATCCTTGGCAACTTTCTCCAAATCCTGTGCAGAACTCTTTCCATCCCAAAAAGACTCCAGTGCAAATTTGAGTTCTCTCTTGGGACCAATTCTGGGATAACCAATAACATGGGAAGCCATTCTTCAAAGTCTCTTTATCCTTCTGCTGGTGCATGGCAAAGATATCAGAGTAAGCAACTGGTGGTTACCTTTGGCGCACAAAGTAATTTGTAAAATATGCCAGCTATTTTTTAGATATATCATGATATAGGAAAGCAATTTATTAAATACTACTTCACAAAATAAACGCTGAAGATCTATGAAGTTCAGATCGGACATCTCATTTTTGCAGTGTTCTATTCCCATCCTACAAGCAAGATTCCATGTTGTACTTGACTTTTTATGAAGGGATAATCAATGACGAAAATTGCAAGGCACAATGAGGAAAAAATTCATTAAGTACGAAGATTTTTTTGCTGACAATCAGGCATGACTACAAGCTTCTAGAAGAATTATATGTTCCTTGCACAATGCATAATTATGATTATGAATTCGAAAGAAAGTGAGCCTAAAATAGAATCTCAGATATATTTCACTTTTCATAAGATCTATAACAAATGGGTTTAATCTAGTGGTCCAGTTCAAATTCCTCTGTTGGATTTAGCAGAAGGTGGATTCCATCTAGGAATTCAGGACATGAAATTTCAGTGGGTCTACAACAGAGAGTGATTTTCAGAGCTTTCCCCAGCTGGCAGTCAGGAGTACACTCTTGTGAAATTGCATAGATCGCAAGACAATGATCAAATTCCAACCACATCATACTTCATAAACCCCCAAAAAAAGACATACCTGATCAAGAGAAATCTCCACTATTTGGCCAGAAAATTCGCTTATCATTTCTCCCATTCATTGGCTCTATTTAAAACCTGAATCCTATGGAAATGGCAGATAATCTGAAGATCTGATCAACCACTATGCCTATAAAAAGTTCAGAATTATCATAACTTTTCTGCTTAATAGTAATACCTAATAAGGACCTTATCTCTGTAGGTAAATGAATTGACTTCACTAACAATAATACTTCTACCTAGGTGCTCTTGCAACCAGGGGTGAAGAAATGCGTCGGTATGTCATATGCATGGTATGTGTAACATGAATAAACTAAATGAAGCATCGAACTTCTAATATAAAAAATAAACTATCATATATCCATCTTTCTCCATGTTTAATAATACTCTAGCAGAGGCACTAGTAAGCACAACATTATTTTGGGTGTTGATATTCTAAAGCTCTCATAGACTGGTATAAACCTATGTCAACGTAGACTTGTAAGATGCAAATCATTTATCCATGATGGCACCCAATCAGATTAGCACACCGACCATATGGATCATTGTTCACTGGTCATGTTAGTTTATGCCTTTAACGTTTAGTTCGTTAGGCATAGATTATAGAGACTTACCTTAACATAATATTGAAATGACCAGTTTGCACCGACTGGTAAATTTGGACAATTGTATTGAGTTATTATTGCCGTTCCCAACAAAACACTGTACAATCATTTCATTAAATAACCTCCGGTGGTAACGTCAAGAGCCAAAACTGAAGGAATCAACGGCCACTTTGCACTGCCATTTACTGCAGATAAATTAAAACATTATATATTTAGCAGAGTATCTTCGCAATTATTTAGTTAGACCGTCGAATGCTTAAAAAATGCACAATTCTAATTAAATTGTTCAACGCCCATCTGAAGCGACACTCTGCAGATTTATTTGGGTTCATCCTTACTTCAATATATTTGGAATATTTGGAAAATGCAGGGTGGGATCAGCATTAAGTGAACCAAATACCATTTGAACTTAACTTAATGCAATCATATAGTAAACGATCTTTGCTTAGTTCATCCGTTGGAAAATGCAGGGTGGGATCAGCATTAAGTGAACCAAATACCAATTGAACTTAACTTAATGCAATCATATAGTAAACGATCTTTGCTTAGTTCATCCGGCAATGGCAAGTAACCAGCATATAGCTTAAACCTAGCCAACCCAGAATAGTGACAGATCTTATAAGCCAGCTTACGAGCCTTCCTATCTTCCCATTAAAACATAGAATAAAAAAATCATTAAACTATCATCAAATTTTTTTATCAATAAAACAACAATTCGTGCAGTTTTGTCAATAGAGTCCAGCTTGAGTGATTATGGGATGGAGTGTGATTCAAGTTTTATTGATAATCGACCTTATGTAATCTAGGGTTTATCTTAAATACCATCATTTAGAAGGGCGAGGGGAAGTGGCTGTCCGAGATATTTACTTGGAAGAAAAGAAAAAGAAAAAAAAAAGACTATCAAATTGAGCCAGTTTTCAAATTATAAAATGGATAAGGAGATTTCTGTAAAAGCCTGATTTTCCCTAGAGAGCCTGCTTAGAAAAATAAAATACTGAGTTAAGATGCTTTCATTCTGGCATTTGACAAGCCAGCAGGAGTGTAGCTCAACCGGCCAAGGAAATGTTGTAAATGGAGATCATGAGTTCAAATCACCCCGGCTTACCGTGCCCCATGCTTGAGGGCTATGTGGGTGCATCTAGGGGTATAGTGGTAGCCCCTAAAAAAATTCTGGCATTTGACATTTCCATAAAACTTGTAAAAGACTTGATAATTCAACATAGGGGTTTGCCGGTTTGGATATTGTTGATTGATAAAAGGAAAAAAAAAAAGACTACCAGGTTCAGCGAGCTCTCAAATTATAAAATGGATAAAGAGATCTCTGTAGAGGCTTAATCTGTACTAAATTCCTGGTAGATCAGTGAACCTTCCTACCAAATAAAAGCATTCTTCTAGAGAGAGTCTACTTAGAAAAATACTGAGTTAAGACGTTATATGGGTTTCATTCTGGCATTTGGCATTTCCATAAAACTTATAGAAGACCTGATAGATCAACGTAGGGGTTTGCCGGTTTGGATAGATCTCATTCTGTCATTTTAATGAATTTTTAAATAACGTTGGCAACAGCCAAAATAAGGGTGCCAAGAGATCTAGATTTCGCAGATTTCATTATATGCAAAAGAAAAACAGGAACGATCTGAATTTAATACGAAGAAAAATTGGATCTAAAACCTCCAAGGAGAATTTTCGTGCACCTGGAAGTGAGAAGCTGTGCAGAGAGAGTTCTTGCAAGATAGCAGTGCAGACGGAAGCAGTGAGCAGTACTGAAGTGGGGTCATGGGTTTCGATTATGGGCACACAGATCGAATGTGGTCGGTTGGGATTCGAAAGTAGGGTCCCCATGTACATTAAAATATATTACTCGCTCTTTCCAACTTAGGGAGTCGAAGAGATTCGTGAATATAGTCAAATGTGGTGATTTTCAGGTAGGGGGATGATGTTCATGGATCCAATTCTGGCGGCGACAGCGTTATGAGAAAATCATTTGAAGGACTGTAATGTAAGAAGGGATTGTTTTGTTACGTTGTATCTGTGAAAGAAAAAAAAATTGATAGCCCAACTCCCAAAGGAATTATAATTTCCACAATCCTCAACCGTTCCTGCTGGTAGTGCCTTTTTTACCTATATTCCACATGATTTCTGCTACCCTATTTGACACCATACTTTCAATTTCTATTAAAAAAAAACCATTAGTACCTTCTCCATGGATCCCTGAGCATAGTGAGGGTCAGCATTTTTCCTGCTCATCTATAAATGCACCATGCCACTTTACATTTGCATGGAGTTGTTTTTCACGTTGATCTGGCAACTTGGAGTTTTTGTTTGTTTCTCAGTTTGTTGGTTTCTGGGTGGTCGTCCAAGTTCCGGGTATTAACTAATGAAAACTTGGACAGTATTTTTATTTTGAAATTAAATTGAATTTTATGTTAAATTTAAAGGAAATTACATTGTTAATATATGTATATTATATTAAAATATTTAATATAGATAATGAAAAAAATAGATTTTGTATTTTTTTGTTTTTTTACTTAAGTCACTCCTGGAAAAGGTTTCATAGTGACTAATTGTAAAGACAAATTTGGATTTGTGGGTATGGAGTATGGGTACTAATTTCTTAATTCTTTATTGGAATTAAAATTATTGGATTTATGGAGTCTTATTATTAGCATGATGGGGTTTCATTTATAATTATAATATTTTTATTCTTTTCTTTTAAGAGAAGATTGAATTTTTAAATTTATGCATTTTGATTATCTTCATAATCTCAGTATGGTTTTCCACAAGATTAACAAATTTTGGTTTTGGTGTATGTTCTTTGTACTTTTTTGAGTGAACTCACACTTGGGTACATGAAACTTGAAGATGTCCTATTTGTTGGCAAATCCAACACCAAAATATTGTATTCTCATAATCCAAAAGGTTTAAAAAGATTTCTTTGTATTATCATCTTGTTTGATAGACCTTGGCTAGTGTCAATCTCAACATATATTTGGGCATCTATAAAAAAACCTAGCTTAATCTTCTTAAGATCCGCTTTTAAGTAGCTACTCAAGGTATTTTGAATAACTTCAAAACATGATAAATGCCAAAATTGTAGTGGCAGATTTAGGAGGTGAACTCACACTGGTATTTTGGTGATAGAAATAGTGGTAGGGTGGAAACCTAGAAACCATGGAGTAACAAAAAGGCTCGCTCTTCTAGAACCATGCAACCTCCTAAAAAAATTATGCTAGTCAACAAGGTTTGAAAACTTAAAAATAAATAAATCTTTGGAGCATAGATATACCTCATAGTGCTTTGTCTAGTCTAGATAGATCCACTAGTATAATTTTGATGTAGGAGGTCATAAACCATTTAATCTACAAATAACCATAAAAGATTCATAAAATGAGAGCAGGTTTGAGACCTTTGGGTCACATACCTATAGCATTGGCACCTCGACTTAGATTTATCCATGATATACACACCAGGTGGAGGAGGGTTCTCAACAACGAAAGTAGATTATTTGCTTTTTACTACATCCAAAGAAACAAGGTTTGAAGATGAAAACACTCCATTGCTCACCACTCCTCCATGTGGATGAAAAACCAAAGTGAGAGTTGTGTCTTTGCATATATTGTAGTTAGACCACAAATAATGGTCATCAATTTATTTATATTCAAACAAAAGTTGATGCTAGTCCACAGGGATTCCCTGCAGGAGCTCCAGTTTAAGCTTTATATCTACCATGTAATCGATGGAGTTCACCCACAAAATCAAAATTTTCCCTATAAGAGACTTGACCATGATTTGAAAGCTCGCTTTGATATTAGAAACCTCTCAAATTAAAGTTGATCCAGTTGTTTTATTAATATCATACATTTCGTCAAACACTTGTCTTGTAGGCATATCATCAAACACTTGCCATGTATTCTTTGGACGAGAGAGAAATGGTATCCAGGTTGCTCACAAGGTCCAACCATGGCAAGTCTCTTGTTGCCTAAATCAACAACATTCAAATTTTAATATTAAATGGAGTCATATATTTTGGTTCCTCACATATGTATATATAACATATGTATAAATGAACTACTCTTTACATTTTCTATGACCTCCTTTGTCTTAGCTAAGCTATGTTAGAATAGGGATTCAACAACCCACATAGGTTTATGAACTTTGATGGTTGCATGGCATTTTTTTTTAGGGTGTAACAACCTTATCTTATATATTAGTATAAGTATAATAGCATATGGTAGTAGTAAAAAGGAAGTAAATAAATAAAAAGGAAAAAAGGAAAATGTGCATTTGTTCATCTAATTTAGGTGCATGGGTGACAAGTGTGTCATCCATGTTGGTTGTGGAGCCTGATCTTCTAGATTTAGAGATGTTGTTGTTTAGCCATGTTTGTACCCCAGTTTTATATGATATGCAGGTGGAATGTACACTCACCCCAGCGGAGGGGTGTGGGGGGGCATCTCCCCCCACGGGAGTCCGGGGGGGATGATTTTTTGGGTTGTTTCGCCAACAGATTATGGGCCCATGGTTTTGGGTAACCCATGGTATTTTCCCATGGTATTTCCTCTTTAAAAGAAAGACATTGTAATACAGCTAGGTATTATGGATTAAGTATTGTGTATTGTAAAGATCTCTGAGATCGTGTAAGAGAGACTAAGAGAGTGTGAAGAGGAAGTTGCAGCAGATGTGCTGCAGGCTGTATCCCTTCATTTTGTTGGATGGTATAATAATAAGGACTGGCAATTTCTGTGTGGACGTAGCCCATCTTGGATGAACCACGCTATATTGATGTCTCTTTTGTAATGTGTTTGTGTGATTATATTTGCATCTTGTTTATTGTTATTGCTTTGCGATCCTGTTTTTCTAACAATCCATGCACCTAAATGTGTCATCCATGTCCCACAACTTAATAAATTAGAACCTTGTAAATATCTATATTTGTGAAGGATCTGAATTAGAAGAGGAGGCACTACAATTTGAGTGAGAATGAATAAAAGAGAGTGAGAGGGATAAGTAGTGATGAGGATAAACCCCATAACAACACCATGAGCGAATAAAAAGGTCATTGTTACCTTACAATTCTCCCAATGAGAGCACCGCACATTCAAGATGACTGAAGGACTCGTGGGTGTGATGTCATCACTCTGCATAATGGAATCTAAGCAAATATTCCTTTCATGTATCATCAGTGCCTTGTGTTACATTTAAAATGAATATACTTGAGCAAATATTGGCCATTTATAGCCAAATGTAATTGATTAGAGGGATAAAAAACATGTCTTGGAAACATGGCTAAGCGGCTTATGAAAAAGAAGGATCATGAATATGCTAAAACCTTTGGAAAATATTAATTTTTATTGACTTGACATGTGGTGAAATCTATTTAATAAGCCTCATATATTAGGATTTATATAGTTATCACTTATTTTGGTAATACCTCAATGAACCACAAATACTAATCATCCTCATTCTATACATAACCTTCTCAATTCTTTTAACCACCAATATTTGCTAAATTTTTACAATTCCCATGTTTCAATATTATTTGATTAGCTTAAAGCACAACATTTCTAACATGGTAAAACCCCTATGTCTAAGGTGTTTTATTAACAACATTAATGGGAAGGAATTGTATTTAAATTTTGTTCCATACAGAAAGATAACATAATAAAAACACAATGTCTAAGTTGGTTTATTAACAACATTAATATGAATGAAGTGTACGTCAATTCTGTTGAATATTGGAAGATAACAATAAGTTTGAAAGATGTGTGGATATCTTTTAAATTTATTTAATAGGGTAGCATAAATATCTCAAAAATACAATAAATTAATGTATTGTGTAATATCATAAAACGAACTATCATGCAAATTACTATGAATTTGTGACAAATGATTGTCAAAACGAACAATATTTTCAAGTTTTATATACTATGTGGTTGCCTCAAAACGCTACAAGGAAAACACAGGTCTAATAAAATTTTATGTGGAGAGTTTTAGTATTACAAAATCGGGCAACAAGGATAGCGTCACTATAAGGAAAACACCTTCTAGTGGAGTTTTTTGCACACCCTTCACAAAAAAGAGCCCATTTATCCATTTATAGTAGAGGCTGCTAGCAGAGGAGGGCGAGTAGAGGTTTTAGCGGAGATTCCTTTCGATGCACATAAACATACCAACTGCATTGGTGCGCTTAACAACCAAATGCACCAATGTGTCGAATTAGTAAAAGCATTGATGAGCTAGTGTGCCTAATTAGGAAGCGCGTCAAAGTCCAAAAACTCGGTGTCATTTCAAAAAACTATATAATATTTACTTCTTGACAAAACTCGGTGGTGTCTGTTAAGGACACAAACGCACCAGTGCGTTAAAGAGTCAAATGCACCATTTAAAAGACACAAAAACATAAATTCTAATTATTTTTAAAAGAAAAACATTGATGCTCCCGATTTACCTTACCGCACTAGTGCACAAACGTCAACAACACACCGGTGTTCCTAATGAAACAAAGAATGGTGTCAAAATATATCGATGAAATTTGTAAAATATGTTCATTTTATTTTTCATAGCAAACTTTTCTGGTGCGTGGAAATGATACTGACACAGCTTTGTGCTGAACAATAACACACATCGCTTTATGTCAAAAACCACCCACCCTCAACTGGAAAAAAACCTTTTTCAAATTTTCCAATAGGGGGACCCCGATGCATTTATAAATTCAGAGATGCGCCAATGCGCTACTCAGTATAAAGCATCGGCTATAAAAAAGTAATCTCTTTTCATTTTGTAAAAATAGAAATACCTCACGGTGCTCTCTATAACGAGAAGCGACTGGTGTGCCACTATACACGATGCACCGATGTGCCACTAAATCGAGCATACTAGAATAGGGTAAAAAACAATTACCACACCAAATTACTCATTTCGCCCATGTGAAAAACCTCTTAGGCCCACCTAAGCATTGGTGTAGTACTTTTTTCCTAATGCCCCTACATGTGGTGCTCATTTGTTTTTGTATTTCTCCAGTGGTTTGGTTGGTTGATGGAGTTGGAATTTTTCCAAATCGATGGAAAACATCATTTGTTGTGTACATGGGAACCATGTCTTTCAGGTGGGAAAGAGTCCAAGTATTGTCTTTATTACCTTCTCATTTATTTTTTTAAAAGAGTAAAAACTAAAATTTCACTTAAATTTGTCATTTTAAACCAAAATTTAAAAAAAAATGTGTGTTGGATGTCGTCAGCTCAGCTCACACTATGTTACCAACGCACTGTGTGTAAACACATAGCGCACCAGTAAGAGGGGTTGAATTTCAACTTTCACACACCGTATCTAATGCGTTACCAAAAACATAATGCACCAAAATTAAAACAATAAAACAATTTTTAAAAACATGTGATGACTATAAATATAAGGATGCACCACTAATGGTGCATCCATATATTGAAAGAGCACCATTTATCTAACAAATTTTTTAGGGACATGGTGCATTTTAGGAAACAAAATGCACCGCCATTGAAAACATAAAATAAAATTTAGAACAAACGATGCTCTATAAATTTACTGACGCGTCGCGAATAATGTGTTAGTATATATACAAAGCACCAGTTAGTAAACAAAAAAATTAAAGTCCACAATGCATTTTAGTTAATGAAATGCTTAGAAACCATAAACATTATTTTGAAAAATGTGGTGCTCTTTAAATATATAGATGCACTGATACCACGGTGCGTCAATATATTTACAAAGAACCGTTTGGTTAACAAAAAAATAAATGTTCATGGTGTGTTTGAATCAATGCAACGCACCACCATGAAACCATAAACATTTTTTTTTAAACAAGGCGCTCTATAAATATATAGGCGCACTAAAAACAATGCACTTGTATATATCAAGAACATTGTACAACCCACAAAAACTTTAGGTCTATAGTGCATCATGATGAACTAAATGCATTGCCACAGAAACCATAAAACAATTTTTTAACCAAGCGGTGCTATTTAAATATATTGATGCACCATTTTTTGTTGGTGCGTCGGCGTGGCGTCGGCATATATAAAGAGCACAGTGTAGTGAACAAAAAAATGTTTTTTTAAACAAGGTTGATGCTTTGTATATATATTAGTGCACCGATATCAGTGCGTCTATGTATATTGAGCGCGCTGACGAAATCAAAAATTAAAGTTCTAACACATTGGTGCTCTATATATCCCGACGCATCACGTCGATGCGTAGGATATATATGATGCACCGGCCCTATAGAAATTTTAAAAAAAACCATATTAATGATATATCACCGCAGTCGGTGTGCATATATTTTAAAAGCACTGTGGGTAGTGTGATTAGGTCATAAAAGCACCGCTAACAGTGCGTTATTGACTTTTAAGCACATCAGTAGTGTTAGTGATTTGTTTTGAGAAAAAAAATTATGGTTTTGGCAAATAAAAATGTACTTTAATCAATTTGTTTATGTTTTATGTATGTATATATGTGTATGTGTCTATGTTTCTAACAAAAATTATATGTGAATCAGAGACAAGAATGGAGAGAGCATCAATAGGGACCAACAGTAGTGCCTTGACTTGTACAATGTTGTACGGGAGTGGGAGGCCTAAGAGAAGGAGAGGGTTTTTTCTCCCTTTCCCTATTACACCACAAACGCATGTCCTCTTACGAATTGTTGACCTCCTCAAGTATTATGAGGAGGCTACATCATCAGGGGTCACTTAGAACTACTGAGGTTGTCGATCCTTCGTTGGTATCAATGTCAATAAGCATTCAGGGTGGGTCCTAATCTATGGTTCCAGCCCACATAGGAGTACATTTATTTCATTACTAGGTTATCCCGGAGATGGGTGGATTTTCCCCATTTCCCCAATGTCCTACCCTACATTGCAACAACCAATCAACTAGCATATGCTCATGTGTATGTTAATGATGTCGTCGCTACCCTTGATGACTTCCAATTAGTTAGTGGCCAGTTGCACATAACTTCATTTGGTGCAGAGGAGGTTAGGTGCCTTCGCTTTTGGTCATGACAGATGCCCACTACACTATTGACGGGAAATGCATTAGTTTCCCGTTATTATATTATGTTGATGCTTTAGTGCAGATTCCCCGATGCATTAGGTGGTATACCATTTTTGCAACAGTTTTGTTTTGTTTTGGATCGTTGTCGCACCATGTTTGATGGGATGATATGCTTCCCATTTGCTTCTAAGTTGTTTTGTTTATTTTTTTAGAGGTTTTCAGTCACTCGACCATAATTCGACCGCCACCCTCCTAGGTCAATGATTGAGGTGCAAATGCGCATGTGGGGGGAGATGTTGTGCAAGAGGGTCTAGGCAAAGTTCTCAGGTAGAATCACTACATAGACATCCGAGTTAATTGCTAGTGAGGACGATCACACCATAGATATCGTGGCATACCCATATGTAGGGATGGATTGGCGAGGATGTCCTAAATCTTATTTACCCAGGAAGAGCTACCAAATGACAAAGATAATATTAGCATTATGTTTTGATTAATCTAGTCACATTTTATTGTCTAATGTAATGTATATGAATTTATTATAACATTTTCTTTAAATTGTTTAATTAAATTGACTAATTATTGTTATGTACTATTTTGCAAATATTGGCACTTATGTTATGGAGGCACCTCCCCAGCAAGATGAGGAAATGGATGAGGATGAGGAGGTTCCTCAATTACAAAGACCCAAGCCGTGACAAAGGCCATATAGTAGATTCTGCCAGCAGGTGGCAGATCAATTATTTGCACTCATGGACCGATAGGGAGTGTGCCTTGTTCAGCTCAACCGGATCTTATGGGACCCAAACCTCTCAGCATTATGGACGACCCTCCCACGTGATATGACATTATTGATGTGTCATATTGTCGGTGTTATGAGCCTACTATAGAGTTAGAGGCCTTCTCATAGCTCTTTAGATTCTGATGATGAGGGTCGTGTTACTCCACCTCCTCCTTCTCCACCACCTCCTTCTCTTGGTGGAGCCAACCCACCACCACCACCTATCACGTCCCCATCTTGACCCTATTGTAGTAAAATGTAAATGATGTAATATTGTTATATAATCGTGGTGAGGAGCTCAAGGCCAAGGCCCCGCCATCGATTTTTTGATGCATATGGTTTGCGTGCTAGCCAGGCACATTGGAATTTCAACATCATGTAATATGCATTTTAATAAAAATACCCACAACTAGCTATACAATGCAACAAAGAGATGGGGGCATGATTTTACAAGGAATTGGGAGGGAAAACATTCAAACCCTTGAGCCACTCAAGTCAAGCCAAGTGTTAATGAGAGAACCCATCAAACCCTCAACTACCCATGTTGACTTTTGTACCCAATCATTGATTTCTCCAAGAGTTGGTTGGGGTAGTTAATGCCTTGGGGGAATGGGAGGTATGGTTGTCCAAAATTCGGGTATGGGCAAGCCACCCTGCATGGGAAATCCCGTTTTGCTTCTTGGGAAAGAAAAGAGCCATGAATTGCTCCCCAAGCCATTATCCATCAACCAGTTTGACTCCCTCGCGAGTTGGGAGCTACCTGGGCATTTTTCTCCATGGATTTCCTTTGTTTTCCTTCATCTTTCCAGCTGGGAAGGGATTTTTTGTTTTGGTTTCCCATGGAGAAGAGAAAAGAGGGATTTGGGGTTTCAATGGGGATGTTTTGGCCAATTGAAACGCTCATAACATGTGGGAGAAATCGGGTTGCTCTTTGAGGACGAATTTCCCTTCCCACAGTCCGTTTTAGTAAGCCACGATTTGGGAAAAACCCATGGAGCCTATTTTGTAAAATGCCCTTGTTGTAAATGTGTATCCCTGCCCAATGGTCATTTTTGCTGTGTGTAGAAAGAGTATGTTGGGGTATGGGTAATGGGTATCTATTGCTTTGGCTTGAGCTTGAGTGCAAGCATCCAGGGTTCAAATGTAGCCTAATAAACCCAGCTGTGGACTGGCTTGGCTCATATGAAATGATTAATTGGCTGTGAGAGAGTGACTGTCCCCTTTTCCTTGTGGGAATCATGCCCAGCTCGGGGGTGGCAGTTGTGTTGAGAGATTGATGAACACAACTGGCCTATGGTTAGGTGGAACGTTGCAGCGACATAGCTAGTTGTTTGGGATAATTGCATAATGAAGATAAGTGTTTTCTGTCCATGTATTACTTCTGCAATGTTTAAATTGATGACTGTTTTTGATATGCTGTATGCATGAGTAAAGTGTGTGGATAGTTTTTATTCCGCTGTGTATGTTTAATTGATTTGCATCTACACACTCTTGAATTTATGTGTATGAATCTAATGCATGGGTTGAGTTTATGTAAAAGCCCAGAATTTGGCATCATATTCCCTCCCTTGCCTTGGATGGATGGGTGGGTATGTGACACCACCTCCCTCCTTATCCATCTCATCCTCATCTCGGCGGAGACGACTGACCACCATCTCCTCCTCCAGAAGTCAACCGACCTCCTCACCGAGACTAACCACCACCATCTCCTACTCCACAAGTCAATTGAACACCCTCTCATCCTCCTCGATCCGACCCACCACCATTCCCTACTCCACATGTAATACCTTGGTTTTGACCCTGAAATGTAAATTTGTAAATATTGTTGTAAAAGGATAGTAGCTAGAAACAAATGGTCAGGATAAGCAAGACTATGTAAATATGTACATTTTGGTATTAATATATATATATATATATATATATATATATATAACTCTAATGGTTGCATAGGAAGAAGGATGAAGAAGAGATGGGGGGGTTATGAATCCACAAGTGGGGAAGTGACATTGGGCTAAGGGGAAATTACCTTGGTAATCTTTAGTTTTTGTTTCTAGCCTTAGCCATTTAACCCATGTACTTAAACCTTGATTAAGAGCCATGCTTTGATTAAGGATTATTTAATTAGCTTAAGAAGGGGAAAAAGTGGTTCCATGTGGAGTGGCCACACGGTAACATGATCTTTGCCTACAAAAATGAGAAATAAAACTAGAAAGGGGTTCATTCCTCATTCATTTTTTCCACCATATGAATTTCTATTCTCTGCATTGCCATCACCTTGAACTACAGAGCTTGGTACTTGTGACAAAGAACCAAAAAGTCATTGTTGGAAATTATTTATGCATGTCTTTAACCTGGATAGTCTAGTGTGAGAGAGAAACCTAGCCTATAGCATGTGCCTTGGAGTCCCAATTCGAATACCTCATGTCCGACCTATGCAGGAGCGCTAGAAGGGAACTAGAGGCTGCCTGAGGGACTATTATCTCAAAGAAGGGAGCTTGTTCCTGGCATTGTGCAAGTTGATGGGGAAGGAGAATTGAGGATTGGGACAATTGTGGAGGGTGTTTCAACACTAGTGGATTTCATGAGATGTTTAGATGTGTAGAAACTGTTGGAAAACACTTAGCCCTTATGGATTGATAACCCCAACTCGAGGGTGGCCTGTTAAAGTAAGTTTTGGCTTGACAGTGCCTAAAATAATTGCTTAAAATATAAGTCTTTGTAGAATAATTACTTAAAATATAAGTCTTTAACTGTTATGACGCCTTGGTTAATTATGTGTTTGCATAATTATTCTTAATTGTTTTATGAATGTTTAAATGTATGAAGATGCATGGCATGGAGTGTATGTTCGTTCTTGAATTTCCTGTAAAATTATAATGAACGCATAGGATTACTTGGGCCATCATATTCATTTATTTTCCGTTGTTAAATTAAAGAAAAATGAAATGGGATATCAGTGAATAATTCGGAATTGATTTTGAGTTCCCCATGGTCTCAATGGGTCAAATGAAGTTGTTGGTTACATTAAAAAGTGGTATCAAAGCCATGGTTTTCAACACTAGACTAAATGGGCAGAAATTTGACTCTACATGAAGTTTCATAGGTTGCACACAAAGTGTTTGAAGAAATGATTGTGTGGAAAAATTTTGAGAAAAATAGTATGGAATCATACCAATGGATTAATTCATAGGTGTAATCAGTATATATATGATTCAATTATGGATTTGGCTGAATGTGGAGAGCAGCCACAATAAAAAATTTAAGGTTTGATTCGGTTCTGTGTAAATTGGGAAAAATTACAGTTTGCAGGTTAACTATTTGACGGAATGTCATTATGAAATTCAGGTGAAAATTCGAACCCATGCCAAAGATTACAATCTCCATTAATTGATAGAAAAATTCCCGTCAAAGGGAAAAGGCCATTGTAATTATCTATTGGCCAATTGTAATTCTTTGTTTTCCAAGTGTGAGTTACGACATTGACATATGTTGATGGGAATATGCCAAGTGTGACTTGATTGCAAAACCATACATCCATGTATATATAAATTTCAAAATCTAAGTATTATGAAGAAATTAATTTTTTTATGAGTTTCCCAGAAATTTGATGTGGACCCCACATTGGCCACATAGACAGGATGACGTGGAACAACCACATGTATATTGAGTACAGGTGGTAGCATTGGAAGGGGAATATGCGTGGGTAGCATCCATGTAGGATAGTCAGAAGTTTGCACATGCCGTCAACGGCCCAGATTAAGCGAACAAGTTTCGTTGCACAAATATGAGCCATTCACGCAAAAATAACATGCACAAGGTTTATTCCAAGGATCATTTCACCAATGGTCCAAATTGATTAATCAATTTGGATCAGAAAAAATATGACTGTTCACGCAAGACAAGATGCACGGGAAGTAGTAAAGGTGACCACACAGTGGAAGGTGGAGATTTGATCGCACAAATCCCATCGTGTGATCTTGACTGTTAGCGGAAAAGGAAAGTTCACGGGGAGATAATAAAGGTACTCTGCCACCAATGTCTAAGATTAAATTGGGAATGATTGAACTTTTAATCTTGGCCATTCGCAAAAAAGGGAAAATTGTTAACTGGAAATTGTAGATCAATGACGGGAAAAATACTTATTGATCACAAAAATCATTTTGGCATCGTAAATGTACAAGAATGATAAAAAAAAGTAGTGGTCTCAACAATTATTTTCGGATGCCGGAAATCGAAAATTACAGAACTTGTGTGCCAGATTGTGCAAAATCATAGGATTTTTAAAAAAAATGAGGGCGCTGCCCTCGACCCGCCGAGGCCGCAATGGGGAAAGCCCCCTTGACTCCCATTTTTCTTTTTATAAATCAATAAAATTGATTTCTTAGTTTAAGGGAAGCTATAGGAACAGTATAAATCTTAGCAAAATTATGGATTATAAAAAACTGTGATTTTTAGCTCCTGTATCATAACAGAACATGGCTACAGTAATTGGAAAGATTATTAGAAGGAGAATAAAAACAAACAGGATTTCATAAACATGTTTTACAAATACTTTCGGGAGAGGAGCAGAAAGGGACCTGTAGGTCCCATTTGAAAAAAAAGAATTGTCAAATAGCATTTTTCAAAATTTAGAAATATATGTATATGTCTATGGAATTTTTTATTATTAAATTTTAGAATTATTTTTTGTCTAACAAATGAAAGAATATGAACACATCACCGATACAATTTTAAATTAAACAATCATGGGATAGATTTTCAGAAAATACAACACAGTAAAATGGAAAAAGGGGAGCTTCCATATAGCCATGAAGATGATGTCAGAGGTCATGATATCAGTGTGGGAAATGAAGAAATAGAAACAAATGGGCATAGAGAAGATGTAAATCCACAATAATTTGTAGAAACCATTAGAGGTCTAAGGTTGGAGGTGCATATTTATAGGGTAGACATTGAAAGGATGTTGAGAGCCCAGGAACAACAAAATGAATTGAATACTCAACTGGTGCAGAGTCTAAATATGTTACAAAGGAAAATGAAAATGGGCTCAACTTCAATTGAGGAGAAAGAAGGAAGAGAAGGATAAAGGAAGAGGTCACATGAAAAATTTGAACACTCTAAAAGTGTTTCCATAAGCCATAAGAAGCACTGCTCACCACACTATGTAGGTAGAAAGCCATATGTATCTGAGAGCTCTAGCAGCAGCCCAGAAATGTCTCCAGTTAGACATCATAAAAGAAGGCATGTGAAAGATGACCTACAAGGGGAACTTAGAAAAATTAAACCTCCCACATTTGATGGTGAGAACAAGAAGGGAGAAGAGGTTGAAGCTTGGTTGCTAGGAATGAGGAAGGATCTTTAGTTGCATAATTACTCTTCTAACATGGAAGCTAAGATTTCCATTTACAACTTACAGGGAAAGGCTTCCATTTGGTGGTACCAGTTGGTTCAAGTGAACCATATCAGTGAGAAGAGAATTTCAAGGAAACAATTCAAAAAATACTTCCATAAAAAGTACTTATTAGAGCATTATTATGATAAGAAGATCAGACAAGTTCTTTAAACTCAATTTGAGAAGCATGAGCATGGATGAGTATGAAAATAAGTTTTTAGAGTTGTCAAGATATGTTGGGTTTATTAAGGAGGAGAAGGTAAATATACAAAGGTTTTTAAGCAGTTTTCCTTCATTCAACATGAATAAAATTCAATATGATGAACCCAAGACTCTTGAAGAAACAATTTGAAAGACCAAGCACGTGTATGATCAGAACAAAGGAAGGGAAAATATTCAGAATTTTTGGAGAGATAAGAGGAAGGATACATAGGATGAAAGGAAAAAAGGATTTAAACCATATTTCTTCAAGAACCAACATAATTCATATTAGCAAAGTAATCCAACTTAGAGTGGGCCCAAGATAACATAATATGTTGGAAAAGGAACTAGGCAGCAAGTAAAGTGTTGGGGATGTGAAGGAAACCATATGTATAAAGATTGTCCACAAAGGGTAGATAGAATGAGAAATGTGCATAATCTATAGGAAATAGGTACTATGGAGGATGTAGGCAAGAACATTCCCAAGATATATGCTACATTGGACAACATACAGGAAAACCATCAGTCCAACATGATTGAGGTTGAAGGTAAAATTGTCAATCAACCTATTGCTATTCTCATTGATTTTGGACCAAGTCATAGTTATATTGCTCCTAATTTAGTTGAAAGATTTCATCTAAATAAAAGTAAGCATGATAGAACATGGATGGTTCAGCTGGATACTGGAACAAAAAGGAAAATTAATGAATTAGTAAAGGGTTGTCCATTGGATATGAATGGATTGAACACTTTTGCATATTTGAACATAATACCACTTAGATCATATGATGTACTTATTGGGATGGATTGGTTAGATGCACATCATGTGATATTGGATTGTCATAATAATTCATTTACTTGTCTTGATGAATAAGGGCAGCAAAAGATAGTGAAAGGAATTCCAAGGCCTATTTCCATAAGAGAAATTTTATCTTTGGAATTAAAGAGGTGCTTCAGAAAAGGATGTCAGTTGTATGCAGCTCATGTGGAAGAAACAGAAAAGTGTAAAATCTCAAGCTTATAAGACTTTCCAATATTGCAAGATTTTGTAGATTTGTTTGAAGAAATACCAAGATTTCCACTGAAAAGAGATATTGATTTCTCTATTGATTCGATGCTTGGAGCTTCCCTAGTTTCCAAAGTTACATATAGAATGAGTACACCTAAGTTAAAAGAGTTACAGATGCAGCTGGAAGAATTGTTGAATAAAGGGTATATACACCCAAGTGTGTCTCCTTGGGGAGCACCGGTACTATTTGTAAATAAAAAGGATGCCACTCTGAGGTTGTGTATTGACTTCAGAAAGTTGAACAAGGTCACTATGAGGAATAAATATCCACTTCCTAGAAGTGATGACTTGTTTGATCAGCTCAAAGGAGCAAATATTTTCTCAAAGATAGATTTGATATCTGGTTACCATCAGGTAAGGATAAAAGATGAAGATATTAGGAAGACAACCTTCAGGACCATATATGGTCATTATGAATTTGTGGTGGTGCCATTTGGGTTAGAAAATGCACCGGCTCATTTGGGATATTCAGAAAGTATTTAGATAAATTTGTCATTGTATTTTTGGATGACATTCCTACTTATTCAAAATGAGAATAAGAGCATGAGGATCACTTGAGATGGGTACTACATGTGTTAAGAGAACATCGGATTTATGCCAAGATGAGTAAATGTTCTTTCTATCATAGGAAAAATCATTACTTGGGACATGTAGTATCAAAAGAAGGAATAGCAGTCGATCCAAAGAAGATAGAAGCTATTATGGGATGGCCTACACCCAAGAATGTATCAAAAGTAAGGTCAATCAAGGGACTAGTTGGATACTACATGAGACCTATAGAAGGATTCTCTAGAGTGGCATATCCAATTACATTGTTGCAGAAGAAAGGAATTAAGTTTCAGTGGACACTAGGATGTGAAGAATGTTTCCAGCGGTTAAAAGAATTGCTCAATAGTACACCAATTCTCAAGATTGTTGATCCAAATGAAGACTTTGTAGTATGTACAGATGCTTTCCAAGAAGGAATTGGTGAAATCCTTATGCAAAATGGACATGTGATTTGTTATGAATCAAGAAAGCTTAAAGAGCATGAGAAAAAGTATGTTACACATGACTTGGAACTTGTTGCTATTGTGCATGTATTAAAAATGTGGAGGCATTATATCATGGGCAGAAAATTTGAGTTGAGAACAGATCATAGTGGGCTGAAATATTTATTTGAGAAGCAAAATTTGAATGCAAGAGAAACAAGATGGTTGGAATTTATGTATGATTTTGATTTTGATATCAAACATATTGAAGGCAAGGAGCATAAAGTTGAAGAACAACGAGCAAAGATGAAAATGAAAATGAATTTTTTTATCAACTTGAAGAACAACTAGTTCAACAACCACAACTTAGAAGATATACATATCCCAAAAAGCATCTAGAAAGGCATTCTTCTTATTTCCAATCCTCTTTTGATTTGTTAACTGATGATGGTGAACCAATTCATTTCAGGAAGATAAAGAATTTGAGAACGCAAATAAATGGAAGAAAGCCATGGATGAGGAAATGAAAGGACTACACAAGAATGAAAAGTTGGAACTTGTGGATCTCCCACTTGGAAGAAAGGTTGTTGGGAACAAGTGAGTGTACAAAGTAAAGAAGAACAATGATGGGTTGTTGGAACACTATAAAGCTATATTCCTGGAAAAAGGTTATGTGCAGAAGTCAGGTGTAGAATTTGATGAAATCTTCTCTCCAATTGTGAAGATGACTCCTATAAGAGTTTTACTTGCACTTGTAGCAGTATAGAATTTAGAGTTGGAGCAATCGGATGTAAAAACTGCTTTCCTCCATGGTGACATTTATATGGATTAGCATGAAGGACATAAAGAAAGAGGCAAAGAGTGTTTGGTTTGCAGATTTGATAAATCTCTATATGGATTGAAATAGGTGACAAGGATGCGATAAAAAAAAATTGACACCTTCATGAAGACCCAAGGTTTCAGTAGGAGTGAAGCCGACCATTTTGCAAAATATAGGAGGTTTGATGATGACAATTTTATTATCTTGATGTTGTATGTTTATGGTATGTTAGTTGCAAGCCCCATCATGAATAAAATCATTGATCTTAAGGCTCGGTTAGCTAAAACATTTGAAATGAAGATTTAGGAGTAGCAAACCAAATTCTACGGATGAAAATACACAAGGATAGAACAACTAGGAATATTTGGTTAAGCCAAGACTCATATATAAAAATATTATGCAATGCTTCAATATGCAGAATGCAAAACCAATTAGCATCCCACTTACTACACACTTCAAATTGTCTTTCAAACAATGTCCTAGCACATAAGTAGAGAAGACAAGCATTCCTCATGTACCATATTAATTGGCATTAGGGAGCCTCTTATTCGCCATGGTGAGCACTAGACCAGATATTTGCCTAAGCAATGGGTTCATGGTGAATCCTAGTAAGGAGCGTTGGACTCTTGTGAAGTGGATATTCAGATACCTGAGGGACACTTCAGATGATGTTATTTGTTATAGATAAACATATTTACATATTAAAGTTTTTGTAGATTCTAATTTTAGTGGAGACAGAGATGGAAAAAATTCTACTATAGGATATACTTTCACTCTTGTTGGTGGAGCCTTAAGCTGGACATCTAAGTTGCAACCAATTGTGGCTTTGCCAATTATTGGATTAGAATATGTGGCAGCAACTAATGCCGACAAAGAGGCAATTTGACTAGAGTGACTGAAGGATGACTTCAAGATAATGCACGAGAATATTACTTTGCATTGTGATGGTAAAAGTGATATTCACTTAGTGAAGAATCCAACATTTCATGATCGCGTGAAAAATATTTATATTAAGTACTGTTTTATAAGAAAAGTGATTGAAGAAGGTAGGATCTTGTTGGAGAAAAATGATACTAATGTGAATACTGCAAACATGCTTACAAAGCTAGTCAAGGTAGAGAAGTTTGAATGTTACAAAAATTATATGGGCTTGTTGAAAATATGATGAAGGCAACATTGGGAAATTGGCACTTGGATGACAAAACTTAGGTAAGGAACTTCCTATATATTGACTCCAAGTGGGGAGATGCTAGGAGGTGAAGTCAATATCCATATATTGGACATTTTTCTACAACATGTGCATGGTTATCCGCACGCATGATTCATATGCATTGGCTAGGCCTCCCTTGCTCGAGGGTGCACGAGTGGATCCCCTGAGGAAAAAATTCTAGAACCTTTTAGTGTATAGAAGTTCCTTCTAGAACCCTCCTATGTATTCTATATAAGGGAAATGACCCTTGGCATTTTTGTACAATAAAAGTTGTAAAATATTTTGTTGAGTAATAATAAGATTTGAAGTTCTCATAGCCCTATGGTTTTACCTGCACATAGCAAGGTTTCCATGTAAATGTTGTGCTCTATTGTTATGGTTGTTTTATTCTATTTTGGTCTTTTTCTAACAATTAAATCATCCTAGATAAGGAATCTGCTTATATGTTGTATTCTCAATAAATACCAAAGAAAGAGATGGCTTCAAATTTGAACTTTACCTCTTATACTTATTGCAAAATCAAGATCAAAGTGATATTCTTAATATTGGAGAGTTGATTAGCCCAATCAATCACAAGATTTGAATCACCTAGAATATGGAATTGTTTTATCCCTTTGTTGGAGCTTGTTTTCACAAAAATCAAAAGAGCAAGGAACTTGGTTCGGTTGTTAGTACCTGGTCCAATTGAATATTTAATAAGGAAATATTGAGAAGCGTTAATAAATAAGGCCATTCAAATGCCACACATATGTGGATCCCTTGACATGATCCATCAAAAAATCCCCAAGGGTTTTCTTTATTAATGCATGGCTCCAATAAGCTTCACGGGATTTTAAAAGGTATTTTGCTTTCTTCCATTACCAATCTTGTTTTGTGAGCCACCGGGGTTGGAGAGAAGACTTGATCCTAGAAGACCATTTTGTTCTGAGCTATCCAAATCTTGTAGATAAATGAACATGGAAAAACTTTGTATGTTTCTAAAACTCTATCAATGATCCAATCCAACAAACAAGCTCCCAAACACCCTTTATCCATTTCTCTTTGACTCCTAGGACTCTTGTATTCTCTTCCAAACATATCTAGAATAGTGATATTCCATGAACAAATGATTCACTGATTTTTCATTTATCTTGCACATGATACATTTTTTGGGTCCCGCCCATCTCCTTTTCTAACCATTATCCCAAGACAACCAAAGTACAATTTTAGCTTTCAAGGGGCAACATAACTTCCAAATAGACCTCCAGCACCAAATTATATTTCCAAACCAATGTTCTCCAATTTGTGTTGCATAACCTAGTTTAATTGAGTATTTACTAGTCCCTTTATTTTTGGACCACTTAAGGAGATCATAATCAATTGCTAGTGTTATAGCATCATGGGAAATTTTATTCACATAAAGTCTCCATTCCTACACTATATCTCCTTGCAAATGCAAAATATCTATTGACTTCCAACTTTGAATATGTTTAGCTCCTACCTAAAGACAACTGCATCTTTTAAAGAAACTATTCCATGTTCATGTAAGGCTGTCACTAGAGCTTCTAAGAATATAAAGTTACCTATGTATCCTATCCATAGGTTCTCCCCAATTCTAAACTTGACTCCATTTCCAACTTTCCATGCCACCCATTTTCTAACCAAGGAATGTGCCTACACTAATGCTTTCTAGGCCATGGATACACTTGAAATATGTTTATTTGCCAATCTGAACCATGTCTCCATTGAGATCCCCTTAAGGTATTTTGCTTGCTTGACTCTACCCCAATGTTCATAATTGTACACTAGTCTCCAAAGGCGTTTTGCAGCAAAAGTCAAACGAAAAACATTTATATTTTTCAAAGCCCACCATCCCAATTCTTTTAACAAAGCTATTTTGCTCCATTTAAAAAGAGGAATAACTTATTTTTTCCCTCTTTCCCGTTCATATAAAACTAGTTTACAATGAACCATGTTCCCATGTTTAATTGGCCATTCGTATTCCTTCATCTTACTTAACACCATGGACGATATCTCTTTGGGGAAAATTTCTTTTGTTCTCCTTTGTATTCGACAGAGATGAAGGGCTTATCGCCTTGTCCAGCCACCATCTTGAATGGCCACATTTTCGTGTATGCTTGCATGATTGGATCGTTGAACTTCCTACCGATCAACCGCTTTGCATCTTCATAGTTGTTAATTATATAATTATCAGTGTTGAGTACACTTTGTAAACCATCGTTTTTCACCATTGTAGCAAAATAAACATATGTATACCTTTCAATCGAAGTAAAAAGAATTGTCTTCAAATTGTAAACAATGAAATAATATTACAGGCCGAGCGATGAGAAATCCAAAGAAGATATTCCATAATCCATAGAAAAACGAGGAAACAATGGCAGCAATCTGGTGACCATGAGTCAAAGGAACAACCATCATCCCATACATGGTAAAATACACAAAGCACATGAACATGTAGAATATAAACCAGAAAAATTTGATTGATGTCCATTGGAAGTCGACCATTGAATAGAAAATTAGAGAGTAAATAATGGTTTGGATTAGTATATATGAAATCTCAATGCCAGCCTGCAAAATAATGAAACACATGTAGTGTCTGATCAATTTATCCATAGAATTATCTTCTCGTGAACAAAGGGGATAATAAATATATACTTGAGCAACTACATAAGCAATAGCTGACTACATCCCAGCTGCCTTTTCATGATAGAACACAGTTCGTTGAGTTCCAACAACAGGTTGCACAATTGAAGAATTGCTAACCCCAGGGAAAATTGCTGAGGCATACATAGCACCAAGAACATCGAACAAATCTTGTTGTTTGTTTACGTTTTGTTTCCTAGTCCCCAAAATATACTTTCAAACATAAGGGTCGTCGTAGTTGTGAAAAAATAATGAGCAACATTGTATGTTGGATTCCTCCAGTAAGACCAATGCTGCTTCCAAAAGCAAGCTATGCATTGGACACTAAAACTCTGATTTGGAAGGGAAGTCGAGGTCCATGGAGCTAGGTATTGATGTGCTCATATGCTGCATCATTTTTATCGGCAAAACTAAGTCAGCGTGACTTGGAATTATTATTAGTCAATAAAGGTTCCACGTCAGTCACAGCAGGGACATAAAACTCAAGGCTGGGGGACTCCTTTGCCGATTGGATTCACTTCTGATTTATGGGGACTTCTTAGTGGTCATCAAATGGGTCAATAAATAAGTCAATTTCAATAATATTTCTCTTCATCATTGGTGCTTCAGAATTTCTGAATTTTTGAATAGGTTCCAGAATTTCTCTATAATCCACACTTATAGAGAGAAGAAGGCTGAGGCAGATGCATTATCCAAACTTGCTATTGATGGTGATCTAGGTACTCTCCAATGGGAAGAATGGGTGGAAAATGAACTTATTTATGTTGGTCTTTGTAGATCTATCTTTGCTGAGAAACACTAAGCTGGTCTTTCTAGTTTGAGGCTTTGTATGGGCCTTGTATATTGGAAAAATTGACTGATCCATGTATTTTGTGCCCACTCATAGTTCTGCTGCTGGTACTGTTAGGGGTATAAACAGTCATGTGAAGCTTTTTGCACAGAGAGTAACGAGGTGCTTACAACTCAGTATGGGGGAAATGTTGTAACATGTGTGATTGCACCAAGTGAAACGAGGTGCTCTACAGCCCAGTATGGGGGAGATGTTGTAACGTGTGTATCCAAATCCTAGGCTCTATCAAGGACCGAGAGGGATCAAATTTCCCTTTAAGTCTCATATTTACTTTTTATTTTGTATTATTCTTTTTTGTTTATGGCTGGCATAATATTTATTACTTTTACTTTGTATTATTCTTTTTTGTTTACTTTGTATTATTTTGTTATTCTACAAACACTCGACAAACACTCTAAAGTCTCATATTTACTTTTTACTTTGTGTTAAAACTAAAAAGTAAAGTCTGTAGTTTAAGTCTCATATTTACTTTTTACTTTGTATTATTATTTTTTGTTTATGGCTGACATAATATT
Organism: Larix kaempferi; assembly: GCA_027924585.1. Classification (NCBI taxonomy): domain Eukaryota; kingdom Viridiplantae; phylum Streptophyta; class Pinopsida; order Pinales; family Pinaceae; genus Larix; species Larix kaempferi. Next base: position 803,804 of record BSBM01001232.1, read on the forward strand.
TACCACATAATCCTATGCTCTAAAGTCTCTAGTTTAAGTCTCATATTTACTTTTTACTTTGTATTATTCTTTTTTGTTTATGGCCGACATAATATTTACCACCTAAGCCTAAGTTCTAAAGTCTCTAGTTTAAGTCTCATATTTACTTTTTACTTTGTATTATTCTTTTTTGTTTATGGCCAACATAATATTTATTACTTTTTACTTTGTATTATTCTTTTTTGTTTACTTTGTATTATTTTGTTACTCGACAAACTCGACAAACATTCACATGTTACAAGATCTCCCTCATACTGGGCTGTAGAGCGCCTCTCCACGCAAAAAGTAATAAATTATATTATGTTTGCCATTAATAAATTCACGTGGGCTCATAAAATAAAAAAATTATGGAAAGTATTTAAAAAAAAACCATGTTAGCTCATAAAATAAAATATTATGAAAAGTAATTAAAAAAATTTATAAAATAAAAAACTTAAAACTTAAACCCGGATCTATCAATCAAGAGATATCAAATTTCTTGAGTTTAAATTTTAAAAAAGAAATATGGATCTATGCTGGTGTTTGTTACAACCGAGTATGGGGGAGATGTTGTAACCTTTGTGATGTTTGTCACGTAAAAATTTCATGTTCGCTCATAACTTATCAAAAATAAAAAATAAAAAATAATTAAAAAATTAAAAGAGAGGGATCCAATTTCTTGAGGAGTAATTTTTTTCTTAAAGTGTAAAAAATTCAAGATAAAACAAAAAAATTACACCTCAAGAAATTGGAACCCTCTCGGTGTTGGGTTTAAGATGGATCTATGCTCGTATATTTGGAAGTGTTGTCATGGTTTTGACCATGTTTTTGCTATGTACTTTTTTATAATAATTATAAAGAACACCAAAAATGAAATAATAAATTTTGACAAGTCAAAATATTTTTAAATTTGTTAAAAATTTACTCTATTTTTTTAATTAATTTCTTCATATAAATCAAAATTATTCAAAATAACATAACTTTATTACTCTCAAATTAAAACACTTGGTATTAAATAATAAATAACTATAAACCATTGATCAATATTAAATCCTTCTTACCAGGGTTGGCAAGTGCGGGGTGAGTTATATTTGACTCCACGGGGAATAAGCAGAGAGAGTTTGCCTGGGGCATCGGGAGGAAGACGAACAATGGCACGGAATGGTTAGGCCTCATCAAAGGGATGGAGATGGCTATTAACCTAGGAGTTAAGAATTTGATGGTCCTTGGGGATTCCTTAATTATCATTAGAGAAGCCAGAAGCCTCGTCGCCAATAGGAAAGAACCTTCCTCCAAAATGCATCAACTCTTAATCAGCATTAGCAAACACTTCCATGAAATCACCTTCCTCCATATCCTGAGATGGCTTAACGGGCAAGCTGATGGATTGGCCAACAATGGCGTCGGGCTTTCCTATGGCTCAATTATTTGTGATAATGTCGCTCATGAAAATTCATGGATCCCCCATAATGCTTGGGCTCTACTCTTCCCCTTTTGGAACATACACCTTCTTTGGGCTCAGAACTTTAGTAGCAATAAATTGCATTTGTTGGATATTTCCCCAAGGCATTTTGGCGGCCTCCCAACTCCTCGATGGCTTCCCATCCCTGTCGGCATTAATGTCATCCAGACAATTTGCCAGTTGGTCGGCATGCGAGTTAATGGCATTGGCGTATATCAAGGCAGGACGGATCATTCCTCTTTTCATCTGTCGGTGCGTTTTCACAGCTTGTCTTCGCTGCACTCTGTTCTCGAGTCCTGCGTTACTTGTCTCTACAGAACAATGGATCACCACTGTGTTCTTGAGCGTTCTCAGGGTAGGGATGATATGTATATGATGAATGTCGGCTGATGCAAGCATGCAAGAGGCCATAGTGGAGGTTATAGCCGGGGCACCTTGGCAGGGCATGATAGGATGGGCGAACCGGTGGGCAAGGTGGGAAGTAATTTCCCTGGGCTTGGCCCTTGTCGAAGGCATGCAGGAGTGGTAATACGCAAGAGCATGCTGGAAATCATGGCATTTCTAAGTTTGAAGTGGGATTCTTGGACCGACTACAGGAGCTGGAGCTCCAAGTTAGAATGATCCATAGTGAAAACTGGGAGTTTAAGAAGGTGCTCTCCCATATGTGTTCTCTGGTATCTGCATATCACTCTGATACTAAAACCCAAAACGGTAAAGTGGCTGATAAAATTGAGCATATTGAATAAACCCTAGGTCTTGCTTATCCTCATAAAGCTTGCAAACCTAAAGCCTCCAACAGTGAGTTGGAAGACATCGGCAGGAAAATGGAGAAGCTACAGAAGTTTATGGCTCAAGCTAGGAACTTTGTGGACCTTAGCTCCGAGAAGAATATGGCAGTGGATTCTGCAAGCGCGGTCATGGACATGGGACTGCAATAGCAGCTCGTTGGTTGGCTTCCTTCTGTTTTGGTTTTGTTATGTTATCAATTATGTCTTTAAGTTATATGTACAGATCCTTTGAAGCTCTTAAAACTGGAAGAATATGCAATTTTTGTATAAGGTAGTCAGCAGAAATGTTCTACTTTTGTATAATCCTTCTAGGGCAGTTTGTTAGAAGTTACAGTTTCCATAGAACAGGAAGGTATCACTCTAGTTACAAGATAGAAAAAGATGAACTTGGTGGGATAGATGCTCTTCTGACATGGGAGCAATCTGTCAATCTTTGCTATGTACTGTTCTCCTTTTTTTCTATATATAATCAAAGTTGATTACCCGTTTGTGTTAAAAAAAAATATTAAATCCTTCTTAGCCTTTCCAAGGGGTTCAAATCCTTTCTAGAAGGGCAATTCAAAATACACTCTTAAAAAAATGTAACTTTCTGAAATCAGTTTTCATTTATGAAGAACAACAAATATTATAAATTTTCAAAAGAAGGGTCATTTTTTAGCAACCTATCAATTCTATAAATCCCAACTCTTTGTTTTTCATTGACCATGGTATCTTCTATATTATATGAGAAGAATTACTTGCTTTTAGCATTTAATGAGTAAAATCATTTCTACTCACTTAGGCTTTCGTAAATTCCTTGATACCATGTACCCTTTCACAACATTAAATCCACACATAGCTCATAGCCAAAAATAATACTACCACCATATTGGCATATGCACCATGTTAAGCATCACATGAATGGAAGCTTCTCGAAGAAGCTTGTACACCTTAACTTTATGAATCCCCACTTGAATTCATGTATTTTGAGCATTGTTGATCCTTCTCAATATGAGAATTAACATCACATTTAGTGTCCATAGTTATTGTGTTTGGATTGCACACTCGCAATAAGGCCATTTCCTCTATTATCTTTGCATTCGTTCTTGATTTTGAACAACATGAGAAGAATTAGTCATGGGTTATGGGTCTAAATTGTAATGGCATTGGAAATGTATAGGAAATAGTAATTGCTAATGTGTGGCTCAATGACAATTTCGAAAGAGCTAAAATTAAACATGGAGTGAACCCAAGGAAACAAGGTAATCTCCCTTTCTTCGTGCTCACAAATTCCATTTGTCTAAAGGTATCTAACATGTTGATTTATAGTTATTTTGTTGCAATATTAATGCACTATTTTTCTTTGATTTAAACAAAAATATGTTAATGAACTTGTTTGGAATAAAAATCCCTAATGAGCTCAGTGAAATATTTAACTTGTATGCTATTGATTAAGTTTAAATATGACCCTAGATAGAATGGACCTTGTCAATATAGTAAAGTTTAAAATTAAGATTATACCAATGAGAATTGTGATTTAGTTTATTAAAAATTTTGAATTATCAAATGCTCATTCCCATTTTCTCTAAAATGTTCACCCCCCTTTTCCTAATTCTATGGATCTTTATCTATCATTATATTTCACTTTATTCCTGTTGTTTGTAGTGAAACTAACATAAATGCGATGATACTTTACATGTCAAATATTTGGAGAATTCCACATAGCTATGTTTTCCTCTATCTCATCCCAATGCTCCCTGTAATATACTTAAACCTATAAATTCAGAGAAAACATATAAAAAAACAAGAGAGGATAGATAGAACCAAAAAAGGTCTCTTGTATGAAAGATATTCAAAATAGACTAGAGTTATGTTCACTTGCCTCGTCAAGGGGGCAAACTCCAAGAGAAAAGCTCAAAATATAATAACAATTATTGATAAAACATTACATAACTTACTACTCTATATATAGATTCAACAAAAAAATCCTTAACTTATACTTGTGGTCTCGCTATTAACGAGGGTCAACCACCTAAAGGCCTTTATTCAATAAATAGGACCATTTTCATTAAGTCACTATCCACTAACTATCTAATGGGCCTTATGGCCTTGTACATTGATAAAGTAGGAAGGTTAGAGTAGGACCTTAACATGCCTTCCTGCTTCAAAAGTAACATTGTTCTCAATGTTGGAGTTGGGGGCATTGTTGCAAATTTGTTGATGGTTCCCAAGTAGTATCTTTTGGTGAGGTATCCTTCCATTGAATTAAAACTTCATGGATAGTGTGGTGACATAGTTGATGCTCCCTAGTGTCCCAAATTGCTTTTGGTTGGAGCCAAATGGAGCTTTCTTCATCCAATTTTGGTAATATAGTTTGAACTCGACAATTCTGACCCATGCCTTCTTCAAATAGGATACATGAAATACTGAGTGAATCTTGGAGTGTGTTGGGTGTGCTAATTCGTAGGCCACTTACCAATGAGTTGATCAATCTAATATGGGTTGTAAAACTTTGGTGCGAGCTTGTGATGGCCTTTAAATTTGAGAGAGGTCCGATTATAAGGCTAGAGGCAAAGGAACAACTAGTCACCTTCTACAAATGAACGCTTTGAGTGGTGTTGGTTTCCTTATTGCTTCATGTGATTTTGATCCATTGCCAAATTTTCCTTAAGTGTGCAAAGAGTGACACCACAATTATGAAGCAAACTATCGATTACGTGTACTTTGGAAGTACCTGGTAGATAACAAGCCGCAAATGGTTGTTGTTGGCCATAGACTACTTCATATGGTATCATTTTTGTACCCTCGTGATAAGTGGTATTATAGCACCATTTTCCAAAGGAAACCATTGTGCCCACTAGTGTTGCTTTTTGGATGAAAAACATTGCAAAGAAGTTTAAAGACACTTGTTGACTTCTTTTGCTTGACCATCTATTCGGGGATGATAAGATGTGCTCATTTGCAACTAGGTGCACTATAGTTTAAATAGTTCTTGCCAAAAAATTTTGGTGAATGTGGGATCACGATCTGACACAATGGAGGTAGGCATGTCATGAAGTTTGAAAATATGGTCTAGAAAAAATTGGGAAATCATTTCCAATGTAAATGGGTGCTGGAGAGCACAAAAATGAGCATATTTGGAAAGTTGATCAATTATCACCATGATTACTAATTTGTTACCAACAATAAAATCCATGGAAATGTTAGTCCAAATAGTGGCTATTATTGGTAATGGTTGCAATGCCCTAAAACTCTTCATTATCTCACCCTTTTTCCTTTGGCAAGTGTCGCATTCAACTACAAAAGTAAGGAAGGATATCCTTTTTCATGTCATCCCAGAAGAAGAAGCCCCTAGCACGTGCATAAGTTTTATGAAAGCGTGAGTGACTGGTGAGAGGAGATCATTGAATGAAATTATGTTATATTTATTTCTTTAAAGTAGAGTTAGGTACCCAAAAAAGGCAACATTTATACCGCAATTTTTCTTGTCACCAAGTGCAATCTTTAGGGGGTTGATATCCTCCTATAGTAGCTTGATGAGCTGAGATCTAGTAGCATTGGTTGGCCATTCTTGTATTGTTTTGTCTAACCATTCAAATACCAAAGACACTTGTACAAAATGAGAGATAAATGACCAAACAAACGCCCAAAATCCGCATATAAATGACCACTTTTGATTTGGAGACCACTGGTGGCAAATTAGCGGTCATTGATCATGTGACCAAAAATGTGATCATATTTAACTTGGTCATTTATAGCTTATCTTGTGGTCATATATTTGGTCATATATTTGGTCGTATATTTGGTCATTAATTATCATAATTAATGTGGTCGTATATTTGGTCATTAATTATCATAATTAATGACCAAATATATGACCACAAGATAAGCTATAAATGACCAAACTAAATATGACCACATTTTTTGTCATGTGAGATCATTGACCACTAATTTTCCACCAATGGTTGTTTATATGTGGATTTTGGTCTTATTTTGGGTCATTTATCTCTATTTTTATAGTGGTCATTTAGCTCTTTTTAATGGTTTTAGAATATATATAGGGCACAGAGGAATCGAACCACCAGCCTCCTGCCTACAAGCAGGTGCTCTTCCAATAAGCTAGCACCCTTAAATAGAAAATATTATATAATTTTACATTATTGATCTAAGACACAAGCATGGTATCATTCAGAAGGTTCTATGGTCACAACAAAGGCAAGGGAGCGCTCCATTTGACTAAGTATGGAACCTAACTCCAAGATCAACTCGCAGGAAAACAATTCATATTGTATATGTTGATATTGGGTTTTCTTTTCCTTTTGGAACAAAGAAAAAACAAACTAAAAATCACTCTTTCGCACAAGAAGAGGTGCATTTAGGGCAATAATCTTACTTGAACCTCCATAGAAGCTAAAGTCTAGATATAATAAATTTTAACTTAACCATGAAATTAATAGTAACTATAGCTCTTCCACAGCTACAAATTTGTTAGTGTACAAAATCCATAAAAGAACTAGACTATTTTAGCTATACAATTGACTTCCTAGATCATACCTCCATTTGGGTGTCATTTTGTTGAAAATTGTTCTAAATACTCATGTCTTCCCCTACCTTCTGACGATGATAATGCACCTGCATCATCTTGGCACATTCCCTTAAAGAAAAAATAAACGTAAAAAATTAATGAATGATGACCTTTAAAGAATCAAATCAATTGGAAAGAACATAAAGAACAAGTTAGAAAGGCCATAACAAATACCGAGATTATAATGAATGCTATTGAAAATTTGAAAGTCCAAATATGGAGAAACCATAGGGTTTTGACCCCTTTAAATAAAAATATATTATATGCAAAACTTAAAAATATATTATAAGTCAATCCGAACATGTTTCAAAAACATCATAATATACAATATCAAATATTCATTTCCCTGTAGCAAATATTCATAATATGCAAATAACAAAATACTAGACTATAGAGGTGTAGACTACCTATGAATGACTTCTCATTCATTTGTCTTGAATGTTGAACAACTGGATGAATCCTTAGCGCCTAGATTCCTTAGACACCTTCATACACCCAAACAACAAATACCTTTACACTTTCTTTTGGAAGAATCCTATTCTAAGAATTGAATTCAAATTGCATAATTATTTATTGTAAACAGGAATACACATATACCAATTCAATTACATCAACAACATGAACATGAAGAAATTCAATACATAACAAGTAAGAAGTTCATACATGGACAAGTGTATGCAATCAAAACATATTTCAAGTTTAAACTGATTGCAAAATCTCACACATTATATACCAATTACCAAGACCTCAGCCATAGGAACAATTATATATCTTTATAAGTTTGTTGTATTGTCTCAAATAATGCTTAATAAAAGCAACTTATAGCAAGCAGAAGAGACTTAAAATCATATAGAAAAATCATCAATATTAATTAGTTAAATGCATGTCTCCATGGTTGTAGTGAAATTGGTAGCTTCCAGGTTGGGTGTTCTTCTACATATCTTTTTCCATAACAAGGCAACTTAATATGTTGAATAAAATGTGGCATCATACAAATAGGCGTATACGTTAACTTCTGCAACTCCTTCAAATGGGATAACCAAACATTTGCTACACTAATGATGACATGATACCAACATAGACACAAAAACAAATGTTATAAAATTGCCTCTACACAAATAAATCCCCTTTCAAAATCAGTGTGGATGGCACCTACAATCCGAGGATCTTTTATCTAGTTTCTAACTTGCCAGCATTTCACCTGTAAAAATATTATATCTTACTATTTTAGTGTAATGCTTTATTAACTATAATTTGCCAACTTCAAACAAGATATGAGAGCGCCATGTTGACAGTAGGCTTCAATAGGATCCACAAGAAAGGAAACTCCAAAGAAATCAAAACCTTTATGGAACTAGAACAGATTCAAAAACAACAACAAAGCTTCAACCAAATAAAATATTACTACCCAAACCGATCAACAGAAACTAGCTACACACTATCAGGATCAGGAACAGAATTAATATACCAACTTTAGCGATGTACAACAGTTAGCAGAAGAGGCAGTGAAGGCATCATGGAATGATACACTAGTCATGGATACATTTACTCTAGAGAACGTTAAGAAATTTTAGGTAGATGTCTAGAAAATTGATGATGTCTACAAGGAAGTTACTCACAGCTTTGAACAATTCACTATTATTTAAAGGATCTTCCTTCTTTGGCATTCATTTTCCAATAGTGAACCCGATTTTCTCATGTTGAGGAAAAATTAGTAGTCAAGGCATGTTGGGACCCCATTTTGCTAAGTTTTGAGTCATGCACCAGACTTTCCAGTACACCCCATTGCTTAGGGTGCTTGGCTTTCCAACACATTAGACTTGATAGCTCTAGATTTAATCCATAAGCTTCTAGATCTAGAAATGATTGTAGCTTCTTTATAATCATATATGATATAAATAGTATGTAATCAAAGTTACACGTTGGAATGGATCATGATGGAGTAGTATATGTTGGTAGAAAATATTGGGCCTTTTTTAGGATATTGTAGTAGGCATAAGGAGAATGCAGTGATCTATGCTTATGGAAATTAATGGAAATGGCTATGATCTGGTCCACCCTTTTATTTAAGTTATATGTTATGAAATGAGTGCTTAATCACTACTTTTGTACCATTTATTCTTTATGATCATTTTATATTCTCCCCTTTTTGTTATACATACATTTTTGTCTCCATAATTTTTTTCAATATCTCAAGTGAGACCTTACACTTTATAGGGTATTGAAAGTGATGATATTGTTGGGTTCTATTGTTGTCTTATTTAGGAACCTAGGGTCTATCCAGAGTACCGGTAATTTTACCCACATGGAAACTAGAAACCTATGGTTGTGGTTGCTTTTGTCGTGCTAATTTCAATTCTTATCCATTTTTAAACATACCACACTTTTTGAGCTACCACTATCTATAATTACTTTATGACTTTTGTCTCTAGATTTGCATTTTTTCCTGGTTATATTATTCCTCAACCATTGATCTTCTTTTGGTGCTTGTTCTTTACAGAGAGTTATCTCTCCACATTCAGGTTTACTTCATAAGTGTTTTGTGAATTATTTGATATATGAGGTTTTCCTGTTAAATTTAATGTATTGAATGTTCAAACTCAATTCCAACCATGCAAGATATTTTGTGAGTGGAAAATAGTATGCATGTAGATTTCTTTTGGTCTACATAATTTATGGGTAATTAGCTTGGGGAGACACTGATGTTTCTTAGAGCTATCTAGAAGGGAGAATGATGCAGAAATCGGCACCTTGTTCTTCCAAATTGGGAATGGGGTATGCTACAAGTTATAATACCACTTCCCAGTGTTGTTTCATGCACATCCCTTGTTATAGCTATAATTTCTAGTTATTGATATTCTTTCTAGTTCCTTGACATATTTCGGTGTTTTCACATCAATATGAAAACTTTTTTTACAGCAGGGTCAATGCTTTTACATAGCCTCTACATGGGAAGTGGAATTTATGCTATACTATATCTAACTTAACAAGTCATCATATGAGAACCAAACATAATGCTATCAATAAAAACACAGATTTATGGCTCAACCAACGCTTTTCATAGAAAAGATTTAAATTGGACATTGGTAAACATAATTAAATATATTCACTTTGCAGAAGCCCATTAGTTGAACACACACACTCAAAGATATTCATATACAACATGCAATCTAATGAAGGCAATGAAATTTGAACCTGACTAGTTAGACATGGATTGCAATCTTGTTGTTCCTACCAACACAACTTCACCTTCAGACTGATATTGAACTATAACTTGAGTTGGTGGTTGTTCAAGCTACTATGTTTGACTTGCCCCTTATTTTATAGCACTGAGAAATCTACTTGGGTGGTCTATGAATAATGACTTCATAGCAGCACACCATGCAGGCTGGGTAAACTGAGACCCATACCCATTCCACCATGACATGGCAGGAACACCAGATGACAGAATGGGATTCCCATCAGATTCTCTATGCTCTTTATATTCAACACCTTGCATGATGAGTTTATAAACTTCAGAAACACTCAATGTTGTTAATATCAACTCCTCTTCTCTTTGCAAAATTCCTCAATGCTCATTCCAATAGCTAATTTGGATCAAGCTCGGCCTATAATTCCTTCATGCATTGTTTCTTCATGCAAACACCTTACAATATGAGTTCGACTTTAGCATCTGCTGACCCACTGCACCTATGTCACATAAATAATTCAAAAACTAAAACTGATAAAATGAGATGACCATTAGCAATAAAAAATATCCTCTATAGTGCAAACAATGAATTGAAAACATAGAGTATAGAGAAAAATGCAATTTGTTCAACTGTAAAATATTTTAACACGCAACCATATAACTAGTCTTAATACGCAAGAATGTTGTAAACTCGATAAGAAAAGCTAGCATGACTAGCTAATGAACACAATGAGAACAAAGAAAGTAATATTTTAAGCTAGTTAGAAAAAGGGAAAAGATTTGAAGCTTGCATCAATAAATTTGCCAATAGACAACCTAGAAAAATAGGCAATTAGTCAAGGATGGGTACTTCAGGATGGGAAAACCAGCAATTATTGTCTTCTTCTTATTGCAGGATTTGATTACAACGATAGGACATAAGTCCTCCGAATAACCATTCTGGATTTGAAAAAAGACACACAAGAAAAAACTCCAAATCCTATATGCAAACTTAGAAAAAACTCCAAATCCAAATTCTATGGATCCCAAGCCGATCATGGACCCTTGGAGGTTTCCCAAAAGTTTCCAAGAAGTTTCCAAGTTTCCGCGAGTTTCTGGTCCAAGGCATTTTAGGAGTTTCGTGAAACATAGGTTTGAGGATGTTGTCCAATCATTCAAGTGTCAAAATCTGGTCTTCCTCCAATGTCTTCTAAATTCTAATAAAGAGTTCAAGAACTTGCATTCAATAATATTCACCCTAAGTTAAAATGATGTACCACAGGCTACTAGAGTCCACAATAAACTCATTTTTTATTTAAATTGTAGCCCAAGATATCACTGCTACTATTATCATCTATGTTTGTATAAATGCTCTATAAGTTGCTTCGTGTTTGTTTTCTTTCTTTTGTTAAGTTGAAGTAGGTTGCTGTATAAGCCCCAAGGGTTAGCTCGATTGGTAGATGCTCTTTCTAAGTCCACAGAGGTCTCGAGATTGAATCTCATTAGGTATTTTGGGGTTACGAGACACCTATGTTGTTGTGGTCAATCATCCTTCCATCTGAAAATTATGGGGATGGGGGTGATCTCCAAAAATATTGGCCTAGTACCAGCACCCTCATTCTTTGCTTAAGTGTGTGAGGGTGGGGTGAGAGTAATTCCTTTGAAACAAAAATATTATGTATAAGATATGGTTGTATTGCATATAGTTAGCACTTCTAACTCTAACAATCCCTCTACCAATATTTTACATAATGGCCCCTACAAAAATATGCCCATCTACATTAGGTTACCATTAGTCCCCAACACATACATAAAAACAAAAAGAACCCATCATCCAAGGCACTTGCAACAACAACAAAAAATCCCAAGCTGACTATTTTCCTTGTATGGTTGACAATATCAACAGTAGGGTCACTGACCACAACTTAGTCCACATTAATTGTCTTGAAGCTCCTTGGTGAGATCTTTGTTGTCTGCCAAATTTTGTGAATTAAAATTTGTTTTTCTTATCAATTTGCATCCAACGATCTAAGTGCCTATGCTGCAGCGTGAATTACATTTCCATGGTGTTTGCACCTCAGCCATGCACAATGGCTTCTCAGAGATCTATCAAATTTACTAAGCAGAACATCTATTTACATCTATCTTCCCTTTTTCGAATCCTTTTGAAACTCATGTCTATCTATGAAGCCCCTAATTTTCATTTCAAAATTCTGCTATATAGGAAAATGTTTCAATTATTAATATTTGACACTTATGCAACGTATATGTGTTCATCTGGCAATTGGCATATGTTTGGTTGATCATTGTCTGTTTCCAAAGTTCATCTCCCTTTGATGGTTGGTCCCACAACTTGTCAACTAAGACAGATTCTTGACTTTAAGACAGGGGAACTCCTATTGGAATTATCCTCTATGTACTACTTGCTAGACTAAGGAAACCGTCATTGTCATCTAGCTTTTTAAAGTGTGTGCTTGTTATTTCTAGTAGGATTCTCCTTAATTAGTAGTATGTATCCTTCACCAAAGGTTTGAGGATATACGGAATAAACACTACTATATTATCTCTGTTGATCAAACTATAATATTTTGTGTCCAATATCAACATTTCCGACAGATTGAGCTAAATAACATTGCACATCGGGTAGATACCTATGTATGACATGCAATTTTGATTGAGGGTATTGTTTTTCATTCACTTCTATTGGTCCATATCAAACTAGATTCATCTTTACTTTCTTCCCTACGAATCATTCCCTTGGTTACATGTAGCGACACTTTGTCTGGCATGGAATTTGGAAGTGATGATAGCCTCCCTGCTTATAATAACAGTTCTTATATTTCTACCACATCTTCAATAAATTTTCTTCCATCTGTCAATGCATGCACTTCATGTGCTCGACAAGCATTTTAGCATGTCCTTATGTAGATCATTTCTGTGAATTCCCTGACAAGGTGGTTGATACATTCATTTCTGAAGGTGCTTGAAGTTGGAATCCCAACATGCCTTGAAAGGCAATTTACTAGAGGAGGCAAGGATGGCCCAGTTATAGCAATATTAAATATAATGAATATATGACTGTAAATTCTAAAGAATTGTGTTGGATATGTGTTGGATTATTTGCAGGTGGACTGTGCATCCTAGCACAACCTACAAAGGGGATGTTGCATTCCCTTCCTGGGCATACAAGGACTAGCCCCAAAAAAAATTGATCCATTTTTTTAGCCAATTTTTTCAACCCATTGTAATATAATCCATATTAACAAATTAGGGTTAATCGATGCTTCTGAATACCTAAATACTATATTGTGAATGGTGTTTCTCTGAGTTTGTTGGTTTCCCATCTAAGGGTTTCCAAGGAAAATCTCATGTATTGTGTGTATGCACTATCATTTCCTTCTATTTTAAGATTTCGTTAGCAGATCTTCTCTTGCAAAGGTTTATCAAATTATTTAAACTGTACAATAGTATTATTCAACACTTTGATTTTTCACCACTCCATTAATTACTAGTCTGCATTAAAAAATGCCAAGGAATCTATTGTCCCTTTTTTCTATATGATGGATGTGGACAATCCAGATTCCAAGGCCTAACATGCTTGAAGAACAATTTGGTGGTCTACTACCTTTCTATAGTCTTCCTACATGGAACTAGTGCAGTGATCTTACCGACCCAATTGACAACAACCAGAATGTAGTTATTCAATTTTTTAGGTGGTCAATAGGCCACTAGGAAGTCTATTGATAGATTCCCAAGGTCATATTGGTCAAGGTGTGTGGAGACCCAACTTCTCATCAGCTAGATTTCCTATGCTATAAACGTCAACATCCTCTCACAAACTTTCCAACATCTTGTTCCATGAGCCAATAGAAGTATATATGTAAACTCTCCATTATTTTTCTCACTCTAAAGTGACCTGCTATCTTGGAGCAATGTGCTACTATAATCAATAATAGTCATTGGGATTTGGGTATTCCTAGGGTGTTTAGGTTGTATGGAAACCAAATTTTCAAAGTGGTTGTCTTTTAATTCTTCTGCTCAACATAATTAATAAAATCCCTATTGATTGGATACCAATATTTGAAGTTTAAGAACTTGATCAACCTCAACTAATTTGCATTCAAGTTCAAATTCAACGACAATCAAATTTAGAGAAAAAAATATCCAGTGAAAAAAAATATGATAGAATTCATAATTAAGTTAAACAAAGAGAATTAAGCATATAAAATTAAGCTTCTCATCCATGGAATTAAATTCAGAATCACGATCAAAATAAAATTCAAGTACCCTTATTAAAAATATTATTATCCCTTTATATCAAAATCCTAATATAAGAGCATTACATTTTAAAGATAAGCAAATTATATTTTAAATATCAACAAATTTTGCATATGAATCAGATTCATGGTGAATAAAGTTGCCAAATCTGATGAATTTAATCTCTGATGCTTGAGATTTCACAAAATTTAATTATTTTCCAAAAAAATGGTCAAAAGCATTATATTAGTTAGTTGCGAAAGAAAGCTATCCACTATATTTTGTGCCCCCCCTCTTATACCATTTTATACATACTAAGTCTAATGCTATGGGTAGGTTTTCCATTTTAGGTCCATAATGGCTTATCAATATGCAGTCTAGAATTTGTCTTTTTGCCTAGAAAGTAGGTTGGACAAAGGTTGATTGCCTTTACAATTACATATCTATTTTTCAATGCTTTACCATATTTTCGAGAATGTCTCTAAATCAAATTCTAGCAATCTATTGGATATGTAAGAATTGCTCCTATCACGTAACAAAACAACATCCCTTTCTCCTAAAAGGGTAACCTATGCTTTGTTAGTAAAAGCGTCTTCTAAATCCTCTGCCTTAGCTCATAAAACAACTTCCACTACTTATCGATTGAGATGGGAATCTATAGTTCCTTCCCTTACATTATTTATGAATGTAGCAATGTCAAACTTGTGTGAATAAACTTACGTCATAGTTGAACACCCTATTTAACTTCTTAGCTTCAACAAGAAAGACAATGTAGACCACATGATCACAATTGTGATCTTCTTTAGACATATATGCAACCCATGATCACAATTGTACTCATACTGTTTGTATCCTTTTAGTCCCATTGACCTACTTTTGTGGTCATTCATTGGACACTAATAAAATTATCTTATCTTATTTATGATGTATCCATGTGGTGCAATCTAGTTCATAGCAAGTGAACTCAATCGACCAAGTTTTCAATTCTCAAGAGTGGGTAATTAACATCATCGTAATCTTGTTCAGCACTTTGAACTCACAACAATAGGTACTAATTCGAGACATAAATCACATAATCCATGATGTGGCAAGATTAGTTGTTGCTAGACTTTTTCGATGTATTTTGTGGGGATTTATGATCTGGGCCCTTTCGAGAGATAGTCGGGCACAATCCTCACTCTAATACAATGTGAATTTTTTAACATTTATTTGTGAAAGGCCCATAGATGACAATATCAATGAGTTTTATGATCCATGAGTGATGATTCAGTGACACCCCACGAATTCAACTTGGAAAATGGTCCATGAAAAGTCCTGCAAGGATACAAATAGTTCAGATTCGGCTTCAAATGCGAAGGAGCTACCTGTGACTAAGACAGCTACTCTGCCTCCATATAAATCTATTCTGTGTCGTATTTATGGGACTAACAAGAAGTGTGAGTGGGGAACTAATTGTCGCTTTGTTCACTCAGAAGAAGAACTTCGGAAGGGTTAGCAAGTATAGGTACTTTTTTGGCCAGAAGGTGGAAACAGTTCATGGCAGTGGAGTAAGTTTCAACATGCATGATGGGGTAAAGAATTATAAAATCAAGTTGTGCATGCATTATGAGAAAAATGGAAGCTATCCAAATCGATTGAAAAGCAAATTTGCACATGGACACAAAGATCTTAGGTCTATGTTAGCTTCCTCTCTGATTCTCACCAAGTCAGATTTGAATGTGGCCTTAGCAGTGAGACCAATAACTTTGCAGAGATAAAAGCATTATCAAATTAAAGGACCATTGAACTAAAAAAGGGATTAAGTCATTTAACAATCTGTGGGGACTCACAGCTGGTGTGGAGAGGTTGAATGGATCTGGGAGGCAAATAAGTTTTGATCTACACAGAAGTTTGTAGCATTCTGAAACCCTCAAATCCAGATTTACAACAATTCATTTTCACAATGTATACAGGGAACATAACCAGGAAGCAGACTGCCTATCAAAGCAAGCTTGTAGCAGAGATCTAGACCTTGATGGGATGGGAATGTGGACATCCTTCGATCTAGGACAATTTCATAAAAAGTGTAGATTTGTTCCCAACATGGGAAAATAAAGAAATAAAGGTTTGTGAACAAACACTAGTATGTCATGGAAATAATGTGATTGAATAAGTACAAAACCATAACTGACCCAATTGGTGTCAAATTCAGTTCTATTCCAACAAAATGCATGTTTTCCCCCAACACCCAAAGATCATTAAAAGATGAGATACATTAATACACATACATATGTTTGCAACATCCTTTCATCCCTGCCTGATATATATGACCTCTTATCTTATAAAAAGGAATTTTGATCAAAGGTGTTGGGTTTTTAAGATCATTTTTTCGTGGTTGAACAACTCAATTATGTAATGTGTGCCTGTGTATTTTATCCAAAATAATTTGCAATGTGATCATGTCAATCAAACCTAGGCCTGCCCCCAATAGGCACACATACTATAGAAAAAGAAACATTGAACCCAAATAACATACAAGCAGATAACATCGAAACTAGTTATACTCGGCATTATAGAATTAGAAACAAAGTCTCCATGGAACATGGGGATCCAATACTCTGCATGGAAACTGTCAGATGGGATGCTAAAATAGGAAACAATTCCATCAAAGAATAAATATTGGTGGAATGCATTGGTCATATTGCTTCTGCGTTTGATGGGAACCAAGTTGTTCTTGTCCACAGCCTGCCATCTAGAGTCAAATGGGAAAATGGTGTGGATCAATGGGTTGATGGAGGATTATATAAGGCATTTCATTGCAGCAGACCAATATAATTGGCCTAATCTCTTGGATGTGGCTTAGTTCAGTTTTAATCTTTGGAAGATGGATGGCTACATTCAAAATTTTTATGCTTCCTTTCCTCAGTTTCCTCTTGTTTGCTAGTCCTTGTAATGTCCTCATTTGGAATGGTATAATTTATGGACTCCATGGCCTCCGAGAAGCTTCTTTTGCCACAGATCCTCTAGCTTTACTGTGATTCATCTGCAGACACTACTGGGAGTCCAAGCTTCAGTTCAATCTCCACAAAATCCAAACTGCGTCTAATCTCATGCTATGTATTTGCACCAAATTTCTCCATGTCCATGCCTACAACATCGCAAGACAAGATTAATCTGCACAAACTGTAATGAAAATTCCTTCCTCTAGTTGAATGAAATTAAGGTTCCACGGAAGTGAATATGAAAACAACACCAACCGCGGACCAAGCTCTTGTGCTTGTGTTCGCAGTGGATATGGATCTATTCTAGCATATATTTATTCCAAACCCACCATTGACAACCGACGTTATTTGAAAGAATTAGGGTTGACTCAATAGTACATACATAAATATTTTTTGCGAAAGGTAATTAACTCACTTGGGAGGAGGTCAAGCAACCATTCTTGCAGGGTCCTTGGCAAGATGGGCCATTTGTTTTTCTTTAACCACAGATCCATTGAATTCATCAGTTTCCTCATCTGTGCTAGTCCTTGTAATGTCCTCATTTGGAATGGTATAATTTCTGGACTCGATGGCGTCCGACAAACTTCTTTTGCCACGGATCTTATGTATTTCCCATGATTCATCTGCATACACTCCTGGGATCCCAAGCTTCAATTCAGTCACCATGAAATCCAAACTACATTTGTAACTACTCCAAATAGGAAAAAATTCATAAATAAATAAATAAAAGTATAGACATGTAATTCAACATAAAATGTGAACCTTATAAGTGTTTGTATGCACCTGTACACTCATTTCATTATCCGTCAGAAGTCTACTTAAGTTTTGTTTTCTTCTGCAAGGGTATTCTCTTAAAAGAGTTCGAGAATTACTTAGCTTAAAAAGCTAACACCGCTATGTTCTTTGTACAGAGTTCAAGTAATGTTTCGAAGGTAAGGATTTTCGATTCGAAATTAACCAAACTACTTCTATTACGCAGGTATAAATCTGCTCCACAAATTGACATTGTTTATCCACATATTTTATTACAGTTGTTTAACCTATAGGGCATAATATTTTCTAATGGTAACATAATGATACCTTAGCTAGCCCTATCACTTATTATTTCGTAACAAAACTCTAGATACCCGTAAAAGTATTAGTAGTGTTGTATGCTTCTTTTTATTAAAACGAAATCCCAATATATATACATAATCATATATATATATATATAAGAATAGTTTCTTTGATCAATTAACTCAAGTCTTAGATAAGTCCTAGCTAAGGACAAGCCCTAATCCATGTTGGTATTACAAGGATGTGTGTTTTGTTTAAATAGTGTCGCACCTTCAAAGGGTTAGTAGACGTATCAAATACTATGGGTATGATCCGAAACATGCTGGACTTATATGCTAGAGTGGTTGTAACGTACCCACCCATCCATCCAAGGCAAGGGAGGGAACATGATGCCAATCTATGGGGCTTTTTACATAAACTAAGCCCATACATTAGATTCATACAATTAAAAACCCATGTGTGCAAATGTAAATTCAACAAACATGCATAGCGGAGATAAACTCATCCACACACAAAATTTCATATGCATTCAATATATCAATAACAGTCATTTAATTTAAACACTACAGAGGCAAAACACATAGATGGAAAACACTTATCTTTGTTGTGCAATTGTCCCACACAACTAGCTATGTCGCTGCAACGTTCCTCCCAACCGTAGGTCTCTGCCCAGCTTGTATTATTTCAGCACTCAAAGACCACCCCCGAGCTGGGCATGATATCTACAAGGAAAGGGGGACTATCAAGCTCATCACAGTCCAAAGCAATGGATACCCATTTCAACCCCAACATTTCTTAACACACAGCAACTCAAAATTGAGCATGGATACTCATAACAGCAAAAATCACAATTTCCAGGCATGAAGAAAAATGTTGGGCAACCAAAAACGAAAAGGAAATTGGGGAATCACCCTAGGAGAACAAAACCGTTGCCAGAAAATGTTTGTGGGCACTCGAGGGACAAAAACGGCCTCCATAAACCCCAAATTCGTGGCTTCCTTCTTCCCAACCATTGTGCAATACAAAAACGAGTTCCCAGGAATGGAAAATGCAGGAGATAGATGAAAAACGTGATGGGAAAAGCCCCAGCTAGCTTAGACTGCGTGAGAGGGAAAAGGCTTGGGCATTCAAGGGCCAAAACAACCTTCACACAGTCATTAACTGGCAGCAGGGAACCAACACGATTTTTGGGCAAAACCGTGACAGGTGGGCACCCGAAATTGACACATACACAGTCACACAATTGATGGGAACATTCAAAGACGATTTCAGAGGTAGGAGACAATAGTTGGATTCACAAAAATGATTTTTCCACAAATGAAACCAAATCTGGAAATTCAAAAACGTTTTTACAACAATAATGGAAACAAAAAGCTATCAAACTTATCTATTGAGCTTCCCAATGGATTCTCTTCTTTCCCCACAGTCCAACCATCACAAAAACGCCCTTCTCAGCTTGAAAACCAGTGAAATTACAGCATACTCCATGAGAGAAACACCCAGCAAGCTCCAAAAACATGAGAGAGTGAAGTCTGGTCATGAATAATAGCTTGGGAAGGCAATTCGTGGGTGTTTTCTTGCCCAAGAAGGAGAAACACCATTTTCCATGAGGGTGGCTTGCCCATACTCGAATTTGGACAGCCATACCTCCCCAATCCCCAAGGCATTAACTACTTCACCCAACTCTTGGAAGAAATCAATGATTGGGTACAAAAGTTAACATGGGTAGTTGAGGGTTTGATGGGTACTCTCATTGACACTTGGCTTGACCTGATTGGCTCCAAGGGTTTGAATATTTCCCTCCCAATTCCTTCTAAAATCATGCCCCCATCTCTTGTTGCATTGCATAGTTAGTTGTGGGTATTTTATTAAATGCATATTTACAAGATATTTGAAAATCCAATGTGCCTGGCTAGCACGTAAACCATATGCATCAATAAATCGATGGCAGGGCCTTGGCCTTGAGCTCCTCACCATGATTTTATAACAATATTATATCATTTACATTTTAATGCAATGGGGTCAAGATGGGGACATGACATTCCCCTCCCCTTGGAATAACACCATCCTCGGTGTTCCAATACTTCGGAATATATACCCACTTTACACATGCCTCAAAATTCACAACTGGTGGTAGGTTTGTCCTGCATTCATCTCTTGAATTTGAACTTTCAGGATCAAGTCCTTTTGCTTCCTCAAGCTGCACTTGTTGGCTTTGATCTTCCAGCTCTGCAGGCGGGCATCGCTCCACAATAATCCCTTCCTTTTATTCACCTTCCAGTTGATCCACAAGTCTAGAATTTTCATGGCTTCCATCTTTCTTGTTGTCCTGGCAACTACTTGAAGAAGATTTTCAGCCAAAATCAATGGCTTTCACTATCTCGCCTGTGAGATTCATCATAGCAATTCCTGTCAAGACAAGCATAACACAATATTAACATTAGTGAATTAATTGCTCAATTGACATGGAACATCCATGCTTTACCCATGAGACTTCCACACATTTAATGCTTTTCCAACATACACATGAACTCGTTCATGTTCATCCTTTCACAAGGAAATAACTATTTCAGCATTCACAATTCATTTCAAGCAATAAACACAATCAGCTTCCAGTCACAACATGCATTCAACAATCCTTTGGTTCTGAAATGCATCAATAAAAAATGAAAGAGAAGAGTAAGAGTTTCCCCCTCTTAGTCTTGTTCCAATCTGGAGCCACACCATCACTGTGGTTTCATGTTCCTTAGCCTCTTTCACTTCAATGTGAATGCTTGACTTTCTCGTTCTTGGCTATGACACTTAGTGTCTAAGGTCTGTTTAAGGATTTTCAATGTGGGAGTCCTTCCCATTGTTGCCTATAGGACCTTTGGCTGTTAGGACCCACACATGTCCACTAGCACCATCTTTCATTACTGCTCATACTGAGCTATTTAGGACAGTCACATGTCCACATGCATCCTCCATATGCTTTCATAGTCCTTGCTTCCAACAATACCTACACTCAAACATTGAGTCAATTCATATGTTTAGTTTATTTCCATAGGGTTTGTCTCCAAACAAGAGTTTAAGAAATCTTAAACAAATCGTATACACACGTATTTCTTAAGCAAGAAGCTGCAATGTAACCAGATACTTATCTGCATTGGATGTCTTCCCTTTATTCCACAGGCTCCTTCTTCGCTTTATACAATAATGAATGTTGGGCCAACACGCAGGCTACTCCACAACCATTCGAATAGGCAATGCCCAGCCAGTACACCGACTGGGTTTCATCAATCATCTCATTTAGCAATATGCTAGGCCAATGCTCCGACTGGTTTTATTAATTAATTAAAGAATGTTTGGCCAGCACACCAGCTACTCCACAACATCAAGTGGTTAATGCCCCCACCAACTATTCTCTGAATTTATCGAGCATCAATTACTCTCTAGATTTACCAAGAATTTATAGTGCACAACCAGTTACTCTCTGGTTTACCAAGAATATATAGTTATTTCAGGGTTCGTGCTTCCTGCAATGACCAAGGTTTCCAACAAAGAAACCATAGTGTATCAACTTAGCTGTTAGAAAACTTATACCTGAAATCTTCATTATTCCAAGCAAGAAATAAATGAAAATGAATACTTATCTGTATTGTGCATTTCCTTGCTACTCCACAGGTTTCCTTCTCTGCTTTACAGGCCTTGGATCACCTGTGGGGTGGATGCTTGGCCAGCACACATGCTAGTCCACACATCATCCGAATAGGCAATGCCAAGCCAGTACGCCGACTGGGTTTATCAGGCATCCCAAGAATCAGTATGTTAAGCCAGTACGCCGACTGGGTTTATTAGGCATCCCAAAAATCAGTATGCTAAGCCAGTACACCGACTAGGTTTATCAAGCATTTCAAAAATCAGTATGCTAAGCCAATACGCCGACTGGGTTTATCAAGCATACAATGATCATTTCCAAGCCAGTTCTTTGACTAGGTTGTCAGGAAATAACACCATTCACCAATACCTCCACAACATGCAAACAACCAATGCCAAGCCAGTACACCAACTAGGTTTATCAGGCATACAACAACCATTGCCAAGCTAGTACACCTTCTGGGTTTATCAGGCAATAAGAACCACACAATATGATTACGTGGATCCTTCTCTTATGCAAACCAGTGGTTCCCTCTAGGAACTCCATAGGTGGGTTACCTGATTGCAGGATAGCATGGCCCCACAATACCCTACTCACACTACACAAGGATGATGCCCATTTTCCTGTTACACAGCTCCGCGGGCCCATCCATCTCTTCTAGTGTCCTTTAGTGTGAGCATAGAAAGGTTACCACTGCCCATACAGTCCTCTCGAGCACCCTTCTTAACTTTGCCTCTTTCGTGCAACACCAGAGTGCATCTATGTAAGCTGATAACACAAGAAGGATAAGCAGGCTCATCAGTATTGTTGCTCTAAAATTGTAATCATATTTCAGAACATTCACTATCAAGTATTGAAACACCAGGAATGCATCCATTCCCTTAGGGTGTAGTCAATATTGAAAACCCTATCATGACCCAGCACCAGAAAAGGTGTGCACCCCCTTTCCGATGTGCGCCATGTAGGCCCTAATCATACTCAAGCAATATGCAATGATATAAATAAGATAGAGCATGCTCTGCATATTAAATCTAATAACCAGACATGTACATTCTTGGTTAGGGTTACTGAATACTCATTTGTTTCATGGATGTATCTTTCCTTCATTTGCGAAAAATGGGGGCTCCCTTGTCGGAGTCAACAGTCCTTCGATTTGCCACCCCAATCTTTTTCAAGTTTCATAACCCACACCTGCCTTCTTGGCATAGTTTTACCATCTCACTCACATGCAGTGCAGGTGAGGTATTATCAAAATTCACAATGGCGTTTCCCCCGAAACCCATTTCCAAAGCATGGGATCCTTCCCATCTAGTTTGGCTTCTGCAGGCCATCATACATGGTCTTCCTGCAGTGTGTCATCCTGGCACACTTATCAAATATCCAAAAAGTCAGCAACATTTAACAATAAACTTCAAATATGATTGTTCCATAACCAATCAATGTCATTAATAATTAAATTCAATATGAATTTGCAACTCTGTCTCCTACAGAAATTGATTTGCAATCATGAGATTATTCTCATAAATTTAAACCATAAAAATTTTCAAATTTGTTTCATGCATACTTTACAACCATGAGGACCTACTCATAGCCTTTGGCTTTTGCACATGGTAGATCTCGGTCTTTACTATGGACTTATCCTCATTGCCATACGCAAGACTTTTCTACCTGAAAACTGAAACTTCAATCAGCCAAACAGGTTGTGAGTATCTATGCATATAATCCTTTCATTGCCACCACAGTCACTGAAGTGAACTCAAAATTATAACACTCAATAATTCAAACACCTTCAACTATTAACATTTGAAATGCAATGAGATATATACCTTCCTATATATGCATCATTGTCACAATAATATTGCAAGACACAGTCACATTATCCATGCAATTTAAATAAACTGTAAATACTCATTACTTCACATTCCATGCAATTTTGTCCTTCCAAAAGAGCACTCTGGTAGCCCATCACATGTCTACCTTCTTCATGCATTCATTCTCCTGCATTCACAGCAGCTCATGGAATGGTCTCAGTGCTAACAATAGTTCACCATTTCATCTATCATCTAATTGCATTGAAATATATATATATCCCAACCATGCATTCACACAATGCATCTCAACATGTGCACCCGCACATATGCATGCACATCCACAACATTTACATAATATTTTGATGTACATTCACTTAATGCATAACCCATCAATGCAACCTTGCATTAATCCATGAATGCTATGCATTCCAACATATTATGGCCTAACCATGCTTGTCTCATATGGCATACACTACCACAGGACCATAAGTCATCACGTGCTTTGGTTGTTAAACTCACAACCAACATACACAAATGGCATGATATAATTTCATATGAATGCATTGAGATTTCTAAGCAATTATAGGGTGTAAGGATCATTGCCTTCACTTACCCACACCTCACCATACTCGGTAAGTTAACGTTCCCATTCGGGCATTCAATACCACATGCAAACAATTCAACATAGTTTAAACATAGTGAAGGTATCTCACCAAATCCTCTTTCAACATTCCTGCAATTAAGCACAATTAACCATTACCTGCATGGCTGTTATTAACATCGCTTGATGTTACCTAATCAGTTGGCCTCTTACCAAGGCTAGAAATTTCCATCTGCACTTATCTGGAATGCTGCCTTGATGTGATTATAATTTTGCAAAATGTGTTTATAAACACAACTATTAGCTTCATTATAATACTATAAATTATTTGCATGTATGTGGGGAAATCCCATATTGACAACTTTGTCCAATCATAGACTATTCCCGTTTGGCACAATTATTAAGGTTAAAATGGTCGCCATTGTCGCGGAAATTTAGCTTAAACAATGTCGCCCGTGTCGCGGAATTTTAAGCTAAAAGCTGTCGCAGATGTTAAGGTTATTTTCGCCGCTGCGCACCGCACATGTCACAGGTTTTATCCTTAAAATTGCCGCGGGTGGCGCGACTCCTATCGCTAAGTTGCCGCCGCATGCTTAAAATTTATCCTTAACTTCATCGCGGACGTCGCAGATAATAACGTTAATCCTGCTGCTGCGCACGCAGAAGTTAACGTTAATTCTGTCGTCGGGCACGCAAAAGTTAACGTTAATTCTACCGCAGTGCACGCAGAAGTTAGCGTTAATTCTGTCGCCGCGCACGCAGAAGTAAACGTTAATTCTGCCACCGCACACGCAGAAGTTAGCGTTAATTATGTCGCTGCGCACGTAGAAGTTAGAGTTAATTATGTCACCGTGCATGCAGAATTTAACGTTAATTATGTCGTCGTGCACGTAGAAGTTAACCTTAACTTCACCAACACAGCCTTCGGCAAACTTTCGAAACACTTAGAAAAAAATTTGGAATTTTTTCTTCCTTTCGGCTCCGATAGCTAACCTTGCGACCGCCGACCGCTTCCCTTCGGCACAGAGTTAACAATTATTTCGCCAACCGCATCATAGAAATTTAGCCCAATTTTTGCCACCGCATCGCAAAATTTATCATTAATTTCGCCGTCGCGCGTCGCAAAACTTATCCTTAATTTCATCGCCGTACGTCGCAAAAATTAACACCAAAATTGTCGGCAGAGTCGCAAAAGTTAGCGCTAAACCCGCCAACCGCGTCGTAGAAAATTAGCCCAATTTTTGCCGCCATGCGCGCAGAAAGTTAGTCTAACTTTTGTAGCCGCGCGCGCAGAAAGTTAGCCTAACTTTCGCCGCCGCACGTGCAGAAAGTTAGCTTAACTTTCGTCATCGCAGCCTTAGCAGAAAACTCAGAAAAACAGTTAGAAAAATTCAAAATTTTTCCTTTCTTTCTATGATGATTATAGCTCAACAGGAGGTGACTTTTTCCTCTGCAAACTATTCAACCTTAGCCTGTTGAGGCCCAACATGGTAATCTATGGTGTTTAGCAGGGAATCTTCCCTTGTAACTGTGATCATACTTCGCATATAACAGAACAATAAAAATATGTAGTAAATTGCATCTCTTCATGTCAAAATAAAACAACAGAATAATATATAGATAGCAAGGGGTTGTGCCTCCTTTCTCTCCTCCATGGAGGCAAACAACAAATACAAAAACAAATTGCTACTGCATTAGAAACAATGTAAAGTAAGCATTCAACCTGAGAAGGGATTTTCTCCCTCCTTCCTCACTTTCATAAGATTAAATCAATGCAAGCAATTTTGCAAAAATCCCCAAAACAGTCATGGAAATGATTTCCCATCTTAATCAAATAGAATCTATGAGATCTTCAAGTTTCTCTAATTCATTTTAACTTCAAATACTACATAAATATGCACGCAATGATTTATATTTCTATGAAGGGCCCAACAGCCGTAGTGTTGAACCTTAAGCTCTGATACCATCTGTAACGTACCCACCCATCCATCCAAGGCAAGGGAGGGAACATGATGCCAATCTATGGGGCTTTTTACATAAACTGAGCCCATACATTAGATTCATACAATTAAAAACACATGTGTGTAGATGTAAATTCAACAAACATGCACAACGGAGATAAACTCATCCACACACAAAATTTCATATGCATTTAATATATCAATAACAATCATTTAATTTAAACACTGCAGAGGCAAAACACATAGATGGAAAACACTTATCTTTGTTGTGCAATTGTCCCACACAACTAGCTATGTCGCTGCAACATTCCTCCCAACCGTAGGTCTCTATCCAGCCTGCATTATTTCAGCACTCAGAGACCACCCCCGAGCTGGGCATGATATCTACAAGGAAAAGGGGACTCTCAAGTTCATCACAGCCCAAAGCAATGGATACCCATCTCAACCCCAACATTTCTTAACACACAACAACTCAAAACTGAGCATGGATACTCATAACAGCAAAAATCACAATTTCTGGGCATGAAGAAAAACGTTGGGCAACCAAAAACGAAAAGGCAATTGGGGAATCACCCTGGGAGAACAAAACCGTTTCCAGAAAACGTTTGTGGGCACTCAAGGGACAAAAATGGCCTCCATAAACCCCAAATTCATGGCTCCCTTCTTCCCAGCCATTGTGCAATACAAAAATGAGTTCCCAGGCATGGAAAATGCAGGAGATAGATGAAAAACATGATGGGAAAATCCCCAGCTAGCTCAGACTGCGTGAGAGGGCAAAGGCTTGGGCATTCAAGGGCCAAAACGACCTTCACATAGTCATTAACTGGCAACAGGTAACCAACACAATTTTTGGGCAAAACCGTGAAAGGTGGGCACCCGAAATTGACACATACACAATCACACAATTGATGGGAACATTCAAAGACGATTTCAAAGGTAGGAGATAACAGCTAGGTTCACAAAAACGATTTTTCCACAAATGAAACCAAGCTCCAAAAACTTGAGAGAGTGAAGTCTGGTCATGAATAATAGCTTGGGAAGGCAATTCGTGGGTATTTTCTTACCCAAGAAGGAGAAACACCATTTTCCATGAGGGTGGCTTGCCCGTACTTGAATTTGGATAGCCATACTGCACCAATCCCCAAGGCATTAACTACTTCACCCAACTCTTGGGAGAAATCAATGATTGGGTACAAAAGTTAACATGGGTAGTTGAGGTATGCTCCATTTGGCCCGGGAGCATACCTCGACCGTGAAGAAGTTATTTATTCCTCTGTGGATTTATGGTGCGGCAAAATGCCTGCATTTGACAAAGAGGCATAAGCTCGATCATAGGAACTAGTTTGCCTTATGGGCTTTACACAGTCCTGCAATGAATTGCGTAGGGTTTTTATATAACGATTTATACCCCGGTTGCATAGTTGATAAGGGGAGCATGGTACTCAACCCTAAACGCTTTCTTGACTGCTGGTAATGATAGTAACGTATAAGTGTAGGTTTGATTTTCTTATAAAAGAATTTATATGCCATGTAACATGCATATTAATAAATTTAGGGCTGGAAAACCCGCGCAATGTTTAGTCATAGCAGTGATAGCATTGGTATGCCTTACACCGATCTGGTCCTTAGTGGATGCATGATAAATTGTTAACTATGTTTCGTGATTGTTAAGGCATATCTATATACTAGATTTATTTCCATTTAACGTTTTCCAAAAAAAAATAGAGTATATCCATGTTTGCAAAAGAATGCAACCTTCTATTCGATAACAGATCTTCATCTGATTAGATCAGTATTTTTAAAGCTTCCATTTTTGCTTTGAACAGAGAACGTTTTAATGATGCATACGGTGGTTGTAATTTCAAAACAAAAGTGCAAATATTTCGACTGTTAGCATACTACAGTTAGCATGGATGCTAGTTAGAAATATTCACATTTGATTTCTAACATAAATAAAGAATGCATTTATTTTATAGTTTTCCCCATACTGAGAAGTAAATAGTTCTGTTTGTAATTTCAATACTAATGCATTTTAGATGAGTTTGATAGTCTGTAAAGTAATATTTACTTCAATAGTGTACTATTGGTCATTTCAAGATTAGACTTACTATTACGGCATTATGTATTATAAGCAGAAATAGAAATGCAGTAGAAAATAACAGATTATATGCATTTCATATACTCATCATTCAAACAAAAATAGATAATCAAGCTATTCCAACAGCTATAACTCAGAATAAACAACAGAAATTAATTAGAACCTGATTAAGTAGGGCTGGCAAACATCCACAAGAAACTGCTCCTCCCAACCAACTTCTGGAGTAGTCAAAAGTTTGCTTCAGAACCCCCGAGACCGTTCACTGAACCACTAGGACGAAGATCCTGGTTAGGATTAGGAGACAAAACCCTCTGGATTATCAGCAGTCAAATAGAACTGCAATCCTTCTCTGCTACAACAGTTTAGCAGTCTTATGTCTGACAATCATTAGTTATCTACCCACATCGAATTTCCCTTGTGTGCTCAAATTGCTAGAATTTCACATCCAGCACAAGGAAAGTAGAGTGACAATGCTCTCTAAAAAAAATTGTGTGTGGCCTCCTGCAACAGCTAGTAAGTGATTTCAGATGCTGCCATTTGTCTCCTTGTCTCCCAACCATCTCCATTCCTCCTAATGGGTCAGTGAACACTCTTCAACAGTCACCTATGGTTGAGTGTCTCCACTTTTATTTATTTAATTAAATAAAATAGTTAATTACAATCATCCTTGACCCCATTGGTCAATAAAAACATTATAATAAAATTTTATCCAATTTTTTTCTCATAAGAATAAAATGTTTCAATTCTAGGGAGGTTACAAACACCCCCTCTTAAGCTCAACATCGTCCTCGATGTTGCTTAAGTGTCCTGCTGGTCTTCCTGGAACAGAGTTGGATATGATGCCCGCATATCACTTTCCAACTCCCAGGTAGCTTCATCTGGACTAAGGTGTGTCCATTGCACCTTTACCTGTCCAATGGTGCGATTCCGAGGTGTAATTTCCCTCTTTTCTAGGATACAGTCCGGTTCCACCAAAAAATCGCCTTCGGGTTCCACCTGTATGTCATTCCAGATTATCACATGAGAACCATCATGTACATATCTTTTTAATATTGAAATATGGAATACATTATGAACTTTCAAATTAGGTGGTAAGGCTGGTTGGTATGCCACTGGTCCAACCCTTGCTAAGATTTCAAACGGTCCACAATACATGGGTGCCAGTTTGGCACAGTTTCCTAATTTAAAGGAACTTCTTCGTGGCTTTACCTTTATGAACACATGTTCACCCACCTGGAACTCTTGCGGAGTTCTTTTTAAATCTGCTTGGCTTTTATGCCTGTCTTGGGAAATTTTTAAATTGCTCTACACTTGTTTCACTGTTAGTTCCATTTCTTTAATCAGTTATGGTCCTAACATGAGTCTGCCAACAGGGTTATTCCAAGAAATTGGTATGTTACATTTACGACCATACATAACTTCAAAAGGACTCATTTTGGTTGAAGCCTGATAATGATTATTGTAAGCAAACTCAACAAGATGTAAATATTCTTCCCACTTCTTTGGCTGATCTTTAACATACATCCTAAGCATATCTTCAAGTACTTGATTAACTCTTTCATTCTTCCCATCCGTCTGCGGATGATAGGCTGTACTGACATTAAGTTTAGTGTCTAAAATTTTAAACAAAGAAGTCCAAAAATTACCTGTAAATTTAGAGTCTCGGTCAGAAATTATTACCTTTGGTATACCATGGAGTCGAAATATCTCCTTCATAAAAATATCAGTGATATTTGTAGCTTTATAAGTAGTTTTAACATGTAAGAAATGTGTTGCCTTTGTCAGCTTATCTACCACTACCATTATAGAGTCATTCTGCCTCTGATTTTTCAGTAATCCCGTTATGAAATCGATACTAATTATCTCCCATTTCCAATCCGGGATGGGTAAAGGTTGTAACAACCATGTAGGATGTCAATGTTCAGCTTTAACTTGATGACAATCGATGCATGTTGCTATAAACTCAGCAACTTCATTCTTCATACTTGGCCAGAAAAATTCCTTTCGTAACATAGTAATAGTCTTTTGATAACCAGGGTGCCCAGAATAGGGACTTTTATAAAGTTCATTTAAGATTAATAATTTTACAGCTGGTACATTAGGTACATACAATCTGTCCTTGTATAGAATTAAGCCATTTTCGTTCAAACTGTAATCTGAAATTACATTTTCAGTCTCATTAGCAGCGACTTTTTCCAGCAGTTTTTGATAATTCTCATCAATTTTTATTCCTTCTTTTAGCTGATTTTCTAAGTCGGTTTTATATGTACTTACTGCTGCCATTAAATTCAAATTTGCATTTCTACTTAACGCATCAACAACTTTATTTTCTTTCCCTTTAATATGTTGGATCTCAAAATCATACTCGCTTAGGAAAGCTAGCCACCTAGCTTGCCTTGCGTTCATATTTTGTTGATCTAGCAAATATTTCCGCCCCTAGTTATCAGTCATTAGAATGAATTTTCTACCAATTAGGTGATGACGCCACATTTTTAAGGCATGTATTACCGCTACCAATTCCAAGTCATAAGTTGCATAATTTTGTTCATGAATTTTTAATTTTCGGGACTCGTAAGCTATGGCATGTCCTTCTTGAGTTAAGACTCTGCCAAGTCCTTTGTTGCATGCATCAGTGCATACGAAAAAGTCCTTATTAGGGTTTTCTATTTTTAGAATAGGTGCGGTTGTTAACAGTTCTTTTAGCTTCTTAAATATTTCTTCACATTTTTTATCCCATACAAACTTTTTACCTTTTCTTTGTAATGAGTTTATGGGATAAGCGATCCTTGCAAATCCTTCAATGAACTTCCGGTAATCCCCATGAAAGATCGCACATCACTTATGTCCTTAGGGACAACCCACTCATTAATTGCTTTTATCTTGTCTGGGTCGACCGCAATTCCATCTTTGGAGATTACATGCCCTAAATAATGTATTTTATCTTTAAAGAAGTCACATTTGCTAAACTTCGCATATAGTTGGTGTTTCCTTAAAACTTGTAATATAATTCTTAAATGTTCTTCATGTTCTTCTTGCGTTTTAGAATACACCAAAATATCATCAATAAATACGATTAAAAACTTGTCTAAGTAATTATGTAGAACGTTATTCATTAAGCACATAAAAATAGTCGGTGCATTCGTCATCCCGAAGGGCATGACCACGACCTTGTAATGCCCATAGTGAGTTCGGAACGCAGTCTTAAAGATGTCCTCATCTCTAATCCGTACTTGATGGTACCCTGACCTTAAATCAATTTTAGAAAACACCGTTGCCCCTCGTACCTGATCAAAAAGATTGTCTATGCAAGGTGATGGATAACGATTTTTAATTGTCATTTTGTTTAGTTGACGGTAAGTGATGCACAACCGCAACTGTCAGAACCCAGAATTTCCAAAAAAAATTAAAATTTTTAAAATAGCATGTAATATGATTAAATGCAGTCATTTAACTGTTTGATTAGATTAAATGAACATAATTGTGTCTGAATTATCTGTTATTGTACTTAAATTTTAATATGGGTTCTAATTATAGTTACTGATTGTTTTCTGTTCTGCAACCTCAAGGGGGGATTGCCATAGCAGACTAGGCTTACTTAGCTTCCGAGCTAATGCATCAAATGTCTTTCTCTTACAGATATACAGGTATTGTGCGGGTCGCTACATTTAAATCTTTAAAGTATTAAAAGTCAGTTAGCTGTACCAATTCCTTCAGTAATAGTCTGAGCTTGCTAAACAGGTTATCAAGTGTTTAAAGGTAGCATTCATCCTACGATCTCCTCAAGATCTTACTGTTATAGAATTAGAATTTACTTAGAGATTGTGACAGCTATGTTTCTAAAAGAATTAAATAACTCTATGAAGTAACTGTTCTCTGATGATTTTACTGAAATGCAAATATATTTCATAGCTAGCACTGTAGATTACAACTGGTTTCCCAATACCACATGACAATTATTACTCATCTGTTGTTACTGTATCATTTACAATTACCCTTATAAAGGATCTGGAATTTTCATCGTATAAATTGCTTGTTGCTAGCATTGTATGATATTTTGTCAGTTACATGTCTTCTTATGATATCCTTTTAGGGTTTGCTTTGATTGCACCACTATTCCTATTTCTATAGATATTAATAGACAAAAGAACAAGACTAACAGCTATCTCAAATGACGCTAGTATAGTAGGATTGTAAATCGCCATACTTATCTTCATCCTATTATCTTGTAGATTTAAGGATTGATGTACCCTTTGCCTTTTCTCATGAGACTAGGGTTAAGGCATAAATAGTGTTATGTTGTTCTAAACCATTTATAACTTACATTACATCCTTACCAATATAACTTTTTATAATGCAAATCACTCCCTCTATGTCTAGAATACTTCATGACTGAGTTTTGAACATTTTTCATATTGCATGCATTAATAAGTCAAGGTTAAATCAATACAATGCAAGATTTAAAAGTATTATCCTAATGTGTGATTATTAAAGGATGATATGTGAACTATGTTATTTTAACATTTATGAATAACCAAGCAATAACTCTATTACCTATGCTATGATTTTGATTCATCAAACAATGATGACAACCTCATCGAAAATTTGAACATTAATGACTATACATAATTCTGTTGTTTGTAGGGCAAGGTATTTATGTTCACTAGGCAACTTCGAAGGCATTATTCTAACATGCATTACATGGTGGGTTAAATTATGGTGTCTCGACCATATGAGAATATCCAGGCTATGATTATGTTTTATCCACGCGATGATTTTAATTTGAAAAACAAATAATTGAAATGCATCATGGACTTTGGATCATCGACCCATGGCAGGTTAATAAATTTAAGTGCTACGTGGATAGTCTTGAGCCTTGTGTTTGATGATATAAATGGTTGACCAAACCCTACTTGGCCATTTCTCCTCTGCCTTCGGGCTCGGTTGTTCTGAGAAAACCTCCTGGTCTGAGTTTCTTGATGAAGTGCTGTAGGTAGCAGTTCCCCTGTTGCTACAGTTCTTGGTGCGTGTCTTTTGTATCGTTCGGGAGTCTGTATACCCTGCTGTTGGCATTCTATAAGTTTATTAAACATCTTGGGTTTCCTTTGTTGCTGTTACTGTGGGCTAGCAGTTGCTATGCTACTCCCAGCCTTCATACTTGTCCATTGTATTGTTTTGGGTAGTCAATATACTTGCTGTTAGCCGCTGTAAGTTGGTTATGATCCTAGGGTTTTATCCCTTTGTTGTCAAATTGAACCTTGTCTCTGCGTTACCATACTCTCGGTTTGGTCCTGATGAGGCTTCCATTGTGGTAGCTATCCTTGTTTCTGCCAGCTCTTGGTATTTGTTGACGAAGAAGAGGTTTTACGCTTACCTTGCTCGCGGCTATCATGCTCATTACCGTGTTAAACACTATCTCCCAAGCGCGGTAAGCTACAGAACTATTTCATTGTTATTTCAGTTAAAGATTTGGTTTTTAATAAATGTTTTTATAACTGATACCCCTTTGTCATTGCAGGACCTGGCTGCTCTTGAACGTGTACAGGACACTTTCCTCGTCGGTTGGTGAACCTAGTAAGCCTGGTCTTTCGCCATGGCTTTTCCTCCTTGCTGGTTGTTAGGGTGATTAGGGTTTTTGGTTTGAACCGAGAGTCACCATGATTACAGTAGTCTTGCTCAAACTTTTAATTGTATATTAAAAGAAATATTAAGGGTTTAACCCTGTGTTGTAATAGGTCGCTACGGCTTTGGTTCATTTTGTAATTAATAGTTTTACTTTTATGTTGAAGGCTTTCTGTAGATAAAATACTGGGTAAAATTATAGATAGATGGTGTGAGCCTTGCTCTACATGTTTGTAGATGAGGCTACTGCCTCCAAAATCTGGTTTCCTGCTCTGAATCTGGGAAATTGTTCAGGGTTTCTGCCCGGTGTTTTGATAATATAAAATTTATTATAAAGTTCTCCTGAAGCTTTGAGCTTGTTGAACGCGTGTATTCTTAAATTTCTATGTTGTTATAATTGCTTATATTCAGAATTTTGGCTACGGCCGTTGATGAAATCATGGTCTTAATTCTCAGCATTTATTTTTAATTGTAGTCTGTAATGTTAGAGTTCACACTAAACCTTACAGTTATGATTTGGTTTAGTTCTCATACTGTCAGAAAACAAGAGTATAATGAAGGGTAATACCATGCTGTTTAAGCTCGACTTTGAGCTAAAAACCTTTATGTTCAACCTACAGGTATTTTTTAATAGTAACTAGGTTATTATAACTATTAATATAATCTTTAGGTTATGGAGATGTGAGCCTGTAAACTGTGAACTTCTCTAATTTGTTTAGAGCTGGGCTGGTAGGGTTTGACCCGAACTGGTTTACAATTGTGATTCTATTTGATTTCTTGTACTATCATTTCGATTAAGATTCTGTAGTTTAAAAGGAATTTTAAGTAAAGGTAATACTATATTGTTTAAGCTCCATGTCGAGCTAGATATTGTTCTGATGTTTCTTTTTTTTTAATACTATAACTAGTTTGTGGAACTGTTAATAAAATCTGTGTGAAGAGGTTCTGTTAGGGTTCCTGCACCATCGTTTTGTTTGATAGGTAAAGAATGGATAAACTTGAGCTAGGGTTTATGTTTGATTTAGATAATCGATTTAAAACTGATCAAACTTGACTAGAGTTTGTACTCTGTTAAACATAACAAGACTGTATCTATCATTCTTCTGCAATATTAATTATCAGAGTGTAAATACTGAAATTTTTTATTGTTCAAAGTTTACTATTGTTCCTATTGTTTGTTTATTTAATTTTATATTATACAGAGTACAACTACTTATATGCAAACTCTGCTTATCTGTTCAACAAATATAAATAAACTAGGTTTATAATTATAACTCATAAATTATTACATAAAGCATTATTAGTTTCTGTCTTAAATTATAAATACATTGATAGTAGTAAAACAGGGATATTACATCATACTAACAATACAGAAAATCACAGTAACTTTTAACAATCTTACTACTGATATTCTGGGATATTCAATCTACTAACTAATTAATTACTACTCAGACATATTAACAATAAATACAACATGCATTCATTCATCCTTATTAAACATAAAAGAATAAATGGCAGAACCTGTCTTGATCTGTGGACAACAACAGCTATGGGAGGCTGTTCCTCCCTACCAACTCCTGGAGAGTTCCCAGACAGCACTTCTCAGGACCCCCGAGCTTGCTCTGGTCTCCCTGGCTGGAACTAGGTGCAGCAAATAATTCTCTCAGCCCAAAAAGCTATACTGGAACCAAGTTACTGCAGCATTCCTCTCAAACAACTCCCTTACTGTATATTTCCCTCTTCCTCAATGGGACTCCTGAATAACATTCACCTGAATGTATTCTCCCTCCAGAACAATTCGAACCCTCAGCTCAGTTCATTGAGTACTATTTAAAAGATTGCCTAGGTCTTTGTTGGGTTAACTGTCATTAATGAGCCACCTGCTCAGATTCCACTTTCTTGGGGAATCATGACCCCAAATATAGGGAAGTTGCCACCTGCAACTTAGGAAGTGTTTGAGGATGCTGCCACTTGTCATTTTCCTTTCCACCTAGTTCCATCCACCAGTTTGACCAGTAACCTCTTTTTAACAGCTCTCCCATGCTGTTGTCTCCATAATTTATTTATTAATAATAAAATATTCTGAATTACATTCCATTTCTAGTGACTCTGCTGAGTCATCAATTCCTACTTAGCATTAAATTTAACATAATGTCTCAGGAATATAATAAAACAATTACATAATTTTTACAAAATTGGGGTATGTGACAGCAACGTACCGTCTAACAAATATTACAGGTGCGCCCCAAGGGGACACACTGGGTCTGATATAGTTTTTATCAATTAATTTTTTTTGTTGTGCCTTAAGTTCATTTAACTCCATGATGTTCATCCTATACAGAGCCTTAGAATTTGGTACCGCCCCTGGTACTAAATCTATTGTGAAATCTAGATCCCTCTTCGGAGGAAATCCTGGGATCTCTTCCGAAAATACATCCGTAAATTCTTTTAAAAAAGGTATGTCTTCCAATTTAACTTTATCTTCATCAAATGTTTGTTCAGTATTAATTACATTTACAGCAAACATCATACAACCTTTTCGAACAGCTTTCTTCAATTGTAAAGCAGAAATTGTCCTAACAAATACCTTCCTAGGTACTCCTTTTATCGTAACAATTTCTCCTTTAGTATCTAAGCAAGTAAATGACTTTTCAAAACAGTCTAACATAACTTTATGCTTTTCTAACCAATCCATACCAATCAGAACATCATAGGAGCCTGAAGGTAAAACATTAAGTCCTACTTGGGTTTTAAACTGGCCCATAAATAAATCACAGTTTTTAACAAAATTTACTACTTTTCTTTTAGTCCCAGTTGCTAGCTGGACTAACCATGATTTTTTATACTTATCAACGGGAAGTTTACATTTTTCTACAATAGTAGGTGAAATGTAGCTTAAACTTGCTCTAGGGTCAATAAGAATAGTAATAGGCTGGTCAAAAATCATACCTCCTACTTCGACCATAGATGTCTGATGGTCAGCTTGACGGTTCTCCAACGTTGCATTAATCCTGTGCACTTCATTACCTATACCTGCAATTGTTGGTTCTTCCTGTACTATATGTATCTTGCTGAGGTTTCGCCTCCTAGTTGGACAGTTGTTCGCATAATGGGGCCCTTGACAGTTCCAACACTTTATGGCAGGTTTCTGTTTAGCAGTTCTTATTGGTATATTAGTGAGTTCTTTATTCTTTACTGCTGGTATAGTTAATGGAACATTCAATTTTACATTAGAAAAACCTTGCTGCAAATCTGGTTTAGCTGTAGAAAATTTATGTGAGTTATTCCCCTTAAAGTTTGGCTTCTGAAAATTAGTGAACTTACGGAAATTTCCAGATTTCTTAGTGTTGTTAAAGCTTTTCTGCCGCTGTTCAAAATTATTAACTTTCTTATCTTTCTAGTTTGTAAAATTTTCCCTCTTTTTATCCTGGTCATAACAGAAATTTGCTTTTCTCATCGTTTCTTGCAAGCTTTTAGGATTATCATATTCGATTCTTTCTTTAATATGATATGGTAGACAAGTTAGGAATCTTTGAATTTTTTGTTTCTCATCCAAGATATAGGGTACATATCACAATAGGCTGAGAAACTTACTGCTTAATTCCTTCATACTCATAGAACCCAGTTTTAAATCATATAACTCTTTAGCTTTTTCTTTGAAATATTGTTCAGATAAGAATTTCTTTTTAAAATATCATTTAAAAGTATTCCAAGTTACGTTTTTTCTCTTTTAAACTTTTTACCTTTTTGACATCTTGCCACCAGATGTCAGCCTTCCCCGTTAAGTTATAGATAGCCATCTTGGCTTTAAGTTTGTCAGAGTAATCATAGATTTGAAAGTACTTTTTCATCCCCGACAACCATGCCTCAACTTCTTCACCCTTCTCAACTTCTCCATTAAATGTTGGGGGTTTAATTTTCTTGAATTCACCCGAAATTTCTTCATAAGGTTTTTTTCCTCTTTTTACGTCTATAATTATCTTCACTACTATCAGTAGAGTATTTGTACCTTCTCCTTCTTCTTGGATTAATTTCACTATCGAAAGAGGGAAAACTCTCCTCATCCGATGAGTTTACTTTTCTGTCTTTATACTTAGAAGTTTTATCTTCAACATCAGTTTTAGATTCCTTCCTAAAATTCTATTTTTCATTAGTTATTTTACTCAACAACAGTTGATTTAACTCTTCCTGAGATTTAATAATTCGTTCATTTTCAGCCTTTACTTGTTGTAATTCAGTTTTCAACTCCATTACTGTTTTTAACAATTATGCAGGGTTATCTGTCACATACCCACCCATCCATCTAAGGCAAGGGAGGGAACATGATGCCAATCTATGGACTTTTATATAAACTCAACCCATTCATTAGGTTCTCAGCAATAAAATAAATAGTG
This sequence comes from Larix kaempferi, assembly GCA_027924585.1. Classification (NCBI taxonomy): domain Eukaryota; kingdom Viridiplantae; phylum Streptophyta; class Pinopsida; order Pinales; family Pinaceae; genus Larix; species Larix kaempferi. The sequence goes on from BSBM01001232.1 coordinate 842,220, forward strand.
TGTAGATGCAAATTAAGCAATTATGCACAGCGGAATTAAAACTCATCCACACACATTTTTCAAATGCATTCAATGTATCAATAACAGTCATTAAATTATACATTGTAGAGGCAAAACACACAGATAGAGAAACACTTATCTTTGTTGTGCAATTGTCCCAAACAACTAGCTATGTCGCTGCAACGTTCCACCCAACCGTAGGCTCTTCGACAGCATATACTCAGTCCATCCGAAGGCCACCCCCAAGCTGGGCATGATTCTTACACGGAAAAGGGGGCATTCAGCTCATACACAGCCAATTAAGCATTTCATTTGAGCCAATCCAGTCCATAGCTGGGTTTATCAGGCTACATCAGAACCCTGGATGCTTGCACTCAAGCTCAAGCCAAAACAATGGAGACCCATAACCCATACCCCAACATACTCTTACACACAGCAACTCAAAAACTAGGCATGGATACACATTTCCATTCATGGGGTTTACAAACAAGATGGCCATGGGTTTTCCCCAAATCGTGGCTCACCCAAAACGAACTGTGGAAAGGGAAATGCATCCACAGGGAGAAAAAACGTTTTCTCCCCAACTCTTTAAGCATTTAACAGCAAAGACGGTCTCTATGGAACCCCAGTTCCATTCCCCTTCTTCCCCACTGGTATACAACACAAAAACGCCCTTCTCTCAGCTGAGACTGAAGGAAAACACAGACACCCATGGCTGGAAAACACCCTGGTAGCTCCAAACTCGTGAGGGAGGAAGACTAGTTGATGGGTAATGGCTTGGGGAGCAATTCATGGCTCTTTTCTTCCCCCAGAAGCAAAAAACGTTTTTCCCTACAGGGTGGCTTACCCATACTTGAATTTGGACAGCCATACCTCCCATTCCCCAAGGCATTAACTACCTCAACCAACTCTTGGGAGAAATCAATGATTGGGCACAAAATTCAACATGGGTAGTTGAGGGTTTGATGGGCTCTCTCATTGACACTTGGATTGACTTGATTGGCTCAAGGGTTTGAATATTTCCCTCCCAATTCCTTGTAAAATCATGGCCCCCTCTCTTGTTGCATTGCATAGCTAGTAGTGGGTATTTTATTAAAATGCATATTTACATGATATTCACAATTCCATTGTGCATGGCTAGCACGTAAACCATATGCATTAATTAATCGATGGTGGGGCCTTGGCCTTGAGCTCCTCACCATGATTTTATAACAATATTACATCATTTACATTTGAATGTAATGGGTTCAAGGTGGGGATGTGACATTATCATTGTTCAATTCAACCCATATATTATCTTCATTAACGAAACCATGGCCACGGTGTGTCCCCATCTCAACAGATGCCTCTTCTCCTTCCATTTCCTATTAAGAACAAACAGTTTTGAATGGGCTGGACATAGAAAACAATTACAATGAGTTAGTATTTCTTATTTTCTATTTTTGTTGGAATGCGCGAGTAAGCCTCATCTCCGGCCTAGTGTCTGAACCTCGCTCTAATACCACTTGTAACTACTCCAAATAGGCAAAAATTCATAAATAAATAAATAAAATTATAGACATGTAATTCAGCATAAAATGTAAACCTTATACGTGTTTGTATGCATCTGTACACTCATTTCATTATCCGTCAGAAGTCTACTTAAGTTTTGTTTTCTACTGCAAGGGGATTCTCTTAAAAGAGTTCGGGACTTACTTGGCTTAAAAAGCTAACACCGCTATGTTCTTTGTACAAAGTTCAAGTAATGTTTCAAAGGTAAGGATTTTGGATTCGAAATTAACCAAACTACTTCTATTACGTAGGTATAAATCTGCTCCATAAATTGACATTGTTTATCCACGTATTTTATTACAGTTGTTTAACCTATAGGGCATAATAGTTAATAATGGTAACATAATGATACCTTAGCTAGCCCTATCACTTATTATTTCGTAACAAAACTCTAGATACCCGTAAAAGTCTTAGTAGTGTTGTATGCTTCTTTTTATTAAAACGAAATCCCAATATATATACATAATCATATATATATAAGAATAGTTTCTTTGATCTATTAACTCAAGTCTTAGCTAAGTCCTAGCTAAGGACAAGCCCTAATCCATGTTGGTATTACAAGGATGTGTGTTTTGTTTAAATAGAGTCGCACCTTCAAAGGGTTAGTAGACCTATCAAATACTATGGGTATGATCTGAAACATGCTAGACTTATATACTAGAGTGGTTAAGCAATATATATACATATATGTCAAGGTCGTAAGTACTAAAATAATAATGAAACCAAAGTATGCTTTAAAGATCTTCATATCATTATTCCATGATACGCATTAATACAATGTTTAGTTAAACTTTCCATATTATAAAATTTCACTATACAGGAGATTCTTCTCGGGATAAACCTTAAGGTTCTTGAATTGCCAACTGTATGATCTTTACGATTATCAAGGTTAGTTAATATGATCCTCCTTGGTTATGAGTTCGATAGCAAGTGTATCCCTCCTAGATACGACCTGTGTAAGGAATATTAATGTTATCTATGATTGCATGCACAAAAGATCATACTCATACCGATGTTGGCGTTTGAACGTGCGTTAGCAGGTCCATGTAAGCGGTCCTGGGCAAAATGGCTTAACGCTAAGGTGGTGGTGGGGTTGTATCCTAGCACCTTTGTGCTAAGGCTGCTCCACGTAACTGATTCAAAAGTGATGGCATTAAAGATTGAGGTTAATGCACAGCTAATGACTCAAGATTTAGGGATTCGAAATAATGTACAATCCAATGCATCAGTTAATGTGTTAGTACTGGACGGTTGATAGACTTCAATGCACGCCCTCTCCATCGCTTGCCATCTGTAACCTTGACAGTGTAATCCTAGAACTGCATTGATAGTGTCTGAAGGAAAAAGTTGTGGGTTGTTTCCCATCTGTGTAACTGTGTTACTGCTCTGGTTCTCTGGTTTGGCCCTTGGCCCTCGGCCTTCAGCACTCGGCACCTGGCACTAGGTATGGCTTCAATTGCAAGGAGGAAGAACTCAGCGTTTCATCCCGAATGTTGGTTTAGGTAACGTGTCTATACCTGTTTCCTGTTTGTAATTTATTCATGTTATTGCCTTATTGATCATAGATTTGACCCTTTAAATGAATGTTTGTTTACTGGCAGTGACACCCCCTTGGTGCTTCTTGCGCTGACGCTCCAAGTTTATAGCAAACCTGGTAAGTCCCAGCTCTGCCATAGTGCCCACGGTGGTTGTGTCTGAGTTAAAACTACCATGCGTAGACCTCGGAGTTACTTGTAATGCATGGGTATTAGTAATAGTTATGATTTTGAAGGTCTCTAACTTCGGTTCTTTACTGTAACTGTACACAATCATACTCTAGGGTAAACTAGGGTTCGAGCTTTTAAATTAAGGATGATAAAACTCTTTTGATATGAGCTTTAAGGCTTAGACTATGTAACTTGTTGAACATGTAACTTGATTTAAAACTGGAGCTGAGCTCGACAATTAATGTATTATCACCAAAATGTTCTTATTTGGTACTGTATATATTTTTTTGATCAATGAGTTTCTTTCAAAAACCACTCGGCCATTTTAACTTGTAATGATTTAACTCTGTATATAATTTTGACCTTGGTTTGGCGCAGGAGCATAGCTTGACAGTGAAGAAGTTATTTATTCTTATGTGGATTTATGGTGCGGAAAAATGCATGCGTTTGATAAAGAGGCGTAAGCTCGATCATAGGAACCAGTTTGCCTTGCGGCCTTTACACAGTCCTGCAATGAATTGCGTAGGGTTTTTATATAACGATTTATACCCCGGTCGCATAGTTGATAAGGGGAGCATGGTACTCAATCCTAAACGCTTTCTTGACTGCTGGTAATGATAGCAACATATAAGCGTAGGTTTGATTTTCTTATAAAGGAATTTATATGTTGTGTAACATGCATATTAATAAATTTAGGGTTAGAAAACCCGCACAATGTTTAGTCATAGCAGTGATAGCATTGGTATTCCTTACACCGATCTGGTCCTTAGTGGAAGCATGATAAATTGTTAACTTTGTTTCGTGATTGTTAAGGCATATCTATATACTAGATTTATTTCCATTTAACGCTTTCCAAAAAAAAAACAGAGTATATCCACGTTTACAAAAGAATGCAACCTTCTATTTGATAACAAATCTGATTAGATCAATATTTTTAAAGCTTCCATTTTTGCTTCGAACAGAGAACGTTTTAATGATGCATACGGTGGTTGTAATTTCAAAACAAAAGTGCAAATATTTTGACTGTTAGCATGGATGCTAGTTAGAAATATTCACATTTGATTTCTAACAGAAATAAAGAATGCAATTATTTTACAGTTTTCCCCATACTAATAAGTAAATAGTTCTGTTTGTAATTTCAATACTAATGCATACTAGATGATTTTGATAGTCTGTAAAGCAGTATTTACCTCAATGGTGTACTATTGGTCATTTCAGGATTAGACTTACTGTTACGGCATTATGTATCGTAAGCATAAATAGAAATGCAGTAGAAAATAACAGATTATATGCATTTCATATACTCATCATTCAAACAAAAATAGATAATCAGGCTATTCCAACAGCTATAACTCAGAATAAACAACAGAAATTAATTAGAACCTAATTAAGTAGGGCTGGCAAAAATCCACAGGCGACTGTTCCTCCCAACCAACTTCTGGAGCAGTCAAAAGATTGCTTCAGAACCCCTGTGCCCGTTCACTGAACCACTAGGATGAAGATCCTGGTTAGGATTAGGAGACAAAACCCTCTAGATTATCAGCAGTCAAACAGACCTGCAATCCTTCTCTGCTACAATAGTATGGCAGTCTTATGTCTAACAATCATTTGCTAGCTACCCACATCAAATTTCCCTTGTGTGCTCAAATTGCTAGAATTTCACAGCCGGCACAAGGAAAGTAGAGTGACAATGCTCTCTAAAAAAAATTGTGTGTGGCCTCCTGCCAATTCGATGTCATATATAATATTTGCCTAGGTATTTGGTCATTTATTACATTTATTGAGACAACTGCCCAGTTCCTCCACCTGAGGAACATGACCACAATTTCAGGGTAGTTGCCTCCTGCAACGGCTAGTAAGTGATTTCATATGCTGCCATTTGTCTCCTTGTCTCCCAACCATCTCCATTCCTCCTAGTGGGTTAGTGAACACTCTTCAACAGTCACCTGTGGTCGAGTGTCTCCACTTTTATTTATTTAATTAAATAAAATAGTTAATTACAATCATCCTTGACCCCATTGGTCAATAAAAACATTATAATAAAATTTTATCCAATTTTTTTCTCATAAGAATAAAATGTTTCAATTCTAGGGAGGTTACAGCATCTAATCTCATGTTGTGTATTTGCACCAGATTTCTCCATGTCCATGCCTCCAACACTATAAGACATGATGAATCTGCACAACCTGTAATGAAAAATCCTTCCTATGGTTGAATGAAATTAAAGAAAGATATCTGAGTCTCCACGAAACCGAAGATGAAAACAACACCAATCACGGACCAATCTCTTGTGCTTGTGTTCGCAATGGATATGGATTTATTCCAACATCTATTTATTCCAAATCCACCATTAACAACTAGCGTTATTTGAAAGAATTAGGGTTGACCTAGCACACTATTGACTCTTTCACCAACAACTCAAAAAAATGTTATTGCTTGGTCTGGCCCACCTATTTCGTAACTCGTACATAATTCTTTCTCTATAAGGTAAATGTGTGAAAAATTCTTGGTATAGTCTCTAGATATTACATTTTAAGGGGTTACAGGCATCGATCCCATCTTCGATGCAACATAGCACAATCTTCTATTCTATCCGTCGCAACACAACTTGTAGGTGTGTGTGCTTCCACCTCGATACTACATGCAGCTTCTGAGAGATTGTGAATGGAATGCAGACAGAGATTGTAAATTATCCAATGTTTTATCGACCTCAACCCCATCCCAATAATGTGGGGACCTACGGAATGCAAAGATGTAGGGAGTAATCCTTGAAACACAAAAACCTGCAACAATGAGAATGAATACAACGCATCATGGCTGCAGCCTCCGCCTCAACAACCTCTGCTCCTCTATTCTTTACTTGTCTCCTCTCCTCTTCTCACCCCGCCATGCCCCAACCCTCCTAAAATTAAACAATAGTGGTAAAGGAATTAAGAATAATGAAACAGTCAATATGGAGAAAAGAAGAAAAAAAACCTAATTCCAGTCAAACTTATAGCAACAATGTGGTTTTCCAGGTTCTACAGCTCACAGAGGGACATGAATCTAGATGTTGAGTAAAGGGTTAGAGGTTTACTGAGTTGCACCAATTCTTTGTCTATCGCAAAAATGAATACTTTTGTCTTTTGTTTTTTTATGTGTGCGCATATAAGAGGCTTCGAACTGCTTTCATACACTTTTTTGTTTTAATTTATTTCTTTTTGTTATTTTTTCTTTATTTTATTCTTTTATTTATTTATTTTCCCTCCTTTTATTATTTATATTATTGATTTTTAAAATTTGTTAATATTAATATATTACATATAATAACTATATTATAAAGTATACATTATATTAAATCGTATATTAATATAATAAAACAATATTAACTATATATTATATTAACATATAAAATAACTATTTAATATATTAATATGTAACTATTCAATGTCAACATGATCAGGAATTATTAAAATCATGGTAACTCTTTTTTTAAAAGAATTATACAAAAAAATGAGTATTTTTTTCTTTTCAAAATGGAGGATATTGGCGATTTTTTGCAGGGGAGGGACCCGAGGGGAACTTTATAGCTTTCCAAACTCAGTCGTGAGGAGAACCATGATGAATGGATGCATACGGAGAATCAATGGAGGTTGTGAAATTGACATTTTTTATCTAACATGATGATGAAAACTACATGAACTTGTCGAAACTTTAACAGACTACCGAGAGGGTCAAACGACGATGGTTTTGTTCAAACAAAATATGAACATGGCCAGTATGATGAGCCAAACATAATGACACCAACTTCATGACATGACAATGCCGAAAGGGAAAGACAACAAATATCCAAGACTCAACTCAACCACATTATGATGTTGCACATGATGCAACTTAGCGGATCTGTCGAAGGGATAATATGAAAGCAAAAATAGTGAAATAAGATATGGAAATGATAAGCACATTGATCTGAATGTGACAGTACAGATGAAATGATATTGCAAAAAAATTCAGTAGGTTCTCCTATGGCATCATGTTTCGACACTAGCTCGTGTCTCTGAATCCATCTACAATGTTACATTTACTAAATTTTAACATTGCAGATGGATTCAGAGAGCCCTTTTAAATTTTAACACCGCAAATGGATTCAGAGACCCCCTTTAAATTTTAACACTCCAGATGTATTTAGAGACTCCTAATCCATCTGCAGTGTTAAAATTTAGTAAATTGTAGAAATTCATTGTCAAAATTACAATTTTTCATTGTTAGAGTGACACAACTAACAATGACCAAATAAATGACCAATTCATATTCTTAATGTTATTGTTATGTGGTCATTCTTAGTTTAGTTACTTGTTATCTAGTCATATATTTTATCCTGTAACCCAATTGGGCATTCCTTTGGTCATTTTTAGTTGGTTCACTCAAGTTTGGTCATTTATACCTTGAAAAAACTGTGGTGACCAAATTTTTTGGTCACCTAGTCATTTATATCTCATTTTCTACTAGTGAGAGGATAAGGCAAAGATGGATCCCTCTTCCTCATGTTTCCTAACAATGCATCTGCTTCAACATTGTGTTTTCCCTTTCTCTAGATGATCTCTGATCATATCCAAACATCTTGGTGACCCATTTATGTTGATTTGGGGATGACAACCTCTATTCCAAAAAATAGTTTAGGTTGTGGTGATCTATCTCAATCTAGAAGCACCACCCTGTGAGATACGACCACCATGTGTCAACTGCTTGTAGGATGGTCATCATTTCTTTCTCACATTTAGGCTTGTCCAAATTCCTGTCATAGAATTGCTTACTAGTGAATGTTAAGGGTCTTCCATCTTGCATCATGACTACACCTAAACCTTTTCTAGAGGAATCACATTCCAATACAAAAGTTTTAGTAAAAGCAGGCATGGCTAATACCAGCGTGGTGCACATGGCTTGCTTTAAAACTGATAATTCTCATTCTGTCACTTCGTTCCATGGAAAGGCATTTTCCTTGAGCAAGGTTGTCAATGGGGCTGCAATATTACCATAGTTCTTCACAAATTTCTTATAGTATCGTGTAAGGCCTAAAAAACCACATAAACTCTTCAAGGTTTTAGGGAGAGGCCATTCTTGCATTTCCACAATCTTCTTAGGGTCCACTCTCACCCCATCTTGTCCCAAAATGTGACCTAGGTATTTGAACTCTAAGATATCAAAAACAACTGATAGTCCCAAAGGAGTAGAAAGGATTTATCAAGTTGTTGTACCTGGGCATCCCAAGTTTTACTAGAAATTAAGACGTCATTAAAAAAACTAGCACAAGTCATGAAGATATGGCCTTAATTTTTTTTCATTAGGCTCTAAAATGTAGAATGGGCATTACAAAGTACAAAGGGAATTACCAAAAACTCACAATGGCCTTCATGTGTGTGGAAAGTTGTCTTTGGAATATTGAGCACTTTCATCATGATTTGGTGGTATTCTTGAGGAAGTTCGAGATTGGTAAAAAACTTGCCACCATGAAATTCATCCTGAAGATCTTCAATGACTAAGATGGGAAATTTATATTTGATGGTCAACTTATTGAGGGCACAAAAATAGGGAAACATACGCCAAGTGCCTTCGTTTTTTAAAACCATGACCATTAGGGATGAAATGGACTAGTGTTAAATGACTCCTGCTTCCAGTAGCTCTTGAATGATCTTTTGATCAATTTCAGTGCGAATAGGTGCCTATACAGTCGTACATTATGTGGTTGAATGCATGGAATAAAGGGAATACCATGTGTTATCACTCAGAATTTCTCCTTTGGTTGTGGAAGGATAGTTCCAATGTAACTTTTTCAAACCAATCTTTAGGAGGGAAGCTAGCTTCTTTCCTACAACAATTTCATGACTGGTCAACCTAAAGACATTGGAAAAATAACTTATGTCCCATAAACCAACTAGAATGGTGATGTGCCAATGGCTCTTTTTGTGCTTATTATGTCTGCCCATAATGCAAATTTAAGTTTGGTATGCCATGCCCTTTTATTTTCTTCTAACAATTTCTTAATAATTCTTACCAAGCTTTTGTTTGAAGATTATGCTAATCCATTCCCTTGAGGATAATAGGCAGTTGAATGATTCAAATGGATATGATATTTATGACAGGAATTTATCAACCTATTTGACTTGAAGGCTTGTGCATTATCTGTTATTATTCTTCTGGGACATCCAAACCTTGAGAGAATATTATCTTCGAGGAAATTTATGATAACTGTCTATGTGGCATTCCTGGTGGGTATAGCTTCAATCCATTTTGTAAAATAATATGTGGCAGCCAAGATCCACTTTTGTTGGCCAGGAGAATTTGGGTTGATTTCTCCAATAAAATCCAATCCCCATTGTTGAAAAGGTGCCTCCACTGAAATTGGTTTTAAGGGTAAAGGAAAAAGTTTTCTTTTTCCATCAAAAATTTGACATTCATGACAAATGGTAACTTCTTTATAAACATCAGAAAATATAGTAGGCCAATAAAAACCTACTCTCAAAATTTAATTAACTGTTGTTTTCCAAGAATGATGGCCTCCACACACCCCTTGATGAAATTCCTTCATGATTTGTTGTGCTTCATTTTCAAGTAAACAATTTAACAAAATACCTCCTAGATCTTTCCAATATAAATAATCATTTAGAATACAAAGTTTTGTTGCCTTTAGTTTCACAGATCTTGCTCTAGTTTTGCTCAATTTTGGAGGTGCTTGTAGATTTGTAAAACATAGACAATATCAGTGTACCAAGGAGATAAAGAAAAATCTTTGAGTATTTGCAAACCTGGAGTTGGCCTATTCGAAATATCTGAAATAAAATTTATGTTCAAAGAATCATAATTTGATTTTGTCATCAAATTAGCCAAACATTGACCTTTAATCAACTTTGTAGGTTTAATATCCAAATCATATTCCAATAGCACAACAATCCACTTAGCTCTTTTTCCTTCAGGATCTGGTTGGGTAAGAATACCCTTAACAACAGTAGTTGGGACATGAGAAACTGTATCTGAATGTAAAATAGACACTCTGAAATCTTTTAATTATTTAATCAATGCATATGCTTGTTTTTCCATGATATAATATTTTAATTCCGCATCTCTTAAAATCTTACTGAAAAAAGCAATGGGTTATTATGCATTCTTTTGATTCTTCTGTAACAATACACCAGCTATGGTATGTTCTGAAGCAAAAGAAAATATAATAAAATCTTTTGAAAAGTCTAGGCTAATCAAAACTGGTGCTTCTTTCAATGCTTTTTTGATATCACTAAAAGATTTCTCGGCTTCTATAGTCCATTTAATTTCATTATCTTTCCTCAACATATTTGTAATATTTCTCAAAAAAATTGCAAAACTTGGAACAAGCCTTCTTAAAAAATTTACTCTCCCGATAAAAGACTAAATTTCTTTTTTTACACCTCGGTATTCCAATCTTCTGAATAGTTGTCACCCTGTCAGGATCAATTTTAATACCATATTTTGATATTATATGGTCTAATAATTTACCCTCTTGCATGGACAAATTAGACTTTGGGTATTTAAAGATATACCAAATTTTCTGCACTTCAAAAATACTGTCTTAAGGTGTTTTAAATGATCTGCATCAGATTTTGAATAAACCATGATATCATCCATATATACTACTAGAAATTTGTCTTTTTCTTCAGCAAATGCAATATCCATTGCTCTTTGAAATGTTGCACCTACATTCATCAATCCAAATGGCATTTTTGCATACATAAAAATTCCCCAAGGTGTTGTAAAAGTTGTTTTTTCTTGATCTTCTGGTAGAACTTTAATTTGATTATATCCTGAGAAACCATCCATCATGGATATTCTTTCTGCTCCAACAACTTTCTATAATATATGGTCAAATTTAGGCAAGGGGTAACTATATTTTAGAGATACTTTAATCAAATTCCTGAAATCAACACATAATCTTAATTCTCCAGTCTTTTTTCTGACAGTAACCAAATTTGCTACCCATCTTGAAAATCTGAGGGAAACAATAATTTTAGCATCAAACAACTTTTTGACTTTTTTTCAATTAGTGGGAGTAGCATAGGATTTATTCTTCTGAGTTTATGCTTGAAAGGTTTCTCATTAGGCTTGATAGGAATTGTATGTTGAATAATAGAAGTGTCATATTCTTTCAAATCTTCATAGGCTCCATGCAAAAACATCTGAATTTTTTTTCATTAATCCAACATATTTATCTTTTTCTTCTGATGGCAATTTTTTTGAGATTTTAACCAACTTAGGTTGTTCTTTTGTTCCAATATTGCAGTTTTGAACTTCGTTTTCATGGGGCAACACCTTTGGGTTTTTAGCCACATCATTTCTGTCAAACAACTTCTCTAAAGGTATAAATCCCTTTGGAATAAAATTATTTTTGAGTTGAATAATTTCTTTTCCTCCAATTTTACTTTTAAGCTCCCCTCGTTCTTCATTTTCAAATGGAAAATTTTCATCTCGTACAACCTCTTCTATGTTCTGATTTTCACCATCAATAACTGTATTAGCAAATTCATATGGAATCTCTAAAGATATTTTAATCTACAAATCATCTTCAAAAACTTGCCAATATTTTGAATTATCAGGAATAGAAGGTCTATTTACAACCTCAATTTCATATTTTTTATTTGAAAAACTAGGAATTTTAAAAGCACCAGTAGTAGTAGCCAAAGAATATGCCATTGAATTTTGTATTCTAGGTACCACCATAATTTTGTGCTCATTAAAAAAGTTTCCAAACATATCCCAAACATCATTTATGTATGCTCTCATCCTTGGATGTTTTGTTTGATAACTTCCATTTACCTGATTAATCACCAGCTCAGAGTCTCCATATACATCAATTATGTTTTCTTTTAAGTCTTTCAACACATTGAGCCCTAGGATCAGAGCTTCATATTCGGCTACATTATTTGTACATTCAAAAGTTAACTTGAAGGAGTATACCATGAATTCTCGATCTGTAGATATTATCCACACACCTGCACCAGCCCCTTCTTTACTTATTGACCCATCAAAATGCATTTTCCATACTCCCTCGGCCCATTGTTTTTGTTTAAGGGTTTCTTGTCCTCTGATAACATCATTGTTTTCCCTCTGCTTTTTAGAAATTGATTGTTCTTCTTCGAAATGGAAATCATTATAAAAGATAGAATAACCCAAACCAGTATCAACTTCATAAATTGGATGATTATCAGGTTTATCTTGACTACTTACCACATATGCAAGTCTTTTCTCTCTATATAATTTTCTCTATTCTCCAAAAAGTGGGATTGTATCAAAATACATATCCATCTGTAAAGTTCCTTTTAATTTTGAAGCCCAAGATCTTGACAATAGCATACCAAATTTTGGAGGAATATCAACAACAACTACATCCATAATGATACTCTTGGTTGGAATTTGATTAAGGGTAACCACCAAATCTTTAATTAGCCCCAAACATCCGACTTTTCTAGAATCAAAAGAAAACAAATCTTTATATGGTCTTGTAATTTCCAAACCCAAACTATCTACCACAACCTTTGGCATTAAATTGTGTGAAGCCCATGATTCAAGCATAGCATTGTGAAGAATCATATCATGGACGTTTTAACTGACATAAAAAGGTGGAACATCTTCTACATTACTATCTTCTTCTCTGGGACCAAGAAGAATAGTTGGAACATCATCATTCAATTCTATTGTATCAGGTTGGAATTGTTCTTCGTTTTTTTACTATCCTTACAATTTGTTCTTTATATTCATTATTCTTTAATAACTCATTGAAAGGGATAGAAATTTTGATTTTAGAAATCTCATTCTGTAAATTGAAAGGAGCAAGTGCTTTATCATTTTCTTTGGTTGTATCTTTCTTATTTTCTGGATTCTTTTTCACAATATCTTCTTTTTGTTTTTCCTTTTTTCTGCTGACTAGTTGAAGGTTGATCAATGAGATTTTTCCCTTTATTTACAAATACATCTCTATTTATGAGGTTAATATTTCTCTGAAGATCATTTGCAACATTCTGATGTCCCATTTGATATTGTTATGTCTCCAATTCAAAAGTATTACATTCTCATTCTTGAGAAAACATATCATGCTCTTTTTTGGTAAGATAGAATTCAGGTTCAGCAATATCAAAATGATGTATTTCATTTTCTAATGGTTCCATTTCTTCTACTTCATTAATAAAATTTTCAGGGAAATGAGGCCTCACTTGTTGATCTTTTGTATTTCTCTGATTTCTTTGATCTCTTGGATCTCTCTGTCTTATCTGTGGAGGTCCGAGGAATAGGTCTCCTAAAAATTGGATTCCTAATTTGTGTTTCTTGTTGATCCCTATTTTGAGGTATATTCTCTAAGGCTAATTTGTCCATGAGTATTTCCATAGTCTTCATCATAACATCAAATTTGGCATCAGTGGAAGAAGAAGTTGAAGCTTGATTTTCTTCTCTTGTTTTTCTTTTATCTGTTTCTGTCTTTTCTTTTGTTTTTCCAGACACCATCAAATTTCCCTCTACTTCCACTGCATCTTTCAACGTATTTGGTAAAGAAGTTGATTTACTTTCCCTTAACATAAAGGAAAAATCACCATAAAATGCATCTGCATAATGTAATTTGGCAGCTGCTACTGGAGGTTGAATATCAGCAGGAATTGAATTATAAACCCTCATAAACCTACCAGAAAACTCTTGAACATATTCAAAATTTCCCTTTTTCAAGTTGTTATACTATGACAAAATTTGCAAAGGATTCTTTTTATCCTCCAACCTTTGAAGAAAACGACTTTCAAATTCATCATAAGAGGGAATAGATCTTGCAAGAAGGGTTCTGAACCATTTCTTAACTTCTCCAGACAAACTTTGAGCTAAAAATATCATTTTTGCATCATCATAGTCTACTTCTTCGAGATCAATAAAGTCGTTAAACCTATCAATACGTTGTTGAGCTATATAATTTCCTTATCCATCATATAATGTTATCCTCTGAGCATAATTATGGGGGAGGTCATGCAAAAAAACAGGTAAAGCAAGTGGAGCAAACCTAGTAGCCATGATTACAGGAGGATTTTGGATAATAATATGAACTTGTGGTGGAGGATTTTGAACTTTCTTTTCTTTTGATTCTACTTTTCCAGTTTTTTGTAAATCTTCCCAAAGATATTATAATAGATATGACTGAAATCTATTTTGATCAATAGCAGTTTCCTTTAAATTTGTTTCATATTTTGACCTAAATAAGGATTGTTCAAACTTTATATTTAAACCAATATCTTCAATATTCAACAGTTCTTCTTGAAACGAAGGAAACAAATTTTCTGACTGAGATGTACCTTCTTGATCTTTTCCTCTGTTCTTTTTTAGAATCTTTTCTGGACTTTTCACCACTTGAAATGGTTGAGGATCAGGATGACATCTTGTATAAATTTTTCTGGAAGCCACAATTTGTTCTTTAGAGTCGTCTTTTCTTGAATTTCAAACTGAAGTCGCCAGGGAAAAATACGACCAATGTAATATATCAAAATTCTTGTTTGCCCGCATAAATCTAATCCTTTCTAATATGTCATTCCACCCAGGAAAGATTTGAACTTTTGTTCCCTGGAAACGGCACCAAAATGTTATCACTCAAAATTTCTACTTTGGTTGTGGAAGGATATTTCTAAGGTAACTTTTTCAAAGCAATCTTTAGGAGGGAATCTGGCTTCTTTCCTACCAGAGAAGGCTCTCTCACTTAAATAATACAATGGCCAGAAATATTTTTAAAAATATAATTTAATAGTGCAAATGGATGAAGCATAGGAATACCATTGGGCATGGAGTCAAAATCAGGAATCTTTAAAGGTAAGCAAAGTCTAAACAATATGATTTTTCAAAAAGGCAGGGTGGTTATTCTTTCATAGTCAGGTTCTTGCTTTTAGGTGGAAATGGAAGAAAGATGAACAATCCATTAGCATTGGGCATCCAATAAAGATGAATCCAGTATTAACTTTAGAAGAAAATATTTATGGATACTTGAATCCCATAGACCAGAGCATAATAATATGAATTCTTACCTAATACAATCTGATATAAGCATTCTGTTCTATATGATTTGTTAGTGGACTAGCAGGTCACTCTTTTTTCCAAAAAATCATACCAAGGTGGATTTCAAAGGGATAAAATCCTATCAATAACTACTGTTTTTTATTTTAATTCCCCCTATTCGTCGGATATCCTACGGCCCCTTCCAAAGAATCCGATGAGCTCGCCATAGCACTGACGGCAAACGACATCGGACTTTGTCTTCTGTTTGTGGGTATGTGCATTGGATCTATGACATCCTATAATGTAATCTGGGTCGGATATCCGACGACCCCTTCCAAAGAATCCGACGAGCTCGCAATACCACCAATGGAAAATGCTGTCGGACTTTGTCTTTTGTATGTAGGTATATGTTTTCGGATATCCAACCACCTGTAAAGTAATGGGTGTCGGATTCCGACCATATTTAAAGTAATGGGTGTCGGATATCCAACATATATATTAAAAGAAGTGTGGTCGGATATTCGATATATTTGTGTCGGATATCCGACAAGACCATATTGATGTCGGATATCCACCGAAGGTCAACCGACGTTTAAAAAAGGAGAGGCTTGTCTGATGGTCGATAGTGTGATGTCGAAAATCGGACATATATGCCGTTGGATTTTGGGTTCATATTTTCATGTGATTCTATATACCTAGCCATCCAAATCCATGTCAAAAGATGGTCATTTTATTTACATAGCCATCCAATTCTTTTTAATGTTATCATCACCAAACCATACAAATTAATTGTAGTGTTACTCGTTTTAGCATTAGAAATCGAGTACGCATTTTGTCAATACATATCAAGTACTCGTTTTGTAAATGCATATTAGGTACTCATTTTGTAACTACATATCGGGTACTCATTTTGTTTACCACAAAACCTTTTTTGGGTGGACTCATCAATTTGAATTTAAAATAAACATGTACTCCTTTCTTAGCACTAGGACCGACCCTCCACATGTGTTGGCGTGCCATCCCCGTGTCTATGTGTCTGCTTCGAATTAACCAAACACATTCCATGGAATGTGGTAAACTATGGATAATTTAGCATTTCATCCATTTTCTCAATATGCTCGTGTTTTACCGTTGGTTACAGAATGTGACACACAATTTTTTATGAAAATTTAGACCCAAATAGTATTTTTCTTGTAGATTCCAAATATGTATTTTTTTTAAAACATGTTTTCTTATTTTTCTTATGTTGCGACCCCTTAACTCAAAAAACACATTATTAGTATTTTCTCCATAACTTTTTCGTTTCTCAAGCATTTAAAAAAAAATTGGATGCTGCACTACTAGACATCAACCTCTACATGCTATAAAAAAATTGTTTCATGATCATTGCATTAAGACCTTCAAAGGGTGCACCCACACTTGGCATATTGTTTTCAAGGTTCGATCACTTAGATAATTATTTTTTTATTATAAATTATTAAATTTATTTTGGAAAAATAGCGTCGCACTAGTACTAGTTGTTCTCTATATGTCTACCAGTTTTCGTAGGTTGATTCCATCATTTAGGCACTCAAAGTTTGAACCCACAAAAATATATACCTTATAATTTGTTCAAAAGATGTACATGTTAGAAAATATCAAACTTTAGATAGTAATGAACATTATCAATAGATAAAATTTATATATTAGGAAACATGATTCAATTTCCTACATTTCATCTTTTTTTCTTAGAGCAATATTCATTGTGTATGTATCTCAAAATATCCATGTAAGTTGGTGGATGCTTGTTTTTTCACTTTTCTATTGCATCTAATGTGTCAAAAGAGACCCTAGTCATTAGCTTGCACACATTTTTGTTTTTTCAGTTTTCCATTGCATCTAATGCATCAAAAGGGACCCTCATTAGCTTGCACCAGTCCAAAAGAGAGAGAGAAAATAGAAAGATGTGGCTTAGTAAAAAGAAGTATATTGAAAACATTCTTAATGAGCTTGGTATGGGGATTTGTAAAGCAATAACCAAACCTTTCAAGTGGGACTTGGGTTGTCTACTAAAATGTGCCCTAAAAACTCATGAGGATAAGAAATACATAGCTAGGATGCCATATAGTAGAGCTAATAGGGTCTCTTATAGGTGCCATGATATGTTTAAGACTATACATAACACATTTAGTGGGAGTAGTGAGCAAATTTATGGATGATCGGGAAATGAACATTGGATGGTTGTTAAATGAATATTCATGTTTTTGCAAGGAAACAAGGACTATGTGTTATGTTACCAAAATCAAGATAATGATATTTTTTGTTTGAATGAATTTGTTGATGCAGTTTGGGTTGGAGATGTGGAAAAGAGAAATTCCACAAGTGAATATGTATTTACTATGTTTGGAGGAGCAATGAGTTGGATGAGTAAGAGGCAATCCATTGTTTCCTTATCTAGTCTAGAGGCAGAATATGTTCCTACAATAGAAATTGCTAAAGAAGTTGTATGGTTATTAAAATTAAATGCAATAATCTTGTATCAAACAAGTTAGTTTGGAAATAGAATGTGATGGCCAAAGTGACATTGTAATGACCAAGAATCCCACTTACAATTCCAAGAGTAAGCGTATTGACGTGAAGTATCACTTTGTAAGGGAAATGGAAAAAATAGGTGTGGTAAAATTGGTAAAGTGCAGATCAAAAGATAATGCAACAAATGCATTAACAAAGGTAGTGAATGGATATGAGTTTGTCTTGTGTAGAGACATGATTGGTATTTACACTTGTTCAAAGTGGATACCAAGTGGGAGAATGTTGGAAAATCGTGGTAATCTTTTGCACAGTGTAAAAATTGTGGATTCCAATTGTAAAATGGAATGCAAAGGTATTGGAAAATTTATTCCTTGCTTTTAGGAGCAGAAAACTAAAATCTCTATTCTTTAGAAAAGGAATAAATTATAAGGTAAACAAGTATTTGTTCGAATAAATCCAATTGTGGTGTGTATTCTTGAGATTTTGTTATTTCTTTAGCTCTAGATTTTCATTGCCTCAGA
Source organism: Larix kaempferi (assembly GCA_027924585.1). Taxonomy (NCBI): domain Eukaryota; kingdom Viridiplantae; phylum Streptophyta; class Pinopsida; order Pinales; family Pinaceae; genus Larix; species Larix kaempferi. The sequence goes on from BSBM01001232.1 coordinate 860,530, forward strand.
ATGCGTTGTTCTCATTAACTTATGCTTGTAAATCATGCTCCTAGTTTGCATGCTATTGAATCCACTTCAATGCCTCCCTAGTAAACTCAAGTTGGATGTCTACTAGCCCCTTTTCGTAGACAAGCATGTGTAGCTAGAAGTTTTCTAGCTCACCAACTACACAACACCTAATCCTATAGTGGGCCATTACAAATGCTAGTTAGAGTAGTAACTGCAAAGACAAACCATGGAGCCACAAGCCTCCCCTTTGCACTAAATATCACCCAAATACAACTTCAAATCGTTGTCGAGACAATACAAATGGAGATAGAGGAGAAGGATGCCACAAGGGCCAATAAATCCCATACCTCTCTGATCCTTATAACTAAACTCGACTTCAACTTAATGCATTTATGTGAAGCATAATAAGTTGCTTGAACGCCCCATCCTTTTGTCCCTTCAAACACTTGCTCATCATAACCTTATTACTATGAAAGATGACTTGCCCATCATAACCTTATTACTATGAAATATAAATTAATTCAAGAGATGGGAACAAGGATTAGATCTCCCCTTTATACTTATCATCCCTTAATTGTAGCAAGGATGGCTAATCCATTTATCTTTCTATTATGTGATTGAAAGGCCTATGAAAGAATATAAATTCAAAATTCATAGTCAAATCCAAGGCTCTTTGGATTATCCACATGATAGAGTCGGGGATTGAGATATTAAGGAGGAACCTCACTATGATTTGGTTGATCCCAAATGCCTTTGCTTTTTGTAATTCTTAAAAGATATCTTAAATAAACAATGATATAATTTTTTATCATTGTAATATTAATTTTTTTTTACTATCTAAATGTTCTATGTAGTCTAAGCAGCTGATATGAAGAATAAGTATTATATCTTTATATTAAAAATAACTATAAAGTTTTTTTTATCTATCTAAATGTTTTATGTAATTTAAACAACTAACATGAAGAAGAAATGTTATATCTTTACATTAAGAAGAAATGCCAAAAAAATTATAATTTATAGAGAATGATAATTTATTCAAATCAAGATTATAATTTAATTCAATAAATTAAGATAAAAGATTATTTATTTCATAAGTTAATAAAAATTCAAAATTATTTAAAAATGGATGATGATATAAAAAAATTGCAATTTATTTCATTATCATATAAGCCAAAAATGTCAAAAACAAATCATTACTATGAAAAAGAAATGTCAAAAATTTAAAAATATTAAGATTACCATTCATTTCATTATATTATAAAACGTTGATGATATAAATAAATAGCAGTTTATTTCATTATCACGAGTCCAAAATGTAAAAAAAAAATCATTACCAGGATAAGAAATGTAAAAAATAATACGGTATCTCATCACCAAATCATTACTATGGTAAGAAATGTCAAACACTTTGTCAAATGACTTTGCATGATTTTTGAGAACACGTTAACCTTTTGAGAACACGTTAACTTTTTTGCCATTCTACTCGATGTGGTGCTATTTACCATTTTAATGTTACAATTTTCTGCTCTTGCTCCTGCACAACCGGCCAAGCAACCGACGAGTAAATCCAATAAGAAATTGAAGCGTCCTGAGAATTACGTGCTTAAAAGGTTTTAAATTTAACTATATATATTAGTATAGCTATTTAATTTATGATTGGTGGTTGTATTAAGGTTTTAGATTTAACTGTATATATATGAGTAGCAAGTTAAGTGTTACAAACAAATTATTTGTTTTTTATGAGACTTAGTTACACATTCATGTATCAAGTAGAGTTATTCATACATCATATAGTTGGAAGTAATTGGAAGTAGTTGTAATAAATGCTTGTTATTCATGCATAAACTACCAATCTTTTTGTTCAGCAGAAAAAAACATAATATTGATATTTATTCATAAGAGAATCAAATAGTACAATATGATTAAGTCCATGACTTAAGTACATTATATGCTTTTAGCATCCTTCTCATCAAAAAATATACTCCCATCCATTATCCTAATAATATGTCCCCTTTTAAAAACTGCCATCCTAAAAAAAATATGTACATAGACAACAACAAAAAAGAACTAGATACAGATATAGTTAAAAGTGAAAAATCCTGATAGAGCAATCTGATTATCAGTAATTCCTCCCAGTAAATGATACCCTCCTCGCTTTTATATGCTTCTTTAGAAAGTTGATCTGCCATTGTGTTAATGTTAACAATAATTATGATCAAAGGAAATATAACTGAAAAATTGTATTAACATCCTTGTGAAAAATTGTATTAACATCCTTGTCCTATTGCACCACTAGAAGAGGGCAATAACATTTAAGTTATACTCCTTGTGTGTCCATTTTATGGTCTACAAGCTCATGAAGACCGAATGAATTTAAAACTTTTAAAACATGAAGACCAAATGAATTTGAAACTTTTAAAACACACGATAAGACCAATAACTCAAAACTTCATGTTAGTACCCTTTCCACAATTCAACTTCAGACTGAAAACATGATAACATGATCATTGCTTAAGTAGATTATTCCTCCAGCTGCACATAAACCCTGCGCAGCAGCCCCATCAAAAAGTGCAACAGCTCTGACAAGATTAACAAGTGCAACAGGTCTGACAAGATTAAGGCTGAAAGAATTAATAATTTTTGGCTTCTCCACAATAATATCAAAGCAAAAATCTTAAGCAAAAATCTTTGATCACATTCAGAACTGTTCGCCTGCTTTATATGTAGTTTGTCAGCTTCAAACTTGAATACGGAGAAAATCATTATTCAGTAATCCGGAGATTAAAATTAGGAAAATCTATGGACAAAATATATCCTTTATTTATTTATATATAAACTTCTTATAAATGATTTTCATATCCAATCTACTCAACCATATGAGTAGATGAAACGTCCAACAGACAGAACTACAAATCCAAGAGACAGAAGTACAAATAAACTAAGACGATGGATGGTATACAAATATCAGAAGACATGAATGACGTAATCATAATAAATATATTCAGGTGGAGAGGTACTGGCGTGCAATCTTTCCATTAGCACCACGAGGGTAGAACCCTCCGGGGGATGATTCATTCCCAGATGAATAGACGATCCGAAGAATCTGGACAGGAGTGCGCGCATATGCAAGAGAGTTTAATATATATATTTAACTATATATATTAGTATAGCTATTTAATTTATGATTGGTGGTTGTATTAAGGTTTTAGATTTAACTGTATATATATTAGTGGCAAGTTAAGTGTTACAAACAAATTATTTGTTTTTTATGAGACTTAGTTACACATTCATGTATCAAGTAGAGTTCTTCATACATCATATAGTTGGAAGTAGTTGGAAGTAGTTGTAATAAATGCTTGTTATTCATGCATAAACTACCAATCTTTTGTTCAGCAGAAAAAAAACATAATATTAGTATTTATTCATAAGAGAATCAAATAGTACAATATGATTAAGTCCATAACGACTTAAGTACATTATATGCTTTTAGAATCCTTCTTATCAAAAAATATACTCCCATCCATTATCCTAATAATATGTCCCCTTTTAAAAACTGTCATCCTTAAAAAATATGTACATAGACAACAACAAAAAAGAACTAGATACAGATATAGTTAAAAGTGAAAAATCCTGACAGAGCAATCTGATTATCAGTAATTCCTCCCAGTAAATGATACCCTCCTCGCTTTTATATGCTTCTTTAGAAAGTTGGTCTACCATTGTGTTAATGTTAACAATAAATATGATCAAAGGAAATATAACTGAAAAATTGTATTAACATCCTTGTGAAAAATTGTATTAACATCCTTGTCCTATTGCACCACTAGAAAAGGGCAATAACATTTAAGTTATACTCCTTGTGTGTCCATTTTATGGTCTACAAGCTCGTAAAGACCAAATGAATTTAAAACTTTTAAAACATGAAAACCAAATGAATTTGAAACTTTTAAAACACACGATAAGACCAATAACTCAAAACTTCATATTAGTACCCTTTCCACAATTCAACTTCAGACTGAAAACATGATAACATGATCATTGCTTAAGTAGATTATTCCTCCAGCTGCTGAAAACATGATAACATGATCATTGCTTAAGTAGATTATTCCTCCAGCTGCACATAAACCCTGTGCAGCAGCCCCATCAAAAAGTGCAACAGCTCTGACAAGATTAACAAGTGCAACAGGTCTGACAAGATTAAGGCTGAAAGAATTAATAATTTTTGGCTTCTCCACAATAATATCAAAGCAAAAATCTTTGATCACATTCAGAACTGTTCGCCTGCTTTATATGTAGTTTGTCAGCTTCAAACTTGAATACGGAGAAAATCATTATTCAGTAATCCGGAGATTAAAATTAGGAAAATCTATGGACAAAATATATCCTTTATTTATTTATATATAAACTTCTTATAAATGATTTTCATATCCAATCTACTCAACCATATGAGTAGATGATACGTCCAACAGACAGAACTACAAATCCAAGAGACAGAAGTACAAATAAACTAAGACGATGGATGGTATACAAATATCAGAAGACATGAATGACGTAATCATAATAAATATATTCAGGTGGAGAGGTACTGGCGTGCAATCTTTCCATTAGCACCACGAGGGTAGAACCCTCCGGGGGATGATTCATTCCCAGATGAATAGACGATCCGAAGAATCTGGACAGGAGTGCGCGCATATGCAAGAGAGTATTTATCGCCTGCAAGAATGTTGCCTTTCACTTTTCCCTCTGCGCCCAGAGCAAGTGGGACGAACAGACCTTCGTCAGCAATTCCGCTGTGTCCCAGATCATTCCTAAGAATAGAGATCCTGTCCGTGAATTCTGCCACTGTGTATGAATATGGCGTCACCTTCTCAAACAATTTTTCATACAACAGACTACGTATCACAGCGTCCTGCCCTGATTCCACTCCAAGAAGCCCCGCTATCAACTGCACACACGTTATATACACACAGTGAAATACCGTACAGTGCAATGCTATCAACTGCACACACGTTATATACACACAGTCAAATACCATATAGTGCAATGAAATGAATAGAGTGTTTTTTACCCGCTTAGCAGTGCGAGAATGGAGGTTAGGATTGGTGCCCACGTAGCCAGTAAGTCCAATGTAGGGAATGACGTAACTCGCAAGAAGATAGTTGACAGAATTAGCATATGGATTGAAAGGAGGTTTCAAAGTTGTATTCAATGCGGCGTTCATGATACTAGCGAAATTTTCAGCGCTGAGATTGAGTTGGGGTCTAGGAAATCCCGGCACAGTTTCCTTTATAGCCCTGCATTGCATATGCATAAGTTATAATCAAATTTAAAACAGCTAAAATTAAAACCAAACTAGTAGCAATTCAATTCATTAAGAGTAACTAATTACCTGATATGACCAACTTCCTGGTAGGCAAATTCCTCAATGATGTCGCGAACCAAGGGGTCCAGGTTAGCCTTCTGTGCCCCTATGGGAGCTGGTCCACCGCTAACGAGCTCCGGTGCAGCTTTATCCAGGCCATAACCCAAGGCCGACCATAGAAAAAACTCGGCTTCCAAGAACTCTAAATTTAGAGGAAATTCAATAGAATTTACATCCGTCGGTGGAACTATTCCTGGCTTGTAGCTGTCTTCGCTACTTTGTTCTGATGCCAATGGTGAAGCTTGAGATAACAATAATAGTATGATGGAAATGAAAGCAATATGAACTGAAGCCATTTTTGTAATGAGAAGAGAATAAAATGGTTGATAAATACACTGCAATGCAATGGACATATATATGTATATATACTATCGGATTAAGAGAGGGCGGGCGATATTTGTCGAGACAAGAGAGATGAAACGTGTGACTTGAGATGAAACACGTGGCACTGCAAATTTTGCATGGAAGTGGCTGCGTGGACGACTGAACTTGCGAAATGAATGATGTCATAAAAACTTGACCCGTTGGACCGTTTCAGCTTCAGCTGATTTGCAGTTACACACAACACACTGCAAACAGCTCATAACCCGTAACCATCGCCCATTGTTTCAGAGAAACGTATGTATTTGTATTCTGACTTTGGTTTATGGTCCCTAAGTTTCTTCAATCACTTCGACATTACGTCGCTGCATATTGCAAATTTGGATACAGCTTTTACGACTTTAAAATTTCTAGATGTTTATAACACGACTTTAAAATTTCTATAGATGTGTAATATTTTGCAAATTTGGATACCGACTTTAAGACTTTATTAGTATTTTTTTCTAATTGAAATATAAGTTTTGAAAATTTGATTCGAATGAATGAATAATACGTCTAATTTCCAAATTATGAATAATAAGTCTTGAGTAACAAGTTTAAATTCCAATTAGTTTATCTAAATGATGTGGTCATCCTGGAAAAAATAAAGCCGTGGGAAAGCAGATGTTTGGCTTATTTGTCTGACTACGACAATAAAGAATATAAATCTGTAAATCCTTGGTCACATTCAATGTATTTAAGGAAAAAAAAGACACTCAGCCACGCACGTGTGTGGATGCATCAAATCCGCATATCATTGTCCCAATTAGTGATTGAATTTCACTGGTAAATTGTATGCTGCCAAGGCGATATATTCGTTAAATTCCATAATGATAATTTGAATAGTTTTCATAAAAAATAATCAATATACATGTTTAATATTTTTTAATATTTATATATTGTTTTTTTTTAAATATATTTAATATTTTTATTATAATTATCAAATTTAATAAATAAAAATGATTTCAAATTTCAATTGTGAATTCATTTTTTTCGATGCTCAATGAAATATTAAAAAAATTAAGTTAATAATGAAATATATATTTTAATTATATTCATTATTTTACCTATATTTTTTACACTAATATTTGTAACCCAAATTCATATATATAGAATTATCTTTTAATATATCATACACCACTTAATTAGTATGTGTAACCCAAATTCGTATATAGAATTACTTCTTAATATATCACACACTACTTAATTAGTATGTGTAACTCAAATTCATATGTGACATTCTTAATTAAGCTAAGAATAGCTCTAGTTTCCCTAGGTTTCACCTATGATATTGCATATCTACGTCTCACACTTGAACTTGCATCTATATGTTGCTCCTTGGCTGTATCTAATTCCACTAGCTCTATTCTACCGGAGAAGAATGTGCTTCAGAAGCTCTCCATGGGTTCTTGAAATGTGCATTTTAAAAGGAGAATAAGCCAGGTCATAAGCTTTAATTCCAGACCAAGAATGGGAGCAATCATAAGTGCGAGTCACTAGGTTAGATAAACCCTGTTGCCCTGGTACCAGGTGACTCTGATCCAGTAAAAGGTACAGATTCAGATTCAGATGGCTTAGAATGAGAAAGTTTAAAGAATCATTCATTTCCCTTTTATTTTGAGTGATGCAACTGTTGGTGGTCTTTTGGTGCTTCTAATTTGGGTTTTTAGTGGTTTTGGTATTTGTCACCTATTGAGTGGTAGAAAAAGATTTGGGATTTGGATGGGGTGTGGAGAAGGTACTAATACTACAAGGGAATTATTTGTAGGTAGCCATCCTTCAACACTAAAAACTCAAAATTCAAGAGTTTCAAAGTGGAATGTAGTGTAGTTTATTTACTGTAGATATTTTTCGACAATTGAAGAAGGTAATTGGGTTAAATGAAGGGATTCTCTTTTATGAAGAATATTTGGATGGTCTAAGTGTTGTGTAGAGGAAGATTCAAGCATACTAAATCTTATGTCAATGTCATTGGTAACTTCAAGTGATGAAATTTTTGTTTTGTCATTTTGTAATTTTAGTGAACAATTTTGTGTATAGTTTGATCTTACATATTACAATCAAAAGATTTGTTTGTTGCTCTATTAAGAACATTGATGCACAAGCTTGAATGCTCATGGTTTGTATTTCTGAAGTGATGGTTCAAGACATGTATTTCTAATAGTCATTATGGAGTCTAGATTACCTCGATAGTCATAACAATTTTAATTGGTGGTTCTATATACACGGGGAGAAATTCCAACATAGGTTATTCCCAAATCAAGGCATGGATAGAATTATTGAGTGGGGAGGATAACAATCATTCGTGCAACCACCCAAGCAACATCCAATGAACAATTGTGTATGGGTGTGTGTATTTATAATTTTTTAATTATGATTTCTTGTGGATTTTAATTTTCAAAAGAAGAAGATATTAAAAAGTAGTAATGTGATATCAAAATAGTGTATTTAAAAATTATTTACTTTTTATTATTAAAATAAAGAGAATGACAAAGTTTACTTCATTTTGAATTTTTGTTATATGTAACATCAAAATAGTGTATTTAAAAATTATTTAATTTTTATTATTAAAATAAAAAGAATAACAAAGTTTACCTCATTTTAATTTTTTTTATAAAAAAAAACTATACCAAATTTCAATCGGTATGTGTAAAATCACTTTATAGACTTTGCTAGTTCTCCTATATAATATTTATTCCATGAGTTTGATAAATGATTGCTTAATAATTGCTATAATTTTGTATATATTATATTAAAAATTATAAATAAATTTTAATTGATATTTATTTTATATAAATATATTTTATAATTAGAAAAAATTATATAGTTTTATAAATTAAGTTGGAAAGAAAAGATAAATTGATTGAAAAATTTTAATAAATTTATTTGTTAATATAATATAAATGATCATTAAATATTTTTTTATAAATATAAATTTTTAAATAGATTTTAATTATATAATTAATAGCTTGATAATTTTTTTAAATAAAATTGTTTTATGATAAAATTGCAATTTCAATTTTAAAGATGAATGGATTTTAAGGAAACTAACCTATTAAATCACAATATTTGTATTATTTTGTGGTCGTTTACCTATTTCATTTATTTTTTAATTTTTATTTTATATTTTGAAAATAAAAATTCAAATTATCACCACTTTTAAATTAAGATAAAATTTTAAAAAATAGATTTTTATATATTTTTCTCTTTTAATAATATAAAAATTAAAAATATAAATTTTTATATATCTTTCTCTCTTAATAATATAAAAATTTGGATAGCCCCAAGAGTTAGTTCGATCGGTTGAGTTCTCGGAAGTTAGACCTCCCAGCATGCGAGGTCGCGGGATCCATCTTCATAGACCCTCTTGGGGTTAGGCACGCAGCGGCCACAGGGCGGAAACCCCTTCGGGGCGGATCCGTCGGAAATTATTTCGTGGATGTAGCGGTCGGCTAAGCCGATTAAAGTGAACCACATGGAAAAAAAAAAAAATATATATATATATATATATATATATATATATATATATAAATTTGGTGTTCCAAATTTATAAATTTTTATGAATTATAAACATTCTATCATTTCATAAAAACAATTTTCACAAACAAATTTCATATATTTTAAGCATTCTATCGTATCATAAAAACAATTTCATATAATTTTACAATTCAAGGTAATGAGATTTGATTTTAAATTAATTATTATAAAGGTATTAATTATATTAACTTATATTCATAATAAACGTTTGAAAAAATAGAAAAATTATTTTCTTAAATTTGAGTTTCATAATTTTTCTTTCCAAAATTATATTATATTATGAAAAATATTTTTTTATTTTTATTGTATTTCACATTATTAATGAATGATATTCAATGTACATGTTTTTTTATTATAATATATTTATTAATACTTCATTATTTCTTAGGAGTGAATTTCAAATAAATTTTATTTGAATGAAATGTTTTAATGATTGAATTGGATGGATTTTTTTTTAGTTTTTCATCCCTTCCATATTTTTTAATACACATTTAAATACTATTTTTTAATATTTTTTAGTCATTTTAGATTTTAAATTATTTGGTGTTGTAATTTTTTTAAATTAATAATGTCTCACAAGCAAATCAACAAAAGTATTATCCCTTAAACATTTATGAAGACGCAAACCATATCTTTAATACCTCAAACAATTTTAATAAAACTTCAAATCTGGATTTACATTAAAATTAATAAATCCTAAACAACTCAAATTTTTTATTAAAATTATGAACCATATTGTTCAATTTGGTGAAAAAGTTGTACACATGTTAAGATGATGACTTTATGCTTGAATTACATTTTTAGGGTGTAAAACCATCACAAAAACTATTGACATATATGATATATCAATAAAATTACACAGTACGTGTATCCTTTATCACTAACTGCCACACTAGATATAGTCCATCATAAAGGTCTATCAAAATTATGAGATATGATGAAAGAGTTGAAAATTAATATAGCAATTCCATGAAGATACCATCGATCCCCCACTGACTGTAGATTAGAAGATAAGAGGAACGGGATCCAGCTCCTTAATAATGTCTTTACCAACTTCGAATGTACATTTTTGGATCCATCCTCAAGCAATATGCTCTTTTTGGATAGTTGATCAGCAAGAGCATTACGCTCCCTATAGATATGGTGGAAGGATACTTCTTCAAAGAAGTTCAACATCCTGCATATGTCCTCAAAAAGTGTACTCAACAAGATGCTTTTTGGAGACGTTTTCAAATAAAGACAGTCAATCACAATGCGTGAGTCCCCAAAAATCCGCAGTTTAAGAATCCCTCTAGAGAGTGCCAATTTCAAGACCTTCCAAATTGCCATCAATTCTACTCTATTATTTGTTGAAACACCAATACCAACAGTGAATTTATACCAATGCCACTCAAAGAGATACAAAATACCCCCCATGCCCCCTATAGTTGGAATGTCTTGTGTTGCGCCATCAAAATAACACTAGGGCCTCGACTTATCTATCTGTTCTAGAGCAATCTTTCTCACAGGAACATCATTATTAACCCGCATAAAATGGTCCAAAATGGCAAGGTTATTAGCAGCATAAATTATGTGAGGGGGGGTATATATGTCTTGGAATATCATCTTGTTCCAAGTGACCCATGCCCCCCAAATCATCAAGGAAGGGGGAATAGTGTGTTCCCGATAGACATGATTCTCAAGCCAAAGTTGTAGTGCCCCTTTTATGTCATCCCCCACCCAAGTGAAATGGATGACTGTGACTTGAGACACAAACTTCCACATTTCTTGCATATATGGGCAGCAAAGAAAGATATGGTTAATGTATTCACCATCCATTTTACATAGGGAGCATCTTCTAGGCCTAGCACCAAATGTTATCAATAGATTATCTCAAATTGGGACTTTCCCTGCTAAAGTGATCCACAAGAACAACTTTGTCTTAAGAGGACAATTTAAATTCCAGACTACCATATACCACCACTAAGGTGGAGGCAGGTCTTCTTCTTCGTGCAGATCCTGGTATCCAATCTTTGGCAAGTATGATCCCTCATAAACATTTTTAATCCGCAAGAGAGAATCCTCCCTATCAACCAGTCCGATATGGATTTCTTTTAGCACTTTAATATATGCATCCCAGTGCGCCTTTTCATCGTATTCAAACCCCATGGCGTCTGCAGATAGTCATTCTTTCTTTTGGGGCATGGAGAGCATTGAATCATGGATCTGATGTAAAAAAATGAAACATTTATCCACGAGGGAATTGATCATCTATTCAAGAAGTGAATGAAGCCCTTTGCAACTAATCCATGGATCGAGACACAGTCTAATGTTACTGCCATTTCCAACTTCCCATGAAAGCCAATCACCTATGAGATCAAAATCAGAAAGAAGTGCTTTTCACATGATGGAAACATTCCTCATCAGTTTCACACTAGACCGGGTCCATTCCATAATAGTCAGAGGAGACATATACTTTTGATGCACTACTTTTACAGACAGACTACCGCTTTTTAACAAATGTCAAATGCCTTTTGTTGCAAGTGCTTTAGAAAAGCACATATGATGCTTGAGTCCCCATCCATTTTGGTGCATTATTAGGGTTAGTCTGCCCCAAGAAACCCAATGAAAAGATTTACTGTCCAGTTCTTTCTCCATAGGAAACTGAAGCATAGTTTCCTTATATACTCATGAGAAAACAAAAACTAACTTAAACTAACATATCTAAATCATCAATAGTAAAGGGAAACAATGTCTCCATTAACCACAATTGACATAAGAGGAATTGGATGTCAAAATGCTCTCAAGTTGATCTATCTAAACTTAAATACCTCTAAACTTGATCGATTAGTGACTCAAGTGGTCAATACCTTCACCATGGTAAAGAATCAACAAAATATTTGTATTAACCTAAAAAAGAGTGCATTAAAATGTGATGGAGAATAGATGTAGAATAAAAGGGCTATACAAATATCAAATTTGATCTTTGATTTAAAAGAGTATTCACCATAAGTCATCCTCTAATTGAATTAAGAAGTGCATGTTGCTTGTCTTGGGATAGTTGGAGCGGTTATGGCCATTTTGCCTCCAATTGACCCAAGTACCACCGTATGTGCACCATACCATGGGATTATGAGTGGAGGTCAACAAAGGGACCACCCAGTAGCATGGTAAGCAAAGTCCAAAGGGAAAAAGCGTGAAGGAAGTGCTTATAAGGACACATGTTAGGCTTGGGAGCAAGCCTTATAACTGATTGGAATAATTGGCATGGTAGGAGGTGGAGAAGTTCAAGGGAGTAGAAGATGATAGAGAAAAAGGAGCGAGACATCTATTAAGAGGGAGAAGGTAAGAGATCAATAGTATACGGTTACAAATGTCAAATTTTATGTTTTCTTAATTGGGATAATTGTTAAGTTTATAGAAATTAATTTTCAAGGAAATGTGGATAAAATTATAATGAGAATGATGATATCAAACTTTATATTCAAGAGATGATATATAAAGGTTATAGTTGATCAATCTCTTGACCTTGTAAGAGCATTATTATATTGGTTTAGAAGAAGGATGAGATATGAAAACTTTGTATCGACTATAAAGTCTTGAAAAAAAATCATTGTTAAGAACTAATATCCTATTTTTCCAAGTGATAATTTTTTCAATCAACACAAAGAGGCAAAGTTTTTTAACAAGATTGATCTTAAATCAAGTTATCACTAGGGACCAAATTGATTTAACTAATGAGTTGAATACAACCTTCAAGTTTAAGGAAGGCATCTTCAAGTGGCTAGTAATGCCTTTCGACGTCAGTAATGCACAAAAAATGTTCATGAGGATGGTGGCCAAGATTTTGTAGCCATTCACCAATTCTTTTATGGTTTGTATACCTAGATGACATCCTCATCCACAACAAAACTTAGGGAGAACATATGAAGGAAATTTAACAAGTGTTGAGCATGTTGCAATGACACGAGCTATATGCAAACATTGAGAAGTGCTCATTTAACATGTAGATAATTCAATATCTGGGATATATCGTGGATGAGCATCGTGCACATGTAGATCCAACCAAGATCCAAGTCATGTGCAACAAGCTAGAACTGAAGACACTAATGAATTGTTGCATGCTCTTATTGGGGTTCGCTCATATCACTTGGCTCTTAATCCAAGTGACCAAGAGTAGAGAGAATACTAGGTTTGTTTCCACCAAGGCACAATAAAGAGCATTTGAGAAGAGACAGTGTCACCTACGTAAGGAACTGGTCATGATTCTACCATTTTTTTGCAATAACCATTCAAATTGAGAGAAACACCTCACATTATGTCATCAGTGTAGTCCTCACACACCATGGACATCTAAGGTATTGTCATAGTGAAACACTCTCTAAGATAGCTCATTAGTACTCCAACTATGAAAATGAGCTTTATTCTATTGTCCAATTCTATTAATAGTGGAAATATTCTATTATGGGTAACAAAATGGTCATCCACATTATTCATAGGCATATGCAATTTTGTAATGCCCATTGTTTGTTGTTAAAGTTGTATGTTTCATAGTATTGTTGCACAATCACTCTTCATTATGAAGATATAGTATGTATAATCATAACTCACTTGTTATTTGATTGTGGTGGGGTAATTATGTATTTGGATATGTACAAAATAAAACTAAATAATCTAAACAACAAATATAATGAAATATATATACTAATTATACTTATTATAGATTAAATATTATTAAAGAAAAATCAAAATATATAACAAATAGAAATCTATATAACATAGCAAAATATGAAATAGTTAATATAGGAAATTTCTTAAGATCAATATAAAGCAAGGGTTTGAAAGGATTAATTAACAATGTTTTAATTTATTACATGTTAGAAGGAAGGCTTGACAACTACCACACAACCACTTGGCAAAGTACAAATTAATTAAGAATATAATATTCCAAGAGGGAAGAATTAAAGTGTGGTGAAAAGAAAATTACGGGATGGTGGTTATTTTTCTGTAGGTCTTCTTCAATCTTCTTATCTTCTTCCTCCCAAGGAAGTTGGTAGGGGGGAATCTATGGCCCATTTGGTTGTCCTGTTGCATTGGTCTTGTGGTAATTTATGTGAGTGTTTACACATTGTTGATTATTGTTGTGTCTTCATTTGTATGTGATGAATATATGTTTTTGTTTGAATGCTTGAGAGTAGAAACACCTTTGATTCATTGTTTGATGTAATATGTATGGTTGAGGAGGGTTATCAAACTAAAAAGAAGGGGAGTAAGACTAGAAAGGTGGGAGATAAAATTTTGTTAAAATTTTCGAAAGGTGATATAGTTTTGGTGGAGGTACTATCATGGGCCTCGACCTTCTTCATTGAGGGGATGGTTGGGAGGAGAGCCTTCTATCTTCCACTAGTTTCTTTTATCCACAAAATACCACCAATTGCTTCTATCCACATAATAGCACTGAACATTTCCACCTATAGCTACGTTGAATCATGTTGTGGAAGTTTCCAAATAAGTAAGTCATGTTATATGGTTGTAATTACTAAATTTACAGCTTCACTTAGTATTTAAATTTAAGACTGTTTTTACAATGATTTTTTTATTATCAATGCAATGATGTCTATTATCAGCTTAAAGATGAATGTATAGGAAAATGTGAAGTAGGTTATTTATTGAAGTCTACTTCAGTTCCTTAACTAAAATTTTGAATTCTTATGGACAAGAGACATCAGAGTGGGCTTAGTTGTAACTTGTATGACAATCATCCTAACTACATTGCTACATACCAAACACTAATCACAGGTAAACAAGTTTCAAAATTTCACCTCTAGGATGGACTTACACAACAAAATTTGAACCCAAAATCCGACGAGAAAATCCGACGAATTCCGACGAAATTGACCATGTTGTCGGATTTCACCTTTAAAATTATGAATTTTACTTACTTTTTTTTTAAAGTTGATATCTATAGTTGTCGAATATCTGATGCCAGTCAGATATGCGACAAGTGTCGTCTCATATGCGGCATTTAGATTATAACGGTAAATTCCATTTGAGGTGCCAAGGGTTGGGTAACACTATGCTTGATTGAAATGGATTTACTTTCATGTAAGGTCATGATTTATCAAATAAGTTGCATGGCATGGCCATCATGGCATTCAACCATGGGCACCCATGCAAGAGGTTATCCCCCACATCCACAACAAGTTCAAAGAAGTGTATCATCATGCTCCTGAGTACAATTAGATTTTCTTTTGGATTTTCTAAAGCTTCTTCAAGTTCAATGAGTTATATGGAACTCAATGAGATTCATATGATGACACATGGGAATAGGGACAAGGTTAATTGTACAGTTAGGGTTGACAATAACATGTTTAATCACCAATTCTTTAACATAGAGGATCCCACTAAATAAAGGAGACATTATTCTCTCTTAATGAAAGGTCTTGGAGGGAAAATGAGAAATATAAAATGCAAGAGAAGGGTTCGAAATTCAATAGAGCACAAGTGAGTACCCACAGAAGGAATTCCTTAAACTGCATTTTTTCAAGGTAGAAATGAAGGAATTCTGCCACTTGCATTCCCATGTTCTAGTTAGACAAGGATTTAGCAATTTTGTCCTTGGTATTCCTCCCATTGATAAGTTTCCATAACAATTAAGTGACATAAGTTTCCATAACATTAAGTGACATTCTTTCCAATATGCATTAGGTGTGTTTTTGAGTTATATCATGGGTGTTGTATCATTGTAACTTCCATGAGTTGAAGTTAATTTTTTGTTCCTTTCTCTTGTCTTAGTTTTAGGATCTTTTGCAAGTACAAGTGCATGCATTTTCTTTTCCAAGCTCAATCATTTATCTATATATTTTTTGGGTTCATTGCATTCTGTGAATGTTTTTTTTTTTGTAAATGTTGCAAGTAGTATTAAGAAAGTAGAAAAAGAAAATAAAATACAGTCATCAGTGGTCTTATGCCGAGGTGCCAACCGTGTCTATCCAGAGTACTGAGGAGAAATTAAACATTATAGATCCAGGCCATAGAGAGGCAAAAAATAGTCTATGCATAGCTAGGAGTGGCAAAAAAGGCCAGCTCAGGGCCACAGAGGATCATGGAATACAATTGGCAAAAATGAACCAAAAAAACAGCGTAGAAACCTTTTTAACTTGTTGCATCTGGCGTCTCCTCCACAATGGGGCAGCTGTATTCGGCATAGTCCTTCCAGGCATTAGCAGGAGACAGAGTGTCGGTTCCCTGAATGGCTGCAACTGTCCCAGTTTTCATAGTGGTATTCTTTGGATGACGAGTGTCATGAGCTGGAAGTTTGACAGGAAGGGGAGCTAATTTCCTGGGTATGACAAGAGCAAAGCTGGCTTGCTCGTTCCGAGTTCTCTTAGCCAAGATAGGCCCCAGAGTGCTGGGTATGGGGAAGGGTGCTAATGTCTTCTCCCTGCCGGGCGTAGGATCTCCATTGTGTGTCCTTGCTAAGGAACACCCACCCCGAAACATATCCAGTTTGACTGCCGAAGAAGTGGCTCCCGGTGTTATGCTGCCCGAACAAGGAGCGCAAGAGAAATGCCGAGTGGGTGCATATAACTCCCAGCAATGCGTGCTCTCCAGAGTGCCAAGCATAGAAGACCAGTTGGGGAGAGAGGCTCATAGGGACTGTGTGGAATGGTGCGTCGAGGCCCAGTTAGCCTGCATGTCTTCCATTAACTGACCCATCATATTTTTCACAGGCCAATACAGGTCCCAAGTTGGTTCCTGGTTCCCAATTTTCATGGTGTCTGCAATGATTCTGGCTTCCCAATTGTCTAGAAGCAGGCGGATAGGGATGGAGACCTCAAGGCCATAACCTTTCCTCATGGGAATCTCCTCAGGCCCACTGTCATTCTTCTTGTTTTTTTCCTTAAGTCCCCTGGGTTTTCCCATGGTAGCTTTCTTCGAGGAATAGCAGATGCAGGGGTGAGTATGCTCAGAGTGGAGAGCCCAGAGAGATATGAGGTTAGCGCCGTGAGCATAAGAGACCAGGAGAATTAGCAGTAGAATGAGCTGCCTAGTTTCTTGAGCCATGATCCTAAGCTTCACACACTTGGGATGTTGCATCATGTGTACAGGGTGGCGGAGGCGACGTCAAAAGCTGGCGGTTTAAATGTCTGAGCGACTTATCGTCGTTCTGTACTCATCAGCCATGAGATGTGGCATGATCTCGGGGTCAGGTGTTAAATGGATACGAGCCTATCCCATCTGTCTCGAAAGACCACCCGCATCCGGTACATTCTGTGAATGTTATCCTTGTATGGACTAGCCATTATTAGAACCTAGGATTAGACCTTTTCTAACCTTGGTGCTAAATTTGACATATATACTTGCATCCATTAGTTGTCAATAGTGAGGAGTAAATGGAGGTTTGTACCACATGTCAATGTGAGACATATTTGTAGGGACCATCTTCATCAATTCTCCATAGTGAAACCTAGAGTTCTAGTGTGGTTACATGCATGTCGTTCTTTTGGTTTTATATTTTTAGACGTGCATGTCGTTCTAGATATAGGGATAAGGAAGAATCTACATCACATTAGATTGGCCATATACAAATAAAGATTCCATACGTTGATATTATGTCTCACCCTCCCAATGGAATTTTGTGAAGGTTTATGCATAATCCAAATACCTGGGCTACTTAAAATTACAGTATTGTAGAAGATTTATCCTAGACCCCTTGCATCATGCTCACTTTAGAGTTTATTTAGATATTCCCACCATAGTGGAAGGAAGTTTTAAATGTTACTAGTGGGATTAATTCATCAAATTATCATTTGATAACATTTGAATTGGACTACTCCAATCATAGAATTTCCCATCACATCTCTTTTCATATGTAGGTATCTTTGCATTGCACTAGTATATTAAAAAATGTGGTAAATGGAAAGGACTAAACTTGTGTGATGTCCATGTTATGTTGAAGTTCCCTAGGATTTGTTGAGATAGTTCCTTATTCCATAATGTTTAAATCATTTTATGGCCATTCCTTTAAACCCCATGGTATTATTCCATCCTTCCTAGTCAATATTGGGGCAAGATACATGTCAATTGAGGTTAAAGTCATTGATTGAATCTTATATTAAAATTTATTACTGTGGCATAGTTGGACATATGCCATGATGTATATAATGTAATCCATGTTTTGAGTAATTATAATTTCTCATGTTCACTTTTAACAAAAATACAATGGATAAACGCTATATTGTTGTGTATAATATTTCCAACGAACCCTCATTTTTCCAATTTCAATTATGGATGTCTAGTCTATGTAGGGCACAAGTTGCAACACATGACCTCCTCTATATGCACACAAATTCTACTTGTGACTTCATTGATAAGATTTTGTTCTAATTAATATCATCATCATCATCATCTCTATCATGATGATCATGAGTCTTAATGCCTTAACCATGGCTTAGGGAAAAATACAAGGAATTAGATCCTAAACTAAGACTCTTGGGATAATGGGCCATGATCAGGGATTTGAAGTACAACATAGTTCCTCTAAAAGGTATATTTTGCATACGAATGGGATAGGGATGCCATTAGAAGTTTTTATGCAATTTAGGCATGGGTCTTAAGGCCTTGACCATGATTGGGGGAGGAAAATTAGCTTCTAGGGATCCATTCCTTGAATTAGGCCTCAAACCACCATATAGACCATATCATTAGCATCTCAGTGGGATATGGGCATCATTAATATAATAACACCAAGTTTTATTCACCATGAGGTTGTATTCACGATATCTACACCGTGTTGAGAATGAATGTGATGTTGGTGTGCAAATGGAAAGTTTAAGGGGAATTTTAAACAATAAATAATAAACATAATATAAAAAAACAAGTCTGAGGGTATAAATAATAAACATAATAAAATATATAAAATAGTAAATAATAAAAAAGTAGAAGATAAAAACAAAACTTCAAAACATATAATTGATAGCATTCTCGCTATTTGGTTCACTTACCATCTCGTGGCCACTTACCATTTTCCATCTCGTGACTAGTTACCATCTCAACAAGTTGAGCCTGAGGTTGCAAATGGGAGGAGGAAGAGAGATCTAGAGGTCGCAAAGCAGAGGGGATATTTGGTTCACTTACCATCTCACGACCACTTATCATTTTCCATCCTGTGGCCACTTACCAGCTCAAAAAGTCAACCCTGAGGTTGCAAAGGGGAGGAGGAAGAGAGATCCAGAGGTCGTCGAAAGATAGGTAATGTTTTGAGGTCAATAGGAGTAGAGGACACAGATCCACGAGGTAAAGAGGAGCCCATATCCGCGGGATCAAGAGTATCAGAGGATGCAGAGGAGGAAGAGAGACTGAGGAGGTTTCTAGGACGCAATGACCCCCAAATTGGTGAGAGCCTCTTCCTCATATGTCAGTTTATCCAATGTTTTATCACAACTTAGAAGAAGTCGCAATGCTTTGTGATTAAATTATGTTTCCCCAAAATTTGGGTTGACACTCCATAGGATCCCAAGCTTGCTCTACTGCCTTTTTAATTTATGGGGGTTCTTGTCTAAACAAAGCATGGTTTCAAGCTAGCCAGAGTTTTAAGGATAATATTTTTTGGATTTCTAACCAAACCATTTCCAATAACATTTTATTGATAGCATGTGCATCATATGAAGTTTTCCACAAACTAATCATATATCTCAAATCCATGGACTTGTTAGTTTGATTACACAAATTTTTCAAGTATGCCACCAAAATTGCTTTTTCATTCTAAAAAAAAATGGACTATCATTTCCTCTGCAGAAAGGCATAGATGTCAACAAGAGGGGCCATATATCCCTCTTTTGTGGAGATTCTAAGATGTAAGAGTATTGTTTTTCATCATTAGCTAATAGAAGAAGAGAATTGTGGCAAGGTTAGTCCCCTTTATAGAATCACTTCCAAAAGGTAGATAGTGGTGGAAGGTTTTAAGATGCCAGAATATCTTCATACTCCTACTTATTTGTATGGTTCTTTATAGTTTCTGCATCCTCTGTTTTTTGGCATGAGCTTGTTGACCGGGGTAGATCCTCGAACATGATGTAGAAGATTTGAAAATGGATATTGGAGATGATTTTAAGGTGGAGATGCTACCACCCCAACCATCTTTCATCCTCTTTTGATTCTCATCTCGACATGTTAAAGAGAGTTTGGATTCCTTGCGCACTTAGCCACAATTTGAGCTCTTTAAGATTTTAGAAATGAGAAAGAGGTAGTCTTACAAGGATCTTGTCATCCCACACTTGAATGGATATTCCATTTCCATGGATCCAATTCAGTGGATATTGAAAAATGGGACCCAAGGCCTTACACAAACACCAAATAGAGGAGATTGATGTGTTAGGTAGAGGTCCATGTAGTCACCAATAGTGATTTTGACTCAAATATTTTTTGGATTACTTTTTTACACCATTCATTCTTTTCAGAGTTTAGTCTCCATGGAATTATGGCTCTAAATATTTGATTCATAATATGGGGATCACATGCATCTCAAATGCAACCCAATACATCACTACATAACAATTCTTAAGCCATGAGATCATAACATGAGCATAGTTCATAACTTAGATAACAATCTACTAATTGATAGGTAACTAACATACATACAACAAATAGCTAGTATATAGATAGCCAACAGAGAATCATCCCTTTGATAGGACAAGGTATTGATATTTATAATGATGCACGTGAAGGTGGCAAGTTACATTCAAAATCAAGAAACCATAACTAGTTTTTATCTGCTTCTACTCCAATCAAGTATCTTCACTCTTTCGCCAATCAACTCCTTGATCGCCTGGAGTCTTGACGGTTATTTTAGTTCTTATCTCCTTCTGTGACTAACACTATATAATCTTACTAACAATTTTCAATATGAGTGGAGTGAATTGTATCTTTTCTATCTACTAATTCCAGGCCACCATGCCTTCCCCTCAATTTGCAACGTGTCTTCTATCAAAATCAAAATGACCCCGACAACTTGCAAATGAAAATGCAATCACAAGCGACGGGATAAGGTGAAGTGACACCATTATTAGTAAGGATAGGTTGAATAATACTAGAATATTAGCAATAGATATGTTTGCAAGATTTAGGATTTAGGTGTGTTATTCATGTGGAAATGTTCAAGTTAGTTGCAATTATGCAACTTGAATGGAAACAAAATAATTCACTAGAGACAAGAAGAATAATGTGGCCATGACCATAGTTGAATTAACATGATCATTCTAGAGAAACTTAATGGGGCTTAAGTCACTAGGAGGGGGAAAATAGCTAGAATATTAAGCATACAAATCTATCATTTGCAGCACATTACAAGGTGTTGACATTGGATGAAGAAATAGAATGGCGAGTAGCCATGAGTATCCATGTCATTCTAGTGTTTTACATACATGCCGTTTTTTAGTTTTTCTACATTTTTTTAGGTCATTCCTATTTTTTGCAGTTGAAAGCACAAAGACGATTTACACTAACCAAGTGATATGGGAAAGTGGTTAGGGTTATAAGAGTTCAATTTCTATGCACATTAGTCAAGATGATTTTAAGAAACCTGTCAATTTTTTTATGTGCCATCAACCTTTACTATTGAGATTGTCAAAAAGAGCTTTAAGGTCACGAAACATAACAATAGTAAACCATAATGATAACATTTCCAAGACATTTCCCAAAGTTGTATAAATGTAATGTATATCAAAAAAAAATTGGATGTTCCTAAAGGAAAAGTTGATGTACACCATGTGAATTGTTACCACCTAAAAAATTCAAGTCCAAGTTTCATTTTTAGAGGCATTCTTTCAATAAGCATTTCACTTGCATATATGAACTTTGGAGCATGCTATGAATCATTTCAAAGTGGTGATGAAGATCCTTGTTTTCCTTTTGTTTCACATTCTAAGGGGTATTCACACATTTGGAGGAAATGTTGCACATGTAGCATACATTCACCTTTAGTTGCACTTATCTACATATTTATGTGCACATTTATGCATTGGAAGGTGCCCTTGGAATGTCATCACAATTTTCAAGGGAAAAATGTGTGTACTTATTTTCATCAAGATTCCATGCCTAGGTGAATACCCCTTTCTTCATGCTTCAATTTTACCTTTAAATAGCAATCCCCAGTTTCTTAAAATCATCTTGACCAATGTGAGTATGTATAAAGTGTCCAAATTAATCAATTTCAAAGGTTTCAAGACCTAAGTTGATTATTGAGCAAGGTTTTGATCTAGGGTGTTAGACCTAAATAATTAAAATGGAAAAATAATTTTAATTTAACCCTATGGTGGAACAACTTGTATTCTTGTGCGTTAGTGTATTTATAGGTCCAAGGAAAACTAATAATAAATCTTCTCAAAAGATATGTGTTGTCATTGCAATGTGCATGTTAGGGTATGCATTAGTGATTCTATAGGTTTAATAAGAACTAGACATTTTTTTTAATTCTTATAAATATATATATATATATATATATATTCATTCATTCACCCCTAAAGTGGTGTGAATTTTATTCATGTGCACTAATGTACTATTCAATGTAGTGATAATCATGAAATCGAAGTACATGATCTATAAGGTCTTATTGTAAGCACACATATATAATTAGTTTTTCAAATTTAGTTATATATGATTATTAGTAAATACTTGCCCATGTAAGATAAGATCATAAACATTAAGGACTACGTGAGAGTGTAGAATTAAGAGTAGTGATATGGATGTATATGAATATAATAGCTCTAAGCAATGTAGCATCCTTAATCAATGGCTTGGCATAAAAAGTTATGGCAATTTTAGGCCTAAGTTTGTGGCAACAACACATGGAAAAAATGCAAGATAATTGGGATTGTGTTTCTTTGGCAAAAAATATATATTTGAGCCCATGTTTCAAGACAAAAATTTGGGGCATCTACCTATAGCACCTTTAGCATATCGCTCCAAAAGATAAAACATTTCCATCATTAGTAATCTGTAAACAAAAAAATGCATCAGTGAGTAGCAAGATGATTCCTTTTCAGCCTTGTTTGTGCACCCTAGATCTAATTGGAATAAAGGGGAATCTTTACACATTTATCGCATTGCATACTTGTGTGATATCACCATTTTATGGCGGATTTTGAATGACTCTACAACTAGAAATCATACCTCAACATTCCTGTAGCATATTGTTGCAGTCACCAGAGGAATGAGTTGAAATGGAGATAGTGTATCTAGCTTGAGGACTTTTTGAAAGGGTCATAAATGAAATAAGACAATGTTGATGTATTTTGGCGTGAAATGATCGAGGAAAATTCTTCAAAGTTATTTGCACAATCACATTAGAATTTGTGACATATGCAGATCAAACCATGTACTTCCTGGAGTTCATAGCATGACTTGTTGATTTTGGGGATTGCTCAATGGGTAGCCTTTGTTGATGTTGTTCATATTCTCTCCTTATATGTTCCAATGTTATCTAAGAAAAAATGTAGCCTCATATTTTAGGGTTATGAGTTCATCCCTCCTCTTCAATACAAGTTGTAAAGGTCGGCACTATTGTTGGAAGAGTTGAAATGAGATTTTAACTTGGAAATAGTTGTGTGATTACTTTTTATAAGGAAACATGGAATGAATTGGGTGGTTGGCATGTATTAAAGATAAGGAAATCCCTAGAGTGTTGGGAATTCCATGTTTGATGGTAATATTTGCATATGTGTATGTACATGCACATACACATGAAAATATGTGCATATGCATGAAACTAATACAACAAAGGGAAATAATAACAATATGGAATCACTTCCCTATCCAATGCTCCCTAACCATATTAGGACTCTTTATGTCTATTTCATAGTTCCACAAGATTCTAAAGGTTATAGTTCTCTCATCATCTTAGGAATGTCAATGTGGTTCATATGACAATTTCAATAAAAAAAAGTTCAAACACATTAATAAGGTAATAAATATTCCATCAATATTTCACAACTATTGTACCACTGCACTACACAACAAATAACATTTTTTTTATTATATTTAGCTTGGGTGGTTAAGTGGAGAATATTTTATCCTCCCTACTTAGGTTCAAATCCCACATGTGACATTTTTGCTTCTTGTGGATCAATTAAAGCTGGAAAGGTATCAAAATTTTCAGTCTCACTTGAGTGCTTGAGGGTGGGATGATTTAAATCCATTTTGGAGAGATCGAGGGTGGATTCTAGAGTTTTGGTCATCCCTTTTAGTAGTATGATTGATGGATTATTTATATCTTGTGATAGAATCTATTTATTTGTTCCTTTCTTGTTCCCTAATTGAGATGTTCCTAAAGTTCTTAAGATGTAATAGTTATACAAGGGTTGAACCCCCTTTTGATTTGTGGCCATGGGATTAACTCCAAGGTTTTCAACCATCACTACAATAAACCTTACATTTTCCAATCAGTGGTAGTGAACATAATTCAAATCAACATAATCAACTCAAAATACTTAAGACACCATGCATTTATCATACTATTTTGAAAATAATCCATGCACATTCATTTTAAAAAACATATGTCAACAATATCTAGATGGACCATTAAAATTAGAGTTCTTATGAAATTCTTATCTCTCTGAGGATAATATAACAATAATATAAAGAAAAAATATGGGAAATATATGGTAATCCAAGGGATCGTCATACCCCCCCCAATTGGAATGTTGCATACATATATGCAATATAGAATTAAAATAACCCAAAGCTATCGTCGTGCTTTAATAATTCTTCATCTTCAAGTTGTTGATGCGTACATATCTCCCTATGTTCTTAATATGCCATAAAGTGTCTAATGGTGTCTTTGTCATGATATCCTAATTCATTTTCCATTGTATTCCATCTCTTCTTCTTCTCTCTCTCTAAGTCAATAATCTCATTACTACATTTCCATGATGGAGTGGGGTGTAGCAAAAGTGTGAATCTAAATCTAAGGCCAATCTAATTCAGATTCATCTTTTGATAGTGTCCACATACAGTTGCGATTTGTATAGAGAAATTTTTAGGCCTTATGGAGAGTGAGGTTTTTTCTCTTTTGAGTGTAGTTAACTCCTCCCACTTCTTTTGGCATAATTATAACACTATATCCTAGAAGTTCCTCATGGTGCTTTGATATTGCAATGTGCCTTCGTCTTGTTCCTGTTTTAGAATTGGGATCGCCTCCATATCTAAACCATTAACATAGTTTCTAAATACATCTCTAAGCTTAGTAGTTTCAACCCTCACCCATAAGCTCATGTTGAGTTCATTTTATTTGTATCTTTAGGATTTTATGGATCTGTTGTCCTCATTTTGTACCCAAGAATATAATTCCCTCAACTAGACATCTCCCACCTGAGGATTAGGAGACCATATTAGTGGATGAGGTAGGGCATATTTATGAAAGTAAAAAAATACACACCAAATTATTCCCCTTATTATGACATTTGTTATAGATTTCATGAAAATATCTATGGTTATTCATCTAGAAAGGAAAAAATTCAACATTTTTGTGACTTGGAACTTATATGGTTATTCTCTCAAGTATAATGTACAAGTTCTAGTGGGAGGTCTGCATGATAACATATCTTCTTCAAACTTTGCAGTCTTATCAATCGAAGTTTCTAAGATCACAATCTTTTCAAATTTATTCTCAGACTCCTCTTATTGTCTTGACCTCTCTACATTACCACTTTTTTATATCCAAATTTACAATCACATTCCATTAGTTTATGTCCATTTTTTTATATCCAAATCTCAAAGCATATTCCATTATATTTAAAATTAGGTCTCACATAGTTTATCAACCCACAAGCTCGAAATTTTGATGATTCCTTCTTATATGAACTTGAGGCATTCAAAAATTAATTTTGGCCAATTTTGAACATGCAAGACAATTAAAGGAAAAATCCATTACTAATCAACAAATGCATTTTCAAGCTTGGGGGAGGCATGGTAACTATGTATGATGATAGTGGAAAATGCATGCCTTAATGCCTTGTAATTTTCTAATATGAATTATGCATACCCAACAAGGTCCTATTTGAACTTTTTTCCCATGGTGCAAGTAGAACTAAATAGTTATTTTTCAGATCTGTCTTCCTCAAGCAAGGGGAGTTTAGGAAGACTAGAGGAAAGTGATACATCCAGTAGGTCTACAAGAGTTATATCAACTAGATGTCAAAATATCAGAAGAAAATTCCATAAACGCATGGGATTTTTTCTCATTGAAGGGGGGTCATGTTTCTATGATGATGAGACAATAGATGACATCGAGGTGCCCTTGAGGTACAAACATCTAGTGAAACAATGGGTACCCAAAGATAATCCTCAACTAAACACAGATTTTTGTGTGAACAAGAGGATATATCGAATTGCACCATCGTCATTACATAGTTTGGGGTTGTTTTGCATGGATGGCATAAAGGTCAGTTACGGCAGATGTATTGAATTGATGGAGTATGTTGGACCCTATTACAACTACAAAGATTGGATGTGATTGGTCCAATATACACGAAGTATGCACATATATGGATTGTCAGCAAATTATTTACAGCAGAAAGACAAGGATCAAAATAAAGGAGCAACATTGTACATTGACGGAAGGACAAAAGCTACAGGGAATATTGCAGGGTTTATAAATAGTACACAACTAGGGTCTACAATTAAGCAACCCAATTGCATATTTGAGGGGCATGAAGGAAACCATGTTTTTGTATGTGTCATTAAATCAATAGCTGCAGTGGAAGAGTTGTGTATTAATTTCAATCTAAATTGAATAGATACAAACACGGTTACTATGGGAGTGGTACTTCTAGCAATTTACCCAACCTTTTATTAATGAATTTAACATCTTATAGATTTTTCGTTAGTCTGTTGTTATAATTTTGTTAAAAATTTCTATATTTACTTTGCAGGGTAGTGATCAGGTCATCTCTCTAGGAGCTGGTCAGAGGAGTATAACATCCTTGAGGAAGCAGGTATACATATTTGTAATTGTACAAATATAATATGAAAAAAAAAAGTTTTTTTGTTGTGATTTTTCATGAGTATATTCGTTTTGTTTAGATAATGTTATATATATATTTGTTGTAGAGTGTTGATTGGGGAAACCACCCGCCTGTTGATCAGACGACAACAGCCTCAGGGCAACATGTATACCTCATTGTAATTGTACAATTTAAATACATCAATATGCTTTCTTATTATGTTTTTTCCGTGAGTATTTTGGTTTCATTTAGATAATTGTTTCTATGTTTTTGTTGCAAGGTGCTTATTGGGGCACCTCCCTAGCAGTAGATGAGACCAGACCAGACTCGAGGCAGTAGGTATACATCGATGTAATTGTACAAATATAATATGAATAAAAAGTTTTTTGTTGTTGTGTTTTTTCATGATTATATTCCATTTGTTTAGATAATGTTATCTATATATTTGTTGCAGATCAGTGTTGATCGGGAAAACCACCCAGTTGTTCATTAGATGACAACAACCTTGGGGAAACAGGTATACCTGATTGTAATTGTACAATTTAAATACATCAATATGTTTTCTTGTTATGTTTTTTCTGTGAGTATTTTGGTTTCGTTTAGATAAAAAAATTATGCTTTTGTTTTAGGGTGTTGATCGGGGAACCTCCCTAGCCGTAGATTGGGGAAAGTCCTCAACCATTGATCAGATGAGGTGATGCTCGAGGAAGCATGTATAGTTCATTGTAATTGTACAAATATAATATGATGTTTTTTTTGTTATGTCTTTTTCGTGTGTATATTGGTTTCATTATGATAATGTTTTCTGCATTTTTTGGAATGGGGATGATCGGGGAAAGTCCCGAGCTTTAGATCAGACGACACCAACATCGAGGAATCAGGTATAACTAATTGTAATTTTAGGAGTCTATCATGATCGATATGTTTTTTTAATATATTTTTTTCCTCAGTCTATTCCTTTCATGTTAGTAATGTTTTATATATTTTTGTTGCAGACTACTGATTCGGCGTATCATCCAGTGTCAGAGTAATCAATAGATTTTGATTTGGATGAGCTAATGTGCGATGCTGACATTGGATCTTCTCTAGACCCAATTAAGATGATAGATAAGACCGTAAAAAAATTCATGAGGATATCCTTCGTCTGCTATTCATTCAGCCGCAGACAAATGAGATTAGAGCAAAGGTTGATGTTTTGGTAAAGAGATCTCAGGCCTTGAAAGTAAGTTGCGGGATCTTGAATTAGAATATAAATTCATTTAGTATTTTATAATTTTTACTTGTATATGGCAGTGAACTAAAATATGCTTTTCATTTACAGTATTTTTGCGCCCACACACTAGTGGTTAAGGCGGTGTTGGCACTAGTGATGCTCATGGAGAGTCATCACATGATAAAATGACTCCACTTGCATATCATGTGCCATTTTTTTTTTACTGAACAGTCGGCAACACATTCCGCGACACACCCGAGGCTAGCTGTGAGTGCACCCACTAGTGACCGACGCAAGCCAAACCGTGCAGAAGAAGGGGTTGATGCAAAGACTGCTATTATTGATATTGTTGAAGCAATATTTCATGGATCTTCCTGTGTCACTAGCACGGGTACATTATAGAGCACATTTTTGGTGGACGAAGAGCTCGTTCCTAGAAATATAGAGAATATCCCATTTATTTATACATTGTTCAAGTTAGTGTTTATAATTTGATTGTAATATACTGATAAAACATTGTTTTTCAACTAATGATGGCATGATCGTTTTACAGGAAATGATTTTTTTATAAACATCTAAATGATTTGTCATTGGATATATTTGGGCCCACCATCTGCACAAGGTGGGATAAACAAAGTAAAAAATTAAAAGATGAGCTCAGTAATTGCTTGGTTGGCTTGTTCGGAAACGAGACCTTTAATCAAGTCAAGGTCCTAAAAAAGGTTGGCCAACATATGAATATTGTGAGGGACCCATATAGGGTTCATCTAGAAAGGAACCCTAGGTATGAGCTCTCTCCAATGATTCCAGGAAGAGAGTGGAAATCTCTAGTGGAAGATGGAAAGGAGAGGGATTTGAGAAAAGAAGGAAAGCTACCACCGGACACAGGAAGGTATGCAGTACTTTCCACAATGTAATTATGTTAGGAACCCGTGTCAACCCTTCTCTTTACTTTGTTAGTATATTGTTGTTGGACGCATATGCTTTGTAAGTCGTCCTGTAGTATTATATGCTCCATGGTATTGAACCATAGTATTGGGCATAGATTTAGTATATAAGTGTTTGTTGAGGCCAATGAAGGCACCGTGAATTTATTTGTATTGAGCTTGCTCAAAGGAGGTTTCCCCCTTGAAGTGGCCTGCGATCAATAAAATATTATGTGATCTAATATATCGTGCATTTTATCAATTAATTGTTACGGGTTCTTCACATATGGTATCAGAGCACTTTCTTGGACTCATTGGGTGGAATTTCTATCAAAAACAATTTCGCATTTGTTGCAGGTTCAGATATGGGAATAATCTGTATTTGCTTAATTGTGGGAAGTACTTGGGCATAAGCCCTAAAATTCATTACGAGGAGTACCACAGGAACCCCGAAGTAGTTTTCCCATTTAGAGGACCTTCTAGCGAAAAGGGAAACGACCCCTACTTGATTGACTAGTTCTCACCCGTGAGGTAAACCAAGAGCTGTCGTTTTTGGCCAAGCAGTTATCAATTTTACCTGAGCCGTGGAGTGAGGGGTATTGCCCCAATATGAAATCCGTCAGACAACATTGGTGGCCGAGTGAATCCCTTGAACTGTTAGGAAGCCGAGCATACCTGGGGTCCATATCTATTTACAACTGCAAAATTGCAGATTACATCTATCTAGGCCTGTTGCTGATCACTTATGCACCGTTGCAGATCCCTCTGTTTCTGATCACTTCTGTGCCGTTGCAGATCCATCTGTTTCTGATCACTTCCGTGCCATTGCAGATCCATATGTTTTCGATCACTTCTGCATCATTACAGATCCAGTTCGTTAAAAAAAAAAAAAAAAAATTTCGCCATATCTCCTTTGTTTTAACTCTGTTTCCATTGAAACTTCACTGAAATCTCTGCAATCCAATTCTTCATATTTCATTCCTAAGGACCCTATCCCAAATTCCACTTCCCAAAGCCAGAAATCTCACATTTGTCTATTTTTAGGGTTTGCCATAACTTCTTCGATTTTCACCCAATCACCTTCAAATTTTTTTACCATGTTCATTCCCTATTTCTGCTTCTTTGTCTCTCTCTGAAAAATTTTCCCATTCTTTCACCCTGCTTCTGAAATCCTCATTTTTTGCTTCCCTGTCCATTTGAAAGTGTCCAAAACCTAGTCAAACCCTAATTTCCCATCAGAGTTTTTCCTAAATCCAAATTTCCCTTTACTAATTAAGCTTATGTTTGTGTTTTTCTACCCATTCCCCCCCCCAAAAAAAAAAACTCCTGGTTATGGTTGTCATCCGTGCATGAGCACAAATCATAGAGGAAGAACTTGCATCCCTCAAAACCAAACTCCAAGATTTGGATGAAAAAATTCTCAGCCTCAATCTTCAACATTCATCCATGAACATTGGGTTCTCTTCTTCCAGCAATTTTTGTGGGTCAAAGCTTGATTCTCCTTGCTTCAATGGTAATGATCCGACTGGATGGATATACCGAGCAGAACAATATTTCAGTTTGCATAATACTTTTGATGTCCAAAAAGTTCCACTTGCATCCTTTCATTTGGAATGGGAAGCCCTTCAATGATACCGTTGGTACATCAAGGCTCATGGCGGGCCAAAATGGACATATTTTTGCTAACTCCTTTTGCAACGATTTGGTCCTAGTGCTTTTGATGACTTCACAAGATCACTCACTAAAATTTGCCAAATTGGCACCGTGAGAGAGTATTAGACAAAATTTGAGAAACTAGCCAATCACACAGAAGGATTGTCTGATGAATTCTACAGGTGTTGTTTTATCAGTGCTCTTAAGGATGAAATCCGCTCAGAGGTTAAAATGTTCTGTCCCAACACAATGATGGAAGTCCTAGGGTTGGCTAAGTTGGCGGAAGACAAGATCACAGCCCAACAACACTCCAAATCCACTTTTGTTCCATTCAAAAATATGGTTTCCCAATGACCTCCCATCACACCAGCTCCTCGCACAACTCCTATCAAGCATTTGTCTGAAGTAAAGATGCGGGCACGTAGAGAAAAAGGGCTTTGTTATAATTGTGATGAGAAATTCACTCGGGACATAGATGTGTTGAGAAACAACTCTATCTCTTAGATGTGGATTCTCCGCTTGCCTCTGAACTTGGTGCAGAAGCTCCAGATACACTAAATGATCAGGTTGACATTCAGTAGCCTCTTGTTGGCCCTTTGTCTCCAGACGACCACCCAGAGATATCTCTCCATGCCTTAGACAGAGTCACCACCCCAAAAACAATGCGGGTCAGGGGTTACTTCAAGAAGATCCCTCTTACAATACTCATTGATTCTGGTAGCACTCATAACTTCATTGATTCTCGGATCGCCAAACAGGATGATTGTTTTGTCCAACCTTGCTCCAACTTTGAAGTCATGATTTCCAATGGGGTCACCTTACCTTGCAAGGGGAAGTGTCGCAATGTGCGTATATCTATGGAAGATTATAACCTGCGCTCTGACATGTTTTCCTTGTCCTTAGGAAAATGTGATGTGGTTTTGGGCGTTCAATGGTTACATACACTTGGCCCCATCTTATGGGATTTTGCTGAACTTTGGATGTAATTTTCAGTCAATGGGAAACAACACACGTTTACAGGCTTAGAACCAGGGTCTCTCTGCATTATCAGTTCGCATCGCCTAGAAAAGATCCTTAAGAAGAATTCACATGGTGTCATCGCTCAACTCCATTCCATTCAGATGCACCCATCAATGGTCTCCACTACTTCCTTGGATAGATATGTAGGTTTCTTTGCTGAACCAGTGGACTTGTTGCCTTCAAGAGACCTTTCTGGTAAGAATTTAGCCACATCTACATATGAGAAGGAAATGATGGATATTTTGCATGCAGTACATAAGTGGCAGCCATACCTATTAGGGAATTATTTCTGCATCAAGACTGATCACTAGAGTCTGAAAAAATTCCAAGAACAATGGGTCTCCTCCCCAACACACCTGAAATGGGTTAGCCAACTCAGGGGTTATGCCTATGCAAATGCTCCTTCTCCTGGTAAGGACAATCTGGTGGCGGATTCTCCTTCTCGCACATTTGATGACCCAGTTTCTCTTTAAGCTATTTCTATGCTTGTTCCAAATTGGTTGCAATATGTTCAATAGGGCTATGTCTTCTATGAACTCTCTGCTTCTCCATCGACAGAGCACTCTGGGTTCCTCAAAACGTATGACCGGTAACAGTATAACTTCTTTTGGCAGGGAATGAAAATGACAATTCAATTCAGGCAATTGACTCGGTTCTTCAAAACCGTGATCAGATTCTTCCCATTTTGCAATACAATCTTCACATGGAAAGAATTTGAATGAAACAACAAGCCGATCAACACCGTTTTGAGAGCACTTTTCAAGCAAGTGATCATGGTTGTTCTTCGGCTACATCCTTCCAAGCAATCCTCCCTGACACTCAAAAGGTGTCATCTTGTATCTAAATCTATCACAGAGGTATTAATTCAGTGGCACGGAATGCAACTCGGGGATGCTACAGGGGAACCACTCCTTCAGATTCCGCATCAATTTCCACATCTAAAGCTTTGAGGACAAATCTTTTTCTAAGGGAGAGGGGATGTTAGGAACCCATGCCAACCCTTCTCTTTACTTTGTTAGTACATTGTTTTTAGACACATATGATTTGTATGTCATCCCGTAGTATTTTTTGATCCATAGTTTATATTAGCCCATGGTATTAACCCATAGTATTGGATGCATATGCTTTGTAAGTCATCCCTAGTATTATATGTTCCATGGTATTGACCCATAGTATTGGGCATAGACTTAGTATATAAGTGTGTGTTGAGGCCAATGAAGGCACTGTGAAGTTATTTGTATTTAGATTGCTCAAAGGAGGTTGCCCCATCGAAGTGGCCCGCGATCAATAAAATATTATGTGATCTAATATATCGTGCATTTTATCAATTAATTGTTGCAGGTTCCTCACAAATTATAAACCTTATTATTATTAATTTTTAGATCAAATTTGAAACATCTAACATATTTCAACATTTTCATAAGCTGTCAGACACATCAAAGGCCACAAAGGAAAGACAAGAAAAAATTGGTCAGCACAAACTTGGGCCTAGTGGTTATTTGAATTTGGCAGCACGAATTGTAAGTATCGGAAAACCAATATTGCATCCAAATAATAAATGGCAAGTTATTTTTGTTTTATTGCACTGCAAAATGTAAATTCATGACACTATGCAAATATGCAGGCTGACCAATTCAAGGAATTTCCCACTGAGGAAGACTTGAATCTTGGCTTCCAGCACGGCTTTGGAGCTGTTGTTGAACGTCGAAAAAGCTTGTTTGGGAAAACAAAGTCTTCCAGCGATCCATCTTGTGCACAGGTATATAAAATCAATATAGTTTAATGAAGATTTATTACTCATGCAATCTATTCATTATAAATATTTTCTATAAAATATTGACTCTGTTTTGAGTAGGAAAGAAACAATCCACTTAATGTCGAGGATGGAGAACATCCAATCGAAGATCATGCTTTGAATCCTGGTAATGAATTTATTCATATGCTACAATTTTAAATATTGCATTGCAAATGGTGAATATTAATTGTACTTTTCCATGTTTCACCTGCAGAGCATGTGGAGGGTCACACTGTACAAGATGAGCCTAAACAGGAATATGAAGTACATGATGTGGCCACATCAGGTAAAAAACACCTATGTAATGTTTTTTTAATGAAATACTTGTCATTATAATATCATAAGGTATCCACGTAACATTTTAACATTATTGTAGAAAATCTGGACCCCTTTCCGCAACATCCACGTCACGAGTACTCTACTAGGCACGCATCACAGCAAGTTGTAGAAGCCCCAAGAGCTGAACAACAAGTTGCAGAAGATGACTTGCTTATTGATTTTGTCAAGAGAAAAAAACCTAGAAAGAAGTGACTGAAAAAACACTATGTGTACTTATTTTTGATAATATAATGTCATGCAAAAAAAATTTCCTACTAAATGAATGAGTGGTTTAATGAATGTTACATTTTATTGAATGAATGGTAAATGTTTATTTATGATGAAATCTGCATGTTTGCACATAATTTTTGTTTTCAAGTACATGCATTGGGTATGGGGAATTGAGAGTGATGTGAGGGGGGGGAGGGGCCATAAGAGATTCCACATTCATGTGGTTGGCCATGTTCAGTAGATAATATTAAATTATTCTTGAAATAAATAGGTTCTCAATAACTTATTTATACCAGCCATCAATGAAGTAGCTTCAGTACCTATCATAAGTGAGACCACGCTATTATGATCACAAGATCATCTAGGTTTCAACCCATCAAATCCTTCACACATGCAAGTGCTCATCTCAAGCACACAAGGGTTTCACCATTAAATAACCACTCCTAGGTTCACCAACCGAAATACTTGTGTTTCAAAACAACAAGAAGGAAATTTCAGCCCAATAAACCCCCCTAGCTATAAGAAGTCAATTGCAACCAAAGTTGGCCGCTTCGTCATCCGTATCACAGAAGTGAACATATAAGTACATCATCACATCATGTTCCCAAGAAATGCATCTCTCCAAACTCCATCAATCATGAAATCACATCAAGCTCCAAGTCCCCCAAACAAAGCATCCCACCATGCTCAAGGTCTTTGCGTTAGTGCTCTTGTCTACAATAGGTCCATTTATCACCGATAAAACCTCTCCTATACAATATTAAGTCTTTCCAAAACCCGTTAAGTTTTCCCATACTAGAGATTACATGATTATGATGCCTAAAGTTGCCCATACTAGAAAATATTTTGTGAATAGGTTGAAGGAAACATGCCTTCAAAGTTTCAAAATTCAACTACATTTGTCATTCTCAAAGATACTGATGCACCCAAAGAAAGCAGTCATCCATGACATGGAGACTGGATTTGGAACACCTAGGGTCTATAAAGAAGACAAAAAAACAAATGTCTAAAAATTGCAAGTGATTCCGTTGCAACCAAACAAAGAAGATAAAAAAAATCCTTCCCTGGCAAAGGCTAAACAAAGGAAAATTGTTGTAAGTCTTAAAATATGGAAAACACTTGTAAAATCATGTGAGAAGTCGGATGCATGGAGGAATTTTGGAGAGGAGAGTACCCAGGTAATTAAATTTTCTCATAACATATATCATAATGCATACACGATTTTTATGTTTTATTTGTGCATACTTAAATTGATTTGATATATGTTTCAGGACAATTCCTCCCAGGATAGGATTGCCAAACTTCGTGTCACGCATCACAATGGCCATAAATATCTATAGGCCTTGATCTGTACTTTTTAAAGTATATTTAAATTGTGAAATGATATTTTTTTTAATTCCTAGAAAAAAATAAATGATTGCATAATAATTAGTTTAACTAGTCCATGTGTCATGTGTTTAACAAGAGGAGAAACATGGTCGGCCTCCAACACCATTTGAAAAAAAGTTTCAAATCAATTGAAAGGTTGCATTAGAGAGATTCTAGCACTTGGATATTCTTGTTGGAGCTAGTTGGGCTTGTTGATTTACCCTACCTAGGGAATTTTGGATAGTTGGAGTTTTTGTACTATCCTTGACATAAGGCTCTGGTATGTACTTTACTTCATCTTGAGCTTATATATAAAGTTTATATCTTCCATTGAGAAATTTTCCTAGTGATGGTGCAATAGATAAGACAACAAAGATGGAACCTTACCCAATTATCAGAATATGTGAATACAACATTACACCACTAAAGACGCAAACATGTACAAGCTACAAATAGAAACCAAGATGAAACAAGCTACAATGTTTTTGAAACCACACCTAATTTATGACATTTTTAGGTACGACACATTTCCACCATCTAAAACACACCCAAACAATGATTTACCAATTGGTACATTTTCAGAAAGAGGAAAGACACCCACCTACATTACTAACAGTCTGAATGCACATACAGAAAATAGAAACACTCTCAATTGAAAACCCAATGCCAAAATAGGAAAAAATCCATTATACAAAAAAACAAGCAAATTGAACATGACAATCACAATCATTCCCATTTCACATCCAAGAAACCAAATTATTCCCAAACCACTCATAGCATTGTTTGCCTCGTAATCATGTAATTCAACTCGGTCAATCACTCAAAACACAACAAAATCATATATTTTAATTTTTAATCATAAGTGATATGATGACAGTAAATTCTAGGGAGAACATACATAAAATCTCTTCACTTGGATGAAAAGGATTGCATATATTAGGCACCACATGACCATGTCAACTCAACTGTGGTATGATGTCATATGGATGCATTGGAAATAACATACTCCACTCTTCACTTTTATTGAACCCTTTGAGAAGAGGTATAGGAAAAAAGAACTTGGAAAGATAAGAAAAACTTAGGATGATATTGAAAATAATCTAATTATTTTCTCATGTTTATTTAGTATCCTCCTTTTTGTTGGAATATTTAAAACCCACATCTATGTCATTTAATACCTTAGTAGTATTAATTAATCATTTTATGATTAATTCCTATTTATTAGACTAGGTATTTGGCTAAAACATCATTGTGTGGACCACACGTCACCATTGTGTGGACCACACGTCACCATTGTGTGGACCAAAAGCTTCCTAAACCCACTAGAGTGAATTTCTGGAGATCCTGGATAAGATTCTGGCTATTTTTAGTCAATCCTGGATTAGAAAGGCGCATTAGCTGCTTTTACTGCTTTTTACCACTTTTTGGTGAAAGCTAAAAGCTAATTGACTAGTCATAAATGTCTTTTGGGCAACTCATCCTCCATGATGTTTCTTCCTTCCAAATTATGGTTTTGGAATGATTTTCCATCACACATCACTATCTGATCACTAAATCAGAAATTCGTGAGCCTTTGGAGTGATTTGGAGAATATACTTGCCACCAAGGGGGGTTTTGCATTATTTTAGTAAGTCTGCTTTTGTGAGGATTCAAATGACATCCTTATGCATTCGAATATTTGATGTAATTCTATATATTGACATCCTAATACTTTCCCAAGGTTGGATGATGTATTATTATTCATGAGAGTAATTCTGTTTGCATCATATGTGACTGTTTTTCAATGTTCTTGACTAGTTGTGTGAGAATTACTTGTGAGAATTGTAATTTCTTGATCAGATATTGGTGTGAACTAAATTTCACATGGTATCAGATCTATCAAGCTATTCTTTTCTCCATTGATTATCTTGCAGGATCGAACCAGTCTTAAGGAGGGCGCATTCAGTCATCTACAAGGTGAATTCAATCACCTAGAGGGTGCAAAACATCATCTTGGGACGCACCCAAACCACTCTAAAAGCTATTTCATAGCTTCCATGGATCATTCACACCATATCATCCTCACTCCATTCAATTATTTTGACTGGAAAGTGCAGATGGAGATCATGTTGAGGAGCAAAGGACTCTACATGGTGACTATGGCAACTGAACCTGCGCCAACCTCAGCAATTGAGAAATCAAAGTGGCATAATCGAAGAGATGAAGCCTATGGTCTCCTGTGTCTCACTAAATCCAGGGATATTTTATTCC
The DNA here is from genome assembly GCA_027924585.1 of Larix kaempferi. Classification (NCBI taxonomy): domain Eukaryota; kingdom Viridiplantae; phylum Streptophyta; class Pinopsida; order Pinales; family Pinaceae; genus Larix; species Larix kaempferi. The sequence continues at coordinate 898,604 of BSBM01001232.1, forward strand.
ATCTATATGGTCTTATCTCTCCAAATGAAATTTGGCTAAAGCTTCAAGAATTGTTTGGAAAGATAGATGAATTAAGAGGCCACCAATTGGATGATGAACTTGTTTCATTGAGTCCATAGAATTTCGAGAACCTCCAGGATTTGTTCTCAAAGTTCAAGTCACTTGTTCTACAGTTGAAGCAATATGGAATTGATAAAAAGGATGAGAAACTAATCTTCACCATTCTCTCCAAGCTTGGCCTTGATTACTTAGTCTTTGTTTCGACCTTCCACTCCACAAGGAAGGCAGTTAGAAAATGGAAGAGCCCTACACTCTCAGAATCCATGGAGTCTCTTACACAAGATGGGAGCCATAAAAAATCCATCAAAATATCATTGTTTGAATGTTGGAGATTCAAAGGGTTCGAACGATAAGAAGAAGGGAAATTTCAAGAAGCTCACTGATTAGAGGACGGACAAGCAGAAAGTCCATGAAGACTCTTCAAATTTCAAGAGAAGTCCAAACAAGAAGAATGAGAAGGAAAAGTGTAACTATTGCAGCAGGGGATTTCATCTCGAAATCTCCTGCATGAAGAATACCATTGATCAAATGGATCAACTCCTAGAGAAAGCCAACATTCCTCTTCCTGAGAGCGCAAGGAGGAAGGATGGAGGACATAATTCTGAAGATAAGAAGCAAGTGCATGCATTGATGGCAAGCACATCAAAGCCTACAACATTCATCATTGATTCTGGAGCTTCAAGGCACATGGTGTCCACAATAGAGAGATTCTCATCTCTTGACTCTTCCAGTGGTCCAACCATTGTGTTGGGTGATGATTCTGAAACTTCAAGCAAAGGTAAAGGAAACATTGATCTAGATTTTGGTACATTCAATAATGTTTTGTATGTTCTAGGACTTGCTGCTAACCTTTTGTCAGTATAATAGATGACTCACACAGGATCACCCAAAAAGGTGGTCTTCACACCTAATGATGGCAATAAGATAACAAAGAAAACACAATGGAAATAAGATAACAAAGATAGCATGCACATGAGAAAAGGAAATACAGACTGCAAAACAATGACACAAGAATATTTGTTCTGAAAAGTTCTGCTCGACTCTGCAAAAAAATTTCTATTGATCTTTGAACATGGCTCAATACAAGATAAGTTTCACTCTCACGGGTTCCAACCCTGATTACATTGCAAAGCATGTATTTATACATGAAAAGGCTTCTTTAGCAAAAACTTAACTACCTGTTTCCAAAAATAGAAAACTTCAACTACTTATTACATATTTAGACTATTTTTGTCAAAACTTTAGTCTTCGTAATCTTCAAAATAGAACTTCTTTATGTCTTATTTATCAAATGCAACTTTGGCATAAATCCCTGTTCTGACAAGTGTCTTCATTGGTGCAGAATATATTTCATTTTCCCATACCTTTCAACTGTTTTCCACTATTATGTAGAAGGGATCTCATAACTCGTCTTCTCCTTAACCAAAACTTTCATTTCCACGTGATCCACAAGAGATATAGGAGGTAACTTTGCTCCTATCATCATTAACTGATTTAAGATTTGAAAATCAACTGTGAGCTTCTCCAATATTACCTTCCCTGTCAAAACTTGGGTCATGCCTTCAAATTTTTTATGATCCATTCTAATTTGGAACAACAAAGGCTTATATTCATTTTGAGAAATTAACTTGTTTTCTTCATTCCAAAAGGAAGGGAATCCTTTTTGAAGTAGATATGTAAACAAGTTTTTGAAAGAATCAACCTGTTGCTTCATTTGGTTTACCTTTGCCTAGACATTTTCAACATGATGATGTTTTCCAATGATCCTTCTAGCCCAAGTTATTACTGCAATTCTATTTTTAATTCTCAATGCCTTCAAACCATCTTCTATCAAAGTATTAAGAAAATCAATTATGTTATGAGCTGTTTATTTTGGATTTTTATCTATAGTTTCTCTCATGACTATACAGCTCTGTGTACTTTCATTTACCATTGTTTCTTTACTTTTCATAAAATTCAGAAATGGTCTGAATTTTACAGCTTCAACTATTATCAAATCCCAGATCAGATGTTTGGCACCCTACAAAGGAAGCTGCCCTGTAACCTGTGAAATCAATTTATCATTCTTTTCAAGCAATTCTTTATGTTTTTCTTCAAATTCCTTTTTCTCTTCCTCTTTTTTCTGGATTTCTTCACTCAATTTCTGATTTTCTTCTTTCAACTCTTTAATTTCTTCCTCTTTGAGGCTGACCTGGGACATAGCTTGAATAAATTTTCTTGTGCTTGTTTCTTTATTTCCTTTCCCTGTTCCTTCTTTTTACCACGTTGTACCTGCTTGTTCCTCTTTCAAATTATCAATTTGAGCTATAATACTAAGTTTTTCTTTCTCCCAACTTACTTGTTGTTCTGTGAATTTGAGCAACTTTGCTTTGCAATCATCTAACTCTTGAGAAAGAGTTTCTTTCTCTTTTTCTAAAACTGTTAATTCAGATGCCTGAATTAACTGTGTTGCTGGGATTTTAAGCTTCTTTTTCAACAATTGGACTGTATTTTCTTTTTTCACTCAAAAAAAATTTTGGTTGCTTGTCCTTTATTTGGCTTACTGTCTGTTTCCACTAAATCAACCTGTAACTTCTTCATATGTTGCTGATGAGCCTTATTTTCAGTATTTTCTTGTTTTAGTTGGGTTTCCAACCTACCCACTGTAGATTGCAGCTTTGAAATATTCAAGGTAGCCTTCATTAAATCTGTGTAGATTACTTCTCCAGTTTGTCTATGCAAATGAATTTTGTCCGGAACCTTAACTTACATAAGGCTTATCTCCAAATGTATAGTGACCCAGAACTTGAAATTTTGACCCACACTAGTTAATTATGTCCTTGATGTAACTTGAAATTTTAGATCTTGAAACTTCATGGAAAATAAATTGGAGTGAAAAATACAAGATGACTTGTTTGAAGGAGCCAAACTCTCTGGATTAGTGACAAACCCTATCTTACAAAGAATATATCTACATAATTATAGTGACCCAAATGTAGAAATTTTGACACAGGTTACTTCCGTATGTCCTTTTCGTACACTGAAAAATTTCATACCCTGAAACATCGTAGAAAGAAGTTTGGAGCGGAAATTCCAAGATGACTCATTTTAAAGAGCCAAACCCTAGTTTTACAAATTCTTCCATTTTGGCCCAAAAAATAACTATGATACCACTTGTAATATACTTAAACCCGTAAATTCAAAGAAAATATAGAAAACCACAAGAGAGAATAGATAGAACGATAAAAATTTCTCTTGTATGCAAGATATTCAAAATAGAGAGCTATGTTCACTTGCCTCTTCAAGGGGGAAACCTCCAAGAGCAAAGCTCCAAATACAATAACAATTCTTGAAAAAACATTACATAGCTTGATACTCTATATATAGCTTCAATAAAAAAATCCCTAACTACTTGTGGTCCTATTATTAATGAGGGTCAACCATCTAGGGGCCTTTATTCAATAAAGATGACCCTTTTTCATTAAGTCATTACTCCCAAACTATCTAATGGGCCTTATGGTCTTGTACATTGATCAAGTAGGAGGGTTAGGGTACGACCCTAACACTCCCAAGGTCAATGAGACATATCCTTTATAGCATTCATGCTTGGAGCAACATTATTGTTGACTAGGTGGGATTCTTGAGAAAGTTATGGAGAATGTAACATAATTATTGCTATCATCAAAGCTATGCATTAGGAATTATGCTTTAACATCCATTTTGTCACACATATTTGTATGATTTGAGAGATAAAGTGAACAATCAATAACCTCAATAAGAATAACATACATGGTGGTTTTGATGAATAATTTCCTTTAACTATGTGTTTGTGTGGATCTTAGCAAACTCCAAATCATAGACATCTTATCCTAGATAATAAGCAATGGATGCAATCATGATAGATTTGCATTTTCCTAAAGGCCTATAAAGAAAGTAGGCTCTTTTCATGGCTCTTGTAGTGGTTTGATATCATTATCACTCTTCAACCCCTCAAGGTCTACTACAATTTCTCCCTTCCTAAAGAGAGTACATCGAATATGACTCCCAAGGTTAAGCATGATTGTGATATGCTCAATATATGAATCCAATAAGTAATCATGGTGTTCACAAAACAAATTTATATCTTATATGAGTGTCTACATAAATGTTTGATTCTAACATTTGTCTCTAAAGTTTTATATTCTCATTTATAACACTTTCAAATTCCTTAGAAGAAAACAAGTGTGGCTAAGAGTTTATAATTTTTGTTTTGTTTTAAACATACATATACCCATTAGCAGGTTATATTTTAAAATTATAAAGTATGTTAAATACACAACATGTAACATAGTGAGATTTGAACTCAGGTGGGTGAGTATAACAACATTCCTTCCAACCACCCAATCTACTTTAAAATGGCAAAATCATTACTTATCTATTTGGTTGTTGATGAACTTTTACATTATAGGTTGGAAGGTGGAATTGGGATAGCGGGGGTTTCCATGGAGATGGTGCACTAGGGTGGTGTTATTGAATATATAACCGAGTTTTTTAACTACTACTGGATCGCTACTTGTAGTTTTTAGTGTGGTCTTGTGGGTTTCCTATCACTCGGCAATGAACTTCTGGTTACTTACTTTTTTTTAGTAGGGGAATCCTGTTTTCCCTAGAACTTCAGGGTTTCTGTTGGTTTTTTTCTCTCATTAGTGACTTTGGGTGGTTGCTTCTGTGGTGGGATTGTGGGTCTCGTTTACTTTCCTGGCCACACTGGAGTTGAAAACTTCTCTGGAAAGGTTTTTTCCTGGGATTACATCAAGGTGATAGTAGTTATGGACCCTAGTGACACTGGCTCTCAATCCAAGGGTAATGATGTCTCCTTCAGTACTAAGGTATCCTTTCCAGAGCTTTCTGAGTCGATGCTAGACCCTGTGTTTTGTGAATATGCAATTACTGTTTCTACTGACGATGTAGGTGAAATTCTTCCACTTTCTGATGGTTTTGAATCGGATACATTTATGCGCAATGGAGGAGGACTATCCCATAGTCGAGGAGTAACTTCCCGTCAGCAGAGAGCACTTCTAGTCTTTAAATCAAGGTTTGAGACTATGGAAATGACTCTGGGCAACGATGTGCAAATAGGCCATGTTCTAAGCTTATCTGCTTGGGTGGTTGTTGGGATGGTCTACTTCTCTTCACCTAGTAGGTCAGTACTACTAGCATGGATCTTATAGAACTGGAAACCCATTCTTAAGTACTGTCCCCAGGTTCACATGATAGTCAACAACTGGGTTGTGTTCCATTTCCTTGATGAGGAACATGCAACTTGAATCTTGGAACGATCATGGATTATTGGGTGAGGGTATCTCATTCTCAAGCGTTGGCATACTGGTGTTAATCTTATTTTGGAACAACAGAACAAGAACCACTTTTGGGTTCTCCTTAAAGGATTTCCTTTGGAGCTTTGGTCCAAGGATATTTTTGAGACCTTGGCAAACCGACTTGGTCGTTTTGTCTATTTTGATGAAAAAACTATTTTCCATGAAGATAAATGTATGGTGTGGATATTGATGGAAATGGGCGTGGAACCAGTTTTGTCGAAGTCTATTTCAATTCACTGGGGGGATCATACTATCACTCAACCTCTGGATTATTGGCACACCCCTTTTCGTTGTTTTTCCTATGGGGAGGCTAGACATCTGAAGGTTAATTGTGACAAAACTTGTCGGAAGGTTATGGTTTTTGACAAGGTGTGGGATCTAGAACTGCCAGAGTCTTCGAGACATAGGCCTCCACAGTCCGCACTTATTTGTTGTGATGGTAGTTCCAGTCATAATTTGGAGGATGGGAAGGAATTTTTTCAGGTAAGCTTCATAGAATTTTCCCTGCATTCTATGAGTCACTCTCTGATTCTAAACTACTTAAACTGCACAAGATGGACCCTCCATTTGCCGTGGGTGGTTTGGGGCTTTCGAATCTTGGTCCTACTATGAATTTTGGGGCTTTTGACAGTGAGGTGGTGAACCTAGTTGATACCTCTCTAGTGCAAGTTTCTACACTTACTCAAACCCTTCCTGCCATTCATGGCCTACTTTTGGACCCTAGCTCCCAGCTACTGAATGATGAAAGAGTTGTTCTGGATTCGTTGGATGTTCCTAGGATTTTGGATTCCCCGGGTTCTAGTCCTTTCAAACCACTGCCTTCTATTGGAGCTCCCCCGAGGGGGTTCAGGATCCTTTACCGGTTTATTGTGTTGACTCTCGTACTTCTACCCCTTGCTATCCTTCTAACTCCAATGTCACTGTCTGACAGAAGAATAGTGGTAGGCGACGTAACGAGATTGCGCGCTCTTATACTAGCGGGTTGGAACGGGTGGATTTTCCTCCCATCATTGATCCCTCCCCTCCTATTGTTTTGGAGGATTCTCTTTCACCACTTTCTGATCACTTTAGGCCACTTAGAGCATTATTGGCCTCACTTGTGTTGAATTAATGATCTTATTATCACTTAACATTTGTGGGGTTGGGGGCACCCCTAAATTTGTGTCCCCCTGAAGACTTATTTCCTAAGTCACATGACACGAGGACACGAGACACGGAGGACACGAAAATACGAGTATTCGACACGAGACACGACGACCCTGGAAACAGGACACGAGGGACACGTTATATATATATATTAAAAATATATCTATATTATTATATATATTAAAAAAACTAGAAGTCTATATATCAATCTGAATCATAATATCATTCAATTGAAATTTGACAATGATGAATCAATAATAAAATTATCAATGAACTTTGAATTATGAAGTTTGAGTTTGAACCATAAACTGCATATTTCATGCTTCATATTTTATATTTCTCATTAAACCATCAAAATCAAAATGTATTACATAGATATAGAGAGAATGCCACTGGCAAATACAAAATAGAGTAGATACTACTACAGTCTAGTATCTACAGCACTACTAAATGCAAAATGAAAATACTAACTAGCCATTGGGAAGATATTTGTTCGTTCTCTATTCGTTGTTGTTAGACAGGGCCGCAGGCATAGTTGCTGCGTGTGCTCTATTCGTGTGCCATTGCCCTGGATTGCTCTATGCTTTGTTGAATGTCCTAATGTGCCTCTGCCCTCAACTATTTGTTGCTGCAACAACTCTTGTAGTTGTTGTGTGGCTTCAACAAATCGACAGTGGCAACTCCCACACTGGCGGCACCCTCATGACCTGACTTCTCCACTGGCAACCTCTCAGCAAACAATCACAAGTCACGACCTCTTAGCAACAGTCACGAGTCACGACCTCTGTTCTCCACGTGCACGAAACCTCTCTCAAATTGACAACAAAGAATGGGCCGAAAAAGGGGAAAGCCCATTTTTTATCCGCTAAAGTGAACTATTTTGACAGGACACGTGTCCAAAAATTGGGACACGATCATGGAACGTGTTCGACACGTGACAGATGGTGTCGCGATTTCTGGACACGCAAAATTTGGTGTCGGACACGTATTAGGGCACGTGTCGTGTCCGACACGTGGAATACGTGACACGGGCCCTGTTTTGAAGTGTCATGTTACTTAGCTTATTTCTATGATTAAGCTGGACACTCTTTTTTCCAAGAGACTATGGTTACAAGTGCTAAAGACAGAGAGTTGGTTTGATGTCTTCTCCCATCTTGTGAGTGTTGTATTATTGACGCTAATGGGCATTTGAGCGGATTACTAGCTACATGGAATCCTTCTTTGTTCAAGTTGAACCCATTTAGGGTTGGGGGCATATTACTTGTCGGTTATAGCAGGGAACTGGACAGACCCCTTATGTTTTTTAACTGTTACGGCCCATGCATGGATAAAATCTCTTTCTGGAATGGTCTTATTGAGTGTGGTATATTGGATCATAAGTCCCTCATCGTGGCAAGTGATATGAATTTCACCTTGGCGATCCAAGAGACCTGGGGTCTACATGCTAGATTGGATCCTTTGACTACTTGGTTTCATAACTTTATTTTGTCTTATCACTTGGTGGATATTGAACCCAATCCAATTGCACCGACATGACATAATTGCAGAAGGAGGTTTGAGGCCATTGCAAAGTGAATCGACCCCGTTCTCGGTACATGAAGACCTTTGTGATACTTTGGACAGATGTTCCTTATGGTTTGAAACAACTTCTATTTTTTATCACTTACCTATTGTTTTAAATTTGTAGATTGTGTCATGTACCCACCCATCTATCCAATGCAAGGAAGGGAACATGGCACTAAAATCTGGGCTTTAAGAACAACTTAGCCAAATTCGTCATGAATAAAAGGTATGGCATTACAGCAAAATGCATATGTGTGCAGATGCAAATCAATTTAACATGCACAACGGAATATAACATAATCCACACACATTTCATAGTCATCCAGCATATCAAAATAGCCATCAATTAAAACATTGCAGAAGTAAACACAATAAAATACTTATCTTGATGTAATGCTGCCCAAGCAACTAGCTATGTCATTGCAACGTTCCACCCAACCATAGGTCTCTTCCCAGCCTATTTTCTTTCAACACTCAGAGACCACCCCCGAGCTGGGCATCATATCTACAAGGAAAAAGGGGCTCTCAAGCTTCAACACGGCCCAAAGCAATGGATACCCAACTCAAACCCAGAATTCTCTTGCACACAAAACTCAGATATGGGCTTGGAAACACACTTTCAGCAATGGGACTTAGAAGCTAGATTGACGTGGGTTTTCCCAAAAACATAAGCACACCAAAAACGAATTTATGAGAGGGAAAATCGACCACAGGAAAGAAAATGATTTCTCCCACCGATATACAAGCAATCAGTGAGCCAAAACAGCCTCTATGGTCCCCAAATCGATTTCCCTTTCTTCCCCACTATTATACAACACAAAAACGCCCTTCCCAACTAGAAGAATGAAGGAAAACACAACAAAACCATGGAGGAAAACACCCAAGTAGCTCCAAAATCATGAGAGAGAAAAACTGATGGGTGAATAATGGCTTGGGGGAGAAATTCATGGCTCTTTTCTTGCCCAAGAAGCAAAACACGAATTTCCATGAAGGGTGGCTTGCCCATACCCTAATTTGGACAGCCATACCTCTCCATTCCCCAAGTCATTAACTACCTCAACCAACTCTTGGGAGAGTAAATGATTGGGTACAAAAGTCAGCATGGGTAGTTGAGGTTTTATGGGTCCTCTCATTGACACTTGGCTTGACTTGATTGGATCAAAGGTTTGAATATTTCCCTCCCAATTTCCTTGTAAACATCATGCCCCCATCTCTTGTTGCATTACATAGCTAGTTGTGGGCATTTATATTAAAATGGATATTTACAATTCCCATGGTTCATTAGCACATGGGTAGCATAATATCTAATACTTGCATCTTCAAGGTCGAGCATTCACTAGCGAGGCCTTGGCCTTGAGCCCCATGCTAGGAATCATACATAATATGCATACAATATTTACATTATAGCCCAAAATATTACAAGGGTCAAAATGGGGACGTGACATTCCCCTCCCCTTGGAATAACACCGTCCTTGGTGTTCCAATACCTAGGAATACATACACGCTTTATACATGTCCAAAATTCACAAAATGTGGCAGGTATGTCCTGCATTTCATTAATTGGAGATGTCAAGGTGAGGTTCTTGAACCCCTGCACTTTGCTCCTGTTGTCCGACGCTTTTCTTGCTACCCCTTGCTGGACATTCGCGGAGGAGGTGACTTCCTCCACATCCCCAACATTCTATTGGAGGTAACTGCCTCTGTTTTTCTTTGTCGACATTCTTGCTCTCTTCTGCTATGAATATTATATGTATGTTAATTAAAGTTATTAATTATTAAGTGAAAGGGTGTAACCCTTCACTATACACGCTCAAACCTTATAAAAGGTGAGCTCTTGTAAAGCGTTAAGCATCTTATCATTTCAATAATATATATTTTATTCAATATGGATCTCGTGTCCTACATTTTCTGCCGCATTTGGTATCAGAGCCTCATTGGCTAGATTCCGGCCATTGGCCATCCTTTGGCTTTTAGCCATTACCCAGGGTTTCACTGAATTTTGGTCTTTGACCATAATATCACAATAAATTCCTTCATACCTGCTCGCTGCCCACATACTCTCCACTTCGCTGCCCCAAGCCAAGTCCATCTTTTGTTTCCATCTCCTCCACACCCTCTCACTGCTCCCTCGCTGCTACTCGCTCCCCATCCCAATTCCACACCTCCATGCACCCCCACTTCCTGGGCACTTCACCTTCCTCCCTCATCACCCACACGTCCGTTGTACTCCCTCCCAAGCACTGCCAACCCAACTCACATCACATATTTCACATATCACCCCCATCTCTCTACGCCATTACCTTCCACACACCCTCCACATATCCATACCCGCGCCCACACTTCCTTGCCACTACACTACACTACGCCCATCCTCCCACACCAACTGCCTCGCTCCACTCGCCTCCCATTCTCCCCACGCCATCCCTGTGCTCCCTCACCATCGCCACGCTCCTCACTCCCCAATGCCTTACTCTTCCCTCTCCTTCACGCTACAGCTTCCGCTCCACCACCGCTCCACGCTGCTCACGCAACCACTCGTCTCTACTCCCTGTCTCCTGCCCCTCAGCCGCCGGCTCCCTCACGCCGACCACCGCACCACCACCAACTCCACGCCCTTCTCCTTAAAACGCCACCATTCACCCTGCACTCCTGCCTGCCCCGCGCCTGTCTTCCCTGCGCATGTCCATCTCCACGCCCACGCTAGCCTTCTCCTCCAAGCCGCCCTCCTTGCTCCACGTCAGCCCTACAACCAAAAAAAAAATGGCTACACTCCTTCCGTAGTATATTCGCTGAGAATAAGAAGAATAAGTGTTAATCGTTGTCAAGCAGTTATTTCGCTAAAACACTGAGTAATAGTTGAGTCAATCTATCACAAACAGAGTCGAGCCGCCATTAATTTTGTTGGGTGAATCCGTCAACAAATGGGGGTCGTCACTGCTCAATTTCTTGGTGAAGCCAACGAAATCGTGAGTAATAAGATTGTGCTGTAAGAAAAATTGAAGTCGTCGAAGCGAACTCCCAAAAGAAAAGGATAATTATAAAGGTTTTAATTATAAGTGTTTTAATAATCCACCACCAATGTTATAAGTTTGAGAATATTTGCCATACAAAGGAAGTGAACAAGGTAACAACCGGTGTACACCGGTCCACCAAAAGTCGTGACATTGCAATCCAATTGATCCACAATATTGTCAAATCACCCATTTACTTGTGGAAAGTGGGCGTGACCTTGTATTAACGGGGTTTGTTAAGTGGCGGTTCCAAAAAGAATCGAGAGAAATTAATAGAATATATTTCTAAGTCATAAATTGAAGTATCAAAGAGGGATTAATAAAGTGACATTGCACTATTAGAAAGGACTTTACTAAAAAGAGAAAGAAAAAAATCAATTCTTTGAAATAAGAATTATTACTCAATAATTGTAAATTATTACAATTATAACAAAGCGTCCAATATATATATATATAATAGTTATTATTATTTTATTAAAATAATAATTATTTGTGAAAAAAAAGGAGATAAGAAGTATTAAAGAAGACAAAATCGAGAAAAAAGACAAAGAAGACAAATCAAAGAAAAAAGACAAGAAGTGAAGATCTAGCAGAGACTATCCATCGTTGGATAAGTCAAGTCAGAGGAAGACTCGTTGGTCAAAAGAAGTCGAAGACCAAATCGAAAAAGTCAAAGAAAACTCCCTCTATCATCGAAAAAGTCGAAGACTATCTATCGCTGAAGAAATCAAAGAAAGACCTTCTATCACCGAAGAAGTCAAGGCCATGGAAGCTGGGTTGTGACTACAAATAGAGAAATTAGAAGCCAAGTTAAAGCGCTATCGAAAAGACAATGAAGAATTACGAGACATTAATACACAATCAGAAATAAAGATTGAACTACATAAGATACAAGAACGGTTCAATGAACAAATAATGTCCAACCAGAAAAATCACATAGAAAAATTATGTGCGCAAATCAAGGAATTAAAAGATGAAAGTGATTTCAATCAGAGATTGAAAAATCAAGATATAAAGAAGGAAATAAATAATTACGAAGCAGAAATAATACGCTTGAACAAAATCGTTAGCGACAAAGATGAAGAACTAATGCAGTTACGACATAAATTAGAAAGGTAAGAATCAGAGGTCGGCCAGTGTCGACAACAGATAAAAGTTCTTCAACAACAAAATGACGACTCTAAAAAGAAACATAAGTCAGAGATCGTGAAGAGTAATAAAACATTATCTAACAATGCTGAAGAAATTTTTAGACTAAGAAATCATAACAAGATACTAGTCACAAAAATTAAGAAGTTGAAAAATAGCCAGAAGATAGAACAATCTATGGATGACATTGAAGGGAAACTTCTAAACAAACAGGAAGAAAATAGTTGTATCAGAAGTCATAATGAAGATCTTAAGGAACAACTTAAGACATCTGAAGATGACAGAAAATCGCAAGTCGAATTGATTAAGAAGTTTCAAAATGATAATAGGCAGTTAGAAAACAAGTTGGAAAAGATACAGAATGAAACCTTAAAACCTCAAGAAATGAAAATAAAAGTTCTAGCTCAGATCAATGCTCAAAAGATGACATTCGTAAAAGAAAATGACATTGTGAAAATTCCCTATCGACACCCCAACCATAAAAACCGATATTCTGAAAAGAGGGAAATGTCGAAAAATGATAGTACTAATGTGATCAAAGCTCTTAACGACAGATCAATTGGGAATCCCAACAGTCAGCAACAAATCAATTTGGGATGGATTGACCCATCCACATATCGGAAGTTATGCTCTACACTTAGCAATTCATATCGACATGTTTCATCAGCCATGACATCGCAAAGAACAATGCGACAAAATTATAAGGCTTTGAGGACAAAGCCTTTCTAAGAGAGTGGCAATGCTACGAATATTATATGTATGTTAATTAAAGTTATTAATTATTAAGTGAAAGGGTGTAACCCTTCACTATGCACGCTCAAACCTTATAAAAGGTGAGCTCTTGTAAAGCGTTAAGCATCTTATCATTTCAATAATATATATTTTATTCAATATGGATCTCGTGTCCTACATTTTATGTCGCATCTTCCATCCTTGGGCGTTTCTTGATGGGGTGATTGGACGAATGATTCATCATTGATCCACTTTCCTTTCCCTTACTGATTACTCCCAGAATACTTTTTACCTCTTTTTGCAGACGAATAGAGTCTTGCAAAACCTTATGGTTCATCGCATTTTGTTGCTTCTGTAGCTTGAGCATCTCTCCAAAATTTTCTTGGGTCTTGGAAATTGTTTGAAGAATACTTTCAGCTAAGTCCAATAGCCCTTGGTCTGCTGACATGGTCAATGTGCACAGCTTCCCTCACTTGCTTGCTAGCACCACTTGTTTGTTTTTGCAACGGCTGCAACCAATTGTGTTCAGTTTCTCACCTGTGAAATTCATTATTGCAATTCTTTGTTAGGCCAAGCATAACATAAACATTAAAATTAGTCGATTAATTTCCCAATTGACATGGAACATCCATGCTTTATTCATGAGACTTCCACACTTTTCATGCTTGCCCAACATACATATGAACTTATTCATGTTCATCCTTTCACAAGGAATTAGCTTTTTCAGCATTCACAATTTATTCAAGCAAATAAACACAATCAACTTTCAGTCATGACATGCATTCAACAATTTCATGTTTCTAAGATGCATCAGTGAAAAGGAAAGAGAAGAGTAAGAGTTTCCCCCTCTTATTCTTGTTCCAATCCGGAGTCACTACAACACTGTGGTTCTATGCTCCTTGGCCTCTTTCACTTTAATGTGAATGCTTGACTTTCCCTTTCTTGGCTCTGACACTTAGTGTCTAAGGTCTGCCTAAGGCTTTTCTCCATCAGGGAATCTCCTCCCCATGGTTTTTCTACAAAAACTTTGGTTGCTAGACTTGCCCACACATATCCACTAGCATCATTCTTATCATTGCTGCTCATACTGAGATTTCGAGGACAGTCACGTGTCCAAATGCATCCCTAGGATGCCTTCAAGGCTTCTTACTTTCCTACAAACACCAAAGTTTCCAACAAAGAAACAACAGTGTATCAGCTTGGCTGTCATAAGACTTGTTCATGAAATTTTCATTATATAAAAATGAATGAAAATCAAATACTTATCTGTATTGTGCAGTTCCTTGCTACTCCACAGGTTTCCTTCTATGCTTTACAAGCCCTGGATCACCCGTGGGGTGGATGTTTAATTCCCAACCAGTACACCTTCACGCCGACTGGGTTTACCAAGCATTTGTGGTGCCCAACCAGTCCCATACCTGGTTGTCCCTCTCCATTGCCGAGCCATCACATTCGTCTGGGTCATCAACCAATGGAAGGAAACTGCAACACCGACCATTATAGGTCATAGCTCTACTATGGAGCCATAGGCATATAACAACCTTTCACTAATACCTCCACAACAGCCAAGTAAATAATGCCAAACTAGTATACCGACTTGGTTTATTAGGCATACAACAACCCTTCATAACAATCTTCACAACACCCACAACATCCAAGTAAATAATGCCAAACCAGTGCACCGACTGGGTTTATTAGGCATGCAACAACCCTTTCGTTATGCTTCTTCTGTGTGCATCCCCAAATTGCATCTTTTTTAGCTGACAACACAAGATGGATAAGCAAACTCATCAGTATTGCCGCTCTAAAATTTGAAGCATAAATCATAACATTCGCTATCAAGTATTGAAACACCAAGAATGTGTCCATTCCCTTATGGTGTAGTCAATATTGAAAACCCTATCATAACCCAACACCTGAAAGGTGTGCACCCCTTTCCGATGTGAACCATGTAGGTCCTACTCATACTCAAGCAATCTAAAACAATATAAATAATATGGAACATGCTCTGTGTATTAACCCTAATAATTAGACATGCATGTTTTTAGCTAGGGTTATAGAATACTTATCCCTTTTCAGATGTATTCTCTCTTCATTGCGAAGAATGGGGGGATCCCTTCTCTGAGTCAACAGTCCTTCGGTTTTCCACCCCAATATTTCCATGTTCCATAACCCATACATGCCTTCTTGGCATACTTTCACCATCTCACTCACATGGTTTCCCAACATGCAGTGCAGCTAGGATATTATCAAAATTTACTATGGCATTTCACCCGAAACCCATTTCCAAAGCATGGGGTCCTTCCCATGGAGTTTGGCTTTTGCAGGCTATCACACATGGTCTTCCTGCAATGTGTCATCCTGGCACACTTATCAAATAGCCAAACAATCAGCAACATTTAACAATAAACTTCAAATATGATTGTTCCATAACCAATCAATGTCATTAATAATTAAATTCAATATGAATTTGCAATTCTGTTTACCACATAAATTGACTTTCTTAGTCATGAGGTTATCCTCATATTGCTTGTCCCTTGTAAGTGGCACCCCTCTTCCCATTAGGGTTTTTACTCTTGCTACCATAACATGAAAATCCACTTGCAACACATCCTCCTGACACAGTTCTATGCAAGCCAACTGTGATTAGCAATTATAAGCAATTCTCAAATCTGAAATCTACAAATCTGTTTTCCTACAGAAATTAGATTTGCCACCATGAGATTATTCTCATAAACTTAAATCAAACAAAATTTCAAGTCTATGTCATGCATAAGTTAAATTTCACAGCCATGAGAACCTTCTCATGAGGTTTGGCTCTCGCACATGGTAGATTCCAATCCTCATCATGGACTTATCCACATTGCCATACGCAAGACTTTTCTACCTGAAAACTGAAACTTCAATCAGCTAAGCACGTTGTGAGTCTCTATGCATATAATATTTCATTGCTGCAACAATCACTGAGGTGATCTCAGAATTATAACACTCAATAACTCAAACACCCTCAGTTGTTAACATTTGAAATGTAATGAAATAAATATTTATACAAATATATTTGTATGCATCCTTATCATAATAAAATTGCAAGACACAGTCACGTCATTTATGCAATTTAAACGAAGCTTTAGATACTCATTACTTCGAAGCCATATCATTTTATGCAACTCTGTCCTTTCAACAGAGCACTCTTGGAAGCCCATCAACATGTCTACCTTCTTCATGCAATCATTCTCTTGCATTCACAGCAGCTCATGAAATGGTCTCAAGATTAACAATAGTTCACCATTTCATCTATTATCTAAGTGTAATGAAACATACACCACAACCATGCATTCACATAATGCATCTCAACATGTGCACCCATACCTATGCATGCACATTACAATACTCACATAATCTTTTATTGTGCATCCACTCAATGCATAACCACGAGATTGTATAAAATATTTTTAATGCACATCCCCTCAATGCAACCTTGCTTTAATTCATGAATACTATGCATTCAAACATATTATGGCCTAATCATGGTTACCATACATAGCATGCACTATCATGATAGGGTCATAAGTCCTTACTTGCTTTAGTTGTTTAGCTCATAACCAACATACACAAATGGCATGATATAATCTCATATGAATGCATTCTAGTATTTAAAATAGTCATATGGTAGAGGGTTCATCGCCCTTACTATCTGTTGGAGGGGACCCTTCGGGTTCCTTAGTTGTCATTAGTTACTATGTAATAGTATAGTTAAGAAGCAGTTGGATCGGGTGCACCCGCTCCAACCACATGTAACATGTATAAATAATACCATCAAGATGAATATAACCAGTTGGATGCATTCGACTCATCTCTCTTGTCTTGATTATATCTGTGTGTGTGCTTACTATATGCTTGAATACAACATCTGGTGTCGCTACCGTTCTCTTTTGGTTGGGTGATAGCAACAGCAAAAGAGGAGCGGTTCGAACCTGAAGGAGATCGTGAGGAAAAATAATCCCTACAAGAAACAAGAAATGCTCAGAAATGCTGATGTTGCACTATGTTGCTGTAAAGAAAGAAGTGATGCTCGTTGAAGATCTTGCAAGGAAGATTATATACTGTTAGTTTGTGCATCGAAGATAAATAACGCGTTCATGAAGACTCATGGTGACGGTTGTCGACAAACCTGCAAGAAAATACGACCTGTAAATAAAGATTGCTCGCCTGAGTATTGCTTCAAATAAACTTTTGCCATCATAAGGTTGTTGGATGTGCGTGAAATCAAAGAAACAGACTCTTTGTGGAGGCTCTTCGATGAAGCATAAATTCACGCTGCTTTGAAGTTTGAATATTATTTGGTAAGTTGGTCTAGTTGGCCATGGTCGCCCCGTGAAGACTTATCGTGACATTTGTTTGCTGCCGACTAACTGAATGCACAACAACTTTTACGTTTCATAAAGAATCAATAGAAGATGACCGAGAATCGCCTTAGTAGATCCGTCGTTGTGATAAGTTTGTCAAAAATGGGAGATTTAAAAATAAAAAAAAACTTATGAGACAACCTTATTGACTGTGTCAGAGTACCAACCAGCATCTAAGTCGACCACCGTAGAATACACGACCAGTCTCTAGAGAAGTCGAACACGACCGCTATGTGCTAACTGTCGCTACTGCCCGACTGTTAGAGGATAAATGTCAATCATCAACCAACATATGCATAAATCTTTGTGTTGTAAGAAGTCTGCCGACTGGAGTAGTCTAGTCATTGTTCAAGAACCATCGACCAAAATAAATACAACTGCCTAAAGTATGCTCAATATCTTTGAACTTTTATAATAATTCCAACTGCATTTTCTAGTTGTCAACGTCTTTGGTTGGACCGTATTTTGAAAAAGGAAAGTTTTTGGAGTAAGTATTGGTCGAATTTAAAGTTCGATTGGGCAGCAATGTTTTCTGATCTATCAGATCACTGATGTAGCACGCCGACCAAGGAGCATTTGCAGCAGTCTCTCCACTTCTTAAGTTTTTTCTAATTATGCAAAACCGTCGGACTCATTGCGTGCTGTAAATTCAAGCAAGCCGTGATCATCGACGTGAAAGTTGGGTGTGTTGATTATCTTGAAAGTTGATTGGGTTCTTCAGGTGGCAAAAGTAGTATCATGATATTGTAAGTATATCATGTTATTATAAGTTACTAACAAGCTTACAGTCGCCTTAAAATTTAATTGAGTTCAATTTATGTCCACAATAAAAGTGTTTGGCCGATATCATATTTTCGACTCGACGAGTAGAGTACATGTGGCCGACATTTTTCTCACTGATGTTACATATGGTTGAGTCGACATTTTGAGTAGCCCGACGCAAAATATGGAAGAGGTTGAGTTCGTCGTATAATCGATGCATAATTATAAATGTTCTCTACTTTTGGTTCATGGTTCATTGATATATATCTATGAGTCAATTGTAAGTCCAATAAAAAGTGTGGTCGTTTAAGGAATATGCTATGGTCGATGTAAAAGGTTGGTCGATGAGCCACCTCACTTTTTAGTCGAGGAAAAATATGGTCATTAGTACTTTTGCGTCAAATATGTTAAAATGGTCGATGTAAAATATGGTCGGAATGTCAATGTCGACATATTATTAAAGTTGCTTTGTATTTTAGTCAATATGCAAAAGATGGCCGGTCCCGTATAATACTTAGTCATATCTTTAGTACTCTTTGGTTAAAGTGGCCATGATGTTGTAAAAAGTGTCGAGTCATTGAAAATTAGTCGAATAAAGGGTTGTTCAAAGCTTATTTGAACCATGTATATTCATAAAAGTTGTAAATCGAGTCAGTTTCTTGCCTATCAGTGTCAGTCATGTCAAGTCAAGTAAGTCATGTCGAGTCAAGTAAGTCATGTTGAGTCGAGTTGAGTTGACCAATATCAGTCGGTATCGACCACAAGCAGCATCGACACATTCGAAACTTGCAGGAAGCCTCATGACAGTTGAGTTTACGAAAACCATGTGTTCAAGCAGAATACATCTATACCACATAGAGAAAGCGCTTCATGTTTAATAATGACAAAAGAACACTTAAATTGATCAAGCCCCCCGGTACTGACACACACAAACATCTATTCAATGTCCTTTCAGACGTTTTTCCGGTAGTTGGTGAGTTGGTGCAATGACAGAGCGTAGAAGCCCATAAGCTCCTGGACCGTGGAAGAGAATCTGACAGGAAGGTGAAAGGGGTAAGTGGCTCGATTGGCCACTACCAGACTACTGATAGAGACTAAAGGAATCGCAGTTCATGGTTGTTAATGTTTTCTTCGGGACGAAGAAAGATTTTGAGGTGGGGGAGATGTTGGAGGGGACCCTTCAGGTTCCTTAGTTGTCATTAGTTACTATGTAATAGTCTAGTTAAGAAGCAGTTGGAGCGAGTGCAACCACTCCAACCACATGTAACATGTATAAATAATACCATCAATATGAATATAACTAGTTGGATGCATTCGACTCATCTCTCTTGTCTTGATTATATCTGTGTGTGTGCTTACTATCTGCTTGAATACAACACTACCCCATACCTCACCATACCATGGTAGTATGGTATCCATATAAATGCATTCAACCTTTCCTACAGACCATTCTACGATTACAAAATATCGTTCAAAGGGGTTCTTACCCGATCTCCTTTTGTACTTAGGAATTCATAATTAAACCAATACCTACATGGCTCCCATCAACATCTTTGATGTTACCTGATCAGTTGGTTTCCTACAAAGGATCATGCCATCCTTCCACCCACCTCATGATCATGGATTTGTTGCCCCCCAACCTTTCTTCATAAGGTTGTGGGTCACATGCAACTTCATCAGGTACATCTTTAGCCATGCTTTGGTTTTCTTTGGTCCTACAACCAATGCGAACACAACTAATTATTAGCAACCACCATAATGATCTTAAGTGACTCATTGCATATGTAACACCTCACTATTTTACCAATATGCAGTATCATATAGATATACAAACATTTTTACATGCACTATGCAATGTCTGTTAGTATTCCAACTAGTACATATTCACTTCATCTATCTATCCTCTTGCATTTTCAATCATGCTTCTATGGTCTGATTCATACAACCATTATCAACAACACTACTAGTGGTCAACCATAGGCAATACCATTAATGGGCTATTGCATGTGTAACTTTCACTACCTTTACCCATATGCAACATCATGCTCATGCATAAGCAGTTCACATGCACTATGCAATGACTCTTTAATCATGCCCACTAATTCCTATGTATTACTCTATTGCATTTCCAACATCCCTATGCCATACTTTTCAGTATATAAAACTCAAGAAATATAAATACAATAGTAAGAGAGGATTGAAGGAATTCTCCCTTTCCAATTTCTTCATTGTAGCATGGAGTTTCCTCTTCCATATCATAGCTGATCCAATCTCACAGGCTCTCTACCATGCACACAAGCGATCATTAGCTATGATCTTCCACGAATTAGCAATTCAATATATATGTGTGTGTGTGTGTGTGTATTCATTTTTATTTTTATTTTTATTTTTTGCTATTTTCCAAACATGCAATTCTTATGTTATAAACAGAAATAGTTTAAGGTGAGGAATTTCCCTTTTATCAACATTGCCTTGTTGCTCCCATTGCTCCTCCGCAATGCATATTACAGCCAATTACTCTTAATAAGGCTGCCACAACCTTCTATGCAATTCTTGCTTCTCATTTCAAGCATAGAGAATGCATTTCACACTTTCAACGACTGTCTCCAGGGGACGACGAGGGTCAAGGGGGCTTGCCCCCTTATGGCTTCCACCACTGCAGGGAGGGTCGAGGGCGACGCCCTTGTTTTTTTTTTTTTGTATATCCTTCGATTTCGCACAATCTGGCGCATAAGTTCCATTGCATTTTTCAACTTTACCTGAAAAATCTCCCTGGAAAACAGCTGAAATTCCCTGTTTCGAAGCAACTCACCGAGTTCTTCCGACCCATTGCGGATTAACTCACCGAGTTCTGCCGGTCGACGAACTCAACTATCTCTTCTGACCAGTTTCGGACCAACTTGCTCAGGTCTTCCTGTCGGTGAACTCAAAGTTTCCTGGCGACCCATTGCGGAGCAACTCGCCGAGTTCTGCCGGTCAAAGAACTCAGCTTTTCCTGCCGATCTATTGTGGAGCAACTCGCTGAATTATGCCACTATTTCGGACCAACTTGCCGAGTTCTGTCGCTGTTTCGGACCAACTCGCCGAGTTCTACCAAAATTTCCTCTTTGACGCCGAAAAGCACTTAGAATTTTTTTTTTGAAATTTTTCCTTCCCTTCCCCGGGCATTTCTGCAACTTCGTCGGTGCAACTCAGCCAAATTCATCGACCGTTTCGGCTCCACTCAGTGAGTTTCGCCGAAACGTATCACACGATTTCGTAAAACTTCACCGGCCTCATTACCACAGTCTCGTCGACGCCACTCGCATCGGCTCGACTCCACGAGACTCGCTGAAACGCGTTGGCACAACCCAAACAAAAACACTTGGGGAAATTTTTCAAAATTACTTAGAAAAATTGAAATTTTTCATTCTTTTCCCGACACTTCCACAAATTTTGTCGATGCAACTCAGCAAGATTCGCTGACACAACCTTGGCGGAAAACTCAGAATCACTTGTAAAATTTTCAAATATTTGAAATTTTTGAAATTTTTCATAGTTATCAGTGTTGAACAGGAAGTATACTTACCTCTACAACTGTGATAGGTAGCCCATGAAGGCCCAATGCTGCAACCTTCACTCTGATACCATCTGTCACGTACCCACCTATCTATCCAATTCAAGGAAGGGAACATGGCACTAAAATCTAGGCTTTTAGAACAACTTAGCCAAATTCGCCATGAATAAAAGGTATGGCATTATAGCAAAATGCATATGTGTGCAGATGCAAATCAATTTAACATGCACAATAGAATATAACATCATCCACACACATTTCATAGTCATCCAACATATCAAAATAGCCATCAATTAAAACATTGCAGAAGTAAACACAATAAAATACTCATCTTGATGTAATGTTGTCCCAAGCAACTAGCTATGTCGATGCAACGTTCCACCCAACCATAGGTCTCTGTCCAGCCTATATTCTTTCAGCACTCAGAGACCACCCCTGAGCTGGGCACGATATCTACAAGGAAAAAGGGGCTCTCAAGCTTCAACACAGCCCAAAGCAATGGATACCCAACTCAACCCCGAAACTCTCTTGCACACAAAACTCAGATATGGGCTTGGAAACACACTTTCAGCAATGGGACTTAGAAGCTATATTGACGTGGGTTTTCCCAAAAATGTAGGCACACCAAAAACAAATTTATGAGAGGGAAAATCAACCATAGGGAAGAAAACGATTTCTCCTACCAATATACAAGCAATCAGTGAGCCAAAACAGCCTCTATGGTCCCCAAATCGATTTCCCTTTCTTCCCCATTGTTATATAACACAAAAATGCCCTTCCCAGCTAGAAGAATGAAGGAAAATACAACAAAACCATGGAGGAAAACGCCCAGGCATCTCCAAACTCGTGAGAGAGCAAAACTGATGGGTGAATAATGGCTTGGGGGAGAAATTCATGGCTCTTTTCTTACCCAAGAAGCCAAACACGAATTTCCATGAAGGGTGGCTTGCCCATACCTGAATTTGGACAACCATACCTCTCCATTCCCCAAGGCATTAACTACCTCAACCAACTCTTGGGAGAGTAAATGATTGGGTACAAAAGTCATCATGGGTAGTTGAGGTTTTATGGGTCCTCTCATTGACACTTGGCTTGACTTGATTGGCTCAAAGGTTTGAATATTTCCCTCTCAATTTCCTTGTAAACATCATGCCCCCATCTCTTGTTGCATTGCATAGCTAGTTGTGGGCATTTATATTAAAATGCATATTTACAATTCCCATGGTTCACTACATGGGTAGCATAATATCCAATACTTGCATCTTCAAGGTCGAGCGTTCACTAGCGGGGCCTTGGCCTTGATCCCCACGCTAGGAATCATACATAATATGCATACAATATTTACATTATAGCCCAAAATATTACAAGGGTCAAAATGAGGACGTGACAGATTGGTGCTCATTGCCTTAATTATCATTTTAAATATTTCCATGTTTAGTCAAGGGATCCATATTTTATTTCGATGGTCAGAACTCATTGGTCTCAGTCTTTTGTGGCTGGTTCAAGATATGTTATGCATATGTTTTCTTGTTTTTCGTGTTCTCTTAAAGGTCTGGTTTCTCCTTGGATTCATGATAAGAAATTATGTCAACAAATTGATCTTCTCTGGTTAGAAGGACTTATTAAGGAGTTCTATAAGGCTCGCTCTAGGGACCAGGGATTGGTTCAGGATTTGGATTATATTCAGTCATTGGAATCAAAAAAAGATGCTATACTTAAGTCTGAGGAGACTATTTAGAGGCTTAAGAGTTGGGCTTTGTGGATCTCACAGGGAGATCAAATCACTAAATTTTTCCATGATTATGCCAACCACACGAAAAAGAGTAATGCAATCTGGGAAATTGAGGAGCCTTTGGGAAATAAGGTCTCATCCCAACAGGGGATTGAACAAGCCGCTTTGTCATATTTCTTCAAAATCTTCACTAAGACTTCAGTACCTAACCTTGAAGCTCATATTAAGCTACAGCAATTCATGCCACGCATTTTCTTTGATGAAGAGAGCCATAATATCAACAGTCATGCTACTTTAGCAGAGATCAAGGGTATTTTGAAAGTTATGGCTAAGGACAAGAGTCCGAGACCAGATGGCTGGTCATTAGAGTTTTATCTTCAGTTTTTCGATCTTGTCGGTCATGATCTTGTTCGTTTGGTTGAGGAATCATGAATTACTGGGAGTATTTCAGGGGGACTTAATTCTACCTTTTTGGTATTAATCCCAAAACCTTGCAATCATATTTCCTTTTAGGACTTCCGATCAATTTCATCATGCAACTTGATTTATAAGATTGTATCTAAAGTCACCGCTAATTGAATCAAGGGAGGTCTTTCTCGAGGAATATCAAAGAAATTTGGTTTTCTTCATCAGTGACTAATATTCGATGCCATCGGGGTGGCTCAAGAGACCATCCACTCAACAAAAAGTCATCGAGTAGGAGCTTTGGTATTAAAAATGGACCTCGTAAAGGCCTATGATAAGGTGGAATGGACTTTGCTCTGGTTTCTTCTTTTAAATGTTGGTTTGGGTCATGAGGTTGTTTAATGGATTATAGGATGTGTTACTTCTACCAATTTTGTCGTTCTGATTAATGGAAATCCTACTACTTTCTTCAAGAGTTCTCGAGGACTCCAGCAAGGATGTCCATTATCCCCTCTCTTATTCCTATTGATCATTGAGGGTTAGGGGATAAAGTAGAATTTGCATGCTCCAGTCAATATTCTTTGTTTCTGTTGGTTAGCACTGAAAAATTGCATTCTCACTGGGGATAATTACTTCCATCAGGGGGGGGTATGGGGCCCTCGGGATACCCTCTTTGCTACATAGATTCATAATGAGTTGATCATTTGTTGGCTTCCTGTTCATTTACTCGACAACTCTGGGATGAAGTGTAACAAATTTAAGATCACAAGTCAATGGATATACTCTACCTTGGATATGTGCCTGTATCAGTGGTTTAAAATCCGGAAATCCAACTCTTATTTTCCATTGTTTTTTATATGGGGTGTTTGGAGGCTCCAGAATGCCATACTTTGTGAGGATTTTAATCCTTCCTTTGAGCATACTTGCTGTTATATTTCAAGATTTATGAATTTTCTGGCAAGCACTTCTATTAAGTTGAAGACACGACTCAAACTCCCTCCTTTATTTTCGGGACTGGCTCCATTGGGTTTTTTCGACGGGGCTGCTTAAGCTGGCACATGTGGGGCGGGTATTTATATACTTCTCTCCAAGGATTGCTATTTTTTCTTAAACTAAAACGGATAATTTTTATTAATAATAAAATAAAAAATGAGTAAGTTGTGGCTGAGGCCAATCCAGCTGATTACATTGTTCAGATATTCAACATAATAATTATGCAGTGAGGTTCATACAAATTGTAGATGATAACTATGAATCAATTTGCTAATTCCTCAACAGAATGATGTTATTCCAATGCTCTTCCAGAACTTTGCAATTTGCTCTGTGCTTTGGCTGCGGTTTTCATGTGTCATAGAGATTGAGTATAGTTGCAACTTCGATTTTTACAATCCAAGGAAATGTTGTGCATTCATGGAGTGGCCACGTAGTTGATCTGTAAACTTTTGTTTTCCTCTCAACACCGATTTTGTTCCCATTTCCATATTGCAAATGACTGTGATTCACATGTAGAATAGTATAATTTTTAGAACAACTGAGGATTGCGAATTCGTTGCAAATCTTTGAGTGCGACTTATGGTTAATATAGGAAATTCATATATTGGAATTTCAATTCCTTGTCTTAGAGTCAACGCAAGTGAGGTCCTTAGGGGATATGATGATAACTGATTTCTTTGTTAGAGAATTCAATCTTTCCAGATTCGAGGCTTGTTCCAGCTTTTGCCTTCGTATCTGCTTCATAATTTAGATTCTGCACTATGTGGAATGCTCTGAATTGAGTGAATGAATTTGCAATATGTTGAATTCGTTCCACAATCCTTTTTAATGCCAGGTTGCTGAAATTTGTATTCGAATTGATGGCTTTGATGATTACAAGAGAGTCCCCGAACACCTGTAATCTTTCAATTCTTCTTTCCTTGGAAATTTGACATCCTTTTAGCAGAGCTAGGGCCTCTACTAAGTTGTTTGAATATATTTCTAGCCCCCATTTGTATCTAATTCTCGATATTGCTCCAATAGTCAGCAGTACCCTCCTGCTCCTGTCACTCCAGGGTTTCTTTTGGATGCGCCATCAAAATGTAGACTATCCATGGTTTGCTTGTTTCTCCATTCTTGAAAGTTAGAATTGGAGAGTCTGATTTACCATGGTGGTCGATAACGAGCTCGAAAATTCATTTTACTGGGGCTTAGGACAATGGTTCCAATCCAGTTTAATTCTTTAGCGCTAAGATTTGGGTCCATCTTGAGATTGGAGGAGTTCAGGCATTCAAGAAGCAATCCTTTGGCTTGTCCAGCGACTTGCATGGGGGTGTAATTGGTTTCATGGAAAATACCTTTATTCCTAGCAATCTAGATTTTCCAACAGGTAAATTTGGGAATAGTTACCCATATTTGAAGCCAAAGTTTGTTTTTGGAGAGGGGGGAGGGGTAAATGGATTTCCATTCCTTGAAAAGGCAGTTTCTGGTGTTGAACGTCAGTAGGATTATATCAAGTTCATGGAGCATATGGTTCCAGACAATTTTTGAAAAGTGGCAATCCAGGAATAGATGATCTAATGTTTTAGAATTCCTGCAGCAAAGAGGACACCTATATGGCCCGATGATTCCTCTTTTGATAATATTTTCTCCGGTGAGCACCTTTCGAAGAGCAAGTGTCCAAATGAAAAAATTTATTTTGGGGAGTCCAAAGGGATTCCAAACTAAATTCCATTGGATTTTTCTTGGAACTTCATGAGTTTAGAGAGCGTTGAAACCAAGTTTAGTGGTGTATAATCCTTTTGGACCCCATCCGCGATCATCTTTGTCCTGGAGATGTGTGGGGGCACAACCATTCAGTTTTTCAATAAGGAGAATCCTGGAAGATTCAAGGTTGGCAGGGGTTGAAAGAATTTTCCAGCTCTTCCATGCGCCAGAGGTGTTCCAGGAGCTGAAATCGTTCAACGTTTCGATACCTTGTTGATCGAGCCAATGAGCAATGTCGTGCAGGTCATGAAGATTCTGGAGCGGGTTGTTTCCCATTATTTTATCAGAAAAGATGTTGATTTTCGTTCCATCTCCAGGAACCCAATAAAGTTCTTGTGTGAAGAAATCCCAAGCTTCTCTGCACAATGACCAAATCGAAGATCCTTTGGAAGTGGGCTTGCTATCAAGGCATCTTAGATTGTTTCCATTTATATACTTCTTTCTTAGCATTTGAATAACTCGATGTTGTTTGTTGTGCAGGATTTGCCATAGAATTTTGCCTCCCATCGCTAAATTTGCTTGAAGGGGATCACGAATTTGGAGACCGCCCGATAGCTTTGATTGCTTTGTAGTGCTCCCGTTCACTAAGTGAATTTTGTTCTTATTGTTTTTACTTCCCATCCAAAGGAATTCTATCAGTAATTTACTGATTTGTTCGGACACTCCTTTAGGTGCCAGCAGGATAGAGGTTTGATATATTGGTAGAGCTGATAAAACAACCTTTACTAATATCATCTTCCCAGCTTTGTTGAGCCACTGTCCTCCCCATATTATTATTTTAGATTTGATTATGCAAATGGTTTCGTCCCATATTCCAGATTTTGTGTGTCCTTGAGTAATTGGGAGACCCAAGTATATAAATTTATCCCATTGCTTGTGGACTTTGATTCCAAGGATGTTGCCAATGTTTGTTGTGGAGGCGTTGTTCAAATTCCAACCGTAGACTGCGCTTTTATGAAGATTGATTTTTCCTTGCAGAGGCGTTGCAATACCAGGTCAAATTTTGTTTGAAATTTCAAGCAATAATGGAAGAGCCTCCTCCTAATAAGAGAGAGTCATCAGCAAAGAGAGTGTGATTAAGAGGCAGGGAGTCAGAGGCAAGGTTGAGGCCTGGTAGGGAACTAGTGTTGAGATCTGAATTCAGTTTCCGGCTAAGGGAGTCAGCCAAAAGAATGTAAAGAAAGGAGGACAAGGGGCATGCTTGTCGGATTCCACGTGTGGCTTGGAAAAAGTTGGTAGGACGACCATTTACCAGGGGGGCAATCTAAGGCCCTCTTATGTAGGTTGAGATCCAGCTTATAAAGGTTTCTCCAAATCCAAAAAATTTCATGACTTTAAAAAGGAATTAATGTTTGACATGGTCGAATGCATTGGCCATGTCAAGTTTGTTTAACATAACTTTTTTCCTTGCGGGTCTTGCTGGAGTGAATGGCTTCCTAAACGAGAATGCCATTGTCGAGGATTTGTCTCCCTTCCAAGAAACCTCCTTGATTTTCTGAAATGATTTTTTTGAGGAGGAGCTTCATTCTGTTTGCTAGCATTTTGGATATTATCGTGTATGATGCGTTGCATAAACAGATTGGGCGAAATCTGCTAAAGGAGCTGGGGTTTGTCTCTTTTGGTATAAGTGCTAGGAATGTGGAGTTGGTAGATCCGCCAATCTTTGCTTTTGAATGGAAGCTCCTAACCATTCTCATATAGTCAATTTTAATATAATGCCAACAAGCTTTGTAGAAATGTATTGAGTAGCCATCAGGTCCTGGATCTTTGTCAGGATCAAAAGACCAGATAGTGTTAATGGCTTATTGCTTGGTGAATGGCTTGAGGAGATCAACGTTGTCTTCATGCGTACTAATTTTTGGGATATGATCAAGGAGGAGTTGTTCTCCTTTTTCTTCGACGTTGTCGTTCTTTGTATATAGATTTGAGAAGTCATTATGCGCTGGGATTTTGATATTCCCATGCCCTTTGACAATCGAACCATCCTCAGTTTTGATTTTTGAGTTGTAATTAATTAACTGCCTGCCTTTGGTTTGCTTGTGGAAGTAAGAAGTGTTTCTGTCACCAGCTTTGAGCCAAGTACTTCAAGATTTTAATCTCCAAAATTCCTTTTCTTTACATAAAGCTTGATAGGCCTTGATCTAATGCTTGACTTCTTGCTAAAGCGTGGAGCTATCAATTGGATGTTCATCTTGTAGGATTTTGATGGATTCCAATTCGTCAATTGCTTTTTTCCTGAAATTCGATGGTGGGGGGCAATTAGATTTGGCCCATTCCTTTAGAGTGTTTTTGGTTATGATAAGCTTCTGCTCCCAAACGAATCTAAGGGAACCCGAGACAGGGGTTCTCCATAATTTATCCAGTATGTCCCACAAACTAGTATGGTCTAGCCATTAGGGACTGAATCTCAAGGGAATTAGACCGAGATCTTCATTTTCTTAGATTTGGAGCTGGATTGGCTTATGATCCGAAGCTATATTTGCCATTATTTTTGAGATGATAGTTTGTACATCAGTCAGAAAGCTGCTTTGGACGATGAACCTGTCTAATCGAGCCATTATATTTCCTTTGCCCAAATGCTTGTTGGACCAAGTATATTTCTCTCTCTTAGGTTTGATATAGAGAAGGTCCCATCTCTGGATGAGTGTCACATACCCAAGTTCTGGACATTTTATGTTATTGAGAAAACATTATGTTTTATTTTTATTGTAAATTTTTATGACTATTGACCAAGTGGGGTCATGGTGTTAAGTTTCAACCAATTAGAATAGCAAGATCACCGAAAGAAACATAATCACAAGATAGACACAGATTTTACCCTGGGAAACCCTCATGGGGTAGAAAACCCAGCAAAGCTTTCTTCAATAAGATTAACAACCAAAATACAAGATGTGCTCCAAGACTTGTCATTCTTCTCTACCTCCTATGCAGACCTCCCAAACACAAGTGCGCTACTTTCTGACTTGAGCAAGTGTGTCAAATGAGGAGCTCTCCTCCTCTACTTATACTGATTCCTGACTGACCAAAATCCCTAATGGGGCCGACCTCTCCTAGTGAAGTCTAATAACCCCTAAATAATAAACTCAGGGCTGACCCCCACATGGTGGGTCTAATAACCCTGGTTACCACAATTCATCGGAGGAATAAACATCTCTGGATACATAATAGAATCACCTCGGAGGGATGAAACATCTCCGGAATAATAAAGTACAAATATAATATTCTTAGAAGTTACAATATTCAACACTCCCCCTTAACGAGAAGGATATTATAACAACATCTGCAGGAGCAAGGAGTCATCGACTACATCATACATGATACATCTATAAATCATCAGAATCTTTCTTCAATACATCATCATCAGTAACTCAACCAGTTACTGGAACATCAACATCATCAGCATCGTCATCACACGATCATCATACAGGATGATCAATCCTGATCTCTTTAGGACATAGGTCCATGGATGATACAATTCAAACCATTCATTTAGGACTATGTCCAAGGATGATTTAATCCACACCATTCATTTAGGACTATGTCCAAGGATGATTTAATCCCCACCGTACATTTAGGACTATGTCCAAGGATGACTTAATCCCCACCGTACATTTAGGACTATGTCCAAGGATGACTTAATCCCCACATGTCCATCAAGGACTTCATTCTCAAAAACCATACGTCTACGGATCAATTCAAGGGACCGAAGTCCGGGGACGATACAATCCCCACTTGTCCACTAAGGACTTCATTCTCGGAGACATATGTCTACGGCTCACTTTAGGACTGAAGTCTAGGGATGATCCAATCCCCACCTGTATCCTCATCAATACAGATATCGTTAGTACATCAATAGTACAAGTACATACAGGTATCCTCATCAATACATATATACATATGTATCCTCGTCAATACATCAATAAAAACAAGTATCCTCATCAATACATGTACACATATGTATCATCATCAATACATCAATAAAAACAAGTATCCTCATCAATACATCAATAAAAACAAGTATCCTCATCAATACATGTACACATATGTATCCTCATCAATACATCAATATAAAAAACAAGTAATATAAGTATTCTAAGTATAAGAGTCCTAATTCTAAATAATCTGATCATAATTATCTAAGTGTAGTAAACAGGTATCCTCATCATCGACCTTGCTGTCGATGAGGGCAATCTCATCATTAGTGACTATACTACTCCCCCTTTCGAGGAGGGTCCTTTTGAACTACACCAAGCTTGTCTCGAAAATATTCAAATTTTACTCGAGAGAGAGGTTTGGTCAATATATCAGCAATCTGTTCCTCAGTGCTCACATACTCGAGCTTAATAGCTCCTCTCTGCACCATATCTCGTATGTAGAAATATCGGATCTCTATGTGTTTTGACTTATCGTGGAAAACCGGATTTTCTGTCATCTTAATACAACTTTGATTGTCACACATGATCACAGTAGGATCCATTTTTAAGTCAAACACTCCAGATAATAATTTTCGAAGCCATACTGCTTCACAACTAGCAGAGCAAGCAGCTATATATTCTGCTTCGGCAGTACTGAGAGCCACACTAGATCGTTTCTTGTTGAACCATGAGATCATTGCAGATCCAAGACCATAACATCCACCTGATGTACTCTTTTTGTCTGAAACACTTCCTGCCCAATCAGAATTTGAGTAACCATGTAATTTGAGTTCATGATTTCCAAGATAGTATAGACCAAAATCTAATGTACCCTTTAGATATCTCATTACATGCTTTGCAGCTATTAAGTGAACCTTTCTAGGTTCTACTAGATACTGACTCAGGGTATTTATAGCAAAGCATATATCTGGTCTGGTATTTGTTAAACACATCAATGACCCAATGATTTGTCTATATAGAGTTACATCCACTAATTTTGATGAGTCATTAACTAATAACTTCAAGTTGGAGTCCATGGGAGTGGCCATGGCTTTACACTCCAACATATCAAATCTTTTCAAAATCCCTACAACATACTTACCTTGATTTAAAAAGATTCCTTTTGGTTCTTGCCATACTTCTAGACCTAAGAAGTAATGCATTAATCCGAGATCTTTCATCTCGAATTCTGAAGAAAGCTTCTTCTTACATTCGACAATTTGATTATCATTTCCTGTTAGAAATAGATCATCTACATACAACAGTAATATAACAGGTTCATCATCCATGATCTTGAGGTAAATATTTGGATCAGCTTTACTCTTGGTAAAGCCCATGCTTGTTAAGAAACTGTCAATCCTTCCGTACCAAGCTCTGGGAGCTTGCTTTAATCCATACAAATCCTTTTTCAGCTTGCATACATGTGTTCTTCCATCTTTAACCTCAAATCCTTGAGGTTTTTCTATGTACACTTCTTCTTCAATTACACCATTCAGGAAAGCTGTCTTAACATCCATTTGGTGTAATTTCCACTTCATCATAGATGCAAGTGCCATGATAGTTCTAATTGAAGTGTACCTAGCAAATGGTGCAAATGTTTCTTCATAGTCAATTCCCTCCTTTTGAGAGAATCCTTTGGCTACAAATCTTGCCTTATATTTTTCAATGCTACCATCTGCAACATGTTTTATTTTGAATATCCATTTGGAAGAAACCACACTTTTATCTTTTGGTTTGGGAACTATATCCCAAACATCATTTTTCATTATTGACTGGTATTCTTCTGTCATTGCTTCTACCCACTCCTTCTTCTGAACTGCCTCTTCATAGCTAGTAGGTTGTTGATCCACAAGGTCACGCATCAAAGCCACATAGTTGGATACTAGCTTTGGTTTCTTTCTTTCTCTAGTGGAGCCTTCAGGAGCTCCATATTTTTCAGCTCCTTGAATAATGTCTCTAGCCCATGCTGGCCTTCTTTTCCTAGATAAGTTTGTAATAGGGGGTTCTTGTGGTTCCAACATGTCATGATCCTCTGGTGTATCATCTTCAGGGATGGGCACAGCTTCTATGATTCTAGGAGGTGTATCTTCTTCATAGATTTCTTCAAGTTGGCACTTCCTAGATTTCTTGAGAGCTGCTTCTTCATCAAATGTTACATCTCTACTTATTTCCATATGATGAAAACCAGGTATGTAAATTCTAAAAGCTTTGGATGATTCACAATATCCAACAAATATTCCCTTCTTACTAGAGGGATCCAACTTGGTTCTCTTTTCTTTTGGAATGTGAATGTACACAGGACATCCAAATATTTTGAGATGACTTACCTCAGGCTTCTTTCCTGTGAACACTTTTTCTGGAGTCTTGAATTCAAGAGCACTATGGGAAAGTCTATTTTGTACATAGACTGTTGTCCTAGCTGCTTCAGCCCATAGATACATGGGTAGATCTTGGTCATGTATCATAGTCTTTACAGCTTCCATGATAGTTCTATTCTTTCTTTCAGCAACCCCATTTTGTTGGGGATTATAGGGAGTGGTTAGTTCCCTGTTGATTCTAGCTCTTGTACAAAAGTCTTCAAAGTCCTTTAAAGTATATTCTCCGCCATTATCTGTTCTGAGAATCTTGATTTTCTTTTCTGAGAGATTTTCTATTAGGGCCTTGAACTCTTTGAATCTTCCAAAAACTTCATTCTTACCTTTTAGAAAGTATATCCAAGTCTTTCTTGAATAGTCATCAATGAAGGTGAGATAGTATTCAAACCCACTTAGGGATGTGGTGGGCATTGGACCACATACATCTGAATGTATTAATTCTAGAATGTTCTTAGTCTTTGTTTCACTCTTTGGAAAAGGGTTCTTGACATTCTTCCCTTCCTCACATCCTTTGCATGTGCCTTTATGATCAACCTTCAGGTCTGGTAAACCTATGACCACCTTGCTCACATAGGGTAGGGCCTTGTAGTTAATGTGAGCAAGCCTTATATGCCATAGTTCACTGCGGCTAGTGGTTTCATGGACAAGGGCAGCTTCTGGGTGACCCTTGAGTTTGTAGAGACCTCCCTCTTCTTCACGAATGACAATTGCATCCTCAATAGATTTTCCTTTGGGCCACATAAGTACTTTCCCATCAATAAATGCAATTCTAAAACCTTTCTTATCTAGTGCTGAGATAGAAAGCAGATTCTTATTCAAACCTGGTACATATAAGATTTCTTTCATCTTCAAGGGTGTTCCAGAATCAAGCTTGTATCTTGCTTCACCAATTCCCTTGATGGGATATTGAAAATCATCTCCTAGAGATACCTTTTGTGCAGAAGACTTTTCTTCAAGTCTTGAGAGAGTTTTCTTCTGACCTGTCATGTGCTTTGAAGCACCACTATCAATGAGCCATGTATCTTCTCTAGGAGACACAGATCCAGAGAGTGCAGAAAATAGAACATACTTTTCTGTGTCTTCTTCTTCATTCCTTCTAGATCTTTTTCTAGGGAGGGGACTTTCTTCCTTTTCTTCATTTCTTTTGGATCTTTTCCTATGAGGCCTTACTTCCTCTTCTTCTTCTTCTTCACTATCATCTTCTGCAAGATGTGCTTGATGTATTTTATAGTGAAGATTTTTCTTCTTGATTGAAGGACAAAATCTAGCAATGTGTCCTTCTTTATGACAGTTGAAACATTGGAAGGAAGAGAACTTTCCTTTTCCTTTCTTCTGAAATCTTTGTGGAGATTGAGACTCCTTGTGCTTGTCCTTCTTGAAGTAAGATTGATTCTTCCTTCTCTTAGTGTGTGTAGCCAATGCTTGGTCATCCTCCTTGAGAAGGGCTTCTCTGTTGGCTACCCTAGCTTCTTCTTGAACACAATCCTCCCATACTACATCACACTTCATACTTTCTTTTCTGGCACACATGGTTTGTATGAATGACTCCCAAGGTCTAGTGAGACCATTTAGAGCTGTCATCACAAGTTCATCTTCATTAAGAGTATCACCAATGGCATCTAGTTGCTCCTTGATTTGGGAGACCTTTGAGAAGTAGTCTTGAATGGATTCTCCTTTGTGCATCTTGGTACTCTTCAACTGAGTTCTTAGATTCATCTTCCTATTGATGTTCTTTCCTTCATACATTCTTCCTAGGGCATCATACATTTCCTTTGGAGTCTTCTTGGATGCCACTTGGGGAATCAAGTGGTCTTTAATAGAATTAGCAATGATTCTCGTTGCCCTAATCAAATCCTTCCTATGATTGTCCTTGGCTTCATCTCCTTCAGGTTCTGCAACTTCATCCTTGATATAATGACCAAGATGATTCTCTTCAAGAATGAGACCAATTCTGTATTTCCATGCCCATAAATTCTCTATACCTTCAAGCTTATCTTCAAGCTTAGTGTTTGGAGCCATCTTCTCTTGGGGGAGTCCAAGAGATTGGAGTTTTAGAAGATAGAGAAATACTTACCAGGAGATGTGCTTCCTTTTGTTTTCTGGATCTGCAACATAATTTTTGATTTATCGCACTTTTGGTAAAACTAGGGTTTGACTTTTCTGAAGTTCTACCCAACCAAAAATCTCGATCTAGGGCTCAAAAGATTGATCTTGAGAAGGGCTATTCAGCCATGCAACCAAAATCCAAGAATACTAAATTTTGCAGAAACCCTAATTTTGGGAAAGAGAGAGAGAGAAAGATAATTTCACCTTGTGAAAGATGTTCTATTCAGGCTAGCTCTGATACCATGTTAAGTTTAAACCAATTAGACTAGCAAGATCACTGAAAGAAATATAATCACAAGATCAGTGGGAAACCCTCATGGGGTAGAAAACCCAGCAAAGCTTTCCTCAATAAGATGATCAACCAAAATACAAGATGTGCTCCAAGACTTGTCCTTCTTCTCTACCTCCTATGCAGACCTCCCAAACACAAGTGCGCTACTTTTTGAGTTGAGCAAGTGTGTCAAATGAGGAGCTCTCCTCCTCTACTTATATTGATTCCCGACTAACCAAAATCCCTAATGGGTCCGACCTCTCCTAGTGAAGTCTAATAACCCCTAAATAATAAACTCAAGGGCGACCCCCACATGGTGGGTCTAATAACCCCGGTTAACACAATTCATCGGAGGAATAAACATCTCCGGATACATAATAGAATCACCTCGGAGGGATGAAACATCTCCGGAATAATAAAGTACAAATATAATATTCTTAGAAGTTACAATATTCAACGCATGGATGACTGTAATTAATTATTTGGAATATTTTATTATTAATAAATAAAAGTGGAGACAGATATCCAAAGGAGATTGTTGAATGAGTGTTCACTAACCCACTAGGGGGAATGGACTGTGGTGGAGAGAAAATTAACACTTGGCAGCATCCTCAACTCACTTCTATCTGTTGCAGGGGGGCAACTTCCCTATTTTTATGGTCATGTTCTCCAAGAAAGTGGAACTGAGCAGGTGGCTCATTTACTGAAATAAACTGACCAAAAGACCTAAGCATGCTATTATCTATCCATCAAATTCAGCAGGAGGTTGTTCTATTCTTACCTTGTGATAATTTCTGAGCACAAGATATTTGATGAGGGGAAAGTTAGAAGTGTTTGAGTGAAATAAGACTTCATTTTGAACTAGTGCAGCCACATCGCTAAGTTCAATATTGCTAAAGGCAGGAAGTGCTACTGCTAAGTTGCAAGGGAATTTATTCCATTATTCCACACAGCATCTTCGCCGTAGTGGTTCAGTCAACAGGCTGGGGGGTCCTAAGACAAGTAGCTTGGATGTCTTTAGGAGATTGGTTGGGTGGAACGGGCTCCTTTGGTTGTTTGTTTCTTCTTCTACAGCTTCCAGGTTCAACTTGTGTTATCTTATTTATTTTTGTTCAAACCGTAATATTGATCTAAATGTTGTTATATATATTATTTTCAATTAACAGATAAGACAAAAAGTATTATTAGTTAGTATTTCAGTTCTGCAAAGTTTACTTATTCTAATTGACCAAAATAGCTGATAGAATAGAAGGCAGATTGAATGATATAGAATATGATTGAATGATAATTACTTTCCTGTATTTTTCCACACATTATTTCTAAATGCCGTACTCTAGTACATGAAAGGATATTTAGAGTAGATCAGAATGATTATAAGCAAGGGATAAGATTAAATGAATTCATCTTATAAATAGAGCCATGTTATTGCAATACTGTATTATTGCTAATTTAAATCAACATCTTAGAATTATAAGCAGAACTACATTAAACCAAATCCTATCTTTTAGTATAAACATCCATGGTACTCTAATTAATTTCTTTTCAAACTATAGCAGTAATAGTTTGTAAAATCAAATAAATGATCTTAGAGACTCTTTCAAAATCATCAAATCTTCATGTTTAAATACTAACATTCGCTCACAGTGAATTTAATACATCTTAGAAACATGTTTAAATAGTTTTGACATTTCATTACTGTCAACATCGAAACCCCACAATAAATTTCTTATCAATAACCTAAGTATTATAATAGCAGAGATTTTCTATTATTGTACTCGTAAAACGAAGTACACATTATCAATTTATCTTATCTCTATTGTATAATACAAATACAAACATTATCATAGGTTATGTATATCCTTTCAAAAGCCACGAAGTCACTTAAGGGCCAAACCCTAAGTACTAAATCATCTTAACTTTTTAATGTTTTCAATTCATTCGTACTATGAAAAACATGAGCAGAACACACTCAGGGAGTCAAACCCTTAACAAAAACAACACAATAAATTTTTACAGTAGGTTTACAAATTAGCCTTACGCCTTGGAAACACAATCGAAACCCTACATTTTCTTCAAGAACAGAAGCGGGCCTTGCCCAAACTCTTCGATAAACATCAGACCTCACAAACAAACAACTGCTGAAAGAGCCGAACGTTTTTACAACTGTTAAATATTTTATTTTAAAAACCTATGCAAACTCATGTTATTTCATTACAAAAAATATGAGTTACGGGTCAAGGGTTCGACCCTTCTCACTATTCAGTTCAAAACTAGAAGTTAGTTTCCAAACAAACCATTCTTTAAACATTTCTCAGCAAAAACAAAATTACATTATCGAATAAGTATTTCAAAACCATCCTCTATTTTATTCCTTCACAAAACACAAATATACAGTAAGCCAAAACGAAACATCGTGAAGCCGATGTGAGCCATAGCTTAAAGGTCATGAACCTTGAAACAAAAATGCCTTATGGCTCAGTATTAATACAACCAAGGTCTTAAAACCTCATTAAAATCCGGGATGAAAGCTATCTATAAACAACCAACTCATTGCTAACACAAACAAAATGCGTTCAGTAACAAGTTTCTCGTGGTATTGGATAATCGTGAGATGTCTCCGAGGCTTACCCGGAGTTCATACAGGAGCCATCACCATTCTTTTACCGGTTGCAACCATTGCCGAGAGAGTATAACCTGCCATTCAAAAACAATGCAACGAGTGGTTAAAAACTAAAATCATGTTTCAAAAAGCAACGATAAATATTTAGCAATACTGTATAACCTTGTTACATCACCTGCGAATCGTAGAAACACAGATGTATACACCAGGCTCATTAACGCAGACCTTGAAGGTAAGAAGTGCCACCTTCAACTCCAAGGAGAGTACAAACCCTGTACAGACACAACTGTTGCATTCACTTCCCACTTGTAACCCTTAATATTGCCTTCGGTTCATAAGTTAACTTCATGAACAAGCCTCACTCTCAAACACCTGTGCAGTGACAAGAACTACTGAGAAACACTGCTTATAGCGAGGTCAGGGTATCGAAACCCTGAAAGAACCTCCAACAAAACCCTAAAGGGTCGAAATCCTGTCGGCCTCCCCACCTTATTCGCAAAATGAACTGAGTTTGGAGTAATGGAGCATATCAATGCCAGGGTTAGGTTAAACCCAAAATCCGAGATCAACACCAGATCAACGACGAAGAATAAGCCACCAAGACATGAATATTTTACGATCACAATCACATTTATGATAGTTATTATTACAGTCTCCAAGGTATAGCTTATGACCAGCATGGAGATCCAACTAGGATCTTAACATTCCACCCTTGCACAATCCGACTGTAATGTCCCCATTTTGACCCCCTTTGCATTAAATCGTAAATTATGTAAATATTGATATTTAATCATGGTGAGGAGCTCAAGGCCAAGGCCCCACCATTGATTTAGCGTTTTATTTATCGGCAATTAAAGAAATAGATGCCTATGGTTCTTGTGCTAGATAGGCACAATGTAAATAAGACATCATGTAAATACAAATTTTAATGAAAAAAAACCCACAACTGGCTATGCTATGCAACAAAGAGATGGGGTATGATTCTACAAGGAATAGGGAGGGAAATTATTCAAACCCTTGAGCCAAAGGTGTTAATCCATGTGTCAATGAGAAAACCCATAAACCACCAACTACCCATTTTGTGTTATGGACCCAATCATTTAATTCTTCCAGAAATTGGTTGAGGTAGTTAATGCCTTGGGAATAAAGAGGTATGGCAGCCAATTTCGTGTATGGGCAAGCCATCAACCTGGGAAATCGTATTTTGTCTCCTTGGGCAAGAAAACACCCACGAAATGGTGCCCAAATCCATTCTAAACCTACAGTTTTTCCTCTCTCACGGAGTCTGAACTACTGGGTCCTTCCCCATCACGTTTTTCACCCTTTTTCCTGCATTTTCCATGCCTAGGAGCTCGTTTTTGCATTGTACAGCAACTGGGAGAGAAGGGCCACGATTTGGGACTATGATGGAGGTCGTTTTTGCCCCAAAATGCCCATGGACATTTTTCTGAAAATGATTTCTGCCCTCCAGGGTTGTTCCCCAATTGCCATTTCGTTTTTGGGCTTTCCCACGTTTTTCTGAATTGGTAGAAACCCCCTCTTTGGACATCCCACTAAAGAAACGTTTTTCCTCATGCCCAGCAATTGTGGTTTTGTTGTTATGTGCATCTCTGTTTTGGTTCGAATCTGTGAGCAAGAGATTTGGAGTGGTAGTGGATAGAATTGGCTTGATAAACCTTGTGGGGAGAATAACCTCTCAAGAAGATCAAGAGGGCTTTGGCTACTTTTCTATGCACACCCTGAGAGCACTAGAAAGGAAGGTATGGCTTGAGGGACTATGTGGCAGTGAAGAGAATACTTCCTTGTGTTGGGTGTGTAGGAATTGTGAGTGCTAAGCTAAATAGATCTGGGAGGGGTATCCCTGCGCTCTGTGCTTGAGCTCACTAGCCTAGCAATTCTTCCTTTCCATTTCCTAGCAGCCTAATAAACCCAATTATAGATTGGCTTGGCTCATCTTGGTGTATGCTTGGCTATGTGTGAGTCTGTTGTTCCCTGGTTCCTTGTAGTATTCATGCCCAGCTCGGGGGTGGCAGTTGTATCAAGAGGATGATAAGCACAATTGGCCTATGGTTGGGTGGAACGTTGCAGATGCATAGCTGGTTGCTTGGGACTACTTGTTAAGATAAGTATTCTCTGTTATAAATTCTGCAATGTCTTTATTTTAATGGCTGTCACAGAAATGTTGAATGTATGTTAGATATTAAACATAATTTTTAAATTCCGCTGTGTTTCTATAACATGCACATGTATATGTCTTTTTATCATTGAGTTTTTACTTAATGGATATGGGGCTAGATGCCCGGTTTTAGCATCACGATCCTCTCTATCATGTTGGTATGATAGGAGGGGACATTACATTTTGGTATCAGAGCTACTGGTTGCAGCATTGGACCTCTATGGGCCAAATCCAATTACAGTCACATGGGAAGGTCCCTTCCTGATCACCGCAGGTATCAGCATCGGGCCTGAACTGGCTAAGTTGGATAGGTTACAGAGGTAAGGTTACCTTCTGCTGAGCAGTAGTCATCACAGGAAGAAGAAAAGAAGAATCCGAAATTGTTTAAGTGTTTTTGAAAATTTTTGTTTAAGTCTGTTTCGAGGAAGTCACCCCGAAACTGCGGAAGGAATTCTCTTCCGAAACTGCGGAAGACTTCGACGAATCGTCCCGCAACTGCGGAAGACTTCGACGAATCGTCCCGCAAATGCGGAAGACTTTGGCGAATCGTCCCACAACTGCGGAGGACTTCGGCAAATCGCCCCACAATTGCGGAAGGATTCAGTGAATCGTCCCACAATTGCGGAAGAGTTCGGCGAATAGTTCCGAAATTGCGGAAGAGTTCGGCAAATTGTTCTGCAACGCAAAAGAGTTCAGAAAATTGGCCCGAAACTGCGGAAGGATTCCGCGAATTGTCCCACAATTGTGGAAGAGTTTGGCAAATTGTTCCACAACGCGGAAGAGTTCAGAAAATTGGCCCGAAACTGCGGAAGGATTCCGCGAATCATCCCGCAATTGCGAAAGAGTTCGGTAAATTGTTCCGCAACGCGGAAGAGTTCAGAAAATTGGCCCGAAACTGCGGAAGGATTCCGCGAATCATCCCGCAATTGCGGAAGAGTTCGGCAAATTGTTCCGCAACGCGGAAGAGTTCGGAAAATTGGCCCGAAACTGCAGAAGGATTCCGCGAATCGTCCCACAATTGCGGAAGAGTTCGGCGAATCATTATGAAATTGCGGAAGAGTTCGGCGAATCACCCCGCAATTGCGGAAGGCTTCGGCAAACCGCCCCGCAACTACGGAAAGAATTTCGGAATGTCTTCCAAAACTGCGAAAAGATTTACAAAAAAAAAAAACGAGGGCGCTACCCTCGACCCGCCCTACGGTGGCAAGGGGGCAAGCCCCCTTGACCCCCGTCGTCCCCCCCCATATGTCGTTGATTGTGATAAAATTCTATGATTTGACAAATTAACAATATAATATTTTCCCACGTGCATGAAGTAAATTATGAATTTCTGAGAAATAATGCAGCTAACAATTGTGTTGATGAACACATTTTGCAGAATCATAGTTACATCAGGGTAGCACTCTAGATAGTACAGTTGGAAAGTTTTGGATTTTGGTTGGGCCAAGAAAATCAACATCATGAATGATGCACAGGATCCCTATGAGCCTGAGACAGATGCCATGGGGGAGAACATACATGTTGAGAATGCTGAAACAGAATCTAATGGGAGAAGAAATCAAGAGACTCCTCCAGGTATTGCAGCCACCATGAGAAGCCTAAGGGTGGAGTTGCAAAGCTGCAGAGAAGACAATGAAAGGATGATTAAAGCTCAAGAAGAACAAAATCAGTTGAATGCAACCATGTTACAGAGTTTGACAGACATCCAAAGGCAGATAAACTCTGGGCATCAGACATCAAATCCAGAAAGGGGTGGGAGTAGTTCTAGAAGGAATTCCCGTAAGAGGGCTAGTAGCTCAAGAAGAGTTTCTACAGACGGAACATATACTCCAGAAATCTCCTCTAATGAATCATCTGACTCTGAAGAATCCATTGAGGGTTCAAGCTCTTCATCTCACAGAAGTAAGAGGAAGAAGCACTACAAGAACAATTCACATGGGGAATTTAAGAAGGCAAAACCTCCTACATTTGATGGAGAGGTAAAGTCCGGTCAAGAAGCTAAAGCTTGGCTTCTTGGGATGAGAAAGTATTTCCAAGTCCAAGACTACTCGGGAAATATGAAGGCAAGGGTAGCCATCTTCAACTTGAATGGAAGAGCATCTATATGGTGGGAACACATCAAGCAAGTGAAGAAGATCAATGAAAGGAAGATTGTGTGGAAGCAGTTCAAGAAATACTTCAAGCAGAAGTACCTCTCTGACAGGTACTATGATGATAAGATCAAAGAGTTCCATGAGCTGAGATTGGGACAATTGACCATGGAAGAATATGCAAACAAATTCTTGGAGCTGCTAACATATGTCAGGTACATTCGAGATGATAAGGTGAAAATTCAGCATTTCCTAAGTGGACTGCCCCAGTCATATAAAGATAGAATTGAGTTTGATGAACCTCGAACTCTAGATGAGGCCATAAGAAAGGCCAAGTATTACTTTGATCAAAACAGAAGCAAACCAGAATTCCATAAGGCATGGAAGGATAGGAAAAACGAAAAGTTTGATCAAAGGAAGAAGGGGTTCAAGCCTCCTCAATTTCGAAATCAGCAAAGGCAACCATCATAGGTTGTGACTAAGCTAATTAGGATGATGGGAGACAAGCCAAGAGATCCAAAGGAACCAAGAGAACCACTTCAATGTTGGGGTTGTGGAGGAGACCACATGCTTAGGAACTGTCCACATCGGAATGGGAATACAAATCAAGTTCACAACATCCAAGGAGCTGAAACTGTGGGTCAAGTGGTAAGGACAATCCCTGGAATCTATGCAGCTCTAGACGACCGCCAGGCAGATCATCAGTCAACTGTGGTTGAAGTTGAAGGTAAGATTGCTAAGCAATCTGTTTCTATTTTGATTGATCCTGGATCTACTCACAGTTATGTCACTCCTAGAATTGTTGAGATTTGTGCTTTTAAGAAATTAAAGCATAGTAAATCATGGTTAGTTCAAATAGCCACTGGAACCAAGAGAAAAGTTAGTGAAATAGTAGAGAAATGTCCATTAGAGATGGATGGGCTATTCACTTATGCAGATCTGAATATTTTGCCACTTGGTTCCTATGATATTCTCATTGGAATGGATTGGTTAGAAGCACACAGGGTTAAACTTGACTGCTACAATAAGACATTTGAATGCATGGATGAAGAAGGAAACCCGAGGGTTATAAAAGGGATTCCAAAGGTGACTTCTGTTAGACAGGTTTCAGCCATGCAGCTGAAGAAGTTCTGTAGGAAGGGATGTCAATTGTATGCAGCCCACGTGTTAGAGGCAGCAGAGAATGAAACTCTTAAATTGGAGGACTATCACGTATTGCAAGAATTCAGGGATGTTTTTCCGGATGAGATTCCAGGACTTCCTCCAAATAGAGACATCGACTTTACAATTGAACTTGTGCCAGGAGCGGCACCAGTGTCTAAGACACCGTACAGGATGAGTACACCGGAATTGCTAGAATTGAAAATGCAATTACAAGAGTTACTAGAAAAGAAATATATTAGGCCAAGTGTGTCCCCATGGGGAGCACCTGTTCTATTTGTGAAAAAGAAAGATGGAACACTCAGGTTATGTATTGACTACAGGCAGTTGAATGAAGTCACTGTGAAGAACAAATACCCATTGCCCTGAATTGATGACCTTTTTAACCAAATGAGAGGAGCAAATGTATTTTAAAAAATTGACTTAAGGTCTGGTTACCATCAGGTAAGAATCAAAGAAGAAGATATTCATAAGACCGCCTTTAGAACGAGGTATGGACACTATGAGTTTGTAGTGGTACCATTCGGTCTCACAAATGCAGCAGCTACATTCATGTGTCTCATGAATAATGTTTTTAGCAAATATTTGGACAAGTTTGTTCTTGTATTCCTAGATGACATTCTCATCTATTCTAAGAATGAAGAAGAGCATGAAGAACATTTGAGAATGACAATGCAATTGCTAAGGGAGCATAAGCTGTATGCAAAGTTGAGCAAATGTGACTTTTATAAAGATAGAATTCATTATTTGGGTCACATCATCTCCGACGAAGGGATATCTGTAGACCCTGAGAAGATTGAAAACATTATGAATTGGCCAACTCCAAGGAATGTGACTGATGTGAGATCTTTTATGGGCCTTGCTGGTTACTACAGGAGGTTTATCGAAGGATTCTCCAAGGTTGCAAACCCAATCACTTCTTTGCAAAAGAAGGGGATAAAGTTTGAATGGTCACCAAGATGTGAGGAAAGTTTTCAACGGTTGAAGAATCTTCTTACGAGTGCACCAATTTTAAAAATTGCAGACCCAAAAAAAGACTTTGTGGTGTGTACCGATGCATGCAATCAAGGACTTGGAGGAGTTCTTATGCAAGAAAACCACGTGATATGCTATGAGTCAAGAAAGTTGAAGGAGCATGAAAAGAACTATGCTACTCATGATATAGAACTTGCAACCATAGTACATGCTTTAAAGATGTGGATGCATTATTTAATGGGAAGAAAATTTGAGGTAAGGACAGACCATTGTGGTCTGAAATACTTGTTTGATCAACCAACTTTAAATGCTAGGCAAGCTAGATGGTTGGAACTTTTTGTGTGAATTTGATTTTGAAATCAAACACATAAAAGGGAAAGAAAATAAGATG
This sequence comes from Larix kaempferi, assembly GCA_027924585.1. Lineage (NCBI taxonomy): Eukaryota > Viridiplantae > Streptophyta > Pinopsida > Pinales > Pinaceae > Larix > Larix kaempferi. The sequence goes on from BSBM01001232.1 coordinate 943,280, forward strand.
GCTGATGCACTTAGCAGGAAGGTACATGAAATGCATGTGGCAGCGCTTAGTACTTGCCAACCAGATTTGAGGCAGCAGATTGTTAACCATATGGTTGAGGATGAAGTGTATGAGCAGATAAAGGGCAAATTGCAGCAGCAAGACCTTGGTAAGAAGTATGAAGGCTATCATTTGGAAGAAGGTGGACTTCTTACTTATAAGAATAGAGTCTATATTCCAAATGTGGTAGATTTGAGGAGGATCGTTATGGATGAAATCCATAAAGCTCCATACTCTGGTCACCTAGGATATCATAAAACAATTGCTACAGCAAGAAAATATTATTTATGGCCAGGCATGAAGAAGGACGTCGCTGAATACATTTCTAAGTGCATGGAATGTCAGCAGGTGAAGAGTGAACACCAACATCCAGCAGGTTTATTGCTCCCAGTGCCAATTCCATAATGGAAATGGGAAGTAATATCCATGGACTTTATTATAGGATTGCCAATGACTGTGAGAGAACATGATTCCATCATGGTTGTGGTGGACAAGTTAACAAAGGCAACACATTTTATATCGGTTAAGTCCACACATAAAGCCGATGCCATTGCAAATATTTTCATGAAGAAAATTTTCAGATTACATGGGTTGCCTAAGGCAATAATTTCTGACAGGGATACCAAGTTCACTTCCAATTTTTGGAAAGGTCTCTTTGCAAATTTGGGTACACAGTTGAGCTTTAGTACCGCATACCATCCTCAAACAGATGGGAAAACAGAAAGAGTAAATCGGGTGCTTGAAGACATGCTCCGCATGTATGTAATGGATAAACCATCCAAGTGGGAGGATTATCTACACTTGGTAGAATTTGCATATAACAATGGGCAACAAGCATTGTTGGGAATGAGTCCTTATGAGGCTTTGTACGACAGAAGGTGTAGGACACCAGTGACTTGGGACAATCCAGTGAACAGAATTGTACTTGGGCCATAATTGCTTAAGGAAATGGAACAAGAAGTTGCAAAGATCCGACAAAATTTAAAAACAGCCCAGGATAGACAGAAAAGCTATGCAAATAAACATAGAGTGCATAGGGAATTCAATGTTGGGAATCATGTGTATCTTAGAGTGAGATCAAGGAAGAGTTCCTTGAAGCTTGGGAGTTGTGCCAAGCTATAACCTAGATATTGTGGGCCATTTGAAGTGCTTGAAAGAATAGGGCCAGTTGCATATAGACTTGCATTGCCTGCTAGCACTAAAGCTCATAATGTTTTTCATGTCTCTTTACTTAAGAAATATGTACATGATCCTAACCATGTGATTAATTGGGATGTGATCCAGGTGGAGCCCGAGGGAGAGTTCCAAACCGATCCATTACGCATCCTAGACAAGAAGGTAACATTGCTCTGGAACCGAGCCATCGGACAGGTAAAGGTGCAATGGAAGCACTACGGTCCCGATGAGGCTACATGGGAGCTGGAGGATGCCATGAGGGTGGCATATCCATTTTTGTTCAATTTTGATGAGCACTGAGGACAGTGCTAATGTAAGGGGAGGGGAATGTAATGTCCCCATTTTGACCCCCTTTGCATTAAATCGTAAATGATGTAAATATTGATATTTAATCATGGTGAGGAGCTCAAGGCCAAGGCCCCACCATTGATTTAGCATTTTATGTATCGGCAATTAAAGAAATAGATGCCTATGGTTTTTGTGCTAGATAGACACAATGTAAATAAGACATCATGTAAATACGAATTTTAATGAAAAAAAACCCACAACTGGCTATGCTATGCAACAAAGAGATGGGGTATGATTCTACAAGGAATAGGGAGGGAAATTATTCAAACCCTTGAGCCAAAGGTGTTAATCCATGTGTCAATGAGAAAACCCATAAACCACCAACTACCCATTTTGGGTTATGGACCCAATCATTTAATTCTTCCAGAAATTGGTTGAGGTAGTTAATGCCTTGGGAATGAAGAGGTATGGCAGCCAATTTCGTGTATGGGCAAGCCATCAACCTGGGAAATCGTATTTTGTCTCCTTGGGCAAGAAAACACCCACGAAATGGTGCCCAAAGCCATTCTAAACCTACATTTTCCCTCTCTCACGGAGTCTGAACTATTGGGTCCTTCCCCATCACGTTTTTCACCCTTTTTCCTGCATTTTCCATGCTTGGGAGCTCGTTTTTGCATTGTACAGCAACTGGGAGAGAAGGACCACGATTTGGGACTGTGATGGAGGTCGTTTTTGTCCCAAAATACCCATGGACGTTTTTCTGAAAACGATTTTTGCCCTCCAAGGTTGTTCCCCAATTGCCATTTCGTTTTTGGGCTTTCCCACGTTTTTCTGAATTGGTAGAAACCCCCTCTTTGGACATCCCACTGAAGAAATGTTTTTCCTCATGCCCAGCAATTGTCATTTTGTTGTTATGTGCATCCCTGTTTTGGTTCGAATCTGTGAGCAAGAGATTTGGAGTGGTAGTGGATAGAATTGGCTTGATAAACCTAGTGGGGAGAATAACCTCTCAAGAAGATCAAGAGGGCTTTGGCTACTTTTCTATGCACACCCCGAGAGCACTAGAAAGGAAGGTATGGCTTGAGGGACTGTGTGGCAGTGAAGAGAATACTTCCTTGTGTTGGGTGTGTAGGCATTGTGAGTGCCAAGCTGAATAGATCTAGGAGGGGTATCCCCGCGCTCTGTGCTTGAGCTCACTAGCTTAGCAATTCTTCCTTTCCATTTCCTAGCAGCCTGATAAACCCAATTGTAGATTGGCTTGGTTCATCTTGGTGTATGCTTGGCTATGTGTGAGTCTGTTGTTCCCTGGTTCCTTGTAGTATTCATGCCCAGCTCGGGGGTGGCAGTTGTATCAAGAGGATGATAAGCACAACTGGCCTATGGCTGGGTGGAACGTTGTAGATGCATAGCTGGTTGCTTGGGACTACTTGTTAAGATAAGTATTCTCTGTTATAAATTCTGCAATGTCTTTATTTTAATGGCTGTCACAGAAATGTTGAATGTATGTTATATATTAAACATAATTTTTAAATTCCGTTGTGTTTCTATAACATGCACATGTATATGTCTTTTTATCATTGAGTTTTTACTTAATGGATATGGGGCTAGATGCTCGGTTTTAGTATCATGATCCTCTTTATCATGCTGGTATGATAGGAGGGGACATTACACCAACGAATCCCACACTATGTTGTCACAAAACTCCGGGACAATCCACGTGAAACTTGGCCACGATAGCAGCCACCAAACAATCCATTATCATAGCATTTAAGAAGCCATTAAATACTGTAACCACCGATTCGTGTTAGCCAACACATCCTTCCACTACCAAGATAATACGTTGTAGAACTGCATAATGAAAACATAGAGGAATAAGGCTACGAATTTCATTTTACGAACCAGCTTAATATTTTCTTCCAAGTCAAAGCATAAGGTAAGGTTCAAGCATATGGCTTTTTCTAAACGTATATTCATGTTTTATGGCTCAAGCATATAGTATTTGCACATAGGATTAATGCATATCGTTTTTCCACACAAGGTCTATGCATATAGACTCTATATGGGCATCATAAGTTTTAATGAAATAATACTCAAACATAAGTATTATATCTATCTTTTGAAATAGGAAATTATTACATAGTTCTATCCATAGTTTTGTGGAAGAAGTTTTATAATGTACAAAACTATGCAATTTCCATAGTATCGTCATAAGAGTTATAGATTGGTAATACACAACTTTACTACATAGCCAACTTTTATAATTACGACATAACGGAGGTAAATAAATAATGTCAACATATTACCTAAGTAGTTGGTAGAGTAGGTATTCTTCTACATATTCTTATTGATAACATAAAAGGCCACCATAGTGCTGTTAAATACACTGAAATACTTATGAAGGTTGCTATCGGAATTTCCCTGTCTTAATTGTCCATTGCAAATAGAATTCAGGGGCGTTAGCTAGCGATAGCTAAGTAAGCCTCGGGGCTATCCAAGGAACCCTTCATGACATCAAAACGAACTCTTAGTATCTAGAACCAAACTTCTTATTTTTAGAACAAAGAATTTAGGACATGATTTCTGCACAATAAATACTTAAGGTAGTTGCAATTCCATAACATCCGAACGGTTCAATGACAATGCAATACATAACGACGTTTCATTACACTAGTTAAATATAGCAGAAACAACAACATATAAATTGTTTATGAGAAACATAATCCATTAGATTTTACGACAGTTATTAATGTTGTTGTCATTAGGCTTGTTTTATTTAAGAACGCCTAAGTACGTTTAATTTAACATTTAATACTTCTGCACAACATTCGTAGGCAGTTAGTGCTACTTGAAAATTTTTAAATTTTAGTGAATTTTTGGGGATGTTACAATGAGGGATTCTACTTGAGATCTGAATAAATCCTTTCCGATGATACCTCCCTTTTTTCAGCTGTGGATAGAGTAATGTTCATATCGCCAGCTAAAATTAGGTTTTTTGGAGCATATGCATCTAGGAAATCTTCAAGGAACTTCTAACACTCTTTCTTTTCGGAGTATAGATTGGGGACATACAGGTTGAAGAGTGAAATTTGATTGTTGCTTTGGATGTGAGTGAGCTTTGTGTAGATCCAATGCTGAGTGGCAAAGGAGCTGTGCAGCTGGAAAATGTTTGAAGACCATAGGGTTGCTAGTCCACTGGAGGCCCCTCTGGCACTTACAACAATTCCCAAATTTTTCTTCCACTTTTCTCTTCCTATGGCTAGGACGACCTTTTCATCGATTTTGGTCTCTTGGAGTAAGAGGATGTCTGGCATGTCAATTTTTTGGAGATCTTTGATTGCTTCTATTTTGCTAGGGTTGCCCAAACCTCTGTAGTTCCAAGAGACCAGCTTCATTATCTACTGTTGTGGGTAGAGGAGAGCCCTCCTCCTGCTGAGTGTCCTATTTTATTTCTTGCTATTCTGGCTCTGGTGTTCCTGCTGAAGGCCATGTCTATTGTTGCTTGAGATCCTTGGATTTTCTCACGTTCTGCTTTGTCTTCCCTTAGATCTTTGCTTGTTTTTCGTCCTAGATTTTTGGACGATCTATCAGTGAGTTATTATGAAGATGCAGGGGAGGCTATTGGGTTGGCTTTTGTAACATTTGCATAGGAAGGTGAGCTTTTGTTCCTTTTGGGGTTAGGGTGTTTTGGGGCTGGAGATCTTTCGGATCTTCTTGGATTTGGGGTGCCTGTTGAGACTCCTGTTGCTTAGGGATTTCTCCTTCTTCTGGGGCTTCAGGGATTTCATGGATTTTTGGTATTTCAAGAACTTTGAATCTATTCCTATTGTTGGTGACCATAGGCTTTTGGTATTGGTAATCTTCTCTCCTTGAACTTTGGCCTTTTGATGAGGTTTTTGATCCCGATTTGGCATTTTTTTGTGTGGTTGTCCATTGTTCTTTTTCCCCTCCTGCCTTTGGATTTGCGGGCTTCTTATTGCATGTTCGAGCGAAATGCCCATATTCGTGGCAATACCTGCATTTAAAAGGAATTTGTTCGTAGTCTAATTCCTGAATATGGGACCAGTCTGCCACTTTGAGGTTTATTGCTTCTGGGAGTCCATGTTCCAGATCTACTTCGACGTCGATCCTTGCACATGAATACTGATCTTTTCGATATGCTTTATCTATGTATTTTATGAGAGTATTTCTGATGGCTTCTAATGATTTTGAGTTCCAGCAATGGAGGGGTAGATGCGGGAGTCTTACCCAAACGGAAACTACAGATGGGATATCTTGGGATGGATCAAAATCCAGGTTCCATTTGTTCATGTAGAGTCCTTGTGGCCCCATGAAATATGGCCCATTCCTGAATATTAGCTCGTGATCTTGTTTGATTTTGAATACAAATGCGAAGAATCCTTGTCCCAGGAAGTAAGAATTTACTTCTTCTGAGATCAGAGGTCTCCAAATTTTCTGCACCCAAGATTCAGTGGATTTCAGAGAGGGGGTTATTATGGATCAATCTTGGAGGGGGTTTGGGACAATACTAGGGTGGAGCTACTTGCATTATGGGGATTACTTAAATTGGCTCACCTGAAGGAGATTACCAAACTTCATATTTTGGGGGATTCTTCCTGCGTCATTGATTGGATCTCAGGAAAAAGTCTATTAAATGTTTCCTCACTTAATCACTGGAAATCTTGGATCCATGATTTACTGAAATATTTCTTTGACTTACATTTTACTCATATTGCTAGATCCTACAACCAGAGGGTAGATCTTCTCTCAAAAGTTGGCCTCACTTGACAGGAGGGTCAACTTTAGTTAAAAGGATTTAAGAATCAACATTTGGTGGAAGGCTATTCTTATCTACTGTATTAGGCATTACTTGGCTCTTTTTGGCTCTAACATGGATCATTTTGTATTATTGGATCCAGTTATTATAACAACTTTTATAATCAGGATAGACGTAAACTAGAGCTTATATAGACTTTTAGTTTTAATTGTTATTTATACATAATTGTACAACTCCTTATATGACTTTTTGAGCATCATTGTAACACTGAAAACATTGATAACAGATAATTGATATCACTATCCTTGGGATAGGACTCATTGTAGTTTTTTTTATTCACTCTATGAATAACAAAAACTTCTTTTTCTCCTGAAAAAAAATAACAATAAAAATTTAACATCGTAAAAGAATATTTGGTTATTGACGAACTTTTAACATTATAAAAGAATAAATACACAATATTGTGAATATATATATATTAAATGTATTTGAAGTTCCTCTGTTTTTATTTCACACATCCTATTTGTGGATGGTGTTATATTGTTTGGCAGGGGAACAAAATAGGAATGACATATTTTTGCAAATATTATTCATGTCTTTTGTAATGCCACAGGTATGGAAGTTAGCATCACAAAATCAAATTTTATATGCCACAATACGGAGCTAGATGTGATGAATGAGATAAAGGATGTGCTACCTTTTCAAAATTCTAGTTTATCTGGAGGCTTTAAATACTTGGGCTATTATTTAAAACCAATTTGCTACAGACCCAATGATTAGAGATGGCTAATTCATCAGTTTGAAAAAAGGATATCAAATTGGTCTTACAGGATGCTCTCTTTGGGGGGGAGATTAACTCTTCTAAATGCAGTGTTGACTGACATTCCTGTCTATTGGTTCTCACTTGCACATATTCCAAAAGCCATTATGAACTCTCTGCGTAAAATAATGTTCAATTTCTTGTGGAGTGGAATTCTATAGAAGAATAAAACCCATCTTGTTAGCTGGAAAGGATTATCAAAGCCAAAAAAGAGAGGTGGTTGGGGAATAAAAAACCTTGAATGGTTCAGCAATGCTCTTAGTCTTAAATGATTTTGGACAGGTCTCTGGGGATGCAGATCATGGAATCAGATTCTTAAAGAAAAATACATGAAGAATGATATTTTGAGATGGACAAGAACTTCAAAGAAAACTACCAAAAATTCTTCAAACTTATGGTCTGGATTTGTGAAAGCTTTTCATTGGATTGAAGACAAGCTTTCGTGGTTGATTGGAAATGCGGAAAATGTCAGAGTAGGCATAGATTCTATTGTTGGTTGTGAACATGAATCACATTTATCCTTTGATACAGTGAATTATCTTTAGGAGAACGACTATTCTACTCTTGCACATATAAAAAAGCCTGAAAGAATGGTTGTTGAAATATCTTATTGGTACTCTGCATCAGATTTGGGCATTACAAGATACAATCATATTGAATGGAATGCTTATATTTACAAGCTGTTAAATATTGGCATCAGAATTTTGAGCGCTGAAGACAAGATCCTCTGGATCGAAAATAGCAAGGATGGCATGTTATAGCAAAAGCTGCTTATAATTATATTGCAAACCAGGCAATTTTCTTTGCTCCAAACTGGTGGTTTGATGGTCTATGTAAATGGAAAATTCCAGAAAAAATTAAATGTTTCTTATGGTTGATATTTGGAGATGCTATGCTCACTTGGGATAATCTTGTGAAATGGGGATGGCTGGGACCAGATAGATGTCCCCTCTGCAAGTGTGAAAAAGAAACTGTTAATCACCTCTTTATAAAATGTTCCTTTACAAAAAATATTTGGAATGTTGTTTGTTGCAAATTGAAAATTAATCCTCAATGGGAAGAGTTCTCTTTAGACAAGAATTTCTATGTTTGGTTTAAATCCAAAAAGGAACATAAAGTACTTCCAACGGTTATACATTGGACACTATGGAAGCTTAGAAATGCTTCAATTTTTGAAGATCGTCTTGTTTCTCTTTGGCTGGGAACTGATCATGCTCTGAGGACGTACAATGAACTCGGTCATGAAGAAATAAAACCCTCTAAGATCAGAACTTTGGAACCTCTTCCAATTATTGATGATGCTCATGGATTCTTTGATGGTGTTGCTGTTGATGGTTGTTGTGCTGCGGGAGCTTTTCTTATCCTTAATCATTCTCATAAGTTCAAATTGAAACTGCATGGTGGGATTTGATCTAACACAAAGGCAAAAATCCTTGCCTTATGATGTCTTATTCGGTTTGCAGATCTCCTAGGCATAGATTCTCTCAAGATATTTGGCGATTATCTTATCGTGGTTAATTGGGCAAAAAATCTGGCAATGCTACAATCTATTGCACTTTCACATTGGTGTAGCAGAATTAATGAAATTTTCAGAAGATTCCACCGAGAGTCCATTCAACATATCTATAGAGAATTACATGAAGCTGCAGACACTCTGTCAAAGGATGCGTTGCTTCTGGATGAATGATTACTATTTTGGGAGGAATATATTGATAACAATTTGGAAAATGATGGTCATTTTCCTTTTTTGGTTATGTAGTTGCCTTTTGGTAAAGTTGTCAGCTTAGTTGATATGTATTATGGTAGTTCTTAATTTTTTTAGCTTTTTGATTAATCTGATTATATTATACTGTACTAGCTTAGTTGATAAGTACTGTGGTTCTTTATTTTCTTAGCTTTTTGATTAATTTAATTATATCATGGTTTTTAAGCGTGATTCGAACAATTTTGAAACTCTGTATACTTTTTGATTCATATGAATAGCAAAAATGTGTTTTTTCTTCCTAAAGAAAAAAAATATAGGAATGAGAATCCAAAATAACCCCATTCCATAATTACTTTTATAATAACTTTGGACCCTTTAACTTGAAATTAAAAGTATATCTTTGAATTTCAATTTCGATTACTGTAAAACACTAAATACCCGTAGATATTTGATATTTGAGACCATTTAGTGGGGAAATGTTTTGGAGAAAGTAATTCCCCATGCAGACACATCTATCTGGAATCGAATTCGATCTTTAAAGCTCGAGAGGGACGCACCCTCAGTGTCCCAAGATGGCAAGGAATATGATTGGTGTATATGGGACGGTCGTACACAATGATTGACAGGGTAATCATGGAGGTTCAGGCTATAATGAAGGCCAGCATCAGAAGATGACTTAGATACAGGCAGATGCCTGATGAAATCTGCGAGGAAGATTATTTACAGTATCAGTGATGTGTATAGTAGTTATATCCAACTCTATCCCCTTCTGGAAGCACAACTGCCAGCAATGGAGGAAACCAAATGAGTATTTGGAGAGCAATCGTGCACATCTGGGACCAGCAACAACGCTCTGGTATGTAGATAACCATTCTCTCTGATGCAACAAGAAACATTCTCATTTCAGCAGAGATATGATATCCCCCTTTTTAGGATCTGGGTTGTTTATTTCTAAGGTTGTTGTTGTCTATAGGTTTGGTTGTAAAAACATTGTTGAAGCTACTTTTCTGAATCACCCACCGAATCCCATGTCTCGTAACAAGCTTTCCCTTAAGCTAGGGGTTGGCCTCTCCTACTCATGGACACTTGCACTCGATACAGCGTCATCCTATATCGAGTTAAAAACCTAGGAATAGTAATTCTTGTTGTAAATCCACCTCGGGTCAAGGTCTCCACTTTCGAACAGTGAAGTTAGGTTACCTTGTCACTGTTGTGTACGCTGCGACACCCGTTGAGGCTTTAACCATCCCCATCCCAAGTCTGGATATTGCCGACAACCTATGCAACCCACTTAGAGAAGATTTCGTAGCAGGATTCAATCCATACACTTAACCATGAGACCATAGAGAGTGAAGGTAGCGCCACTTATATATCACTAAAGATCTCTTTAGCTGTAATAATTGGGTACAAATAGGAAGACGTATTGTCACCCTGGGCTCTCAAACTTTACACACTCACAGCTGGAAGGAAGATGTATCTATCCAAGCCCACAGAGACCCACCTAGATCCTCGAGTAATGCCACTGGGGTAAGCAAGCCAAGCCCATTTAAACCCTTAAGCATTCTTGTAATTAAGGTCTCCACTTTGACCTGGAACTCCCATACAAGCAGAGAAGTTTTAAAGAGAAGTTTGCACCAAAGACCAATTCATACTCGGATAATCTATTTGCCCACAGTAGAAGGTGAAATTGCAGCGTCTGAAGCCTCGAGATTATAGATGATAAGAAGTTGAAGGGCAGAACAAGTAACTATCCAGTGCTTCAATCTAGTACACCGTGCACGTAAAATTGTTGGAGCCCAAACATCCTTGAGGGGGTGAACACTACCCGTATACTATAACAACTCAGGCAGTGGCAGCAGAGCGCCCTTATTGAGATCTCAGTTCTCTTTTCACATAAGACTTATTTGTGTAAATGGAGAGCAGAAAGATAAGGCAACAGAGTCCTCCACAGAATGTCAATGCACCCCTTCAAAGGAATGGGTATGCAATCCCCAACTTAAGGGAGAAGGGAGCAAAGCAGTTGACCACTATCCGGAGAACAGGATTGGAAAACAAAAGTAGGAGCCCCTCCCCAGCAGGAATACTTAACCTTTAGATTGGGCATTCAATTTTACAGAACTTTGCCCACCTTTGGTATAGTACAGTGTGAGGCAGAAACAGGACAAGGGCTTTGGCCCAACCAGTATTCTACCAGAAGTAGATCGGAGATCAATAGAGCTTCATGCCTGTTTCTCTCCCCTAAGTAGAAGACCATCCAAGCATTTTACATCTTCTATTACAGTGATCTGGTCAAGTTGGGGTGGGGGTATCATTTGCAGATTATTTGAACCAATGCATCCCTATTTCATGCTACAAGCAGAATTCCACATTATGGATGACCAACATGGAAACTGATGATGAAAGGTTTATAAGGATCACCAGACTGAGAACTCATACTCATGCTTCACCTTACCCACCTACAGGGCGAAGTTGGGAAATCTCTCCTCATGATGACAGTTCCAAAGTCCAACACAATGACCATGGGGACCCAATTTTAAACAGCATAAGAAAGCTGTTTAAGATCCTCCAAAACCACGGAAACAAGATAGATATAAATGATAATGTTGAGTTGGTTCAGAAATTTATCTATATGGACAGAATTTTACTGAAAGATTCTGATCCTAATGCATTTAGCCACATCAGAAAAGCTGTTGAAAATGATGGAATCCACCCTCAGCCATTTTCAAGCCATTCAACAGGATCTTGTGGTTCAAAAATCAGCAATCACTTATGGCTAACATCTCGAATAAGAGTGCCTAATTGTGACATGATGTGAAATCGATGCTTCTTGTCTTAGATTCAGCTCCAAACACCAAATTATTGGCAATACAAGACTGGTCAATCTTCACCAACCAGCTTGAGAACGAATGTAGACAACATAATTTTCAACATCATCCAAGAGCACAATGCCTCAAGGAAAATTTGGAGGAGCTACAGAACACTTCCTGGGAGTCTAATTCAATACTGAAGGAAATCCCTTCAAACATGAACAGTAAAAGCAATGTAGCTGGGAGTCTAATTCAATACTGAAGGAAATCCCTTCAAGCATGAACAGTAAAAGCAATCAGGAGCAAGACAAGGCAAATCTAGATCCCCCCTTGGTAAGACTGCTACTATGAAACAATCTCAATGCTTCTAATGGGTAAGAGTTTTTTTTCAAAGCGGGAAAAAGCCTAAGATTACTCAGGTCTATGGGCCTTGCCTCTATTGAATCTGGGTACAATTTCAAGACAGCAATGTGTAGCTACATCATCATGTGCAGACAAAACCCGAGCTCCTAAACTAGCCTGTTGGTGGTCTGTAAGGGGGCAGATTTCCTTTCCTACCAAATGTCTTTGGGTCTTGGGCCGTTAACCTGTTTCCTTATGCCCGAGAATACAAGCTCTTAGCCAATTTTAAGTAAGTTTAGGTCATACTCCAGTACCAAAGGCAGTTTCAAACTAGATAGTATCCGCAAAAGCCAGTGTCCCTTGTGGTCATTGCTGAGGCCACCTTCGATAAGGTCGCGTGTTTTCTAGTAGCATCTAGCCTTAGTCCCATTAGTACCATACTAATGGGCAAGAGTTGTAAGTTTATTTGGTTTGCATATATTTATTAAACAAAATTTATGATTATTATTATTGTTGAGCAAATGTAATTTTAAGGCAAGAAAAATAATTGAATTGAATGGTAAAAGAGTTGAAACAACTAATCAGCAATGAACACAAAAAATTACAATCTGAAGCGAACAATCCCAAGAATCTAGAATTAGCTTGAAATAGGTTATTATTTCACCTGAATTTTATTTTGAAAATGATGAACATTTCGAATTTGATGTGATCCGAATTGGAGGGGTTGCAATGGATTTCTTAATTTAATGTAATCACAACACTTTTGTGTTGATTTTTGAGCAGCATCGAGAGCCATTCTCTGGGAGAATGGAGACACTTGGTCAGTTACCAGGAATTTGAATCAGTCCGGGACTGAACCTCAGCTTGGGGCTGAGAGCCATTCTCTAGGAGAATGTAGGCACTTGGTCAGTTACTAGGAATTTGAATGGGACTGAAGCTCAGCCTGGGACTAAGAGCCATTCTCTGGAAGAATGGAGGCACCTGGTCATCTACCAGGAAGTTGATCATCTTGACTTAGTATGGGATTGAGGATCAACACAATGCAGTCTGGGATTGAGGCACTTGATCAGTTACCAAGTAGTTGACATTGGTCAACTTGATGCAGCCTGGGGCTGAGGCACTTGGTTAGTTACCAAGTCATCACTAGAATCCCTAGACTGGGTCTAGGCAAGTGATGTACTCCTCTCCTTGGTTAGTGGGCTATGGGACCTTCTCAAGGGACTGACCACCCCTTGTTGAAGTACCTAGCACATGATCTTGGTGTCAGTGAGGAGAACACGAATCTTCCTTATATATGACGATGTACTTGAATTGGCACATGTGGACCATGGATACCAAGAGAAGGGGCTAAGGATTTGTCTATGGGTGACTTCCCAAAGAGGGTGGGTCAAAAGCCCACAATGAACCCCAACTAAGGTGTTAAAAGATCAAAAGCCCACAACTAATGTACCAAAGTGTTAAAAGCCCACAATAAGATTAAAAGGGACTTAACCATTGAATTTTATATTATTATTTTGGATCCCTTTACTTGAGGAAGTCACCCAATGATCAGATATAAACGAAGAACCCTCTCAAGTGAAGATGATCATCACAAAATCATTCCTCATCTCTATCAAAGGAGTTCGTTGGGTACTTGCAGCCGTTGTTCATCTCTTTCTTCATCTCAAAATATTTATAAGGGGTTTGCATCTACAACAGGGCTGTCTTACCTTCTTGTGGCTGCCAAGCATCAGTCTCCAACCCTAAAGAGGGTTGCCGTCTTCACCTTCAGGCTTGTCTTCTTTCCTTGAGTGTGTCGAGTTCTGCTAAAGCCCTAATTAGGGTTATCGTGATTATTGTAGGGTCTGATCAAGCCTGCTGAGTTCATGTTTAAGCCCACAGGGCTATTGTTGGAGAGTATTGTGGGTTTGTCCTAGCCCATAGACTGCAATCAAGGCTGCCGAGATTAGTTTAGAGACTGTTGAGGCTTGATTGGAGGGTGTTGAGGTTAGATCCAAGCAAATAGAGGGTGTCGGGATCTATTTTAGCCCTAGCAGAGGGCTGTCGTGGAATATTCTAGCCCTAGTAGAGGACACCAAGGTTTGTTCCAAGCACAGGTGTCGTGGACTGTCCTAACCCTAGCAAAGGGTGCTGTGGATCTAATCGTGCCCTAGAAGGCCTGTCAAGGATGTGTTAAAGCCCTAAAAGGGCTGCTATGAAGAAGATGAAACCAGAAGTACAATATTGCCAAGATTTAAGGCTGTTGGTTGCTTGCTAAAAGGGATGACATCATCTGAACTAGGGCTATCATCATTTGCAGCAGGTTCAAATTGGACAGTGGGGTTTCATCCTTGTTTCTCTTGGTATGTAAGCCCTAGAGGCATCTTTGTAAAGTATGCTCATCCTAAATTTGCTCATGTAAACTTAGCCATCTCATATTAAGAAAGATTATTCTTGTTGGGGTTTTATTCCTTTTAAAGGTTTCCCAGGGATAAATTTTGTGTTCTTGTGGTTGACTGTTTCTTCCGTACTGTTGAACATCTACTGCTAGTTTATGATCTTAAATTATGTGTTAAAAGTTTGTTAAAAATGAAAAAGACTGTTACTGCTATCAAATCAGATCTATGTTAAAAAATTAACATGGTATCAGAGCAGAGGACGTGAAGAGCACAGTTTTGAGCAGGTTTCTATTGCCTACGTGATCTTGGAACATTTCAGATATGATCCAGCAGACCTTACTAAGCAGAAAAGATGACTACAGTCTCGTTCAAACCAGAGGACATATTTGAAGGCTCCTCCAACTTTCAACTCTTGGAACGCTAGGATCATGGCTACCCTAGAAGAAAATGATCTTGATGACTTAGTCATCAATATTGTAGAGGAACCTACAACAAATGCAGGTAGAGTAGCATTCAAGAGGAAGCAAGCCAAGGCAAGAAGAATCATCTATGATTCAGTCAAGGAAAATTTGATGCCTATCATAACTCCGTTGAAGATTGCCAAAGAATGCTTTGATACCTTGACCAAACTTTATGAAAAGAAATCTCCCAGCCATAAAAGAGTCTTGAAGAACAAGCTCCATACAATGAAGATGGAAAAGGATGAAGGTGTGGCTTCATTCTTTACAAAGATTTCTCAGGTAAGGGATCAAATCCTAGCTATTGGTGTTACTGTAGATGATGATGATCTTGTTCAAACTGTTGTTGATGGTCTCCCTAGTTGTTGGGAAACTTTTCTATCTACTGTAAATGGTCGTGAAGTCCAGCCAGATTTTGAAAGATTATGGCACGATTGCTTACAAGAGGAAGGAAGAATGCAAAGTAGAAATGGTGGTCATAAGGAAGGGAATCTTGCCCTTGTTGCCAAGACAAAGAAAGGCAAGAAATTCTTCCTACAAAAGAACAAGGGTAAGAAGCCTCAAGGTAAGCACTTTGATTTATCAAAGATTGAATGTTTCAATTGTCACAAGATGGGACATTATGCCAGAGATTGTAAGAAGCCAAAGAGAAAGTTCAGAGGGAAATTTCAGGCATCCGCTGCAGAAGAAGAAGAATCTAAGAAGAAGAAAAACAATAAGTCTTCCAAAGATTGAGAACCAAGAAGAGAGTACTATTTGATTTCAGCTCTCTTTGGATCCATTACCAATAGTGCTAAGTCTTAGTTGGTGGACAGTGGAGCTTCTAGACATATGACAGGGTTTTGAGAAGCTCTTACAAACTTCAGAAAGAAGTTCTCTGCTCAGGTGGAACTTGGAGATGATACTGTTGAAGAATGTAACTTCAGAAGATATTCTTATTTGTATTATTTGTATCATTTGTATTGTACACCCAATGGGGATTATTATTGATGTAATTGATCATGTAAAAGTCATTGAAAGAGTCAATGTAAACCCTAACTGTTAGGTCAGCTTGGGAAGATATAGAAAATAATATTTTATTGTGAATTTGACAAGTTGGCCCAATTAGGAGAGTCAAGTTGGCCCTGTTTGGTAAAAAGGTCAACTCAGTTGTTTAGTATAAATGATGAGCTTGACCTCTTCATTTGGTCACCACTCTCACTCAGTTTGCATGAGTAGGAGAGATAGAGTCAAGTGAGCAGCTGCTTTTGGAGTCTTCTTGTTTTCGGTCTTTGCATGAGGAATACTATTGTACATTCTGACGAATCTATATAAAAGAAGTTTGCTGGGTTTTTATGCCCTGAGAGGGTTTTCCTAGGTTAAATTATTGTGTACTATTGTCTATGTCGTGCTTGTTTATCTTTCAGTGATCCTTAATGTTATTGCACTTAAAAATCTAACATGGTATCAGAGCTGGCCTGAAAGAAAACATTATGCAGTTGCTGCAACTATAGAAACTAGGGCTTCTATTTCTGGGAGCCTTCTCCACTGATCAACTGAAAAAGAGGGTCCAAGCAACTCACCTCACTAGGGCGCATCTTTCTGTTGAAGCAGAATCTCAATCCGAGAATTTTCATTTTTGGGCCCAACACTACTACTCAGAGAACTAGGGCATCAAGTTTTTGGAGGATCTGTACACATTATCGAAAGAAAAGTACCTTTGCTCTACTCGCCTTGGGGAGGCACATCTTTTCCTCCTCTCATATTTTCAAGATCCAGAAGTTGAGAAATTAGGGTTTCTCTAACAAACCCTGCGACCTCCTGAAGCCAGATCACAGAAATCAACTTCTGATTGGAGCATCTCATTTGGTAAATTATACTCTCTCTATTTCCATTTGAGGTTCTCATTTATCAAGTTTATCAATATGACAAATCATACCAAGCTTGAGGATAAGCTTGAAGGGGTTGAGAACTTCCGAGCATGGAAGTATAGGGTGATGCTCATCCTAGAGGAGCATGAATTGGACAAGTATGTCACAGAAGTAGTTGTGGAGCTAGAGGGAGATGAGAACAAAGCAAAGCACAAGAAGAACCTTATCAAGGCCAAGAGGATCATAGCTGACTCCATCAAGGATCACTTGATCCCACACATCTCTTCTCTGAAGACTTTGAAAGAGATGTTTGATGCACTGAAGGGACTATTTGAAGGAACTAACATCAATAGGAAGATGAACTTGAGGACTCAACTCAAGGCTGTGAAGATGGAAAACAATGAAAGTATCCAGTCTTACTTCACAAGGGTCTCCACCATCAGAGATCAGTTAAGTGCCATTGGAGGCGAGGTTGAAAATGCATAATTAATGATGACTACCCTAAATGGTCTTCCAAGATCGTGGGAGTCATATATTCAAGGGATATGTTCCAGGAAGAAGCTTATCTTGTTCAGTGCACTCTCAGAATCATGCACCCAAGAGGAAGCAAGGATTGCTGCCAGAGAAGAAAAGTTAGGAGATGAAGATAACCAAGCCCCGTCAGCTCATGCCAAGAGAGGCAAGAAAGAAGATCATCACAAGAGATCTCACAAAAATAAAAGACCTCCTAACGACTATTCAAGTTTCAGATGCTACCATTGTGATGAGATGGGACACATTGCTAGGAATTGTCCTAAGAAGAAAGGAGACAAGAAAGGAAACAAGAAAAGACATCATGCTCATGCTACAGAGGATGCTGAACCAGCTAGGAAGAAGGCTAAAAAAGATTCCTCTAGTGACGAGGAATATGTATTTTGATCCAGAAGATTTCAAACCAGGAAGATGGAAGAACCTCTTATCCATTTCAGCATTGGATAAGAAGGGATGCAGTTGTGATTGGTGATGAAGAAGAAGGGACACACAGATTCAACACCAATACACAATTCCATGTGATCTATGGTGTAGAAGACTTGCTCAGCATTGTTGATCATAAGCAAGAAAGGCACAGGTCCTCAGAATCAGATGATGGCGTAGAGGACACTGTCAGAGTCTCCAGTAATTCCTGCAAGGAGACAAGGATCAAGAGGGATCCTACAAAACAAACAAAGATAAGTATTTGAATTGTGATTTCCTGTATATCTAATTGCTTAAATGATATTGTTCAGTTGTGTACATATTTATGTTCCTAGATTTAGGAAGTGTATTATGCATGTTAGAGTGTTTGCATTGATGAATAGTATACTACTAATATGCATGTGATGGGGAAGTGGCCTATAATGTTGTACACCATTCCATTGCTACTTATCTAGAATGAAACCTCTTGGCTAACATGTTGGGAGTAGTGCATGCTCTTAATAATGTTATGGTAGAGATGGAAGGCATTTAGAAAGTTATCATATGAATGCGGGATATGGATGAATGCTGTGTTGAAGCATTGGCTAAGATAGTTGCATGACTGTGTGACCTATGCATAAGAATTTGTTTTGAAAAATTATGAAATGTTCTAATCATGCAATTGAATTTTGACTTGTAGGAAAGATCGTGTACCATCACCTACAAGAGAATAATGACGAGACTTGTTCTGAAGAACAGGTGACGACGGTTCAAGTATGACATTCAAGAAGATTTACATACTACCGAAGTACAAAGCAAGGGTTCTCTCAGAAAGAGGGAGTTGACTATGTTGAGACATTGCTCTAGTGGCCAAACACACTTCCTTAGTGGTGGATATTACACTAGATAGATGGTGTAATCGAAGTAGAAGTGTATATCGAGCAACCTCTAGGATTTAGGACTCTCTACAGAGAACCACATGTGTGCAGATTGAAGAAGGCTTTGTATGGGCTCAGAAGTCACCCATGGGATAGCATGATGAGCTTGAGGATCACCTAGAGTGATGAGAAATCAACCTTTGCTACAAGGTTGAAGATGAGGAGCTCATAGATGGGTGCAAGAGAGAACTTGCAATAGAGTTTGAGATCTTGGTATCCAGTGACCTAGAGAGATGACATAGATGGATACACAGAAGATCAACATAAGAGAAGGCTACCGGTCACTCCAGTGCAGAATGTCCTGATGTAGAGAGTGCAAGATGCAGAGGGAGGATAGTGCTCAGTTACAGAGGGAGTAGGAAAGCTCCGCTTCAGAGGGAGTGACTATAACACAGATGGAGAGGAATTATCACTTAGCCTCTATCCAGGGCAAAGGTTGTTTGCCTCAGTATCTCAGGGATATGCTTAGAGTGATACCAGATGTCTCCCCTCACGAAGAGGAAGTATATGTGGTGCAGTTTGAGACAGGCACCTAGAACATGATACGACAGGATTGATAGGTTTCAAACGAGCTTGGGCTTTACCAAAAGTAAAGCGGATTCCAACCTTTACTACAAGGTTGAGGATAAGAAATCTCGTGATTCTACTGCAGATGACTTGTTTCTGATAGGTGATGAGAAGCTTTTAGTAGAAACGAAGAGGAATCTTGCCGTAGAGTTTTAGATGAAAGACCTGAATATGATGCACTATTTCTTAGGTCTTGAGGTGTGGCAGAATCCAGAGGAACTTTTCCTGAGTCAAGAAAAATATGCGGTAGAGATCCTGAAGAGATTCAGGATGATGGATTGTAAGGCCATGACCACACCTATGGCATCGAATCTGAAGTTGCTGAGTGATAGTTCTTCAGAACTGGTGGATGCCACGGTATATAGGCAGACGATTGGTTAGTTGATGTACTTAACAAACATGAGGCCAGATTTATGCCTTGTGGTGAATACTCTGAGTCAGTATATGGTAGAGCCGAGACATATTCACCTGGTTGCGACAAAGCATGTGCTGAGGTACCTGAAGGGTACTGTTGATTATGGCCCTTAGGTATGCATTGGATCAAAAGATTAACTTATAGGGTTATGTTGATGCAGATTGGGCCGGGAGTGTCACAGATAGAAAGAGCACATCAGGGTGTTGCTTTAGTTTGGGATCGGGTATGATCTCATGGTTCAGTAGGAAGCAAACAAGTGTGGCACTCAGTACAGTCGAAGCCGAGTATATGGCAGCTTGTCGGCAAGCTACGAGGCAGTGTTGCTTAAGAAGTTGCTATCAGGATTGTTTGATCTCGAGTTAGAGGCGACTTGTGTCTTTTGTGACAACCAGAGTTGTGTGAAGTTGTTTGAGAACCCAGTGTTCCATGACAGGTCTAAGCACATCGAGAGCAGGTATCACTATATCCGGGATATGGTGTAGAAGGGAGTAGTGAGGCTCTAGTATATAGCAATAGAGGAGTAGATAGCCAATGTGTTGACCAAGCCTATGTCGAGGGTGAAGTTCGAGTACTTCAGGGACAAGCTTGGAGTGGTCCAAATCAAGAGGGAGTGATGAGCTTAGATGAGGTAGCAGGTAGTCATAGGTCATGTGACGTAATTGAGTCTCCTAGGCTACGAGAGGATCTGAATGTGTGGTGAGGTAACGCAGGTAGTTGCGGTGTGCAACGTAATGAAGCTCCTGGGCTAGACCCACCGGATGGCTTGCTCGGTTCGTGGAAGAGGACAATTGCATCTGGTATGAAAAAGGACCAACTTTGCAGGACAATTGCATCTGGTATGAAAAAGGACCTGCTTTGCAGGACAGTTGCATCTGGTATGAAAAAGGACCAGCTCTGCAGGATAATTACATTTGGTATGAAAAAGGACTAGCTCTGTAGGATATCTACATCTAGTATGAAATAGGACTGGCTCTGAAGTGGTGTGCATCCAATATGAAAAAGGACTGGCTCTGCCGGATATCTACATCCAATATGAAAAAGGATTGGCTTTGTAGTGGTGTACACCTAGTATGAAAAAGGATTGGTCACTGTACGGGATGATCCCAACTTGGTTGGTTGTATCTTTGAGTTACTGGTTGTATCTCCAGGGGTAGATCCCAACATGGTTGGTGGTATCTCCAGGGGAGATTCCAGTGTAGGTTCCCCGACAGACTGGGTTGAACTGGTGCAGTAGGCTCTCCGACGGATTGGATTGAGCAAGTGCATGTTGACTGGTGGATTCCAGTCTGGCTGGTTGTATCTTTAGGGGTGGATCCCAGTATGACTAGTCGTATCACCAAGGGGAGATCCCAACGTGGATGTTAAAGTCCTAGATTGGATCTAGGCCACATTCAACATGAAAAAGGGCTGGCTCTGTGGAGAGTTGCAATCCAGCATGAAAAAGGACTGACACTGCAAGGCACATCTAGCATGAAAATGGGTTGGCACTGTGAAACTTCTTATGATATATAGATTCGGGAGATGTCAGATGTCAATAGTCCGTGTACAAGAAGTGCAACAGCTGGAAGACGATGGTGACATGTCAGAAGAATACCTTCCTTGTTGAGAGGGAGTGTTGAAGAATGTATCTTCAGAAGATATTCTTATTTGTATTATTTGTATCATTTGTATTGTACACCCTGTGGGGATTATTATTGATGTAATTGATCATGTAAAAGTCATTGAAAGAGTCAATGTAAACCCTAACTGTTAGGTCGGCTTGGAAAGATCTAGAAAAGAATATTTTATTGTGAATTTGACAAGTCGGCCCAGTTAGGAGAGTCAAGTCGGCCTTGTTTGGTAAAAATGTCAATTCAGTTGATTAGTATAAATGAGGAGTTCGACCTCCTCATTTGGTCACCACTCTCACTCATTGAGTTTGCATGAGTAGGAGAGATAGAGTCAAGTGAGTCGCTGCTTTTGGAGTCTTCTTGTTTTGGGTCTTTGCACGAGGAATACTATTGTACATTCTGACGAATCTATATAGAAGAAGTTTGCTGGGTTTTTTCTGCCTCGAGAGTGTTTTCCCAAGATAAATTATTGTGTCTATGCTGTGCTTGTTTATCTTTCAGTGATCCTTAATGTTATTGCACTTAAAATCTAACAGATACCACCTATGACATTGAAGGAATCAGTTCAACATCCTTTCAGCTTGACTCAGGGACTACCCTGCATATCGAAGAGATATTATATGTTCCTGGCTTAAAGAAGAATCTCCTCTCAGTTCCAAGTTTAGAAGATAAGGGTTACAGAGTAATCTTCATGGATAGAAAGGCTCTCTTGTGGCCAAAGAATGAAGAGATGAGTTCAACTATGGTGATTGCAGTTCGGGAGGGAGGCCTCTACAAGTCATCTGGGCATTCCATTCAGGCATTGGTCCACGACTAAATCAACCCCTGTGAGTTATGGCATCGAAGGTTTGGACACCTTCATTACAAAGCTCTTCCTAGTCTACAAAAGATGGTAATAGGTATGCTTGAGTTTTCTTATGAGCATGATGGTATTTGTAAAGGTTGTGCTCTTGGCAAGAATGCCCAAGAAATCCTTTCCTAATAGTAGCAACAGATCTAAAAGGATTTTGGATTTATTTCATTCAGATATATGTGGACCTACGACTTCACCTTCTATGAGTGGTTGTTTATATTATGTGATTTTCATAGATGATTGCTCCCGCAAATCTTGGACCTATTTTCTAAAGACTAAGAATGAAACTTTTGATAAGTTCAAAGAATTCAAGGCACTAGTTGAAAATCAGACAGGAAGGCACATCTGTATCTTGAGGTCAGATAATGGGGGTGAGTTTGAATCTCACCAGTTTGATGATCTTTGCTGAGAAGCAGAGATCAAGAGGGAGCTAACTATGCCTTACAACCCTCAACAGAATGGGGTTGTAGAAAGAAAGAACAAGACAATATGTGAAGTTGCCAAAGCCATGTTATGTGATCTGGATCTTCCTCTATCTCTATGGGCTGAGGCTGCCAGTATTGTTGTATACATTTAGAACATAAGCCCTCATGCTATTTTGGGGGAAAAGACTACAGAGGAAGTATTTAGAGGTAAGAAACCAGTAGTTGATCACATGAGGATTTTTGACACTCCAGTCTATATCCATGTGCCAAAAGAAAAGAGAACAAAATTGGAGCCTTCCGGAAATAAAGGTACGTTTGTTGGTTACAGTGAAAGCTCAAAAGCTTATCGTATTTATGTTCCTGGTCAGAGATACATTGAGGTCAGTATGGATGTGATATTTCATGAAGAAGTTGCTTTCCGTCGATCAAAGAAGTTCCAAATGATTTAGAATCTTCTCCTTTAGAAGTTCCAGATTCTCCTCATTCAGATGATTAGAGGGAGGAGGACAATGAGCCTTCAGTTTCAGATGTTGCTATAGAACTAGAGAAGCCTACCGAAGAATTGCTTGAGGCTCCTCCTTTCAAAAGAAGACCTGCTTGGTTTTGTGAAACTCTAGAGGAAGCAGAAAAGCATAAAGCTCCTTCAGGAACTTTCTGAGAAAGTAAGAAACCTCCGAAGTACTCTGGTCTTATTACTCAGTTGGGCCACATCATTGATGCAGAGCCTTCCATCTATGAGGAAGCAATTGAACAACAGGTATGGAAAGATGCAATGATAGAAGAATACAATTCCATTATGAAAAATTATGTATGGGAAGTGGTCCCAAGACCAAAAGGGAAGTCTGTAGTGACTTCTAAGTGGATTTACAAAATGAAACATGCTGCTGATGGGAGTATTGAAATATAAAGCAAGGTTTGTTGCTCGTGGTTTCTCTCAAAAGGAAGGTATAAATTATGTTGAAACTTTTGCTTCAGTTGCCAGATACACCACCATCAGAACAATTATCTCCCTCCCTGCAGGGTTTGGATGGAAACTTCACCAGATGGATGTGAAGATAGCTTTTCTTAATGGCAAAATTGAAGAAGAAGTCTACATTGAGCAACCAGAAGGTTTTTTGGTCCATGGGATGGAATCTCATGTGTGCAAGCTGAAGAAAGCCTTGTATGGGCTTAAACAGGCTCCAAGGGCTTGGTATGCAAGAATTGACAGTTACCTTCATAGCTTGGGTTTCTCCAAGAGTGC
The DNA here is from genome assembly GCA_027924585.1 of Larix kaempferi. NCBI lineage: Eukaryota > Viridiplantae > Streptophyta > Pinopsida > Pinales > Pinaceae > Larix > Larix kaempferi. The sequence continues at coordinate 966,901 of BSBM01001232.1, forward strand.
CACTGATCCAAACTTGTATTTCAAGGTTGTTCAGAATCATCCTTTGATCTTGGTCTTATATGTTGATGCCCTGTTCCTTACTGGAGAGGAACAACTGATAGCTCAGTGTAAGAGGGAGCTCACTTTATAATTTGAGATGAAGGATTTGGGTCGTATGCATTATTTTCTTGGTCTAGAGGTTTGGCAAAAGCCAGATGAGATCTTCCTTGCACAAGGGAAGTATGCAGTTGATATATTGCGAAGATTTGGGATGCAAGACTGCAAGCCCATGAACACACCTATGGTGTCAAACTTGAAGAAGCTACATGAGTCAGAATCTTGTTCAAAGGTAGTGGATCCTACTTTGTATCGTTGGCTTATCGGATCATTGATGTACCTAGTAGATACTAGACCAGATATATGCTATGTAGTGAGTGCACTGAGTTAGTTTATGTCTGAGCCTAAGCACATACATTGGGTAGTTGCGAAACATGTGCATAAGTACCTGAGGGGCACTATTGCTTATGGGCTTAGATACACTTCCAGCAGTGGAGTGATGTTACTTGGTTATGCCGACTCTGATTGGGCAGGCAGTGCAGTGGATCGGAAAAGCACATCAGGGTATTGCTTCAGTATGGGATCAGCCATGATCTCCTGGTCCAACAGGAAGAAGGGCTCTATAGCCCAAAGCACAGTAGAAACAAAATATATTGCTGCTAGTGATGCCTGTCGAGAAACAGTGTGGCTTAGGAAGCTACTTGCTGATTTGTTTGGTGAAAAGCTTGAGACAACCATTATCCATTGTGATAACCAGAGTTGCATGAAGCTTTCAGAGAATCCAGTGTTTTATGACAGATCGAAACACAATGAGATGAAGTATCATTTCATCAGAGATATGGTCCAGAGAGGTGCCATGAGACTTCAGTACATTCGTACAAATGAGTAGATAGCAGATGTATTGACCAAGCCTCTATCCTTGACGAAGTTTAAGTACTTTCGAGATAAGCTTGGTATTGCAGAGAATGTCTCTCTCATTGAGAGGGAGTGTTGATTTTTGAGCAGCATCGAGAGCCATTCTCTGGGAGAATGGAGGCACCTGGTCAGTTACCAGGAATTTGAATCAGTCTGGGACTGAAGCTCAGCCTGGGGCTGAGAGCCATTCTCTGGGAGAATGGAGGCACTTGGTCAGTTACCAGGAATTTGAATCAGTCTGGGATTGAAGCTTAGCCAGGGGCTGAGAGCCATTCTCTGGGAGAATGGAGGCACCTGGTCAGTTACCAGGAAGTTGATCATCTTGACTCAGTCTGGGACTGAGGATCAACACAATGTAGTCTGGGACTGAGGCACTTGGTTAGTTACTAAGTAGTTGACATTGGTCAACTTGATGCAGCATGGGGCTGAGGCACTTGGTCAGTTACCAGGTCATCACTAGAAGCCCTAGATTGGGTCTAGGCAAGTGATGTACTCCTCTCCTTGGTCAGTGGGCTATGGGACCTTCTCAAGGTACTGGCCACCCCTTGTTGAAGTGCCTAGCACATGATCTTGGTGTTAGTGAGGAGAACAAGAATAATCTTCCTTATATATGACGATGTACTTGAATTGGCACATGTGGACCATGGATACCACGAGAAGGGGCTAAGGATTTGTTTAAGGGTGACTTACCCAAAGAGGGTGGGTCAAAAGCCCACAATGAACTCCAACCTGTGTTACTTGGAAGCGGGAGTGAAAGCGAGAAGCGGAAGCGAGAGTGGGAGCGAAAAGCGAAATTTTCCAAAGCTTCCGGTTTGGAAGCGTTTTTTATATAATTTATATATTTTGATGCATATATGTCAACAAATGCATGTAGAATGTTGAATTAGTTATGAAAGCATAAAAACATGAAATAAACCATAATACCGTATAACATCATTCATTAATCATCAATCATGTAGTAGTGAATTTGTCAACCATAGGTCCAGTATCCATGATTCCATAACATCAACCTTAAAGATTCAAATTTTCAATATATAACATTTTGTCATAACTAGTACTTGTAAGTTGTAACCAAAGTATACTCTATAGAACATCAACCATGAAACGAAAGTTGAAAGTTGAAACAATTCACGAAGCATCATATTCATTACCAAAGAGTTATAATATGCTTTTATGTAGTCAACTGTCAATAACTCAATCATGCAAAGTTGCAAATAGTGAACTTCAAAGGTAGGTTCAACTTCAAACTTCAAACTTGAATTGCCATGTAATCATTAATGTTTACAAAATGTACCATAATAAATATAAAAGAGTTAATAGTGCAGAAACTTGAAAGTATTGTAAACAAGAAAAGACAAGAAAAGTAGATTTTATGGATGTTTCCTCTTGCCACGGGAAATTTCCATTTTCTTTTCTCATTCTCTTTGAACAATGGGAGTGGGATTATCATCCAAATAGCCACCAATGTTGAGCCACGTCCAAGACTCGGTCCTGCACGACCCCCCCTCATTGATGCAGATGGAGGTCGTGAAGTTGAACCTCTAGGCAAAGATGGTGCATTTGACAATAAGGTAGAAGATGGCGGTGGCATTGTTGTTGCTGCTGTTGCTACATGGTCATCCTCATTACCCAAAAGCTCTTCCTCTAAGCGCTCTAAAGCTAAGGCTCCATCCGCCAATTTATGCTCCTTCGGATTGTTGTCCCAAGTGAGATATGATCTATCATTTTTGGCCCGCTCACAATAATGAGTCAACAACCTCAAGTTGTAATGTACATAAACCGAGCTTTTTGTTCGGTTTTCATTTAATCGGTTTCTTTTCACGGAGTGGATGAAGCTATAGGTGCTCCAACACCTTTCTGCAGAGGAACTGTTAACCACTTGTGAAAGCACTTTGATTGCCAATTTATTCAAGCGTGGACATGTTGAGCCATACATGTTCCACCATTCAATAGGAGGTGCCCTATCTTGATCTCTGGTTGCATGCAAAGTACCAAATGGACCAACTTCACTGATGTATTTGCTTAATTCATTGCGCAATAAGTCACATTCCTCTTCATCAGGAACCAGCTTGTCTATAGCAGCCATGTACCCAACTTGTACCTCTTGATCTGTGTGGGGCTTTCTCTTAACCCCACCCCCAGGTGCTGGTTTGGCCAACCAAGACGGAGAATAATATTTTGGTGTTAATACATATGCTAAGGCATGCAGTGGAACGCTGAGATGTTCCCACCTTTTGACCACATGTCTGTGAATATGGTCATACAAGATGGGATCTTTCTATTCAACAATATCTTTAATTTGGCCCAACATGTTATCCATCTGCTCATACTCCTCCCCAATCATCGGCTTATCTGTATTTGCAAACCGAATCATGTAATAAATGGGCTTTGTGAACTTCCAAACATACTTTACACTTGCCCAAGATCGACCATCAAGAACGATGTTCTCCACCTCCTGAAAATCAAGCCTGTCAGATGTGGATGTAGCCCTATCTTTCAAGATTTGCCATGATTCACTTGATACCATGCTAGCCAATGCCTCTCTTACCTTCAAGAGGCGCCCAAAGGTGAGGTAGTAGCTAGCAATTCTAGTCTTTGCTATCTTCAATAGCTCCAACTTTGAGTGACTGCGAAAAATGTTGTGGGCATTGCTATGGTTGGTAATAAATCTTATCATGTACTTGCCCTTTTTGTACAGTTCACCAATCCATTTGTAATCATTCTCTTTCAACGTAATGATGTCATGCATCAAAAGGTTTAATGTGTGAACCAAACACCCCGACCAAAAATATGTTGGGGTATTTATCTTTAATGATTGCTCCCGCTGCCTTACAATTAGCAGCGTTATCGGTTATGACTTGGATGACATTGTATGTGTTGATGTAATTGTAACTTCGGAATGTATTTCATACATGTATATTGTACTCCTATAGAGATGTTATTATTCCTCTATACGAAAGTGTCATCATTTATATTGTAAGTGTCGTAACTTATACTTGATGGGTTATTAGACCACCTTGATGGGGCCGGCCCTGTATAAGTCATGTGGGTCAAAGGGTTATTAGACCACCCTATTGGGGGTCGACCCTGTCAGCATTATGAGTAGTGCTTAAGTTGAGGCCGACCTATTAAAGGTTATTAGGCAAGTCAAGTCAAGTATAAATAGAGTGCGGGAGGCACTCTATTTGATCATTCACTTTCTCACTCATACACTCATTGGAGAGTGGCGCACTAGTGGAGGAGGAGAAGCTGCTGCTAGGAGACTATCTCTTATGCTTGGGTTCTGTATCATTGCTCTATCTATCTCTAAGGAAGTTATTGGGGTTTTTCACTTTTATGGTTTTCCCCAAGGAAACTCTGTGTGTCTATTGTCTCGTGTGATTGCTTCTTGTGATTGATATGCTGTACATGTTATTCTCTCAGTTAAGATCCTAGATCATATTGAATTGATGCTTAAAAACTAACAGTATGGACCAGTAGTTTCAATGGCTTTGAGTAGGAGTTCTGCAATGTTCATGCCGGTCTTGAATTTATCTGAGTAGTCATGGGCTGAAAGGAAGACTGCACCACTAGCAGACACACCAAGAATATTTATCAATGGCTTGCCTTTTACATTTGTCCAACCATCTGATACAATTGATACCCCATGCTCATTCCAAGAATTTGTGAATTTCCCCAAAGCATTTTGGATCTTGGCTTTTTCCTTGTCAAGCCCCACAGTTCTAGCTTTGTCATACCCGGGGCTCTTGTATCCTGCTAGAGCAGTGCGGATGGCCTCTACCATTTCACGCCAATAGGGTGAGCGAAGAACATTGAATGGTATGCCACATGCATAGAGAAACCAGAACACTTTTACATCCACATCATCTCTGCCACCATGGTCAAGGAAATATGATATTGTCTTGTGTGACCCCATGGGCGAAAATCCACTACCTTGGGTGGATGGGCCTCGAGTTCTCGGTGAGTTTGAGGGGTCATGGTCAACCCTTGCTCCTTTTGACTTGTTTTGTGCTTCAAATTCTTCCTTCTTATACATGGCTCTTTTTGTTGATGGCACATTTGGGCAAAATACAAACTCCTATAGTTTTGTTTTCATCACATGGCCTGTGTCCACATAGATGTCTTCTCACACGGGTATATGAACCTGTGTAAGTTTTTTTACAATGTGGGCAAACAAATTTGGCGGTTCCACCCCCTTTGGATCCTCCCTGCTTTGTGACATATTTCCACAAGGGTGATGGGTCCTCTTTGGTTTTCTTTCGGTTTCCCTCCTCCTGCTCTTCTTTCTCCTCCACCTCCTCCTCCTCACCACGGTATGTCCCACTACCCACTTCTTCATTCTCTTCCTCATTCCTCCTCCGGTTTCCAATCACCACCATCAAAATAACAAATGGAACCAACAAAATAAACCATATACCCATCATCATGTTTGTTGGAAGTTGGAAGTGGAACTAGAGATTTAACCTGTTGCCTGCAATAAAATGAGGGAGGAAGCACGGGAAAGAGTAGGAGAGGAACATTTACATTCTAAAATCTAGATTCCAAGCATTCAAATTTCAACATATAGATCAAAGTTCAAAGTTCAAACACAAAGCAAATCAACAAGAAAGGGTTTAGGGCCTACCTCTTTGGCTCTCCAATGGTAGTGACTAGTGGGTGTGACAACCTTATTTGATCTCCAAGAAGAACCCAAGCTTGATGGCAGCGTTCTCCTCTTCTCTTCTCTTCTCCTCTCGTCTCTTCTCCTCTCTTCTCTTCTCTTCTCTTTTCTTCTCTTGCAAAGCAAAGTGAGAATGAGAGTGGAGAAGAGGGCTTTATCTCCCAAATCCCTTTTCCTTCCCTCCAATACTCAAATCGTGGACCCCACTTCCTTTCTCCTTGCCTTTTCCGCTGGTTGATGTGAAGCTATGAGAGAAGCGACGGGAAGCGTTTGTGGAAGCGATGGGAAGCGTTTGTGGAAGCGATGGGAAGCATTTTTAAAATCCCCCGGAAGTGTACGGAAGCGAAGTTCGAAGTGTATGGAAGCGTTGAGGAAGCTATTAGGAAGCGATTGCTCTCGATAGCTTCCTCAATGCTTCCGTATAGAGGCAGGGAGCGTGATTTTTTGCACCGAAGCGCGCTTCCGAAAAACGCTCTCATCCGGAAGCGAAATGGAAGCGTGCTCTATGGGTGCTTCGGCTTAGCTTCGGCCCAAAGCTAGCTTCGAGAGCAAGGGCGAAGGGAGGGGGGGCGCTAGACCCCAACTAAGGTGTTAAAAGGTCAAAAGCTCACAACTAATGTACCAAAGTGTTAAAAGCCCACAATAAGATTAAAAGGGACTTAACCAATGAATTTTATATTATTATTTTGGATCCCTTTACTTGAGGAAGTCACCCAATGATGAGATATAAAAGGACCCTCTCAAGTGAAAGTGATCATCACAAAATCATTCCTCATCTCTGTCAAAGGAGTTCGTTGGGTACTTGCAGCTGCTGTTCATCTCCTTCTTCATCTCAGAATTTTTTTTAAGGGGTTTGCATCTACAACAGGGCTGTCTTACCTTTTTGTGGCTGCCGAGCATCAGTCTCCAGCCCTAAAGGGGGCTGCCGTCTTCACCTTCAGGCCTGTCTTCTTTCCTTGAGGGTGCCGAGTTCTACTATAGCCCTAATTAGGGCTGCCGTGACTGTTGTAGGGTCTGATAAATCCTGCCGAGTTCATGTTTAAGCCCACAGGGCTGTTGTTGGAGAGTATCGTGGGTCTGTCCTAGCCCACAGATTGCAATCAAGGCTGCCGAGATCAGTTCAGAGACTGCTGAGGTTTGATTGGAGGGTGCTGAGGTTAGATCCAAGCAAACAGAGGGTGCCGAGATCTGTTTTAGCCCTAGCAGAGGGCTGCCGTGGACTGTTCTAGCCCTAGCAGAGGGCACCGAGGTCTGTTCCAAGCCCATAGAGCTGCCAGCACAGGTGCCGTGGACTGTCCTAACCCTAGCAGAGGGTGCTGTGGATCTATTCGTGCCCTAGCAGGCCTGTCAAGGATGTGTTGAATCCCTAAAAGGGCTGCTATGAAGTAGATGAAACCAGAAGTACAATATTGCCAAGATTTAAGGCTGCTGGCTGCTTGCTAAGAGGGCTGACATCATCTGAACTAGGGCTGTCATCATCTGCAGCAGGTTCAGATTGGACAGTGGGGTTTCATCCTTGTTTCTCTTGGTATGTAAGCCCTAGAGGCATCTTTGTAAAGTCTGCTCATCCTAAATCTGCTCATGTAAACTCAATCATCTCATATTAAGGAAGATTATTCTTGCTGGGGTTTTATTCCTTTTAAAGGTTTACCCAGGATAAATTTTTTTGTTCTTGTGGTTGACTGTTTCTTCCTTACTGTTGAACATCTACTGCTGGTTTATGATCTTAAATTATGTATTAAAAGTCTGCTAAAAATGAAAAAGACTGTTACTGCTATCAAATCAGATCTATGTTAAAAAATTAACATTTTGGTTCTTACAAAATTTCGTATACCAATTCAACACCCATTTTCATTCCATAATAAACAAATTGTTGGTTATAATTCACATTACAGCTCTGCTAATTCTTAGAATAAGGAAGGAGTTTAGCAGATAAAGATATCTGTACCAAAAGTTAGCAAATGCGAGATGTAAGTGTAGCTATAGGTGCTCTGGTGGAACTTTAGTAATTGGTAGAGGATATAAAACTTTCAACCCAACCAAAGCCCTCAACTATAAGGCTGGGAACTGCTAAGCTTACTCTAACCAAAATTATATCAACCTCTGTTAGTTATACTGCTCGGCCTGATTTATTTGTCTTCTCTTAAGCCAGTTAGTGACTTACACAGCAATAGTTAACCAGTCACAAAGGCTTCTAATCATTCATAGACATACTATCACCCATACATGGCAAACAAAAACAAATTTTTTAGACTACACCTATTGTTTCCCCAAGTCAACAGATTGAAATTTCCCCTAAATAGAAAATTAACAAAAAGACCCTTAACCAGTGTCTTTCATCCATTTTATTTCTAAATTTTATTTTAATTAATTGATTTAAGAATTTCCTTTCCTTGTCAAGTTGCTTCCATGCACCTAATCTCCATGCATACTAATTGATCTAGATCATTCTTAAGTTGCAGGAAACGTGCCCCCCCAACGTCCCCAGCTGGTTTCGTGCCTAAAATGTGGAAATGCATGCCATATGGCACGGAAACGCATTTATGTACGGTTGGACACATTTCCCAAGAAGGAAACAAGTTTCTTCCATACAAAAACACGTTTCTGGCACTGCCAAGGTCCGTATGTCCGTGTTTCCAAAAAAAAATTACCATGCTCATAAAAAAATATCGTCATGTTCAATAGTAAAAAGAAAAAGAGAATGCCACTTTTACTTAAATTTTTAAATTTTAACATTACAATTAATTGTTTCAGGATGATTGAGAGTGGTTCCAACCTCATCAGACTTCATATGCAAAAAGTAGAATTTTAGATCCCATTCAGAATTCAACACACTTAATAGTTAATAGTTTTTAGGATTTCAGGATTGCAAAGTTTCCACCGGATCCTATCATGTATGAGGGGATGGGATTGGCATTTAATCAAGCACATCAACCCCTCTATGTACCTTGATGTTGGTGGTGTTGATTTTTGAACTCATTGTCATGACCTTAGTAAAAATGTACTCTTCACTCGAGCATAATCACTTATTAAGCATGGGAAGCTTTTTCTACCTTATTTTAATGATTGGATTAGGAAGTTTCATCAAAATTGTAGGGTGTTGAGTTGTTGACTAATGTCCTTGGAGGATCATCTTTGAGATTTGAGATAGAGGCAAGGGCAAGAGCCTAGAGGGAGGGAGGCATAGTGTGCTATTGATGAATAGGATTCCAAAATGGGCAATGATTCGCCAACTTGTATGGTTTATGATTTATTTTTTACATTCATTTTTAAAAATATCCTTGCTCATTTATTAATTTAATACATACATACATACATACATATATCGTGTTTCCCCATTTCCAAAATTTTGGGGGTCACCTTTCCAATGTATCTCCGTTTCAGTAACTTGTCCCCGTTTCTCTGTTTTGTGGAACTTAGGATCATTCCTTAATTAAAGCAATCATGCACTAATTACCATGTAGATTAATTAATCTAGTTTTCAAGTAAGTTAATTATCTATTATGTATGATTGTATATAACATTTCATTGTATTTACCAACATTTCATTATATATACACACTATTTAAGGGTATTATTATCTGGGATATTTTGAAGTTAATAATTCATTTACTTAATAATTGTACATTTTACATCAATCAATCATACAACTTTCCACCAAACAATTATACAAACAATACCTCTTAACAAGCCAAGATTTATCTACATATCTAACTTTATTTTTAATAGCGTACATGTAAAGACACACCTCTGTAGCTATCATGGGCATGTTCTCAAATGTATTGATTCTGAGCAATTAACAAATCATGGACTATATGCTCTTTGTAATGTAGAATGTTGGTGCAACGAACAAAAATCAAATCACATAGCATCGGTGTTGTTCATACAACAAATGCAATCAATCGCACAAAATCCACCAACTGATCTACAACTCTTGGTGTTCGAATGATCTCGCTTGCCATTGCATGGGTCCCTTTGTTGAGATTAACTTCTATATGTCTCTCGTCATGGGATGGTGTTACAACTCATTACATGAGTGGCTGCAGTAGGTATCCAAACTCACAACATTGCTTTGAGGCTCTACTTGATTTTTGTCATCTCACAAGGCTCTACATTCTTAGGATATCTGAAGGGCTCTTAGGCTCTTGGTAGTACATACAAATCTGGAATAGTTAGGGAAGTCCCTGTGTAATACATTGCTAAAATTGTTATCCGATAATCTCATGCTCGCAGTGTATCACACAAAAATGAACTTGTGTTAAATACATTGTTTTATGTAACGTCAAAATGCCATGCCCATTTATTCATTCACAACAATTCAGTTACACACACTAATTAATAAATAGGTTAACACCCCAATTTCAGATATCATTTACAACCTATGCATCACACATCATAATTATAAAGGTTGCACATGTAAACCAATCATAATCAAACCATAACAGTCAAAATGTTTCATATCACCCCGGTTCTAGTTAGTATCATAATTATGAATTACATATCTAGGCCAGCACATACACATATGCTAGTTCTAAGGCAAAATACTCAGTATCATAAGCAATGTTTAATCATTGTTCCCCCAAGTTTTTGGGACATGGGAGCACGGGAGTAGGAAAACGCACATTGGGAACGTGTGGAGACACCCCCAAATTTTGGAGAAATTAATGGGGGACAGGGGGGTGTCTCTAAAATTATAAAAATAAAATAAAAATACCAAAAATAAGATATCATTTGATCTATATTCATGATTGTGCAATGTAAATTTTAAATACATTGATTTATTTTTGAAGTAGTTCCAAGTAGGGATTGTAAAAAATAAAATCTCCGGTCAGGCGGGGGGGGGGGGGAGGGCAAGAGCCCCCCAATCCTCGATGTGTGGGGAGCCTGGGGGGCGTCCCCAACCTTGTGAGACGTGTCTCCATGGAACATTGAATGTTTTAAAACTTGGAACCAGACTTTGAATTGGCCGAGGGTAAACTCGGCTCGAAACCGAAACCGACAATGACTCAGAGCAGTATTCAATTACTCGGACTACTAAAAAATACATAGAATTTTACAATTTTAATGAAAAAAATATATTAAAGATTACAAGCTATGATTCCAAACCACTAGAGACAAAATATGCAAAGTCTACTTGTGTATATACCATGTAAGGGTGAATATATCAAAATGTCACCAAGTGCAATAGTAGATACATATCTGAATCAAAATTGAATATACATAATCATCAAAATCATTGCCTATTATATTGGGATCCTATTCATCAATAGCACCTTGTTCCCCCCTCCTCTATGCTCTAGCCCTTGCCTCTACCTCGAATATCGAAGTTGATCCTCCAAGGACATTTGTCAACACCCTACAATTTTGATGAAATTTTCTAATCCAAGCATTAAGAGAAGATTAAAAAAGCTTCCCATGCTTCATAAATGATTTTGCTTGATTGAAGGGTACATTTTTATTAAGGTCATGACAGAGGAGTTCAATGAACTTCAACAATTAGGCATCAACACCACCAATAGCAAGGTAGATAGAGTGTTTGATGTGCTTGATTAAATTCCAATTCCTTACCCTCATACATGATAGAATCCAATGGAAACATTGCAATCTTGAAATCCCGAAAACTATTAAGTTTGTTGAATTCTGAATGGGATCTAAAATTCTACTTTTTGCATATGAAGTCCGATGAGGTTGGAACCACTCCCAAACATCCTGAAACAATTAATGGCAATGTTAAAAACACTTTTACTTTAAGAATTTAATATTACCATTTAATATTATTGACTTCAATGTCACTTGTACAAAATTGGTCAATTTTTCTTAATTTTTTTTGTGTCTAGCCTCCACGTGTGTACCCTAGGCAGATTTGGATTAACTCAGCTGAGTTAATGCGAAACCAGTCGGTTTGAGGCCGGTTCGGTATCAAACCAGTCTCTAGGCTGAGTTTTCTGCTGGTTCGAGGTTGATGAGGATTAAACCGGTCAATTCGGCTAGTTCCGATTCCTAGTTGACTGGTTTTTAAAATATTGATCATAAGTATGAATTGCATATCTAGGCCATCACATACACATATGCTGGTTCAAGTCTCCAAGGCAAAAGAACGCAAAATAACATGGCATTACACCTTTATAGCATACAAGAGGCAGAGGAGACTTCGTTTTCCTTTGAAAGCATACCCAAACACAATCCTTTAGTATGATCAAGTGGTTGACTAATCTTGTTTTTCTCAATGTCAATTATAATATTCAAGAGATATTGGAAGTAAGGCCCTCTCTTTTAGAGAGTTGGAATAAAGTGTTAAATTTTCAATAGGGTTAGGGTTTAATATAGAAAATAAACAATCAATGTACTTTAATGCAAAATCACTTTTAACATTTAACAACTAGTACCAAAAATTGAAATAGTACAGCAGTAGCTCTAACAAAACATAATTTTCATCTCTTTCAACTTTTCACCTTTAACACTACAATTTGGTCACCGTGTTAAAGTAATCTTCAGTAACATGTAATCAATAGTAAAATAATCAACTTGTTTAATTTGCAATAAAAAAAAAAGTGAGGATACTTACCTGGGTGAGGAACCTTTCCTATTTTATACTTGGAAATGTTACTTTCAGAAAAGACTGTTCCTCTCAGAGGCCAGTCAACTCTAGGAACCAACTGACCCTGCTAGAGGGTATGTACAAACCAGAGAGAGAGAGAGAGAGAAGGATTGTAGGCAATAGTAGTGGGAGACAATGACAGTTACAGTCATAATAAAAGTTAAATAATATCACAAAGTATGATCTCAACAAAAAAATCTCAGAGCAGGTAAATCTCAGCAAACAAACAGATCTGATCACAAACAATTTGGTCTGATAGTTTGAACAAGAAAGATCTAGGCAAAGATAAGATTCAGCACCAACACATACTTAGAGATCTTAGTCCAAGCTAGGTATAAAAAAGCACTCAAATAATCAGTCAACAAATAGATTAAAGTCAAAGGGGCTCACGACCTCTACTGGTAAGCATGCATAAGGGTAAAGCAGACCTTAAGGCTTCACGACCCTCCTCAATCATGCCAACAGTATGCCCTAGAACCTCACGACCTTTATCCGAGAGGCAGATCTAGGGTTACGATTTACCCAAACAAAATATTGAGCCTCAAACAAGCATGCACCAATAGATCGAACTCCAAGTCAGGACTTTAAATAATAGATCAAGTCTTATAGAAGCAGATCGGAGTTCTCAGAACCAAGTCAAACCCTTAACAAGCAGATCGGGTTTACCCATAGGTAAATCAATCTTGAAAAACAACAGATCGGGTTTACCCATAGGTAAATCAATCTTGAAAAACAACAGATCGGACTTAAATTAACCTTCAGACAGGCGTATTGGACTTCCATAATATTTCAGGTGAGTGCGGCTAGGTTAACAATGTCATAATTGTCATGGCTTCCTTCAGTTAAATAAAAAAAAGAATTACGTCTTAACCATGGATCAAACCCTGAATCAAAACAGAATTGAAGTTGTTCACCAGGTGGCGGCCTCCAAACTCGGCTGAGCAAAGAAGTCTTTGATGTCACGCAGAGGAAGACTGAGATTTTTAGGATGAATAAATGCTAAAAAAATGCTTCAATATAAATGCTTAGGATCTTCTAGAAAGATAATTAAAAATTAACCTTTTAGAGTTCCATAGAATTAGGAAAGTACCACTTAAAAAAAATAAAAACTTAAAATATAAAATGACAATAAAAAATAAAGTGTATAGGGTGGGTACTAACATTTATGGTCAAAAAATAAAATATAAAATATAGAATAAAAATAAAAGATAAAGAGAATAAAAAATGTAAACAAGGGTCATATAAATAAGTGAGGGTACAATGATCCATTAGAATGGCACCATAAAAAAAAAAATGGATACTAATAACATTAGGTGGGTACTAGAACCAACACATGGTCCAACATAAGATATGAATGGGTACATAACCCAAGAACCCTAGGACCAAGGGTAAACCACAAAACGTGGTCAAACAATCAAAGTACCCATAAGACCAAAAACATCAAAAAAGATAACTCAAGGTAGGTAAAAGACCCTATTAACCATAAGTCAAAGACAAGGTACCACAAGACAAATAATCAACAAGGTGTAAGGACCAAATGTCAATAAATCAAGGTGGGGCACAACCAATCATCTCTCTCTCAAATGTACAAGTGTTCCAAATAACCTGAAAGTTCATCATCATTGTATAAGGAAGGGTCCACACGGATGATGTGATCATGTGGTCCTCTAGACTGCTCCTAAGGTCAAATGTTAGTGGCTCCATCAAGGGGTGGCCAATCCCTTGAGAAGACCATCTAACTCAACCATCTCGAAGACCTAGAAGAAGAGGACATCACACATCATCATCTTGGTAACTGACCAAGAACCTCCATTCTCAAGGAATGGCTCTCAGCCCTAGGCTGAGCTTTTAGTCTTAGACTGAAACCACCTGCAGGACCTACTTGGTCGTTGTGACCAAGAATCTTCCTGGTCCTAGATAGGATGTCTCTGTCTCAACCTGCAGGATCTACTTGGTCCTCATGACCAAGAAACTATTTGGTCCCATACCAGAATACCCTAGAGACAAATAGGGGCCCTAGCCAAATGCTAGGGACTTTGCCATGGCATCAACCTGCTTGGTCCCCGACCAGGAACCCCAAGAGACAGCTGGGGGCCCTAGGGTACCTTCTAGGGTCTTACTCTCTACTCTGCCTGGTTAACATGACCAAGAACCCTAGTTAACTGACTAGGGTACCATCCTCTCTGAGAATGGGTCTCGCAGCTGCATTAAAAAAATTAACATAAAGATGAAGTCCATCAATATGGAAAAAAATGTTAATACAAAATAGTTAAGGGAAGGAAAAGATGTGCAAGTTTGAAGCCCTATGATGAAGATGATCAATGTCAGCCAAAGCCAAAATGTTAATTTGTGACTATATATACATTGGTTTGTGAGATTATGCACCATGTTGCACCTCCACCATCACAAATGATAACCATGCATATCATATATCTCCATACTATCTACATGAAAGATGTATAGAAATATGTTGCTGTGTTTTTATGAAGTGATTGTATAGCAGTAAGGATGATAGCTAATACAATAGGATTTTTTTTCAATCCTATCCATGTGAGACCCAAAAACAAGGTTGCAATTTCTTATGATGACATTATTTTTCTGTAAATTTCACATGGTGGTAATATAAGTGAAGGTTAGAGTATTGCACTCGCACTTTTTCAAGGGAAAAAAAATTAATCCCTTTTAGGGCCATTTATAATAGATTAGTTACAATAAAACAGTGTTCCAAGTTTCCGGAGAGCATCAAAAGAGCATCAAGGAGATAGTTCCATGGATTGGTCTTCCCCATGCATCCACGGTGTGAAGTCATCAGGAACATCACTAGGAGTGTCATTATCTGGGTCAGAGTCACTCATGAGTGACCAATGGCACACCAACCAAACCATGTTTTTTTTGTTTTTTAAGTTATGTCAATTTTTTTTTGAAAATCACGTGGGGGCATGTGGGTGTCCCCCTTTTCGTGAGGGGATGCCTAGATGCTCCCCACCTCTCTGGGACGTTCCTTGTACGTTTCCTCGAGTTTCCAACTTTCCGGGAAAAGGGGATGTGGGGAAACGTTTCCCAAGGAGTCCCCAAGCCCCTGGGGCATGGGAAATGAGGGGAATATTGAAAAATCATTCAAAGATTATAGCCTCAAGCTATAGATTCTGTATCCTAAATATTTGCTTGCAAAGTTAGATCAAAGATTCAAATCTCAATGTTCTTGAACTCATCTATGTTATTTTATCCTTTTCTCTTCTAAAAACTGGCAAGGCATGGAATAGCCAAGGGTGAAACACATATTAATATTATTTGGATTTTCAAAGAGCTTAACAAATTCATGAACAATATTAGTCCTGAAACTTACAATACCAACCCCTTCTCATGAAAAGGGGATCCGGGATCCTTAAAAACACAACCAGGACTTTCAAACTGACCTAGTCCTATCTATGCAGCTTTGCTTATCGAAAATCACGACATTGCTTTGGGACTCTAATCGATTTTTGTCAAGGCTCTACAGCCCGAAGGTATCTGAGAGGCTTTGAGGCTCCAAGTAATACATACAAATCTAGAGTATCTGAGATAAGTTTGGTGAGTATTATTATGTTTTCAGTGCATAATTTGTAAATTCTAGTGGCAATCCTTTATTATCTGATCATCCCATGCTCATAGCATACCAGACAACAATGAAGTTGTGTCAAATACATTGTTTTATGTAACACCAAAATGCCATATCCTATTTGTCCATTCACAATAATTCAATTACTTAACTATAAAGTCTATAATTAATACGCATGTTAACACCATAATTTCAGATAAGACATATCAGTTGACATTTTACATTTTATTCACCACTCATCATAATAAAGGTCACACATGTATAACCAATCGTAATCAAACCATACCAGTGAAAATGTCTCATATCACTGAGTGTCTAGTTAGTGTCATAAGTGTGAATTGCATATCTAAACCATCACATACACATCTGCTAGTTCAAGTCTCCAAGGAAAAATAAGGCAGAACAACAGGGCATTACACCATAATGTAGGGGTAGAGGATGCTTCTATTGCCATTGAAGGCATATCCAAACATATTTCTTTAGTATGATCAAGAGGTTGACTGATCTTGTTTTTTCTCAATGAGAGCAATAACATTCAATAGATACTGGAAGTGTGGCCTTCTCATTTAGAGGGTTGGAATAAAGATGAAGCCGATCAATATGAAATAGTGTTTTTTGATCTAAAGTAGTCAAGGGAAGGAGAAGATGTGCAATTTTGAAGCCCTATGATGAAGATAATCAAGGTCAGCCAAAGCCAAACTATTCTGCGGTGACTATATATACTTGGTTTGCAAGATTATGAATCTTGTTACATCACCACCATCACAAATTATAACCATGTATATCATGTATTTCTATACTATCTACATGAAGGATGTACAGAAATATGTTACTGTGTGCCTTTATGAAGTCAGTTGTATAGCAGTCAGGATGATAGCTAATAGTCTAATACAGTAGGAATTCTTTCAATCCTCTCCATTGGGACTGAAGAACAAGATTAATATTTCGGATGATGACATTATTTTCTGCAAATTTCACATGGCGGTAATAAAGGGAAGAGTGGCATTGCACTTGCACTCTTTTAAGGGAAAAATTAATTAATCAGTTTTAGGGCTGTTTTTGATAGATTAATTACAATAAAGCTCCGCTTATGGAATTAATGAAAATAATTCTTGAAGTAGAGGACAGTAAAAAATTTAAAAATGTACTATATAAACAAAATTGGCCAGAATATTGAAAAAGCATCCAAAGATTATAGCTTTTTGCTTGAAAAGTCAGATAAAATCTCAGAGTTCTTGAAGTTGAACTCATCTGTTATTTTATCCTCTTCTTTTCTTAATACTGACAAGGCATGGAATAACCAAAGGCAAAACACAAATTAATATAATTTTGAATTTTCAAAGAGCTTAACAAATTCATGAACTATATTAGCCTATAAACTTACAATACTAACCCCTTCTCAGGAAATGAGGATCCTTAAAAACACTAGGTCTTTCAAACTGACCTAGTCCTGTATATGCAGCTTTGTTTAATCCAAAATTCAGAGCAAGGAAACGCCCTTTCTGTATTAAAACACAAATCAACTGTAGATTTTCATGACCAGGCTATTCTCACTTTGGACTTGTCAGTTCATCTCTCAGCAACTTTGCAGCTGCAACCATGTTGGTCAATGCTGGAACAACTTCACTGTACTTCCGAGTTTTCAAGCCACAGTCAGGGTTTACCCAGAGGATGTTTGTCTCCAGAACAGCAAGCATCTAGCAATGCAGAAGGTAAGAGGCAGTTTAGTAGTGTTTTCCCCTCATGATATACTTTGAGATTGTAACTATGCAAGTGCTTTTTGCAAATAAGAAAACAGATGGATTCTAAGAGCTGAATGTATTAGCAAGAGCACCTTGTGGATTCGGTTTGCAATCTCTTCTGTGTCTGGGATGCGTGGAGAGTGGATATCATATACTCCAGGGCCGATACCAGCCCCATATTTCACACCCTCCTGGAAAACTGAGAGTAATTTTTCATCAGACCGGGAATTCTCAATCGTAATGACATCAGCATCCATGCCAATGATAGAATGGATGATATCGTTGAAGTTGGAGTAGCACATATGTGTGTGGATCTGCAGAATCGAATAAAGGATAGAGATGAAACTTAAG
This sequence comes from Larix kaempferi, assembly GCA_027924585.1. Lineage (NCBI taxonomy): Eukaryota > Viridiplantae > Streptophyta > Pinopsida > Pinales > Pinaceae > Larix > Larix kaempferi. Next base: position 984,801 of record BSBM01001232.1, read on the forward strand.
TAGCAATCAAGCCAAAGCCAACTACCTTTACTTTCTCTGCCTTTGCTTAAAAACAATATGCATAATCAAGTAGATTTAAAAGTTAGATCAGACCTGGGTTGTATCATTTACACCACAGTTCGTAATCCGGAAAGCATGAACTGCCCAATTCAGGTAGTGTGCATGCTCTGCCTTGTGTAAAGGCAACCCTTCCCTGAGAGCTGCTTCATCAATTTGGATGACCTGGAATTAAGAACAGAAACAGCTTCATAAAAGGAGTAGATAAATGGATATGGAAAGAAAGTAAAAAAATAACTTAGGATATGGAACTAAACACAGTTGATTGTCAAGACTTACCTGAATACCAGCTGCCTCAAGGTCCTCCACCTCTTCCTTAATTGCCAAAGCAATTTGCATGCATGTTTCAGACCTAAAGTATGGTTTTATTAGTGGTTTCAATTATAAAAGGAAAGCAGAAAAATAATGGGAAAAAAACACAGAGCAATCAAGCCCAACTAGCTACTGTTATTAGAAATTATTCTGTCATTACCTGGGCTGATCATTTCTTACAAAGGACCAATTCAAAATTGTGACAGGTCCAGTAAGCATTCCTTTCATGGGACGAGCAGTCAAGCTCTGGGCATGCTTTGACCAAAAGACAGTCATAGGGTTGGGCCGACTGACATCTCCATAGATAATTGGTGGCTTAACACAACGAGATCCATAAGACTGAACCCAACCATTGACTGTGAATGCAAATCCCTGAAGCTGCTCTCCAAAGTATTCCACCATGTCATTTCTCTGGAGCATGTGATACAGAACTCATTAGATTTCTTTCACGACATGGAAGATCTTCCATAGCTATCAACCATCAATTACTAACCTCAGGCTCTCCATGTACAAGGACGTCGATATCAAGCTCTTCTTGCAACTTGACCACTTTGGCAATTTCCTCTTGGATGGTTTTGATGTATTCTTCCTCTGAAATCCTATCAATTTACCATAAGAAAATACTGTTACAAATTGTTCCTCAAATTATATTAAAAAACGATGTTTCTGAAATACTTTTTACTTAGCTATTCACACAGAGAAACATACTTGTTTGCCTTGTATTCACGTCGAACTCTACGAAGTTCAATTGTCTGAGGGAATGACCCAATTGTTGTAGTGGGAAGAGTTGGGAGGTTGAGTTTCTTCTGCTGTTGCTCCAAACGGGTTGATACAGGAGTAGTACGGTGGTGGTCAGATTCTTTAAGTGCTGTGGCCTGTAATTTCAAATAAGATAGAGGATTCAAAGTCATCCAAAAGATCACACCTCCAGGTTGACATAATTAAAGCAGTCAACCTTTTTGTTCACTAATAAGCATCTCACCTAGCTCTATTGTGTTTGCAGGCATGATACATTTTGATCAGTAGACTGCACTTTATAAACAATTTCAGGAAATAAAAAGGAGAAAGGTGAAGACAGTGTTGAATTGATTAAAGAGAACGCGCATAAAAAACTATGAACATACAGCTTTCTGCACCGCCTCATTATTCACCCGAGGCGATGACATCCTTGAAGCTATTGCTGCTGCATTTGAAGCAAAGAATGTCTGTGGGGAGCAGTCAATGCAAAAATATCAATGCTCAAAATGTTAGCAAATTAGGATAGTAAAGATGTTTGTATTTCCACTCTAAATTGAAACATATATATCAAAATATGTACTGAAGAGCTTACCTCATTGTTTTGACCAGACACTGATTTGGCTAGAGCAACTGTTTCATTGATCTTTTGTGCAGCAAATGCAAGCCATGACTTAAGTTCGTTATCGAGCTTTGTTTCATTATCCAAATCAACTGCTGTATGCATGAGTGAACAGGAAGTAGAGACAACTAGCTTGTCTGCAATGAATATCAACAATTATTATATCTGAAATTTGAAAAATTAAGCTATTAAGGCACATGCCTAATTTCAGAGTACAGCAGCCGTACTACATAGATGGCAGTGGCATGTGGCTACATACCCTTCACAACTATTTTCTCAAGATCTTCCAAAATGCTCAATGATGCAGACAGATCATTTGCCCAGATGTTTCGTCCATCAACTACTCCAGCAAAGAGGTATTTGTCATTAGGGAAGCCAACCTCCTTGATTAGGTTTAAGGTATTTTTTCCACGGACAAGATCAAAACCGATACCAGAGATACTCTTCAGTCCAGTCAACATTCTGAAAGGAACAAGACAGTATTAAGTTTAAATATTTAAATACAGAAAGCAGCAATTCAACAAACCAATCTATATGAAATAAGGAAGAGCAAATGCAATGGATGCATCCTACCTATAGGTCTCAACTGGTACATCAGCAAAATAAGTTTCCACAAGCAGATTGATATCATCAAGCCCCTCTTCAAGGTAAGAGTAAGCCTTGGAAAACGCCCCCAGTTCATGTTCCTGTAGGTCCATTACAAGAAAGGGTTCATCCAATTGCACCCAGGCTGCCCCAGCGGCTTTCAGCTCTGACATCACTTCCCTTAATCATACCAACAACAAAGACAACCTCATCAATGCCAATATAAACAAAATCTGCTTTTCAATTTAAAAAGTCTTATTTAAATTCTAAAAACATTTAATCATCTCTGAACCTTCCATAACAAATATTTACTTGTATACAGGAAGAATTTCATCCATCAATGAAACAAGATCAAATGTTCTTGCTACATCTTTTGCTGGCTTTGACAGTAGCAAGTATGACACAGGTCCAATGACAACTGGGATAGTCTCAATGCCAACCTGCAGCATAGAAAGGTGGGCTATATAGCTGTCATAAAAAGCAACTCTCAATTAAAAATTGTTGCTGCAATGTAAATGTTTACTTTGGCCTAAGATGAAAAGAGTCAAAAGTCATTAATGTCACAAGAAAACAACAGAGAGTTGCAGGTTTGGAGGATTGGTTCCAACTTGGAGGTAGCAATGAAGTGGCTTTCACAGAATGATTATGTCCATCCCTATGGTTTCCCAAGCTACAACGACAATTGAATTAGAAGAGAGGATACTTGCCTTTGACACAATCATAATAATATCCAAGCTAGCTGTGGATTAGCTTGCATTCTAATACTCTTGTAAGGAAGAGAAAGAGAAGGTAGGAGGCAAAGGTTTTGTACCTCTTTAGCTTCCTTGTATTCATTCACAACCTTATGGGATGAGTAGGCAAACTTAACATCTGGTCCCAATTCTGGAACAATGTAATGGCTAGAAAAACCAAACAGATCACATTAGAAATGCCAAAAAAGATAAAAGCAATCTACAAGACATCAGTGGAAACAGGTAAAAATAGATTCATATTGACTACAGTAATAAACATACTAGTTGGTGTCAAACCACTTGGTCATCTCCATAGCAGGCTGCTTAGCATTTCCACGAGCCATAGAGAAATATATGTCCAGCCCAATCTCAACACCAGTCCATCCATATCTTGGAGGTACAGCTCCAAGCATGGCAGTGGTATCGAGAACCTGATCATATAAGGAAAAGGTGTTGCTTGGAATTTATTTCAGACCAGCATCAGCCATCTGCTTCCAGATGGACACTCTCAGATCCTTTGCAACTTTCTCCAAATCCTCTACAGAACTCTTGCCATCCCAGAAAGACTCGAGTGCAAATTTGAGTTCTCTCTTGGGACCAATTCTGGGATAGCCAACAATATGGGAAGCCATTTTTCAAAGTCTTTTTATCCCTTTGCTGGTGCATGAGAAAGAAATCAGAGTAGGCAGCTGGCAGTTAACTTTGATACACAAAATAATTTGTAAAATGTGCCAGCTATTTATTAAATACTACTCAAAATAAAAGCTGAAAATGTATGAAGTACAGATCTGATTTATTATTTTTGTTGTGTTCTATTGCCATCCTACACTATTATGAAATTGCATAGATCTCAAGACCATGGTGGCATCTTCTGCAAATTGCATACATTCAGTTCCAATAAATAACATCAAATTCCAAACACAACACACTTCATAAACCCCAGCAAGAGAAATCTGCACCGATTGTACAGAAAATTGGCTTATCATGTTTCCCATTCATTGGCCCTAGTTAAAACCTGACTCCTATAGAAATGGCAGATAATCCAAAGATCTAATCAAATTACTATGTTTATAAAAGATTAAGATCGATCATACTTTTCTGCTTGCATGCCCAAGGATGCCTTATCTAATGTTAAAAAATAAATAATAAACTAGTGTAGGCCTGTTTTCATTGCTTAATAGATCCAAGGTTAAGATGGTTCTATGCTAATACACTCACAAAGACACTAGTAAGCACAGCATTATTTTGGGTGTCGATATTCTAATGATTTTAAAGACTGCTATAAATATATGTCAAAGTAGACTTATAAGATGCAAATCATTTATCCACACAATGGCAAGCAATCAGATTAGCACACTGACCGCACAGCATTATTTTGGGTGTTGATATTCTAATGATTTTAAAGACTGCTATAAATATATGTCAAAGTAGACTTATAAGATGCAAATCATTTATCCACAATGGCAAGCAATCAGATTAGCACACTGACCATATGGATTCATTGTTCACTGGTAAAAAATTACATCTAGTTTGCTAAGCATAGATCACAGAGACTTGCTTTAACATAACAGTTGAAGTACCAGTTTGCACTGACTGGTAAATTTGAGCAAATCTATTAATTTATAATCGCCATAGCAAGCTAAACACTGCCCAATCATTTCCTTGAAAAACCGACGGTGGTTCTTTCAGAGCCAAAACTGAAGGAATTTACGGCCATTTTGCACTGCCTGTTAATGCAGACAAATTAAAGCATCATATCATTAGCAAAGTATCTTAACAATTCTTTCATTAGGCTGTGGAATGCTTTAAGAAATGCACAATTTATGCAATCATAATTAAATTTTACAACACTCATTTGAAGTGACTCAGCCGATTTATTTGGGTTTATCCTTGCAACAATTTATTACGAGAAAATGCAGGGCGTGATCAGCACTAAGTGAATCAAAGGCTTAGCTTAATGTAATCAAATACAAACTGAATTAGCTTAATTCACCAGAGAATGGCAAGTAGCCAGCCTTATAGCTCAAACCCAGCCAAGCCAGAATGGTGACAGATCTTATAAGCTTGCTTACGAGCCTTCCCATCTTAGAGACCCTATTGAAACTTACCTTAACCTTCTCACTTAAGAAGAAGGGTGGTGAGTCCGGTGACTTCAGTAATAAAGCATTTACAAAAATGTCACCCAATAGTTGAGCTTTAGCATAGCAGTCTGCAGGTCTTATTCAGAGTCTAGAGAAGACTTAATAGAAAAATGCTGGAGTTCAGACGCTATGTGGGTTTCATTCTGGTATTTGGCATTTCCTTAAAACTCATAAATGACCAAATCGATCATCGTAGGGTTTTGGATGGATCTCATTCTGTCGTTTTAATGTTTCTAAAATAACGTGCGAAAATTTACTAAAATAAAGGTGCCGAGAGATCTAGATATTGAATAAGGCAGATTTCACCATAGGCAAAAGAAGAACAGGAACGATCTAATTCTATTACAAAACAAAATTGGAACTAAAACCTCCAAGGAGAATTTTACTGCACCTGGAATTGAGAAGATGTGCAGAAAGAATTCTTGCAAGAGCGCAATGCAGATAGAAGCAGTGAGCAGTGTCCTATATAGCATTGAAGTGGGGTCAGTGGTTTCGATTGTGGGCACACATATCGAATGTGGTCGGTTGGGAATCGGGAACAGGGTCCCCATCTGCAGTAAAATATACTGCACGCTCTTTCCAGCTCAGGGAATCGAAGGGATTTCTGAATATTGTTAGATGTGATGATTTTCAGGAAGATGAATAATATACATGAAACCATTTATGGCGGCGACAGCGTGACGAGAAAACAATTGTAAAGACTGTAACGTAAGGAAGGATTGTATTCTTATGTTGTAACAGTGAAGGATTTTTTTGGGGCTGGACTGCCAACTAAACAGCGAATCTTATTTTTAACGCTTGATCTCTTTATAAACCGATATTGGATTAATGAATTTAGTCTTAAGGGGATTTGTGATTTCCACGATTCTCAACCGTTCCTGCTGGTAATGCCTTTTTCCACTGCGTGCTTTGCATTGGATGTATCGATATCCTACATGCTCTTCTTCTATCCGATTTCCACATCATACTTTGCAATTTCAATCAATTTTCATTAATAACCATGAGTGCCTTACTCATCCTCCAGCGCCTTTTTCTACTGATTCTCACTCACCTACATGCACTATGGATCCCTTAGCAGACTGATAGCATTTTTCCTGCTCATCCATAAATGCACCACACTCTTTTGCGCTCGCTATGGGGATTTATGAATTCTGGTTGTGTATGGCACTTGTTTCATATCTCTGATATATTGGAGCTTGAACTGTTTAGTTTGCATGTACATGTATTCCACTGCCATTTTCTTTCATGGCGCCACCATTTTATTGCATCTATACATTGTTTCCAATTCAATTCTTTGGATAGTTTTTCATATTAAATGGGGTTATATTTTTTTGGATTCGCACATGTATATAGAATAAATATATAATGCACATAAGGCATAGATGTATAAAGCACTATATTTTTGTTTCCAATTCAACTCTTTGGATAGTTTTTCATATTAAATGGAGTTATATTTTTTTGGATTCGCACATGTATATAGAATAAATATATAATGCACATAAGGCATAGATGTATAAAGCACTATTTTTTATATTTGTGATTCCATTATACATAGATTCAATTCCTTTTCTATAAATATAGATTTAATTCCTTTTGTAAAAATAGTATATTGAGTAGATTAACATATATGTTGATTTGGTGGATAAAAATATGCCTTTACTTTCTAAAGGTTATAGATTTGAATATGTAGAGAAGTAGGATATGCACATCTTTGTAAACTAAGTAGTCAAATTGTTGAAATATTGGAATTTGCAAAGGTTTAATTTGTAGTGATGGGATCCTCTATAAAACAAAAAAAAGTTTAGTGGGTGGAGGTGCAAGGAAAATTCCAAAATTGAATCATTTGGTACTAAAAGCTTTGCTAAGCTCAATGTGTAAGTGTTTAAATGGTGTAAGGGTTCATTATATGGTGAGGATCACAATCATCAAAAGCACCCCAACTATACATCTTTACCGCCCCATCATATGATCATCCTTGTCACATGGAAATCTCCGAAGTATCATGTGTCAATGGCTTCCCATTCATTCGTGATTTCGACCTCCCAATCTTTAGTGGTTAAGCATCCCAACATGACATTACCATAAATGCTTGCATAGTAATTTGTACATACAACACATATAACTTGCACAACTTCATTTGACGTGCACTATGTGTTTGATGATATTTATGATAAATTTATCATCTTTTGTTGTTAGGTGCGATGCTTATAATAATTGTAAATCTTGCTACTACATTGGCATATCCTTATGTTCCCTTGTTAGGTATGATACATGTATAATAACTAGAAAACTTGCTACTACATTGTCATATACTATGTTAGGATTTGTTCCACATTAATACTCGTGTAATCTCAAATGTTGAATGTGAGGAAGAAGACCAATCCAAGTAATGCCCATTTTAGTTTGGATCACCTAAATGCAACCTTCTAGTAGCTTGCCTCTACTATAATATTTGTTAGGGATTTATTCCTTAGTGATTATATTAATACAATACAAATAGCTTTTGCTCAACTCTATCCTCCATGGAGTTTGAACATGGGTGTCCACAAAAGAACCCATAACTTTCACCAATTCACCTTACCCATGCTAACAACATTCTTTAATACTTCATGGAGTGTATTAATATGGTACAAATTCCATTATAGACAATAATATTTTATGTTGAATGGGATTAAGGGGTGTTCCTTTTGGTCATGCATACCATAGATCTAGCTATGCCATCTTATCATAATCATGTTTCTCCTCGCTTGAGGCCATTTCAATTGTTTTCCACTTTTCTCTTTTGATAAATAAAGGCGACAACTTATACTATAGCATAAAATTTACAAAAAGAAATAAGAATTGATGATTGTTTGAGTTTAGTATGAGAATCCCAAACATCAAGTCTATTTAAAAAGAAAAATACTATATTATTATATCTGCATAGAGCTTACCCACAACTTGATCAATTGCAAGACAAAACTTGTTGACAACCATTTCTACTATGTAAAGTATGAGTATATGCATAAATAAATTGATTACTTTTGTTGTTAAAAAAGTACTCTTGTTGGAAAAGATAAATGAAGAGATCAAAGTTGTGACTTTGTTGAATATAACCTCGAAATTACAAAAGCACTAATGTACCAAATTGAAGTTAATCATGTTCATCATGGATGTGCTTGGCATCCTTCCCTAATCATGGATGATTGTCATTGAAAGAGGGATAAGTTTGGGGTTCCATTAACCCACTTTTTTAACACTCCTATGTTTAGAAATTTGAGAGGTACCCTTTGAATTTTCCTTATCCTTCTGTGAAGGATTGCAAGCTACTAGTTTAAAACTTAGTTATTGAATCTCTGAGTAAGGTATAGAAGATGCATGTTCAATTCATCAAATTTTCTTTTCATGATAGACTATCATCGCAAGTGTTGGATCCTTCGTTGTTGATAAAGACACGATGGTGTTGATGTTAAGATTCAATATGCGAAGACAAAAAAAATCAGAATTACATTCCATTTCACAACAATAGCATATACAGGATCACTGAAAGAACAACAAGCACATCATAAACACAAGAGACACAGATTTATCCTGGGAAATTCTCATGGGGTAGAAAACCTAGCAAAGCTTCCTCAATATAGATGACCAACAAATACAAAGATGTAGACCCTAAACATGAGCTCCTTCTCCTCCATAGCAGATCTCTCTCTCACATATGCGCCAATCACAAGTGAGTGAATGTGTGTTAAATGAGGAACACACCTCCTCAATTTATACACAACTCCGACTTGACTTTTACACTAACTAGGTCAGCCCCAACTTAACCTCTTAACATAATGTGACAGGGCCGACCCCACTCGGGTGGTCTAATAACCTCTTTAACCCACATGATTCATACAGGGCCGACCCCCACTAGGGAAGTCTAATAGCCCAAGTCACCACATTCTCCACGGAGGAATAAAACATCTCCGGATACACAATAAGGTCTTCACGGAGGAATGAAACATCTCCAGAATAATAAAGTAGAAATATAATATTCTTAGAAGTTACAATATCTCAACATCCCCCCTTAACGAGAAGGATACTATAACAACATCTGCAGGAGCAAGGAGTCATCAACGACATGATACATACTACATCTATAAATCATTGGAAGCTTTCTTCATACATCATCAGTAACTCAAACAGTCACTGGAGTATCTTCAAATCTTCAATACTGGAACATCTTCAGTATTGAGTCTTAATCTTCTGCAGCATCCAAACAACTACATCAATCTGGATCATCTCGATCAACAACATTTGGATCATCTCAATCATCATCATCCTCTCGCTCATCTCGATCAACATCATCATCCGGATCATCTCAATCGTTTGGATCTTCTCGATCACATCATCATCTCGATCTTCTCGATCGTCTGGATCTTCTCGATCACATCATCATACTCTGCAATACATATGATCAAATTACGAGATGATCAATCCCTCTCATTTTAAGACAAGTCTCATGTCTATGGACGATGCAGTCCAGATCCACTTCTAGGATGATCAATCCTGATCAATTTTAAGATAAGTCTCATGTCTATGGACGATGCAGTCCAGATCCACTTCTAGGATGATCAATCTTGATCAATTTTAAGACAAGTCTCATGTCTATGGACGATGCAGTCCAGATCGACTTCCAGGATGATCAATCCTGATCAATTTAAGACAAGTCTCATGTCTATGGACGATGCAGTCCAGATCCACTTCCAGGATGATCAATCCTGATCAATTTAAGACAAGTCTCATGTCTATGGACAATGCAGTCCAGATCCACTTCCAGGATGATCAATCCTTATCAATTTAAGACAAGTCTCATGTCTATGGACGATGCAGTCCAGATCCACTTCCAGGATGATCAATCCTGATCAATTTAAGACAAGTCTCATGTCTAGGGACGATGCAGTCAGTGATCCTTTTAAGACGAGTTTCATGTCTAGGGACGATACAAACCGTGATCCTTTTAAGACAAGTCTCATGTCTAGGGACGATGCAATCTCGACCACAGTGCCAGTCCTTTTTCATATTGGATGTGACCTAGATTAAATCTAGGATTTATCACGTACATTTTGAACCAACTGTTCAGGGATGATGCAGTCCTGTCACGTACATTTTGAACTAACTGTTTAGGGACGATGCAGTCCTATCACGTACATTTTGAACTAACTATTCAGGGACGATGCAGTCCTATCACGTACATTTTGAACTAACTGTTCAGGGACGATGCAGTCCTATTACGTACATTTTGAACTAACTGTTCAGGGACGATGCAGTCCTATCACGTCCACTAGGGACCACTTCTCAGAGACATATGTCTACGGATCTATTCAGGGACAGCAGTCCGGGGATGATACAATCCCTCTAGTCCATTAGGGACCATTTCTTGGAGACATATGTCTACGGATCAATTCAGGGACCGAAGTCCAAGGATGATACAATCCCTCCTCATCCACTTAGACAAAGTCCAAGGACCATATATCGACCTCATCGTCGGAACCGGTAACCTCATCATCGACCTCATCGTCGGAATAGGTAACCTCATCGTCGATACATGTATCCTCATCATCGATACAGTATCCTCATCATCGACCTTACCGTCGATGCAGGCAATCTAATCATCAGCAACCACATCACTCCCCCTTTTGAGGAGGGTCCTTCTGAACTACACCAAGCTTGTCTTAGAAATACTCAAACTTTACTCGAGACAGAGGTTTGGTCAATATATCAGCAGCTTGTTTTTCAGTGCTCACATACTCGAGCTTGATAGCTCCTTTCTGCACCATATCCCGTATATAGACATATCATATCTCTATGTGCTTTGACTTATCATGGAACATTGGATTCTCATTCATCTTGATACAACTCTGGTTGTCACACAAGATCACAGTGAGGTCCATCTCCAAGTCAAACAATCCTGATAACAATTTTCGAAGCCATAACGCTTCACAACTAGTAGAGAAAGAAGCTATATATTCCACTTCATCTGTGCTGAGAGCCACACTAGACTGCTTCCTACTGAACCACGAGATCATGGTAGATCCCAGACAATAACATCCTTCCGATGTGCTCTTCCTGTCTGATACACTTCCTACCCAATCAACATCTATGTAGCCATACAATCTGAAGTCATGATCTCCAAGATAACATAGACCAAAGTCTATTGTACCCTTTGGGTACCTCATCACATGCTTTGCAGCAATAAGGTGAACACGTCTAGGTTCCACTAGATACTGACTCAAGGTGTTCATAGCAAAGCATACATCTGGCCTAGTGTTCGTCAGATACATCAATGACTCGATAATCTGTCTGTACAGAGTCACATCCACTAACTCTGATGAGTCATCAACTAACAGCTTCAAGTTGGAATCCATGGGAGTGGCCATGGCTTTGCATTCCAACATATCAAATCTTTTAAATATTTCCACAGGATACTTTCCCTGGTTGAGAAAGATTCCTTCTGAGCCTTGCCATACTTTCAGACCTAGGAAGTAATGCATCAGTCCGAGATCTTTCATCTCAAATTCTGTAGGGAGATTCTTCTTGCATTCAACAATCTGTTTCTCATTCCCTGTCAGAAATAGATCATCCACATATAACAACAATATGATAGGTTCATCATCCATAACCTTGAGATAAAGATTAGGATCAACTTTACTTTTGGTAAAGCCCAAGCTTGTCAAGAAGCTATCAATTCTCCCTCTGTGACTGAGCAACATTCACACTCTGCATTGAGTGATCTTCTGCATATCTATTCGTGCCATCTCTCGCCAGATGGGTCTACTGATATGAGCCTCAAGATCATTCGAACTCTGTGGTGAGTTCCTTCTTGTATCCATCTGTATATAGACACCATCTTCAACCTTGTAGCAAAGGTTGAAATCCGCATCACCCATGGTGATCATTAAGCTCATCAAATGACTATCGATCCTAGGTACCTGTACAGAGCTTTCTTCAATTGAATCTTGGGAGTTTTCTTGATTCGTACTTCTTCAATTACACCATTAAGAGAATGGTCTTATCTAGCCACTTGGAGCAAACATCTCATCATGATCCTCTTCCTCTTTCTAAGAGAATCTTCTAGCCACAAGCCTTCTATAGTAAGTTTGATTTGTAAGTCTTCTTGTTGAACATCCATCACTTGTTCGGTGTTCATCATTCTTCATGATCTTTCCTACAAATCAAAGTTAATTACATGATTAGTAACACTTCATAATCATTTGACATGATAACCTATTATGCATACAGACATGATTCACATAGTTATGCAACTATCTTGACTAATACTTTGGCACAACACTTTTCCATATCCTGTATGCATACAGTGGCTATCTAGATGCCTTCCATCTCTACCAGAACATACTGCCAAGAGCATGCACAGCTCTTAGCATGTCAGCAAAGACGTTTCATTCTAGATAAACAACAATGGAATGTTTGTCCAACTTACCCATCATATGCATATTAGTAGTATATTGTTCAATGCTATATGAATGCTCACATTATGCATGATATATTCGAGGAATATAAATAAGCATACAGCTATTACAAGCAATATCATTTACTATTTCAGAGATTCAAATAACAATTCTAATACTTATCTTTTATGGTTGCCTCCCGCTTGATCTCTATATGTCTTTGAAATTCTTATCCATCTTGGACCACTATGCATGCTTAAGTGTGCACTAGTGTCATCCTCATGATCTCATACATAATCATACATTCATTAGTATAGTCTCAATACTATCAAAACATTATGATTCTAAATAATCTTAAGTATGTATGGTCATGATTGTTTCATACATAGGTGTACTTACCTAAAATCCTAACAAAGTAGGATTCTAACTTGATGTAGGAAAACATACCTAGATTATCAAGCTTGGTTGTGTCTTAACATACCCAAACAATATCTTCTTTGTTCTCTTCAACGATTTAGAGACCTTGTGCTAGAACCTGCATATCTCATAGGTTAAGCATAGTAGAACAAAGTCATACATACCTCGTAAGAAGAGATTCTATGCGATCCATGACTGTGGATGAGTCTTTGTCTGCATGTCACCATGGTCATATGTTCTTGAACCTGAACTTTCTTGATGTACCTTTCATGTTAGCGGACAACATCAACCTCATACAACACCATAGTGCATTAGTACAATCATGAGTGTCATAACCCTAATCAGTGAATGTCTTCTATCATGCATTCATACTTTTACTAGGGTGATAAGACAAGTCTAAAATTAATCAAGATTGTACTAACCTCAATAATATGAAGACAAACATATCATAAACTTAATCATGAATAGATTTCAAAACATACCTGTATTTCCTCAAGTCATACCTGTCGAGATTGCTTGTAGACTTCTTATGTAAGGCCTTAGCCTTATCTCCCTCTGGAACTGGAACTTCTTCACTTATGCAGGTGTCCAATTCATTCTCTTCTAGGATTAACCCAATCCACTTCGATTTGCTGAAAATGGATTTGGATTAGGGTTTGTCAGATAAACCCTAAAAATTGAAACTTTGAATTTCAAACTTCTGATTGGATGAAAAGATGTGCCTTGCTGAGCTGATCAAGCTGGTATACTTCAATTTTGAAATCTCCAAAATTTGACCCCTCAAAATTGCCTTTGAAACTTCTGAATCTTCTGGACAGGATCCCGAACTAGGGTTTGATAAAGCCCGGTCTTCTTCCCGACCAAAAGGTTCGATCTTGTGTTCTAAACTTTGATTTTTCTGAGGGGTTTCCAGCCGTGGTCACAGATTTAAAAAATTCCAACTTTTGCAGAAGCCCTTATTTTCCACCTTTCTGATCAAAATCCCGAACTAGGGTTTGATGATGCCCGGGGTTCTGCCCAACCAAAAACTGTTAAGATTTAATATGCTAAGACAGAAAATAACAGCATTACATTCCATTTCACAATAATAGCATATACAAGATCACTGAAGAAACAACAAGCACAACATAAACACAAGAGACACAAATTTATCCTGGGAAACCCTCATGGGGTAGAAAACCGAGCAAAGCTTCCTCAATATAGATGACCAGCAATATACAAAGATGTTACCCTGAGCATAAGCTCCTCCTTCTCCATAGCAGACCTCTCCTCCACAAGTGCGCCACTCTCAAGTGAGTTAGTGTGTGTCAAATGAGGAACACACCTCCTCTATTTATATACTACTCCGACTTGTCTTTTACACAAATCATGCAGGTTCGTATTTAACCATTGGGTTAAATACCCCACTACAACTGACTGGGCCGACCCCTCTAGGGTGGTCTAATAACCCTTTGACCCACATAACACATACAGGGCCAACCCCCCACTAGGGAAGTCTAATAACCCGAGTTACCACATTCTGACGAAGGAATAAACATCTCCGAATATACAATAAGATCTTCACGGAGGAATGAAACATCTCTGGAATAATAAAGTACAATTATAATATTCTTTGAAGTTACAATATCTCAACACTCCCCCTTAACGAGAAGGATATTATAATAGCATCTGCACGAGCAAGGAGTCATCAACATGATACATCTATAAATCATTGGAAGCTTCCTCAACATCATCAGTAACTCAACTAGTTACTGGAACATCTTCAATACTGGAACATCTTCATCTTCAGTACTGAGTCTTTATCTTCTGTAGCACTCAAACAGCTACAGCGACATCAATATCTGAATCCTCACGATCGTCAGCATCGTCATCACATGATCATCAACATCGTCATCACACAATCATCAGCATCGTCATCACATGATCATCAACATCGTCATCACACAATCATCAACATCGTCATCACACAATCAACATCGTCGTCTAGATCAACACGATCAACATCGTCATATCATCTCGATCTACAACATCTGGTTCATCACGATCTACAGCATCTGGATCATCTCGATCTACAATATCTGGATCATCTCGACCTATAGCATCTGGATCATCACGATCTACAGCATCTGGATCATCTCGATCTATAGCATCTGGATCATCTCGATCTATAGCATCTGGAGCATCTCGATCTACAACATCTGGATCATCACGATCTACAGCATCTGGATCATCTCGATCTGCAGCATCTAAACCATCTCGATCTACAGCATCTGGATCATCTCGATCTACAACATAAGTATCCTCAACCATACAAGTACATTAATCAATACATGTATCATCAAAAGTATGTATTCTCACCAATACATCTATCATCAAAACATGTATTCTCACTAATACATCTATCATCAAAAGCATGTATACATCTATCAATACAAGTATCCACACCGATACAAGTATACACAACAGCAGCATACCCTGCAATACACATGATCCAATTACGGGATGATCACTCCCTCTCACTTTAGGACATAGGTCCAAGGATGATACAATCCTAATCAATTAACAGGATGATTAGTCCTTATCACTTTAAGACACCTCACCATGTCTAGGGACGATGCAATCTCAATCAATTACCAGGATGATTAGTCCTTATCACTTTAAGACACCTCACCATGTCTAGGGACGATGCAATCCCAATCAATTACCAGGATGATTAGTCCTTATCACTTTAAGACACCTCACCATGTCTAGGGACAATGCAATCCCAATCAATTACCAAGATGATTAGTCCTTATCACTTTAGGACATGAGTCCAAGGATGATGCAATCCTAATCAATTACTAGGACGATTAGTCCTTATCACTTTAGGACATAAGTCCAAGGATGATGCAATCCTAATCAATTACCAGGACGATTAGTCCTTATCACTTTAGGACATAAGTCCAAGGATGATGCAATCCTAATCAATTACCAGGACGATTAGTCCTTATCACTTTAGGACATAAGTCCAAGGATGATGCAATCCTAATCAATTACCAGGACGATTAGTCCTTATCACTTTAGGACATAAGTCCAAGGATGATGCAATCCTAATCAATTACCAGGATGATTAGTCCTTATCACTTTAGGACATAAGTCCAAGGATGATGCAATCCTATCATGTACATTTTGAACCAAACGCTCAGGGACGATGCAGTCCTATATACGTCCGCTAAGGACCATATTCTCGAAGACATCTGTCTACGGATCACTTTAGGACTGAAGTCCAAGGATGATACAATCCTCATCATTCGCTAGGAACCACATTCTCGAAGACATCTGTCTACAGATCACTTTAGGACTGAAGTCCAAGGATGATACAATCCTCATCGTTCGCTAGGAACCACATTCTTGAAGACATCTGTCTACGGATCACTTTAGGACTGAAGTCCAAGGATGATACAATCCTCATCGTTCGCTAGGAACCACATTCTCGAAGACATCTATCTACGGATCACTTTAGGACTGAAGTCCAAGGATGACACAATCCTCTCCTGTCCACTACGGACTTCATTCTCGAAGACCATACGTCTACGGATCCTTTTAGAACATGTGTTCAAGGATGATGCATTCCCTCTTCTTTCTCGGAGACATATGTCTACGGATCCTTTTAGAACATGTGTTCAAGGATGATGCAATCCCCTCGTCAACTTAGAGCCTGTCTAAGGACCATCCACCAACCTCTCTGTCGGCATCACCAATATAGGTATCCACATCATCGACCTCATTGTCGATGTAGGCAATCTTGTCATAAGTGACCACATCACTCCCCCTCTCGAGGAGGGTCCTACCAAGCTTGTCTCGGAAAATACTCAAAATTTTCTTGAAGTAGAGGTTTGGTTAGTACATCGGTAACTTGTTCACTTGAGGTAGAGGTTTGGTTAGTACATCGGAAACTTGTTACAAATTCAAACTTTATAGTTCCTTTCTGCGCCATATCATGGAACATTGGATTCTCTGCCATCTTGATACAACTCAGTTTGTCACATAGGATCATAGTTGGGTCTATCTCTAAGTCAAACAATCCAGAAGCCATACTGCTTCACAATTAGAAAAGCAACCAACCATATATTCCGCTTGTGCTGAGAGCCACACTAGATTGCTTCCTGCTAAACCATGAGATCATGGCTGATCCCAGACAATAACATCCTCTCGATGTGCTCTTCTTGTCTGATACAATTTCTGTCCAATCAACATCTGTGTAGCCATCTGAATTCATGATCTCTAAGATAACATAAATCAAAGTCTATCGTATCCTTTAGGTACCTCATCACATGCTTTGCAACCAACAGGTGAACACATCTAGTTTCCACTAGATACTAACTTAAGGTGTTCACAGCAAAGCATATATCTGACCTAGTATTTAGACACATCAATGAGTCAATAATTTGTCTGTACAGAGTTATATCCACTAACTCTTGATGAGTCATTTGAAAACAACTTCAAGTTGGAATCCATGAGAGTGGCCATCAAGTCCTTTTAATATTTCTCAGCATACTTTCCCTAGTTGAGAAAGATTCCTTCTGAGCCTTGCCATACTTCTAAACCTAGGAAGTAATGCATCAATCTGAGATCTTTCATTTTCATTTCTGCAGCCATCTATCTGTGCCATCTTTCATCAGATGGGTCTACTGATATGAGCCTCAACATCATTCGAACTTTGTGGTGAGTTCCTTCTTGCATCCATGTCATCTGTGTATAGAAACCATATTCAACCTTGTAGCAAAGGTTGAGATCCACATCACCCATGGTGATCATTAAGCTCATCAATTGATTATCGATCCTGGAAACCCATACAGAACTTGATTCACACTTCTTCTTTAATTACACCATTAAGAGAATGGTCTTATCTAGCCACTTGGATCAAATATCTCATCATGATTCTCTTCCTCTTTCTAAGAGAATCTTCTAGCCACAAGCCTTCTATAGTGTGTTTGATTTGTAAATCTTTTGTTGAACATCCATCGCTTGTTCAGTGTTCATCATTCATCATGATTTTTCCTACAAATCAAAATTAAGTACATGATTAGTAATACTTCATAATCATCAAATCATATTAACATGATAACCTATTATGCATACAGATATCATTTACATAGTTATGCAACTATTTTGACCAATACTTTGGCACAACACTTTTTCATATCCTGTATGCATACAGTGGCTATCTAGATGCCTTCCAATCTCTACCAGAACATACTATCGAGAGTGTGCACAACTCTTAGCATGTCAGCAAAGAGGTTTCATTCTAGACAAGCAACAATGGAATGTTTGTCCAACTTACCAATCATATGCATATTAGTAGTATACTGTTTAATGCTCTATGAATGTTTACACTCAGCATCATATATTCTAGAAATACAAATATGCATACAAGCAATATCGTTTACTATTTCAAATAACAACTCAAAATACTTATCTTTTATGTTTGTGTGGTTGCCACCCACTTGATCTTCTATATGTCTTTTGAACTTCTATTCATTCTGTACCACTGTGCATGCTCAATTTTGCACTAGTGTCATTCTCATGATCTCATACACAAACATACATTCATTAGTATATTCTCAAAACATTCTAATTCTAAATAATGTATAGTCATGATCATTAGTATTCAGGGTTTCAAGGAAGTCTTTTTTTACTCATGCATATTCTTGTTTGATCATAGTACTCTTCTGGTTAATTAAATCATCAAGATAAGAGACATAATATGCATAAACCCTTGATTACTAACTTTATGAATAACCAATCATACCAAGTATACTTATATAAGGGATCCTAACACAAGGTAAGATTCTAACTTGACATAGGAAAACATACTTGGATTAGTATACCTGCTTAGTTATGTACAACATACCTAAACAATCTCTTCAATGATTTAGAGATCCTGAGCTAGAACCTGCATGTCTCATAGGTTAAGCATAATATAACAAAGTCATACATACCTCGTAAGTAGAACGAAGATTATGGATGAGTCTTTGTCTTCATGTTGTAATGGTCATGGAACTTGATTTGTCTTTTGTGATGTACCTGTATCTTGTTAGCAGACAACATCAACCTCACACAACACCATAATGCATTAGTACAATCATATAGCCCTAATCAATGAATGTCTTCGATCATTCACATGCATTCATACTGTTACTAGGGTGATAAGACAATTCTAACATTAATCAAGATTGTACTAATAAATAATATGAAGACAAACACATCATGAACTTAATCAAGAATCAGATTTCAAGACATACCTGAACCTCCTTAAGTTATACCTGTCGAGACTTCTTGTAGTCTTCTTATGTAAGGCCTTAGCCTCAAATCCCCCTGAAACTTGATCTGGAGCTTGATTAGGGTTTGCTAGAGAAACCCTCAAAATTCAATCTTTGACTTTCACACTTCTGAATGGATGGAAGGATGTGTCTTGCTAGCATACTTCAATTTTGAAATCTCCAAAATTTGACCCCTCAAAATTGCTTTCGAAACTTCTGGATCTTCTGGACAGGAACCCGAACTAGGGTTTGATGAAGCCCACCCTTCTGTCCAATCGAAAGGTTCGATCCAAGGCTCTAAACTCTTATTTTTCTGAGGAGCTTCCAGCCGTGGTTACAGACTTAAAAAATTCCAACTTTTGCTGAAGCCCTAATTTTCCGTCTTTCCGATCAAAATCCCGAACTGGGGTTTGATCAAGCCCGGTCTTCTACCCAACCAAAAAATTCGATCTTGGTCTCTAAACTTCGATTTTCCTGAGTAACATTCAGCCGTGGATTCTGATTCCAAAAATTCTAACTTTCTCCGAAACCCTAAATTCCGGAAGCCATGAATGAAGGTGCTCCAAAAATAATTTTGTTTTGATAGAAATATGTACCTGATTGTTTCTGCTATAACTCCGAACTTTTCGCTCCACAGGGTCTGAAAACTTTTTCTGTGGTATCCTGACCTGTCATCTTTCGATCCCGATAGGTTTGACCTCAATTGGATTGTCTTAGAGAGAGTTATGCCAAGTGTCGCAACGTGACCTGTTTATGGGATAAAACAGGAGAGCGAACTTGTGCGGCATTCCACGTGTCACTGGTTCAACTTCGGCCTCTGAAGAAGTTTCCTGAGATAGTAGAGTCTGTGTACTACCTGTTACTTTTTACGGAATTTCATTTGGAGCTTCCTACCCCAAGTTATGCCAAGTGTCACAACGTGACCTGTTTATGGGATAAGACAGGAGAGCGAGCTTGTACGGCGTTCCACATGTCACTGGTTCAACTTCAGCCTCTGAAAAAGTCCCCTGAGATAGTACAGTCTGTGTACTACCTGTCACTTTTTATGAAATTTTATTTGGAGCTTTCTAGCCCAAGTTATGACCTTTTTTCCTAGGTCACCTGATTTTGACTGAGATCTGGAAGAGGTAGAAACCCTAACTTGTACTGATCATAACTTACAAAGTACAACGAATCGGAGGGTGCCCTTTGGACATAAGATACCTGGAGATGTTATCTACGACCTGTAAAGGTTTCAGATCCCGAACCTTCGCCAAAATGGATTTATGGTGAAAGTTCCATGATGACTGGTTTTTGCTATATAAAACCCTAACCTTTAAATTGTCGTAAGTAAAGCAAGTGTCGTAAGTGCCATACATTGCCTTCCTTCAGGTTAGCTCTGATACCATGTTAAGATTTAATATGATAAGACAGAAAATAGAAGTATTACATTCCATTTCACAATAATAGCATATACAGGATCACTGAAGAAACAACAAGCACAACATAAACACAAGAGACACAAATTTATCCTGGGAAACCCTCATGGGGTAGAAAACCCAGCAACGCTTCCTCAATATAGATGACCAACAATATACAAAGATGTAACCCTGAGCATAAGCTCCTCCTTCTCCATAGCAGACCTCTCCTCCACAAGTGCGCCACTCTCAAGTGAGTGAGTGTGTCAAATGAGGAATACACCTCCTCTATTTATACACTTGTTAACATCTAAAAAGTGCTCACTAGCTCATTCCCTTATTCACATGACCCATTTGTCCACTTTTCCACCATCTGAGCCTCTAAAACCAACAAAAGGTCACCAAAAGACCTTAGTACACCTTTTTCCATTAAAAAAAAGATTATTGTTCTTGAAAAACATAAAAAACCCTCAAAAAGGGTCCAAATTCCCAAAAATATTAAAAAGGGAATTAAAATATTAATTTTATTCAAAAAAGGAAAAAGGAGGGAAAAGTACCTAAACCATGTTGGTCAATACCATTTGGTTTCCACAAAACCGCAAATGGTATTCCCCACCACCAAAACCTATAAAAAGGTGGTAGGGGCTCCTCATTTCACATCCATCCATTATCTCATCCTCATGCTGCCGAAATCTCCCTTGAGCATTTTGGCCATTGTAAGCAACCTTGGAGAAGGAGACCTCTTGGAGCTTGGAGCTACTCATCTTGGGGGTTGCTCAACATCAACCTTCACCATTGAAGGTATTATCGCAAGCACTTGCTTGCCCCCCATTTTTCAATACAAATTCATTCTTTAATATTTTCTTGTTCTTGTTTTTTAAATATTTACATTATTTGCTTATATTCTTGCATAGATCCATGATTAGTTTTGTTTAGATTTAATTTATTGTTATTTGCTTTACATTGAAACTGCTGCTACTAGTTAGCAGGTGCCCATAGCACTAAGCCTGGTTGCAAAACCGGGCCAACAGTTTTTGGCGACTCCGCTGGGTTTGAACAATAGATCTCTAGTTTTGCTTTTAATCTTAGTTTTTTATTAGTTTTTATACTTTTGATCTATAGATCTGCCATCTTAGACAGCAGATCCATTGCTGCTCTAAGATTTGGCCCCATTAACAACCCGAAATTCTCAATTTTCGGGTTCGTTTTTTCGGCTTCCGCGCACGGCTTTCGCCTCGTGGTTTTTAGCCAGACAGTCGCGCAGTCCATCGCGACTTTTTGTCTTTTTTTCCGCGTGGTTCACCACGACTTTTCGGATTTTTTTCCGCGCGGTTCACCGCGGCTTTGCGGCCTGTTTCCGCGCTGCACATCGCGGCTTCGCGATCATTTACCGCGCTGCACATCGCGACTGCGCGCCCCCTTTTCCGCGCGGTTCCCCGCGTCTTCGCAGACATTTTCCGCGCTGCACATCGCGACAGTGCGCCTAAATCCCGCGCGGGTCCATCGCGACTGTGCGACAGAAACCCGCGCGGTCCATCGCGACTTTTCTGTTAAAAGCCGCGCTGCTAATTTTTTCATTCGGCCATTTCGATTCAAAAAATTAATTTCTTACTGTACTTTTTGCCCATATAGCACATTTTTACAGTATTAAATTCTGCATATTTTACAGCTATAGAAAAAATTTCACTATTTAAATGCACATCTAGAAGTCTTTCTAAAAAAATTTCAAGAAAGTGAAAGAAATACTTATTTTGCAGTTTATCTACGTTAAAATCTTTTCCTGTTTACTTCTTTAAAAATTCTTGCCCTTAGCAATTTCCTTGAAAAGAAAACCATTTATTTCTTTTAAAGAAGTCTATTATTTGCTTTCATGATTCAAAAGATCCTTTGTTTTTTGAGTTGATTGTGAAAAGCATTTAATTTTCATTTATTGAAAAAAGTCAAAAAATTGCTTTTTTATTTTCGAAAGATCCTATATTTTTTGAAATTTTCAGTAAAGCATTTACTTCTTTCAAGTTCAGTTTACAAAACAACATGTGCACCCACTCGATCACTTAATTGAACTGAGCCTTAAAACTTACCCTAATTTCAACACACTTTTAACCCCACTTGGGGAACACTAAAAGAACTTTGTAGCTAGGTAGTATTGGGGGGATAGGTGTTCCAATAACACCCCTCAGTTATTACATCTGAGACATAGTTGTTGTCCTTTAGGGAGCTAAAACCTCTTAGTATTTATTGGCGCGGTCACAACCGGTTTGTGGGAAGGCCTCTCCCCTAGGAGGGTTGAAGTCGCGATGATGGTTCCGGAAGCCTGAGTGGAATACCGAAATCCATTCAGTAACCGAAGGGCTACCATTCGCAGTTCTCGGGATATCCCTGTATTGGGATATTGCGATCAAAGGACCAAACGGCAGATTTACCTTTTCTCGACGCGTCATGAACGGAGTATCCTAGTAGCCTTTCTTTAGGATTGATTACCCGGTGTCCCCTCCCGGTAGGGGGATATCTAGCCGTTGTCTCAACACTCATATTGTCTGACTTGGATTTCATCACCTTGCAGAGAATATCGTTTGTTTGAGTCACAATACTTTTAGTTAGGTGTTTGCATGATTCAACCCACCCTTGGTCTAGTTACACCTATTTTTTCTAGAAGCCGTTTGCATGTTGGTACTCTGACCATTTGTTGCATTCCTCCGCTTATTGTAGCACAGCTGCTAGAATAAGTGCCTTTTTTGAGGTTGATTTTTTGGCCTGAGAGCCTTCTTTTTCACTCCCCTTCTTGCACCCTTGGTTGCATTAGGGTTTTGAGCTTTTTTATATACATCACCACCTGATACTTAAACAAATTTTTTACACAAAAACTTAATTCTCACCATTGAGAATTTTAGACGCTCTCGTCGTCTCCAGGGCGAACTCCCAGAGTTTAGTCCACTTGGCTCTCCACGTCACCGACGCAGAGCCTTATCCCTTGACTCGACACATCGTCGGTCAACTAGACAGCCATCCGATTCTGACACGCCTCACTTCACTTCTGATTCTGAGGCAGAATCCGAAAATCCCACCGTATTATTCCCAACCAACATTATGTCTGGAACACCATTTGATCCACTATTTACCAGCACCATAGGAGAGACGTCTACAGACCCTTCTACTGCAGTGCCGTCCATGGCAACAACCACCCCCCTGGGAATGCCCAATATGGGCAACACTCCACATTTAGGAATGCCCAACACAGGGCCACCTCCTGTTATAGGAATTCCCAACACAGGGCCACCACCTGTTATGGGTATGCCCAACATAGGGGTCACACCCCATCTAGTTTCCACAAACCCTATCCCAGGAATCACCACTACTATTCCGAACCCTAGTGTAACCCATGTTGCACTAGGAAGCGCTGGCACTTACCAGACCACACCTATTGGAGGACATATACCTTCAATACCTAACATACCTTTAGGTGCTGCTGGACCCCATACCACCATGACTAGACATGTCCCAGTCCCTACATTTGCTAGCTTACCATATATGGCAAGTCTGAACTTGCCAGATTTAGCCAGGCTCACCAATGACCCTATCAGACATGATCCTGCGTGGCCTCACATGCCCACCAAACTCCCCTCCGACATCCCTAAGTTTGAGGGTAAGGCAGGTGAGGACCCCCAGAACCATATCATGTCCTTCCATTTATGGTGTTCCTCCAACTCCATAGTGGACGACTCTGTCTGCCTCCGTCTGTTACAGCGCACTTTCACTGGCTCTGCAACCAAGTGGTATATCGAGCAGCCCCATGGGACGCATGCCACCTTTACCTCCCTTGCCTCCACCTTCTTGTAGTTCTTTCAGTTACCTGTCCGCTATGATGCGGGCTTCGAGATCCTACTGTCTTGCAGACAGAACATGGCCACCCACATCACTGACCACATTCATGAGTGGCGTCGACGTCGAAGCCTCTGCAAAATCAAATTAGACGACCGTATCTTCTTAGATTGGTTTCTAAAATCCCTCCTCCCTCTCATTGCGAAGGATGTGGCATCTGAAAGACCCCAGTCTGAAGAAGAGGCCATCCTCAAAGCCCAACAGTTTGATCTCATTTATGCCCAGTCGAGTTATCTATACACAATCATACCATACGCCCCACGATGCGACTCTTCACGCAGTGATGCGCCGGGGGCATCTCATGCCGCCGATGGCATTATTGGCCAAATCACACCCCAAGCTAAACCTTTCAGCATGGTGAGTACCATGCCTGCCCCAGACCTCTCTAGGGCTACATCCAGTTCCGGAGCAACAACTTCTTACGCTCCAACAAACTAGACACATCATATTCATGGACCCTCTTGTCCACAACATTGCTATGGACAAGCGCCATCAGCATATGTACCTCCTACATACTATAACCAACCTGCTACACAGAACCCCATTCAGTTCTCGCCACAACAAATGCAGTACCCACAGCAAGCTGCACCAGCTAATCCAACACATCCAATAGCTCAGGGGTACCAACAACCCCAACAGGCAACTGGACCACCGCCAGCTCCACCTGCATATTTCCCACCACAACCTGCTCCCGTACCTGCGGCTCCCCACAATCCCCCCAATGCTCAAGGGCATGTGTGCGTACAACAACATTAGCCCCAATACCAAAATAACCAACGCAACCAGGGTGGGCAACCAAACCGTGGAAGAGGACGTAACCGTGGAAACAACCAAAACCATAACCAAGCTCCACAACCTCCCCATCCTCCGCAAAATAATAACGCGACGCCTGCTCATCAGAATCCTGATCGGCCACCTAAGCAAGCCAAAAATGCTAATTTACGAACAAACCATCCTTGTTCTATTTGCGGGGTCTATGGCCACTATACCCACACTTGCCCACATCTTGAGCGAGCTCGGCAGCTATGGACAGATGACGCCCATCGTCAAGGGCAGGCGGCTCCTCAGCCACCACCCAACCCCCCACCACCTCAACAACAACCTTTGGTGCTACAAAACCCTTTTCCAACACAAGGAGTGGTGAACACTCAGCCGTTAGCTCCCCCACAGGGCAACGTGCCACCACAACAAATCACTTACGCCGCTCCTGATCAACCCATGTTTGATTCAGGCACTCACCACTTATTGATGATGTCCACTGCCGATGTCAACATTCAGACACGTCGGAACCAGTATGGCCCTACCTCCGAAGCCCCCCCTGCCGATAAGGATACTAATGCTCATCCCACTGATCAGACGTTACGTATACCACCACTTCCACTCGATGGCGCCTCTAAAGCACCTCGTTTCCCACTCCGACGTATCAACAACAACCCCAATGCACGGGCTGCGTCAAATTACAACATCGTAGATGACTTAGCTCAATCTCCCGCAACCATGTCTGCGTTAGAAGTCTTGAAAAACTGTCCTACGCAGCGCACGACTTTACTTTCCGCTATTGGGGCGATTGACCCAAATGATTCGAAATTGATGACCTTTGATTTGGACCAGTCCGAACCACGTCTGCCTTCCACCATAGCAGTCCAAGTTTCTGTTTCTATTCGGAATCTTGTCATCCATCGGTGTATCATTGACGAGGGTGCCTCTACATGCGTCATGTCCACATTCGTTTGGCAGAAGTTGGGATCCCCTACTCTCCAACAATCCACCACTGCATTGCGGGCCTACGACGGCCGGTCAGCTCAACCTCAAGGTTTACTACCCAAGGTCCCCGTCCAATTAGGTGGGAAAACTGTGCTCATCGACATAGAGGTCATTAATGCCCAGCTTGATTACAACCTTTTACTTGGCCGCAGTTACATGTACGCCATGAAAACGGTCGCCTCATCCGTTTTTCGCACCATGATGTTCCCCCACGAGGGACGCGTGGTCAAAATTGACCAACTCACCTACTATGATCCCAATGCCCCTGCAGCACCCGAAAATGTTCTCCCCATGGTTGAACAACCCACTTCTAGTGCAACTACCTCCTTTGTTTCTTCTGTAGGGCCCGGACTTTACTCAGATACACCAATGACCTCTACATTCCAGGCCATTCCACCACCGTCATCGGAGACCCACGTTGCAAACCTCTGTACTCTTTCACAGAATACACAAGCACCCGGTAGTCAACCACCATTGGTCCCTAGTCACATCGGTGTTACACCCATCCACACCATCCCCTTTCTATTTCCTCCTTCGGGTGTAGTAAGCGCCCCGGTTATGGCTACCCTTAGTCTACCCGGGTTAACATTGGGATTACCTGTGTGGTACATTTCGCCTCCCATTCCACCGCCGACACCAAATGTCATCCTCCAACCGGTACAACCTATTGTTACCACTACTCAACCTCCTCCTGGTGTCACAATCCCGTCGTCGTCGACGAAACCATCTCCTGGTCTCATGATCCCTTCGTCGTCAACCAATCCTCCTCCTCTTGTCAAGCCCACTGGGGGCAGAGGTCCACAACCATACACTGCTATACCACCCCCTAAGGCAGTCAAACCCCCACCAGTATTTCGAGCTCCTCCTAAATGCTCTTTGTGCGATGATATAGGCCATCCGACTCATCAATGCCCACAGTTACCAACACTCCAAGAGCATATGAATATGTTGGACGATGACACCGGCATCCCAGTCGTTAGACTTGAGCCACCTCCTCAGCCTCGCGACAGATCACTACGCACCAACCATCCTTGTGCCATATGCAGTGTTTACGACCACTACTCTCACCATTGTCCTGATCTCCCTGACTATAGAGCAGCATTGTATGAGTTAAACAACGTTGATTTGGAGATATCTCCTCCCCTCATCGAGGAGATCTACCCCCCGCCATCATCCTCGTCGGAAGAAGTCAATACAATATATATGATTTCAACAAATTTCAAACCAGAACCCCTTGATTTATGGTCTGACTACTTCAATACTGATGAGCAAATTTTGGAGACACTCACTGCACCCGACTACCCTTGGGATGATATGCATCATCACTCGTATTTCCTCCCGGAAACATCTACATCCACCGCATCCAACCAGCTATCAGTCGAATCGAAAGATTTCATACCCACCAAGGTCGATTGGTTAAAAGACCCCATCCCAACACCGGATGCCTTTGAAGAAGGGAACATGTCCAACATTTCCCCCACTATACAGATAGATATTTCCACAACACCTGGGAAACCTGAGCTCATCTCGCTGGGCACATATTGCACTCAAGCAGAAACTCAGGCGTACAAAAAGCTCTTTCAAGAGTTCCGTGATGTCTTTGCCTGGTCCTATACCGAGATGCCTGGTCTCGACCCCCGCCATCATAGAACACCACATTGATACATGGCCGGAGGTACCCCCTGTTCGTCAGAAACAGCGACCCATTCATCCTTCCAAGCTCCCCGCTATTAAAGCTGAGGTCGAGAAACTTCGCAAAGCAGGATTCATTTATCCTATTCCGTACACCACCTGGGTGTCGAACCCCGTTCCCGTCAACAAAAAGCAAGGCAACCTTATAGTATGCACTGATTTCCGTGACTTAAACCACGCTTGTCCAAAAGACAATTTCCCCACGCCATTCATTGACCAACTCATTGATGAGTGTGCGGGCCATGAGGTCCTATCTTTCATGGACGGGTTTTCCGGATACAACCAGATTTACATCCGTAAAGAGGATCAGTTTAAGACTGCCTTCACCACCCCATGGGGCACCTTTGCCTATCGCGTCATGCCATTCGGCCTTAAAAATGCTGGTGCCACTTTCCAGCGAGCCATGACCTATTGCTTTCACGACTTGGTTCATATCCTGCGAGTCTACCTTGATGACCTCACAGCTCGTTCCCGAAAACGATCAGACCACCTTAACGACCTCCGGCAAGTTTTCTTGCGTTGTCGCAAATATAAAATCCACTTGAACCCACACAAGTGTGTCTTTTGCATCCCGGCAGGCCGGTTGTTGGGTTTCATTGTTTCCCAAGACGAAATCACTGTCGATCCCTTGAAAGTCAAAGCCATCTTAGAACTTCCTCCTCCTCGCACGCTTCGGCAGCTCCAGAGTCTACAAGGGCGATCCAATTTCCTTAGGCGCTTCGTTCCTGATTACGCCACCAAAGTCCATGGGTTCTTACGCTTACTTCGTACCCACATACCCTTTGTTTGGGATGAGCAAGCAGACACGGCATTCGAAGCCCTCAAGAAAGCTCTCACACAAACCCCCTTGATATCCCCACCGGATTTCTCTCAAGACTTCACCCTTTATGTCTCGGCATCTGAACATGCCGTGTTCGGAGTCTTGGTCCAAGAAGATGCCTCTCACCAAGAGCATGTGATTTACTACGTCAGCCAGACCTTGTCTGGCCCACCTCTGCGTTATCCATACGAGGAAAGATTAGCCCTAGCTGTAGTCTTTTCCGTACAAAAATTGCGACACTACATTCTACTCAGTCATACCACGGTTGTGGCTGACTCCAACCCTATGGTCTATCTCCTAACCCGACGGCTCCTACAAGGTCGTGTTGCTAAATGGGTCATTATCCTCCAGGAATATGACCTTAATTTCAGAACTCCTAAAAGTACCAAAGCCCTCGCGCTTGCTCACCTCATCACCAACCTCCCATCCTCTTCGTCATCACCCGCTATCCAAACGGATCTGATTGACGAACAAATCTTCATCATCTCGTCTGACGACCCATGGTACGGAGACATTTTGATTTACCTCCGCACGCAAAAATTTCGACCACACATCGATCGTGAAGGACGCCGTCGGATACGACACCATGCCCCCCGATACCTCTTGATAGGGGATGTACTTTATCGACGCGGCGTTGATACCATCCTACGCCGATGCCTATCCCATAGTGAGGCAGAACAAGTCCTCAATGATTGTCATAGCGGTGCTTGCGGAGGCCATTTCTCCGGCATGGCCACCGCCCAGAAGATCATTCGGGCAGGTTACTTTTGGCCCTCATTGTTTACTGATTGCATCAACGTAGTCAAGCATTACCAGAACTGCCAACTTTTTGCCCCCAAAGCAAGAACCCCCCCCGCCCCCCTTCATCCAGTTATCACTGTTGGACCATTCTACAAATGGGCCATCGACTTCCTCGATTGCAACCCCACGTCAGCCGGCGGTCACAAACACATAGTTGTGGCCGTAGATTATTTCACCAAGTGGGCAGAAGCCATGCCGACTTACAATTGCAAGGCCGACACTGCCGCACGGTTTTTCTTCAACCATGTTATCACTCGTTTCGGCGTGCCGAAGCAACTAGTCTCTGACCACGGCTCTCACTTCGAAGATGCCGTCTGGAAAGAATTATCAACCATGTTGAAATTTGAACACCATTTCTCGTCCGCCTACTATCCCCAAGGAAACGGCCAAGTCGAAGCGATCAATAAAATTTTGAAGACCATCCTCCAACGAACGGTAGACAAGCACAAATCCAATTGGCACCACATGCTTTTCTCGGCACTATGGGCCTACCGCACCTCAACCAAAACCGCCACTGGTTTTACCCCTTTCCATTTAGTTCACGGTGTCGAATCCGTCCTCCCTATTGAGTGTCAGATCCCAGCCTTACATATCGCCGTTGAACTCCTACCGGACACTTCCCCGATCGAGCAACGTTTACTACTCCTAGAGTAGGCCGATGAAGATCGACGCACAGCCATTCAAAACATGGAAGCAGCTAAACAACGATCAAAACTAAGTTACGACAAACACGTCCACCCAAGAACCTTTTCTGAGGGATATCTTGTCCTCGCTTACGATCAAGCTCATGATAAAACCGGAAAGGGAAAGTTCGTGTCTATGTGGCAAGGCCCCTACATCATACACACCTGCCTCGGGCAGGGGGCATACATTTTGACCGATTCAGAAGGAAATCCCCTACGCAACCCACGCAACGGGTTGTACCTTAAACGATTTTACCCATAGAAAATCTGATGGACACCACCGTCCATTTTAGTATAGGCATACTTTCTTTGTTCACAAAAAATTCAAAAAACCTAAATATTTGTTTTTCTCTGCATGACCACAGATGGATCCTCTTCCACTCTGCTATGTCGGTTTCGCTGATGGTGCAAGCCGTTGGTCTCCCAATCTCGCCTCCGCAGCTTGGGTAATATACTCCCCTTCACATGAGTTAATTCACATTGACGGAGTATGTTTAGGTGCCGCCACCAATAACCAAGCTGAATACGATGTCGTGACCGGTCTCCTGGCCGCAGCTCTCCAAATGAGCATCCGTCACCTCAACGTTTTCTTGGACTCACAGCTCCTAGTTTCCCAGCTCAACAATGATTACCAGGTACGCGATCCCTGTCTTTTCAGAAAATTCTTGCGCACTAAACAAATGGTTAGACAGTTTGAATCCATTTCGTTCACACATGTCCCAAGACACCTCAATAGCGTAGCAGACCATATGGCCAACAATGTCCTCGACTGGCACACCAATCACATCATGTCATAACCAAAATATGCATCCATGTGCATAACATGTGGCTCCACGGGCATATCCATAAACAAAATGCATCCACGTGCATAACATGTGCCTCCACGGGCATATACCAAAACAAAATAATGCATCCACGTGCATAACATGTGCCTCCACGGGCATAAACAAATAACAAAATACTGCATCCACGTGCATAACATGTGCCTCCAAGGGCATATACAAAAGACAAATGTGCATCCACGTGCATACACGACCATATATCCAAATATATATACACATATATATATAAACCATGATAGTCAATATGTCATATGTGCCCTCAACACCCGATATACAAAAAATACATCAATCGTACAAAAAATGCTTCCCCATATGCTCATCAGCATTTGGGGGCAGATACAATATCATCTACTCATCAGGGTCCCTAGGCTCCTCCGGCTCCTCCTCCGCTGGCCCCGCCGGGTCATGGCGAGCCCGAACTCTGCGCTCCTGTGGCGCCTCCTCCGCTGGCCCCGCTGGGTCACCCCGTAGACGGATCCTCATCTGAGCCGACTCTGCCGGGACATCCCGAGCACCACCCCTGTGCCCTGCCACAAACACTGCTGTCCTCAACAAGAGCGACCGCCACTCAGGCGGCGCACCGAAGCAACCCTCCAAAATATCCCGATCCAGGTCTCTCCAACCATCCTCGGGGAGTCCAGCTAGGATCTTGTCAAAGGTCTGTCTGACACCCTCTATGGCGTCATCTCGAGGGCCAACCCCTCTCCCATGAGCCGCAAATCCTCCACCACGTGGAGGTGGTACCGCTGCAGGTGGATGGGCGACCACCATCGCTCGCCCCTGACGAGCCACGTAGTCGGCCGGTGGCACTGGACCCACATCTGCACAATGCAAATAAACCATCATATGCAACTATAATCATAGACTGATAAATCAAACAACACGTGATATAATATAAAATAAAACACAAAACATACCGTCTAAACTCCAGGCCTGTCCTGGGGCACGAGGCATCTCGGGGTCGCCTCGGTAGTCCATGCCGGCATAAGGGTAGTCCTCAATCAGCAGGGGCATCTACTCCCACTGCTCATAAAAATCCACAGTGAAGAAACCACGCACACCACCGCCGCCACGAGGCATCATCTGCCCCCACCTCATCATGCGAGGCTCACTCACCAGACCAACACGAATGGGTACCCATGGCCGCAAGGTCGGCAAGCGCTCAAAGAAAAAACAACATAGGAAGGAGGCATAACAGAACTCACCTCCCTCTCGAATGGCCTTGTCCAGATCCCTCCGGACACCAGCCAGAAACATCTGCCCCCAAGCATAATAAGTCCCCTGGAGAACAGAGTCCACCATCATCGTTTGTCCCCCAGACATACGATGTGGCGCAGCAGCACCCAATATCCTCAGAACACATGCCCCAACAGCCCGCATATCCCACTCACGTAGGGATCGCAGACTGATAGAGCTGTTCTGCAAAACAGCATCATCAACACAGAAGGTCTGTAACAAGTCCTCCATATCCACACCCGGCGAGATCCTCGGCAGGAGATAGCCCACCTCACCCAAACGAGGCAACCCAGTCAAAAAATAGACATCCGTGAGAGTGATCTCCAACCTCTCACCCCCAATAATAAATGCACCCTCCGCCGGCACCCACCAACTCACTAGCTTGTTCAGGAGCCGTCTCACTGAACGAATAGGTTGGATCTGAGCGAACTTCAAAAGTCCGCTCATAGCCAGAGTCTGTCGCACCCCCGGATTAGTCTGAATCCTCTCCATAAGATCATCATTGATCTCCCGCTCTCGCCACGACGACAATGGTCTCCTCAACATCCTGCCAGAAAACAAAAGAAATTTTTAGCCCCAGCACGAAAAAAAAAAAAAAAAAATCCCATCGCGGCTTTTCCACCAAAAGCCGCGATGACCATCGCGGAATTTCCACCAAAAGCCGCGATGACATTTCCACCAAAAGCCGCGATGACCATCGCGGGCTCCATGCAAAAACCCGCGATGAACATCGCGGATTTTGGCTGGACAGTCGCGATGAACATCGCGATTATCTCCCTTGAACTCGCGATGAACATCGCGGGTTCCCATTTCACAGTCGCGATGAACATCGCGACTGTCAGCCTGAAACCCGCGCGGTTCATCGCGGGAACAGACCCGAAACCCGCGATATTCCACGTTGGAGGGTAAACATGGAATTTCGCGACCTTCGGGGGCCCGCCGCCAAACAAAAAAGACATAATTGAAAAGGCTAAGGAAAATAGAGTTACGTGAAACTCGTAGAATCGAAAACCAACGGTGAAATCTCCCGGAAATCAAGAAATAGCTCTGATAGCTCTATCAAACTCGCACGTAACAATGACAAGTCATTTGGGCCCCACGCCCTATTTATAGAAATTCCACCAATTTTCAACCAACCATTGCG
Organism: Larix kaempferi; assembly: GCA_027924585.1. NCBI lineage: Eukaryota > Viridiplantae > Streptophyta > Pinopsida > Pinales > Pinaceae > Larix > Larix kaempferi. Next base: position 1,018,391 of record BSBM01001232.1, read on the forward strand.
GGATCATACGAAGTCCATTTCTCAAACCGTTGGTACCGTTGGAATCAACACAGCGAGAACTTCATGAAGGTTCCTTCCTTTTCCCATTTTGACGGGGTCCATTTTTTGACCATTTATTGGACCCCCTCGTGGCCTCGATTTGCGTGCCACACCGGCCGTCGTCCATTTTTGACATGTCTTATATCACCGGATTCAGTTTTCCGCGCCCGTGATGATGCTTGAGATCATTTCTCGCTCTCACCTTTAGATTTTTTGGGCATTTTTCCCATGCCCCCTCGTCACCTCGGTTTGCGTGCCACATCGGCCGTTCTCCGTTTTTGACGTGTCTTATATCGCCGGATTCAGTTTTCCGCGCCCGTGATGATGCTTGAGATCATTTCTTGCTCTCACCTTTAGATTTTTTGGGCATTTTTTCCATGCCCCCTCGTCACCTCGATTTGCGTGCCACATCGGCCGTTCTCCATTTTCGACATGCCTTATATCGCCGGATTCAGTTTTCTGCGCTCGTAATGATGCGTGAGATCATTTCTCGCTGCCACGTCCCGATTTTCAGGGCATTTTTCATGCCCCCCACATAGCCTCAGTTTGCGTGCCACATCGGCCGTTCTCCTTGTTCAACAATCCTTATGTCACCGGATCCAGTTTTCCGCACTGATAATGATGCTTGAGACCTTTTCTCGCCCTCATCACTCCCTTTTAGTTCGGTATAATTTTATCCCTTTTTCGGGCCGACCAACCCCTTTTACGAAAAAGGCACTTAGGGAGTTTCTGTTAAGCTCTTTTCTGACTCCTAAAACAAATGAAAAGATTGCCGAGCAACCTTGCTTCCTTTCATGCTCGTTAAACGTATCTGAAAGGGCGTCTACCTGGTATAAGTTTACCCCTTTTCCGGACCCTGTAGACTAATTACGAAAAAGGAATACTCTAGTCACATCGGCTAGAAGAGTTCTCCATCTGCATCATTTTATGCTTTTTTCGGGCCTTGGAGACTAAACTACGAAAAAGAACACCAATGGAGTCCACCTACCGCTTTCAGACTCTCTAAACATGAAAGCAACCATGAGCACGAGCCGTCCTGGGCTCACAAAATCCGCAGGAACGTACCATTTTAGAGCACACTTTTATCCCTTCTTGGAGCTCATTAAAACTACGAAGAAGGAATCAATGGTGCCTCTTGGCACCACGACAGATCACATCTACTCATTAGACAGCTTCCCCATTTTGGTCGCCTTTGTTCAGAGTATTCTACAGTATGTCACCTTGATAATCCCTCGACGGCACCTATCATCTCGTCCTCCCCCCCAGAGTCAATATATACCATTCAGTCAAAGCAATGATCCCCACACCTACAAGTCAGTTCCCCACGCTGCCAGGTCAATCATCTCATCATGCTCTGAACAAAGGAAGTTTGAGTCTACCCACTTTTGACCTAGTTATTTCCCATCCCCACAAGTATGTCAGTACTACAACACTTCAGTTTTACACCTCGTGCTCCTATCAAGGAAACATCATTGCCTTGTTAGTTGCTGGTCTCCCTCTGTCGACGACAACCACATTGATTCCAGAAGATAGACCTAGAGGTCCCTGTGTCTTGGACTCATCACCATTTATGATGAGTGCCTACGAATCATTTCGAGAGGAATCTTCAGTGCCTCTCCAAATGGTTGTTTCTCACATGCTCGACTTCAACACCTTGATCGCATCGTTGAGACTCGCACAGGGTATTCGTCCGTTTCACTTATTAGTCGAAGACCCTGGATACCTCCTGACTCCTCCACATTTGAGAGTCTTCCTATGGATAACACCAGTTACACTTTTTCTATAGATATCCGGGTTGCGCATGGCGACAGTATTCAGATGTACCCCAGTTTCATACTCCCTTGAGTATACAATTACATTAATTCTCAGAGATGACTCACACTTTTTGAGTCCCACAGATGTTGGACACCTTTAGTTTCAGCAGTTCCTCAGTTATTCCAGTGTATCAGTTATTGAGATTCGTTATGATCAGGAGTACATCCCAAAATAATGTCCCCCCTGGACCATTATGGTGTACCAGTAGATTCTCTATGTATTAGATCTCCCTTCTTGGGACTAATTGTTATGTATATGTCTTGATACGAGCATGGGAATGCCCGCCTCGTCCATTATCAGAGATTATACCTCATTCATATTGAGGCCATGTAATATTTTTTGTTTCTTGCAGCTTCCAAGGGCCGTGGCTCCAGTCTCCAATCGGTCTCTTCTCCTTCCCAAACCTCTGAAAAAAGACAAAAGAACTATGATGTCTATCGGCCATACGATGAGCTCCTGCCCTCACACATCAGGGGGAAATCTGTTAACACCTAAAAAGTACTCACTAGCTCATTCCCTTATTCACATGACCCATTTGTTCACTTTTCCACCATTTGAGCCTCTAAAACCAACAAAAGGTCACCAAAAGACCTTAGTACACCCCTTTTTCCATTAAAAAAAAGATTATTGTTCCTGAAAAGCATAAAAAACCCTAAAAAATGGTCCAAATTCCCAAAAATATTAAAAAGGGAATTAAAATATTAATTTTATTCAAAAAAGGAAAAAGGAGGGAAAAGTACCTAAACGATGTTGGTCAATACCATTTGGTTTCCACAAAACCGCAAATGGTATTCCCCACCACCAAAACCTATAAAAAGGTGGTAGGGGCTCCTCATTTCACATCCATCCATTATCTCATCCTCATGCTGCCGAAATCTCCCTTGAGCATTTTGGCCATTGTAAGCAACCTTGGAGAAGGAGACCTCTTGGAGCTTGGAGCTACTCATCTTGGGAGTTGCTCAACATCAACCTTCACCATTGAAGGTATTATCGCAAGCACTTGCTTGCCCCCCATTTTTCAATACAAATTCATTCTTTAATATTTTCTTGTTCTTGTTTTTTAAATATTTACATTATTTGCTTATATTCTTGCATAGATCCATGATTAGTTTTGTTTAGATTTAATTTATTGTTATTTGCTTTACATTGAAACTGCTGCTACTAGTTAGCAGGTGCCCATAGCACTAAGCCTGGTTGCAAAACCGGGCCAACAACACTACTCCGACTTGTCTTTTACACAAATCATGTAGGCTCGTATTTAACCATTGGGTTAAATACCCCACTACAACTGACTGGGCTGACCCCTCTAGGGTGGTCTAATAACCTTTTGACCCACATAACACATACAGGGCCGACCCCCCACTAGGGAAGTCTAATAACCCGAGTTACCACATTCTGACGGAGGAATAAACATCTCCGGATATATAATAAGATCTTCATGGAGGAATGAAACATCTCCGGAATAATAAAGTACAATTATAATATTCTTTGAAGTTACAATATCTCAACAAAAACTTTGATCTTGGTCTCCAAATTTTGATTTTGCAAAGGAGAGCAATCCTATGCTGAGACCATTCCAAAAATCCACTTATGTCAAAATCCCTAATTTCCTGCAGGAGTGATAAGCCAAAAAGAGAATGCTTAGAATCTAATTCTATTTCACAGAAATATGTGCCTTATTGTTTCTGGTGCATCTCTGAAATTACGAATCCACAGGGTCTGAAACTTCTGCCTATGGTATCCTGACCTGTCATCTTTTCAACCCCACAGGTCTAACCTCAATTGGATTCTCTGAAAAAGAGTTATGCCAAATGTCACAACGTGACCTGTTTATGGGATAAAACAGGAGAGCGAACTTGTACAGAGTGCCACGTGTCACTGTTTGAACTTCGGCCTCTGAAAAGAAGACCTGTGAAAGTAAAGTCTATGCCCTACCTGTAACTTTTTATGAAATTTCATTTGGATCTTCCTAGTCCAAGATATGACCTTTTTTCCTAGGTCACCTGTTTATGACTGAGATCTAGAAGAGGCAGAAACCCTAACTTGTACGGATCATAAATCACAAAGTACAACGAATCTGAGGGTGTCCTTTGGACACAAGGTATAGGGGGATGTTATCTACGACTTGTACACGTTTCAGATCTTGAACCTTTGCAAAAATGGATTTATAGCGAAAGTGCCACGATGAATGGTTTTTGCTATATGAAACCCTAACTTTCAAATTGTCGCAAATGAGATAAGTGTCGTAAGTGCCATACATTGCCTTCCTTCAGGCTAGCTCTGATACCATGTTAAGCTTCAATATGATAAGACAAAAAATATCAGAATTACATTCCATTTCACAACAATAGCATATATAGGATCACTGAAAGAACAAAAAGCACAACATAAACACAAGAGACACAGATTTATCCTGGGAAACCCTCATGGGGTAGAAAACCCAGCAAAGCTTCCTCATTATAGATGACCAGCAAATACAAATATGTAAACCCTAAACATGATCTCCTTCTCCTCCATAGCAGATCTCTCTCTCACCTATGCGCCAATCACGAGTGAATGTGTGTTAAATGATGAACACACCTCTTCAATTTATACACAACTCCGACTTGACTTTTACACTAACTAGGTCGGCCCTAGCTTAACCACTTAAGATGATGTGACAGGGCCGACCCCACTAGGGTGGTCTAATAACCCCTTTAACCCACATGACTCATATAGGGTCGACCCCCACTAGGGAAGTCTAATAACCCAAGTTACCACATTCTCCACAGAGGAATAAAACATCTCTGGATATACAATAAGGTCTTCATGGAGGAATGAAACATCTCCGGAATAATAAAATACAAATATAATATTCTTAGAAGTTACAATATCTCAACAGCTGACTCTATAGACAATGAGATCCATGCGGTGCCACCTAGATTTAGAAGTAGTTGGTTGTAATAAAGGACATCAGAGGTTGTGGGAGGTAAGAACTAAATAATCAAGAAGATATCCTAAGTTTTGAGGAGCCAACTCAAAGAAGACTACATATAACACTTAAGAACACATAAACAATCAACTAACAAAGCATCTTTACTACATTCGCAATAGGCGAGAATCTAAAGGAACCTCAACATCCAAGAATGCAAGTAAAATATGTAAAGGCTTTAACTTGGAAAGGGTTTGAGACCTAAAGGGATCATAAGGAGTTTGGGTTTGGTATTGAGTTGCGACTCTTGTGAGAAATGGAAAATGATGTATCAATTGATGCTTATGTTTATGTTGAATATGAATGCAATAATACCCCCATTTGAAAATTTGTTTATAATGTTGATGGTGTATTCTAATGACATGTTTTTCATTGCAATGTATTATTCCATTGTTATTTTGGCTTATTTACAGTAATTGATGGTTGTGTTTGTGGTATAACCTTATGAATAATATAATATAAATATAATGGTGAATGCAACAAATGGATACAATATTCGTAATACTCCAGTTTTAACCCTTGAATTATAATGTAATGATCATGTGTTATTGTGTAATGTGGCTTATGAGATGGGAATCAAGTCATGTGGATTGAGATATAATGATCCCATGTTGTAGATACGTGAAATGCATTGTAAATATTCTTAGTTCAAAGCTCAAGGGAAAGGCCCAACTAGTGAATGGATAAGAGTCCAAGTGGTGGGAAAGATTCACAACGTGGTGGGTATATTTTCCATGATATTCTCATGTATATGTAAAAATGAAAAATACATAATAATATAATATCCACCAAAATGGTTTCTCGAGGGAGAAACAAGGAGACTATGATACCGCAAGAGAGGAAGAGGAAAGGGGGATGTTGGCTAATTTGCCCTTGTCATTGTCTTTTTCAATACTATCCTTTTTTGCATATGTTTTTTTACAAGTTATCTCATCAATATTTGACTCTTTGACTAATCTAAAATGGATTCAAACAAAACAAATGGTTTCTAAAGAAGCTTGATACACAAGTGAAATTTGATGATTAATGAGGGTTGAAACAATAGAAGAAAAATGTAAACCATAAGAAATTAAATGAGAAAAGAGAGGGAAAAATAATTAAATGAAAAGAAAAATAGGAGAGAAGAGAGCTAGGAATGAGAAATGAAAGGTTAGGTCTTTTGGTCTTTCCATTGCCCCATCTCTACCTATATCTTATTGCAATTTTTTTCACGTAAGGATTTTTGTTGGCCAAGAGGTGAGGATGAACAAGAGCCCAACTATGTAAATTGTTGAATGGCCATAGAGCCATGCATTGCTTTGTAACTTGATATTGTTGACATGAAGATTGGGAAACCATTCGACGTTGGTTTTCTCATTTGGGTGTCTAGGGTAAACATGATGTCCATTGTGCCTTGAATTGCTTTAAAATTTCTCTGGGATTGTGTTGTATAGTTCGGTGTGTGAAATTACTATTTCTCTTATTTGTGTTTAATATGTTGCTTTGAGTTGTGCTAATCGTTGTAATGGAAGGATTGCAAGTTGCATTTATGTTGGCTCTTACTCAAAATTCAATTCTTTTCCTTACTACTTTGTGAATTCCAACAACTATGTGATAATATCCATCCATTCTATGCTAAATTTGAGATCAATGGTTGTAGCAATTATTTAGCCAAATTTCTAATTCTCCTCTCGGAGAACAACAAAGACTGTTGAGGTCGTCTGAATTTAAGACAAGCATGCACACACGTCAATTAATGGATGAATTAAGGTTGTATGTGTCAGGATATTCCTATACTCCATCCTAGTCCTCCTAGCATTTCTGTCATTTTCATTTTCAGTCATGCATGCAAAATTAGGGTTTGCATGCATCCTAGTCATCAGTACCAGCACCTAGCCCTCAGCAAACTAGCCCTCGGAGCTTCTTTCAGATCAGTTTCAGCTCTCCTAGAGCTTAGTGTGCCCTCCTTTCACCTACTGCATGAGAATGGCACCTTTCTTCATCTACCAGTCTAGTTTAGTTCAGTAATCTTCAGTTCTTTCCTTGATTTAAGGATTAACTGACTCCTAACTGATCTTACCACTCCGATGGACCTCCAGTGTGACTAGACAGACTGTTATAACTCCAGTTCGCTCCATCTGTTCCCTCCACTGAACCTCCTTCACTACATTAGTGCTTCCATGTGCCAGTTACACCAACCACACTCAGTTAGACTCAATTTGACTCCCGGTTGACCATTACTTGTGCATTGATGACTTCACTAATGAGAAGGTGGACTCCTGGTTATGCATTGATGACTCTCCATTGATTATGGATCTGTACATGAAGGCCAATTCGAATTCCACCTAGTGAATTCGAATCCTCATACATAGCATTGTATATTACTAGTTTACTATTCAGTTTTATGTAACATGTGTAATTATTCTACCTCTATCAGAGCTCCTTTGGATCTGTGTTCTATTGCTTGTCTCTTCTTCTATTATTCCTAAATTCTTTCATTGTGAGGTTTACATCATCTCTTTGGATCTTATGTGGGCAATTTCACATGGTATCAGAGCCATTTGAGAGTATATTCTACCTCCATTCTTGAGAGTTTTTTGTAGGTATTTCGAAGTTCCAGCACTTTTTATTTGCACTTGTTCCAGCAGTCAAGATGAGCAATTCAAATGTTTCTTCTTCTTTTTCTCCTTCTCGTATGATCCTCACTCCCTTCAATTACTTCGAATGGAAGGATAGGATTATATTTCACTTGTATAACAAACAGCTAAATCGAATAGTATTTGAAAAAGATGCTATACCACATCAAGCTGTTGAAAAAATCAAGCATCTAAATAAAATGGATGAAGCTTTTGGATTCATATGCCTCCATATGTCAGAATATCTACTGTTTCATGTTGAAGGATTGAAGTCTCCCAATGAGTTATGGACAAAATTGGGTAGTCTCTTTGGCAAACAAGATGGGATGAGAGGCTACACTCTCGAAAATGAATTGGCTTCTCTGCAACCTAGCAATTTCGAGAGCATTCAAGCATTCATCTCAAAATTTCAGAATTTGGTTGTACAATGCAAGCATTGTGGCATCACCAAAAGTGATGAGCAATTAGTGCTCTCCATTTTGAGCAAACTTGGATCTCAATTTTCTGTTTTTGTATCTACTTTCCATTCTGGGCGAATGTCAGTCCCTGGATGGAAGTTTCCTACCTTAGCAAACTTTACTGCAACTCTCATTCAAGAAGAGGACAAATTGATTCAAATGGGTGCCATCAAAACCTCTAGAGATCTAGCTCTTTTCGCTGGTGAAGCAAGTGGAGCGAATGCAAAAGGGGGGCAAAAACGCAAAGACAAGAAGCCTTCAAGATCCAAGAATGACAAACCAAAGAGACCAAATTGTTCCTACTGCAAGAGAGGAAACCATCCTGAGAAAGCTTGCATGCACAAGAAGAGTGATCTTCTAACCAAGCTTCTTGAACAAAACAAGATTATTGTTCCAAAAGAAGCAAAGATCTCTGATTCTGGAAGTGGATTTGATGATTGCCATGCATTGATGGTTGGTTTTTCAAAGACAAAATCCCTCCTCATAGATTCTGGAGCCTCCAACCACATGATTGCATCTGAAGAATCCTTCTCCTCTTTGGATCTCCAAGATGGGCCTACCACTCACATGGGAGACAACTCTCATATTTCTGCCAAAGGATTGGGTACAGTTCATATGGAGCATGGTAAGTTCAAAAATGTCTTATTTGTTCCCTCTCTTATAGCTAATTTGTTGTCAGTGTATCAAATGACTCATACAGGATCACCAAAGCAAGTAATTTTTGGTCCAAACATAGTAGAGATTACAGAAATCTCCACTGGAAAGGTTGTAGTGAATGGGATTGCTAATCATGCCTCAAAGGCATATGAGTTCTCACACTTCATGCCTTTCTCTCCAACTATTCCTTCAGATTCCGATGAAGATCACAGTGACTCCTCTTCTAATGAAGAAGAAGATCAAGATTTTGATGTTGAGATCATGGTTTAAGAAGATTCAGATCCAAAACCAACACCTATTCTTAGTCCAAATTTGAGGTCAACATGGGCTCACACAGTCCTTGCTACTACTGAGAACACAGTTGATGATTTATCTGTCCACATAATTACTAGACTTCAGCATCATGCCAACCTTGCATTATGCCATGCACCTCTCCATGAGAGATGCAACATGACGATGGGGTTCTCTCTTCCATCTCTTGGGAAGACTCCTCATGTTCCATTCGCTCCAGATACAGAGAGAGTTCCTAAAAGACTTACTTCCTCCAACACATTCTCCACACAGTGGGAGGCCTTCCTAAAGGAGATCAGCTTGCCAAGTCTTTTGCAAAATTTTTCATTGATAAAAGCTTCTTTCTTTTTTGCGTAGTATGATGGTTCTTTGAGTTATTTACTGTTCTTTTGAGGGGGGGTATTTTTCCCATGAGGTTTTACCCATTTCCTCAGTTTATGGACAGTTCTTTATTTTTTTATCATTTCATTTATTATATGGGTGACCTTTGGTCCTAGTTACCAGGGCCCAGGATGGATTAAGAGGGGGTGTTAGGATATTCCTATACTCCATCCTAGTCCTCCTAGCATTTCTATCATTTTCATTTTCAGTCATGCATGCAAAATTAGGGTTTGCATGCATCCTAGTCATCAGTACCAGCACCTATCCCTCAGCAAACTAGCCCCTAGAGCTTCTTTCAGATCAGTTTCAACTCTCCTAGAGCTTAGTGCGCCCTCCTTTCACCTACTGCATGAGAAGGGTGCCTTTCTTCACCTGCCAGTCCAGTTTAGTTCAGTTATCTTCAGTTCTTTCCTTGATTTAAGGATTAACTGACTCCTAACTGATCTTACCACTCCGATGGACCTCCAGTGTGACTAGACAACCTGTTCTGACTCCAGTTAGCTCCATCTGCGCCCTCCACTGAGCCTCCTTCACTACATTAGTGCTTCCATGTTCCAGTTACACCAACCACACTCAGTTAGACTTAGTTTGACTCCCGGTTGACCATTACTTGTGCATTGATGACTTCACTGATGAAAAGGTGGACTCCTAGTTATGCATTGATGACTCTCCACTGATTATGGATTTGTGCATGAAGGCCAATTCGAATTCCACCTAGTGAATTCGAATCCTCATACTCAACATAGTATATTTACCAGTTTACTATTCAGTTTTATGTAACATGTGTAATTATTCTGCCTCTATCAAAGCTCCTTTGGATCTGTGTTCTATTGCTTGTCTCTTCTTCTATTATTCCTAAATTCTTTCATTGTTAGGTTTACATCATCTCTTTAGATCTTATGTGGGAAATTTCATTGTATGGCTCTCCTATAGGCCGTACACATCTCCAACAATCCATACATAGTGGTTCATGGAGTTTTGAGGCTATATGCATCAGTTTGGGCATATTAGCTTTGCAATTTGTGTTAACCTCTCCTTTGGCTGTTTGTTGAATGTTTGGTTGTGGAAAAGTGGATCCAATTGGCATTTGTGTATTGACTTAGTTAAATCATGACCATGAGGAGGAGAAATGATCTACAAGATTTATAAATTCCTTCATAATGTGCCTATTATCTCAGTGTTTGACCTTCAACCCAAGTTGGCTACATCATGGAAATAGCCACAACATTCATTGGTGTACTGCATGGTATATGAGGTGAAGCATTTGCAGGTAATTTAAAACATTGTGAAGGACATTATCTAATTGAAATTAAAAATTCAACTCTTCATTCCTTTATTAATGAGAGTTATATTGTTGAAGACACACACACACACACACACAATTTTGAAGAGTTTTGATAAATATGTATAAAAAAAATAATACTAAACATGATCTAATAAATAAGAATTAACAATGGTTCATACACACATTACAAAGATTTGCCTTGCAAACCGAGACCCGGGAAAACCAACATCCTTGAGAGTTTCTCCACTCTCTATCTCATTGTATTATCTTTTATGTTTACATTACAATATTATAGCATCCAAAACCCTAATCTATTAACATGAATGAGATTATAAATCCAATTATTTAACCAAAATTAGTTTACTATGGGCCACAAAACCATGGGCTGAAAACAACTAAAAAAAACCCAATTTTTTTTATGCGGGGAGGTGAGGGGTGGTCGCTGCCTCCATATGCCCCCTAGTCGAGGGGGATGATTAGCACTCCCAAACACCCCTTGCTTTGAGAACCTTCAAAGAGTACAACACATGTCCAACAATATTCTTGTTGGATTGCATCACCCTCATAAGAACCATAGGTGGTTTTAACATCACTCTTACCATTACATTGACTTCTAAATATAAGAATAGTTAATGAAGTCACACAAAACATAAAGATGTGTGTTGAGTAGTTGGTTGTAATGTCCCTCATTTTGACCCTTAGGATATTTTGGCTGTAATGTAAATAGTGTATGCATGTGATGTATGATTCCTAGTGTGGAGCTCAAGGCTAAGGCCCCGCCATTGAATGCTCAGCCTTGAAGAGGAAAGTATTTGGTATTATGGTAACCATGTGCTAGTAAGCCATGGAAAATGTAAATGATGTAAATGATACCATGTAAATAAAAAAATACCAAGGGCTGGCTATGGAGGCAACTAAATGAGGGGGCTATATGTATCCACTAGGGAGTGGTGAGGGGGTTGTGGGATGGAATCCTAGGTTTCCATATGTCACCTTGAGAACCCCTTTGATTGTCCTAGCTTCCATTGAATGCTGTTGTAAGAAAGTGGGTGCAAAACATTGTTCATGAGGTCGATGGAGTATGGGATAACCCTGAAATCTGTAAGGCAGGGTATGGGGACTCTGATCGCTTATCCCATAAGCCACTCTACCTCTTGGTAATTTGCTCACCCTAATCCCTATCCCATTTTGGACCAACAACCTTAGTTATCACGAATCACAGACCAAGTAGAGAGATGAAAAAAGAACCGGAATCGCGATCCTGGGGGAGGCCGTGATTTGCAGAGCCAAAATCGCCCATAAAACTGGTGTGGGAGGTGGAATTCGAGGAAGGATCCATAGACCCGACCCTTGGAGTGAAACTAAGAGGTTTAGATGCATAGAAGTTCATGGGAGAACCAGATTTGGATAGCGAGACCTTGTTGTGGGACAGATCCATTCAGCTGCAACGTGAAGGAAGATCCGAGTGTGGATTGCAGTGGGAGGAGGCCAGGAGGGTTGAGACTATATGTTAGAGCCAAAGAGGGCTCATTTACCTTGAACTAATAGTTAGGATCATCCACACCTACCAAGTCAGTGCTAAGGGAAGGGACGCCCTAGGGACTGAGCAACAGAGAAGGGGACCTTACTTAGGCTGAGAGTGGAGGTGATGGGGGTGCCTGAACTATTTGAGGTCATTTGGTTATGCTTATAGATATGTGGATGAGCTTATTGACCTAGAAAACCCTTATTTGTCCCCCATTTTCTTGAGAAATCAACTGTGTGTAGGATTCCCTGATTGACTATGAACCAAGGCTGTGAGTGAGCCTGAGTGGTACTCCTTAGTGGATATATAGCCCCAGCTAGGGGGTGGTCTTTGAGTGCTGAAATAATACAGGTTGGGCAGAGACCTATGGTTGGGTTGGAATGTTGCATTACATAGCTAGTTTGCTTGGAGATTCAAAGAAACAGATAAGTGTTCTCTATGTTAAGTTATGCCCATTCCATGTGTTTTACCCCTGCATTGGTTTAATTAGTAATGATTGTTATTGATATGTTCAATGCATGGAAGATGTGTGTGTGGATAATGTTTCATTCCTTTGTGTTCATTGAGTATGCTTTTGCACATTTGCATTTCCATTGGAATAATGTCTTTGAATTGCCTCTTGATGAATAGGGCTAAGTCTTTGAATGGTTCTTTGATGAATAGGACTAAGTGCAAGGCCGGGAGGTACATAATACTTTAGTCATGACTGTGGGGAAAGAATAGACACCCCTGTGGTGTTCATGACCCCTGTGGACCAATTGAAGGAGAGAGGATATGGCAGTGGAGCAAGAACTCTTCCCAGAGTGGTAAGGAGACATAGATGGGGTTTAAGGCCATCGTTTGGAGTGGAAGAAGGAAAAAATCAATGTTCTTAGGTGTGGATGAATATCAGGAAGTTGTATAGCGCTCGCCAAGAGCTTTCCAATGGTACTGGACTTGCCCAAAATGGACTTAATTTGAAGAAGTTATGGGCTGGAGAAGTTGTGCTGTGGGGCTTCTGACTTTCCGAGTTCCGCATGCAGACTACGGATTGCGGAAGACGGAAATGTGATTATTTGGAGTTATGCGTGGTGGTTTCGATTTTCGAATCCCGCATCGCGGATGCGGAGTGCAGAAGTTGAAGGCATAAATCGTCGAATTGGTGAATCGACGTTCTGATTTTCCGACTCCCACATCGTGGACTGCAGAGTGCAGAAGTCTGAAGAGGAAGTCTTCGAGGTTGGATTTTGGTGTTCCGACTTTCTGAGTCCCGCATTGCGGAATAACGGATTGCGGAATTCAGAGAGGCATTTCTTCGACGCCATGTATTTGGCGCTCTGACTTTCCAAGTCCTGCATTGTGGAATTGCGGACTGCAGAAGTCAAAGAGACGTTTCTTCGACGTCGTGTATTTGGCGCTCCGACTTTCCGAGTCCCACATTGCGGAATTGAAGACTGCAGAAGCTGGAGAGACGTTTCTTCGATGTCGTGTATTTGGCGCTCCGACTTTCCGAGTCCCGCATTGTGGAATTGCGGACTGCGAAAGTCGGAGAGGTGTTTCTTCGGAGTTGTGAAATTGGTGTTCTGATTTCCGAATTCCGACTTGTGGCTTCGGATTGCTGCTTGCGGAATTTTGGATTGTGGACTGAAGATCAATGCGGGTGCAGAGTTGCGGAACCTTTGGATTTCTTGGAAAATAAGAAGAAAAAAAAATTAGCAGGTGATTCAAGTGTTGTCACCCATTGCCTCTAAAGGGCACCGAGGTGACTGGGGATGTGAAAAATGGTATCAAAGCCCAAGTTGTAGCACTGGGGCTGCTTGGGCCAAGCCATGATGTGGAAGAGGAATTCCACACTAGGATGAAGAATGGGAAGAGGGAGAACTCCTTAACTTTTCTCTTGTTGATATAATTACATTTTCTGAGTTTTATAAATATATTTATATGAAATTGTGGATAGGAATGTTGAAGATGCAAGTGATTAGATAGATGACCTATGTATGCATAGTAGGCATATCAAGAGATAATGCATAGTGCATGTGGACTTTCTTGTGCTTGCATGTGGTATTGCATATTTGCAAAAGTTGTTAATGAGCACAATGCATTACAATTTGAATGCACATCTAACAATGATATGGAGAAAATATTTTTGAGATGCCTTGCTTACACTTTGCTTTGAGAATTGACAAAAATGTTGTTTCTAGGATTCTTCATTTCAACAAAATGATATCCTAGATACCATGGTCAGCATAACATATCCAAGTTTGTTGGAAACCACAACAAAAAGAACCAAGATAATGGAAGCATGGTTGAAGATATTGATAATGATATTGCATGTGACCAATAGCCTTGTGAATATAGGCTGGAGCACAAATCCATGATCAAGAAGTTGGGGAAGGACTGTGTAGTCCTTGGCAAGAGGCCAATTGATCAGATAACACCATATGGTATGTTGATGGCAGCCATGCAGGTAATGTTTATTTCTGTTGATTGTACAAATGTTGAGAAAAGATGGGTAAGAATCCCTTTAACCATGTTTTAATCATCATGAGATGGTATGCATATAAGGTTGAATGGATTTGTGTGAATGACATCCCAAAGGGAATGGTGGGGTGTGTGTTAGTAAAGGAAATGAGCATTATACCATGTGACTGTTAAAATTTAGAATGAATTCATATGGAATTATATCATGCCATGAGTGTGTGTGGTTATGAGCTTAATAACCAAAGCAATTGAGGACTTATGGTCCTGTTATATTAGTGCATGCTATGTGAGATAACCCTAGTTAGGCCATAATGTGTCTGGAATAGTGGAATGCATGACATGATAGTATAGTATGCATGGATCAATGCAAGGTGACATTGAGTGGATATGCATTAAAATATTTTGTAAATCTGTGGTTGCATGAAGTGAATGCACATTAAAAGATAATGTAAATATTGTAAATGTGCATGCATGTGTGTGGGTGCACATGTTGTGATGCATTGTGTGAATGCATGGTTGTATTACATATGTGTCATTACAATTAGATGATACAAACCATTACACCAAAACCCTGAGGTGTTAGTGAAGGTCGTCCATTAGGATCTTAACATCCCACCACGCTCCGCAGTCCAGACTCTGGGCTGGATGTGCGCCCGTACGGTGGTGTCCCGTTTGCGCCATACGGTGGTGTCCCCTTTGCGCCGTACGAGCCTCGGGCGAACACTGCAATGCCGACGTTGCCACCCGCTCTGTGACTTGAACCTAGGTGGAGGCTCTGATACCAAATGATACAAACTGTTACACCAAAACCCCGAGGTGTTAGTGAAGGCCGTCCATTAGGATCTTAACATTAGATAATAGATGAAATGATGAATTAATGATAATTCTGGAATCATTTCATGAGATGCTATGAGTGCAGGAGAATGAGTGCATGAAGAAGTTAGTAAGGTTTGATGGGTTACCATAATGATCTGTTGGTAGGACAGAGTTGCATGAAAGAATATGGCTGTGAAGTAATGAGCATTTAGAGTTTCAAGTTGATTACATGGATAATGTGCCTGTGTCTTGTAATTTTATTGTGATAATGATGCATATAAAATAAACATATATATATTTCATTGCATTTAAGATATTAGCAGTTGAAAGTGTTTGAATTATGGAGTGTTATAATTCTGAAAACACTTCAGTGACTGTCGCAACAATGAAATATTATATGCATGAAAACTTACAAGTGTTTGGACTGATTCAAACTTTCAGATTTCATGTAGAAATTCCTTGGGCATGACAATGTGGGTAAGTCCATGATAAAGTCTGGAACATACCATGTGCAAAAGAAAAATGTTGTGAGAAGGATCCCATGCTTTGGAAATGGGTTTCAGGTGAAACACCACTGTATCTTTTGAGAATGTCTCATTCGAACTGCATGTTGGAAATAATGTCGATGGAATGGTAAAATTATGCCAATAGGGCATATGTTGTCTATGGAACGTGATAGGTTTTGGGGTGGAAAACCGAGGTACTGTCAACTCAGAGAAGGAAGCCCACATTCCTCGCGAAGGAAGAGAAAGATACATCTGCAAAACATATGAGTATTATGTAACCCTAGCTAAGAATATACATGTCTAGTTACTAGAGTTAATGTACAGAGCATGTTTTTATTCTTATTTTTATTATTTCAAACTGCTTGAGTGTGATTAGGGCCTACATGGCTCACATTGGAAAGGGATGCATACCTTTCGGGCGCTGGGTTATATTAGGGTTGTCAATATTGACTACACCCTAAGGGAATGGACGTATTCCCGGTGTTTCAATATTAGAGAGTGAATGTCTATGAAAACAAAATGTTTACAATTTTATATCAGCAATACTGATGAGCTTGCTTATCCATATTGTGTTGTCATCTTAAACAGATGCAATTTGATGCTTCACACTAAAGAATCAAAGTGAAGGGTTGTTGTGTGTGTGAAGGGTTGTTGTATGCTTGATAAACCCAGTCGGTGTACTGGATTGGCATTAGTTACTTGAATGTTGTGGTGATATTTGTGAAGGCATAAAATCCCTATTGGTTCAGTAGTGAGGTGGGTGCCGAGACTAGATAGAAAGCCCCTTGAGATTCATATGGCTCCATAGTAGATCCTTGACCTGGAAATAGTCATGGTGCAGTTTCCTTCCATTGACATATTGACCCAGACGGAAGTGTTGGATTGGAAATGGAGAGGGAAAACCAGGTATGGGACTGGTTTGGCACCATCAATGCCTGATAAACCCAATCGGTGTAATGGCTTGGAATTGACTACTTGGATGTTGTGGAGAAGCATGTGTGTTGGCCAAGCATTCATTCCACAAGTGATACAAGGCTTGTAAAGAAAAAAGGAACCTATGGAATAACGAGGAAATGTATGATGCAGATAAGTATATAATTTTCATTTATCTCTTATTCTGGATAATGGAAAATTTTCATGAACACGTCTTATAATAACCAAGCTGATACACTGTTATTTCTTTGTGGAAACCTAGGTCATTGCGGGAAGCAAGAACTATGAAGGAATCCTAAGGATGCAATTGGACATTTGACTGTTCTAGAGAGCTCAGTAGAAGCAACAATGGGAAAATGGTGCCAGTGGACTTGTGTGGGTCCTAGTAGACAAGTTTCTGTAGGTAAACCATGGGGAAGGATTCCCTGGTTGAGAGGCCTTGGATAGCCCTTAGACACTAAGTGTCATCGCCAAAACAATGAAAGGGCGAGTCAAGCATTCACATTGAAGTGAAAGAGGCTAAGGAGCATGGAACCACAGTGGTGGTGTGGCTCTGGATTGGGACAGGATTAAGAGGGGAAAAATCTTGCTCTTCTCTTTCCTTTTATTGATGCATTTAGAAAACAGAAAATTGTTGAATGCATGATATGGCTGAAAGTTGTCTATGTTTATTTGCTTGAAATAAATTGTGAATGCTGAAATAGTTAATTCCTTGTGAAAGGATGAACATGAATGAGTTCATGTGTATGTTGGGAAAGCATGAAAAGGGTGGAAGTCTCATGAATAAAGCATGGAATCTCCATGTCAATTGGGAAAATGATTGACTGATTTTAATGTTTATCTTATTCTTGGCCTAACAGGAATTGCCATGATGAATTTCACAGGTGAAAATTAAAACAATTGGTTGCAGTTGGTACAAGCCAAGTGTTGCTAGTGAGCAAAGTGAGAGCCAGCTGTGCACATTGACCATGGCAGCAGACCAAAAGCTATTGGATTTGGATGAAAATATTCTTTAAACAATTGCCAAGACCCAAGAGAATCTTGGAAAGATGTTCAAGCTACAAAAGTAGCAGAATGAGATGAACCATAAGGTTTTGCAGGACTCTATTTTTCTGCAAAGGGAGGTAAAAATAATTTTGGAAGCAACCGGCAGTGGAAAAGGCAATGGATCAAGGAAGAGGCATTCATCCAATCAATCCACTAAGAAACGTTCCAGGTGGGAAGACTCCAAGGAAATTGAGCAGGTAAAAAAAAATAGCCACTGGAATGTTGGGAATGTGGAGGAAATCATTGCCTCCTCAACTGCCCAACAAAGGACAACAAGAAAGCTAGCAACCATAAAGATTCCAGACTTGTTGACCAGCAGGAAGGTAAAAAGAAGGAAGGGATGGCTATGGAGAAATTCCCACCTACAGAGCTGGAAGATCAAAGCCAACATGGGAAACTTGTGGAAGCCAAAGGATTTGCTCTTGAAAGTTCAAAGTAAAGGGTAAAATGCAGGGTAGACCTGCAATATTTTTTTAAATTTTGGACATGTGTAAACTGTATATGTATTCCTATGTATTGGAACATTGAGGACGATGCTATTATAAGGGGAGGGGAATTGTAATGTCTCTAATTTTCACCCTTAGGATATTTTGGTTGTAATGTAAATATTGTATGCATGTGATGTATGATTCCTAGTGTGGAGCTCAAGGCCAAGGCCTGGCTAATGAATTCTCAGCCTTGAAGAGGAAAGTATTTGGTATTATGGTAACCATGTGCTAGTAAGCCATGGAAAATGTAAATGATACCATGTAAATAAAAAAATACCAAGGGATGGCTATGGATGCAACTAAATGATGGGGCTATATGTATCCACTAGGGAGTGGTGAGGGGGTTGTGGGATGGAACCCTATGCTTCCATATGTCACCTTGAAAACCCCTTTGACTGTCCTAGTTTCCATTGAATGCTGCTATAAGGAAGTGGGTGAAAATAATTGTTCATGAGGTCGATGGAGTATGGGATAGCCTTGAAATCCGTAAGGTAGGGTATGGGGACCCTGATTGCTTGTCCCATAAGCCACTTTGCCTCCTGGTAATTCGCTCACCCTAATCCCTATCCCATTGTGGACCAAAAACCTCAGTTATCACACATCACAGACCAAGCAGAGAGAGGAAAAAGGAAACAAAATCGTGATCCTGGGGGAGGCTGCGATTTGCAGAGCCAAAATTGCCCAAAAAACTGGTGTAGGAGGTGTAATTAGAGGAAGGATCCACATACCCGACCCTTGGAGCAAAACTAAGAGGTTTAGATGCCCGAAAGTTCATGGCAGAACCAGATTTGGATAGTCGAGACCTTGTTGTGGGACAGAGCCATTCAACCGCAACGTGAAGGAAGATCCGAGTGTGGATTGCAGTGGGAGGAGGCGAGGAGGGTTGATACTATATGGTAGATCCAGAGAGGACTCATTTACCTTGACCTAACAGTTAGGATCAACCACACCTACCAGGTCAGTTCTAAGGGAAGGGGCGCCCTAGGGACTGAGCAACAAAGAAGGGGACCTTATTTAGGCTGATCATGGAGGTGATGGGGGTTCCTGAACTGTTTGAGGTCATATGGTTATTCCTATAGCTATGTGGATGAGCTTATTGACCTATAAAACCCCTACCTGTCTCCCACTTGCTTGAAAAATCAAGTGTGTGTTGGATGTTACACCCAAAATCTACTCATCATCAGATTCAGTGTATACACCCCTGAAGATACTTGGAATAAATAATCATCCTGGGAGGATTTGTACTCAGTTGTGCTAGGTTTTGAAGGGTCGTCACAGGTTTCACACTAGCAACATGCGACGTCGCAGCTTGCTCCACTGCAGGGTGCGACGAGGTCAGTTAATGGGCAAAAATAGTCTATTCGAGATCCTTCTTGAAACTTGCTCATTTACGGGCTTATCCCTGACCTCTAAGGGAGCTGGTACTCGACCCCTAACTCTTTGGGAGGATCCCCTATCTCTCTCCTACCATCTCTCAACCTATCTTATCCATACCCTATCCATTTAGTCCTATATAAGTGAAGCTCACTCCCATTCCAAAGGGAGGAAGCCTATGGTATCTACATGCTGGTGAAATCTCTCTTAAGACACCTCCATTCACCTCTTGGAGAACTCATACTTCCTTGGAAGGACATGGAAATTGGCTTGGTCGGAGAAGGGATACTACGTTAAGTCTTGGTTGTAGTTCTATATCTCTATCATGTACTCCTCTATTTGCAGTAATACAAATGCTTTCCACCAATATTGTTCGTATGTGCAATGATATTGAGTAGTTTACCCGCTTAACTGTTTACCTAGATCGCTTATTGTATAGATGTCTTTTACTGGTTTCTCTTATTTCTTTGTCTTGATAGGTCTTGCAGCTTGGATCTGACGACCGTGGGACATGGAGCAACATTCAGGAGAAAGACATATAGTACTTGATCCTTAAGTAGATCTAGGAAATGCACTTGTAGTCTATTTTATTTGTTCTAGACTCACATTGAGCTAGGGAGATCCGGCTCGCGTCCGCTCGAGTGGATTGTCCGATAACAAATCTGGCGAACATACTGGGGAGCTTATGTGTTTTGTTTTGTCTAGTGGTCATTAATCTGAGAGTAATTTTCAGTTGATTACTTGACACAAGCCTTTTATTATTATCTTTTTTGCCATTTACTTCTTAGGATTGACTTCACTGTCAGATCTTCACGTTGAAGATTCTGATATTCTTCCTTTGAGTTTATACAACTCATTTTCAAGCCTGTTTATGGTTCATTGTTGAGAGATCTGATTCATTTTTGAATATAGACCTCGCCTGTCGCACCTGGGTAGTGGAAATAGAGCGACACTATGTCATTCTGAGTCTCTGTTCTTTACCTGTTAGATACTCGTCGCACCCTTTACATTGGTAAACTGTGACATCGTCGCACTTCTCGTGTGAACAACCTGCGACGTCACACTGTGTATAAGGGCAGAGTGCACCGATCTGTCAAAATTTGGCATACATGCATCCCTTCCCTCATTTGACAGTCTGAACCTTGGTCTGATGTATGAACTCCCTCTGCACTTCAAGATCCAGCCAAAGACCCCATTGATGATTTGTGTGTTGAGAGTTTGGTTTCATTTGGATTGACTTTGGGTTCCGTCTTGGACAAGTTTGAGACTGGTAGTGGTGGATACTCTTGTCTCCTCCACCTTCATCCGTTCACTCTTGCATTCCCTTCCTTCCATCCCTGATCTGATTAGTACATTAGATCAGTTTCCATACCTCATTTAATTTTGTTTTGAGCTTTGCTTGCTTAGTTTGCTTGCTACTGCTTGATTTTGAGTTAAGTGTGTCTTTCAGCTTGGTTGAGTGCTTGTCTTTTCTTGAGTTTTCTGAATATATGAGTGCTGCAGGTAGTGTTTTCTTTCCAGTCATTTAGATCTGAAAGCTCAGTTGTTATCAAGTTTATTCTTTGATGCAGCCATCGAAAAGATTAAAAATGCTTCTTTCCCATTGTTTCTCAAAAACTTATTGAAGAAAGATTGTTGTGCATTGGAAAATTCTTGATTATGTTTTAGAAAAGTTGAATGAACGTATGATCTATTATGTTTTCCTCGAATTATGAATTACTCATTTTCTTGAAAGACTCAAAGTACACTTCAATTTTTTGCAAAAATTGATTCCATGCTAAGGAAAGATAGATGCATTTTTAATTTTTGTTGCCTTTAGATCATTGAAAGAGAAATTGAAAAGCTTGCATATTCCATCTCAGAATCCTCTCTTTTCATTACCTAGTGTCGTTTTGATTTGAAAAGAAAAAGAAAAGAAAAAATGCTTTGATTTGGATAGTAGTGTTGTGTACTTTTGTGTTTCATCGAAAAGGAAAATAATACTTTTATTGTCAAGTTTTGCTTGAATTGGAATTGTGTTGCATTGAGTTTGTTTTGGCAATACTATTGGAAAAAAATTTCTCCTTCCCATCGCTAGAATTCATTGAAAGAAAAGAATATTTCGTGCATGTAGCTAGGGCTTGCATTATGCTTCCGATTATGTACTCACCTCATGCATTCACCTAACCGTCCAAGATAAAATTAATGGTAGAACTAGGTAAAATGTTTAACAACTTGTGTGTAAGTTAGAGACGTGTTCTGGCGTCGTTAAGCGTGGCAACTGTCGTTATTTTGCAGCACTGTATCCCGAGGTTATTGTAGTATTCCACGTACATCGGTATATCGAGATCCTTCACGTACCCACCAAGTACCATAATCCATACTTGGCGTATATCGAAGGGTGTATCACATACTTGACACGTATATCGAAAGGTCTCTTGCCGAACGGTTGTGCATTAGACAACACCACTACGGATTTGAGCTCCCACGTACCTTGCGTATATCGGGAGACACCATTAGGATTCCTGAAACAAATCGAGTTAACCATTTGGCCATCTTGGCAAAGCAATACACCGAGAACAACACTCGGGGAGATTAACATGTACGTACTGTCCAGGTAATCGGGTATGCAGGCAAGGGTACGATCCCAATCCTCCTTGTCGCTGTTAACACCCAAAAAGTGCTCACTAGCTCATTTCCTTATTCACATGACCCATTTGTCCACTTTTTCACCATTTGAGCCTCTAAAGCCACCAAAAGGTCACCAAAAGACCTTAATACACCCCTTTTTCCACTCAAAATGAATATTTTTCCTCAAAAAGCATAAAAAACCCTAAAAAAGGGTCCAATTCCAAAAAATATTAAAAAGGGAATAAAAATATTCAAAATATTCAAAAAAGGAAAAAGGAGGGAAAAGGTACCTAAACCATGTTGGTCAATACCATTGGTTTCCTCAAAACCATAATGGTATTCCCCACCACCAAAAACTATAAAAAGGTGGTAGGAGCTCCTCACTTTTCATCCATTCATCTTCCTATCCTCATGCTGCCAAAATCTCCCATGAGTTTTTGGCCATTGTAGCTACCTTGGAGAAGGGACCCTTTGGAGTTTGGAGCTGCTCACCCTTGGAGCTACTCAAGAATCTTCATCATTTGGAGGTATTATCATTGCAAGCACTTGCTTGCCCTTATTTTCAATACAAAGTTATTCTTCATTCTATTTGTTGTTCTTGTTTTTTAATTCAAAAGTTTATTATGATATGCACATGCTAGTTTAGTTTAGTTTTAGTTTTAGATTTACAATTGTTTTTGCTTTAGTATTTGAAACTGCTGCTACTAGTTAGCAGGTGCCCATAGCACTAAGCTTGGTTGCAAAACCAAGCCAACAGTCGCGTCATATTGTTGGACCCTGCAGTATATCGTGGTTTGCGATGCCTTGATAATCCCGTGAGGGTCCAGAATTTTGAATCCACTCTATCACATAAGTTTGCTTGTTGCCTTAGTTTGAGTAGGTTTTTCTGGACTACTTTTCTTTTAGCATACCCTTAGGAGAAACGCTGTTTCATCCATCCTGGATGATCATCTTGACACTTTGGTGGATTTTCCCTGGAGAAGGTCCCGTAGGATCTTGAACTTATCACCCGAATATCCCCTTAATCCGGAGGTTATTTCGAGGGTAAGAATGGATCAACGTAACACGGTCGTAGTTACTGAAGTGGAAAACCCCACTTTGAATGTTGGAGGGCTTTTGTTTCCACAAACTCCTCCGGATTCACCTGCCTCTCATCCCCCGTATGATGAAGGAGCACAAACCCCCGCTTCACAAGGCCTTTCTCCCATCATCCCGGGAGAACCTGGATCGTTGGAATGGATAAACAGACCCCAGGACGACCCTACAACAGCTGTTGGTCCTTCAACAACTTATTGGACATCTTCTACAGACCACCCAGTGGCTCATTTTGCCATCTCATCCCCACCTAACTGGACTACTCCAGAGTTGTCTAGGCCTTACTATAGGCCTGACCCTGCTGAGATTTTTGGCCCCATCCATGAACGTCTGGAACAGTTACGTATTAAAGGAGATGAGCTTCGAAGACAAAGTCTCGAGCAACGCTTTGAAGAGTTTCAAAATTGCCATTTCCAAATTAGATTTGATGATGGAGACATCCCAGTTCATCCGATATCTTTCAGATCACCTGAAGCACCCCACCACGAGACCACTAACAAGACTGGTCAACCCTCGCAAGAATCCAGTCCTGCACCTCAAGTGAACCAACCGGTGGAAGGACAACAATCCAACACACTCGTCACTACCATAGTTACTTTACCAGTTCCTCCCCCACCTCAAAATTTGAGGGGAGGGTATTCCGTTCCCCCGGGATACCTTATTGGTAATGTTATTACTACAATATCTAGTCAACAACCTACGTTGGTTCACCCTTTGAATAGTGGTCAACCTACTGTGGCTGGGGGGAAACCCCCATTTCCTAACCAGAACATAGGTAGTGGAAACCCCAACAGGCCTTCCGTTGGACCGTCCCAACCCGCCAGACCATCCACCACGGGATTATCTCATGTTGGAGGGCCGTCGAATGTAACTCAACCCTCATGGAGTCAAGCGTATCCAGGTTATGTTAACCCTATGCCGGGCCAACCTAATCCCGGAAACGCACCATACGAGATACCTTATCCTGGAAATTCATACACTCTATGGGGGAAACAACCTGTGTTGCAACACGAACCCCAACCGATTATCCCTCAGGTACCACCATCCCCGATCGACCCTCCCCCACCTCCTGTTGGAGGTGGCGGGCCCCCACCTAACATTGGTGGAGGCCCACCTCATTTTACCTACAACATCCCTCACCCCTCTGGCGGTGGCGGGAATGGTCCACCACCCCCTCCTGGCGGCGGCGGTGGGGGACCACCCTATCATGGTGGAGGAGGACATTTCCCTTCGGGTGGTGGAGGAGGACATTTCCCTTCGGGTGGTGGAGGTGGTCCACCACCCCCTCCAGGCGAAGGCGGTGGAGGAACTAATTATTATGGTGGTGGTGGTGGTGGTGGAGACCCTCATCCTTCTGGCAGCAGAGGTGGTGGGGGACCCCATCCTTCTGGCGGTGGAACTGGTCCACCACCCCCTCCAGGTGGAGGTAGCGGTGGGCCACCTTATTATGGTTATGGACCCCCACTTCCTCTTGGTGGTGGTGGCGGACCTCCACCCCCTCCAGGTGGTGGAGGTGGACCCCCACCTTATTGGAATGGACCACCTTATGGTGGCAGACCTCCTTGTGGTCTGGGAGGCACATCCCCCCTACGGCCAGTTTCATCCCGGTACACCTTATGGTCAGTCTGGTCCTTACACGCCTTATCCGTATTACCAATACGTGCAGCCTAATCCACAGCTGCCCTTTCTGGCTAATTTGGACCTACCTGATCTATCCCGTTTAACCAATGATCCTATTTACCATGGATCTAACTGGCCACCGATTCCGGTGAAACTCCCGTCTGATATCCCCAAATTTGTCGGCAAGCCGGGTCAAGACCCTAAAAACCACGTGATGACATACCACTTATGGTGTTCATCTAATTCCTTAATGGACGATTCAATTTGTCTTAGATTGTTTCAAAGGACTCTCATTGGTTTGACTGCCAAGTGGTACACATTGAGTTTCCACCACACTCTTTTCCTGATTTTGGTTCTCTTGCCATGAACTTTTTGACACATTTCCAGCTTCCCATACGGTATGAGACTGGTACCAAGCTTTTGACCTCGTTCCGTCAGAATACCACCACTCACATTTCGGATCATATCCACAAGTGGCGAAGGAGACGACATCTCATTAAAGCTCCCATTCCAGATCAACTCCTAGCAGACTGGTTCACAAAATCCCTCATCCCTACCATAGCAAGAGACGTCGCTATGCGAGATGCTGTCACCGAAGAACAAGCCATCGTGAGTGCCCATGTGCTAGACCTAGTCTACACTCAATCCGGCACTTTGTTTGATATTATGCTTGATGCACCGCGTGACGTTAACGACCCTGCAAAACCACATAAGGGACTCCAAACTGATGGAATCATTGGTTCCCTTAACACCCAGCCTACTGCTAGCACTGTTGGATCATCCAACCCAACTCCAGCTGGCCACAGCACCACCAAGTCCAATGCTCCTGCTGTAACTGAAGAGGTGAATTCTGTCCAATCAACTTCATCTCAGAAGTTTAGCGGTAAAAAGAAGAACAAGGGGAAACCCAAAAAGTCTTCCACCCAACAGGAACAAAAGAGCACTCCTGACGATACCAAGCAGAAACGGAAGCTAAAATATCCTTGTTTACTGTGCGGAGATGACCATTTCTCCAAAGAGGGTCCCCATAGAGACGAAGTGTAAAAGTTTCTTAGGGGTAAACCAACTCCCGCAGTCCTCAATGATCCGTTTCCTACTTAAAACCAGCAGATGATTTCTCAAACCCCCTCAACCCAGGGGGAACCATCCAATACCGCACATGTTATCATGGTGTGTAACAAGACGGTCAATTTGAATACTCGCTCGCGATATTATGAACCATTCCCTTCGAAGGAATCCACTGGAAGTAATACTGAAAAAGCTTCTGACTCCTTAACTGATGTCACTGCACAATCAACTTCTCTCACCATAGAGAGGCCATCTTTAGATTCGATATTGTGTCCGCCCAAGAGTACGATTCGAAAAGCTGTTTTCAATCCTAATGCTCGGGCGGCACAAAATTACAATATCGTAGAGGACTTGGCACAAGCTCCTTGCGCCATGTCCACCCTGAAAGTTTTGAAGAATTGTCCTAATCAACGCAAAAATCTCCTTGCGGCCATCGGTGCAGTCAACCCGGATTCCTCGAATACCATCATGTTCCCGCTTGACAACTTTAAGTTGAGGTTCTCACACCAGCTCGCATTCCAAGTTTTTGCGAACATTGCTGGGAAGATTGTTCATCGTACCCTTCTAAACGAAGGCGCCTCCACTTCTGTCATGTCGATCGCCTGTTGGAGAGCCATTGGCTCCCTCGAATTGAATCGTTCTCCTACCACGTTGAAAGCATTCGACGGGCGTGGCTTTCAACCTCATGGGCTCTTACAAGCTCTTGCAGTTGAGTTGGGTGGAAAGACCGTAACCATTAACGTGGAAGTGGTCTCGGCCCCATTAGATTATAATCTCTTGCTTGGTCGCAATTAGCTTTACACCATGCAGGCAGTAGCCTCTTCAGTCTTCCGCATAGTACAATTCCCCCACCAAGGACGGATTGTTACTATCGACCAACTATTGTTACTATCGACCAACTAGATTTTTGTACACCAGACGCCACTACTCATCCTGGTGACCATATTCCTTCCATCGGACAGATGTCAAAACAGTATGAGAGTGTAGGGGTTGGCCTTTTGAAAGATTCATCTCTCATGGACGTTTTTCCAGCCGCGCACCCCCCTAATCATGTTGCTACGGTGAACATGATCTCCACAGAGATTTTATCTCACTCAAATGATGCTTGGCTTGTACCGGACGAAGCCACAACACACCTGTTTGGAGACATAATTCCTCTTTCACCCGCTAAACGTATTTACGAGGCTATCCAATCAACACCAGAGGACCATTTAACCGTGGCCTCTCCATCTTGTTCTCTACGACGGACGTCATCTCTACCTGATCTCTTATTTTGGACTTTTGACTCAGACGAGTCCATCATGGAAGTAATGAATATTGACGATAGTCCGTGGGATGATCTCCATTATAAGTCATCTTTTCTTCCTCCTTTGAAGTACATAGAGGACAACATCCTTACCCTCTTTTCACTAGATATCTACCCATCCCCTCGTTCCCCCATCCTTACATGTCTTATGGACACGGAGGGAAACGTGGCCAACATTGAGCCAACCACCCCAGTAGATATCTCGGTGAAACCTAGTATAGTGGAACACATTCGTATAGGCTAGAAGTATTCCCCTGAAGAAATCGCTATTAGCACGACCTTGTTCAAGCAATTTCGAGATGTATTTGCTTGGTCCTATGAGGAGATGCCTGGGATAGACCCCGCAATTGTTTCTCACGAAATAAAAACCTATCCCGACATCAAACCTGTATGCCAAAAATTGCGACCAGTACACCCCCGGAAGACTGCGACAATTAAGGTAGAAATTGAAAAACTCTTAAAGGATGGTTTTATTTATCCTGTCCCATTGACGGATTAGGTCTCAAACGTCGTTCCTGTGAACAAAAAGAAGGGCACCATCCGCGTCTGTGTTGATTATCGGGACCTGAATGGGGCTTGTCCAAAATACAACTACCCAACCCCCTTCATCGACCAAATCATCAACAACTGTGCCGGAAGCGTCATCTTCTCATTCATGGATGGCTTTTCTGGTTACAACCAAATTGAGATCAACCCAGCCGACCAACATAAGACGACTTTCATCTTCCCATGGGGTACATTTGCATACCACAAAATCCCATTTGGCCTTAAAAATCCTGGCGCCACGTTTTAGCAGGCTATGTCGTACGACTTTAATGAAATTAAGGACTTTGTGGAACCTTACTTGGACGATCTCCTTGCTCATTCAAAGCAGTGCGAGTTCCACATTGATCATCTGATGGCCATTTTCCTTAGATGTAGACAATACAATATCCGTCTGAATCCTCATAAGTGTATCTTTTGCGTTGAGTTTGGATGCCTCTTAGGATTCATTGTTTCGAAGGATGGGATCCGCATCGATCCCTTAAAGGTGGAGGCCATCATCAACCTACCACCCCTGACTGATGTTACAAAACTTGAAAGTCTCCAAGGGAAGGAAACTTATTTAAGACATTTTGTTTGTAATTTCGCGGAGAAGACTCAGGGGTATATGAGACTGCTCAAGAAGGACGTCCCGTTCATTTGGGACGACCAAGCTCAAAAATCCTTCGACAGTATCAAACATGCCATCACGCATGCCCCCGTACTCCAACCGCCTAATTATTATCGAGATTACATCTTATATCTCGCCGCTTCTGCTACCACTATCGCCATGGTTTTGGTACAGGAGGATCAAAACACCCAGGAACATGTAATATACTATGCAAGTAAGGGTTTGGTTGACGCTGAAACTAGATATTCACATGTCGAAAAACTCGCATTCACGGCGGTCATCGTCGTCCAGAAGTTCTGACACTACATCTTGCTCCGCACCACCACTATCATCGCCGAATCGAACCCCATGTACCACATATTGACACATCAGGTGCTTGGGGCCAAGTATTCACGCTGGATCGTGATACTGCAAGAATTCAATCTTCTTTTCGAGAAATCCAAGTCTAAGAAGTCTATGGTGTTTGCAGAGCTCATTTGCGACCTTCCCCATCCTGATGCAAAAGTTGAGCACAATGATTCCTTTCTAGATGAATCATTGTTTCTCATCAGTACGACTGATCCGTGGTATGGAGATATCTTGTTATATCTTCAAACCCAACGCTTCAACCCTCAACTTTCTCGCGACGACCGTTGTAAGATTCGTCACCATGCACAGTATTATTTAATCATCAATGATACTTTGTATTGTCGTGGCGTCAATTCAATTCTTCGACGTTGTCTCACTCACGATGAGGCTGAACGCGTTATGAATGACTGTCACGCTGGGGCATGTGGCGGTCACCTCTCTGGGATGGCTACAGCCCATAATATTTTTTGCACAGGATATTTTTGGCCTACTATCTTCAAAGATTGTATTGAGGCCGTAAAAAAGTGTCCTCCTTGCCAACACTTCCATACGAAGAAGCGCACTCATCCTGCCCTGTTACATCCGGTTATTACCGCTGGCCCATTTGCAAAATGGGGCATTGACTTTATGCATTGTAATCCTACCTCGACCAGGGGGCATAGTTACATAATTGTAGTTGTGGATTACTTTACAAAGTGGGTCGAAGCTATGCCTACATACCAGAACGACGACAAAACCGCAGCACTCTTCATGTTCAATCATGTAATAGCACGGTTCGGAGTTCCTCAGGCAATTGTTACCGATCATGGTTCTCACTTTCAGAACCATATGTTTAATGAATTGCGCGACAGGTTGGGTTTTCGCCATGAAATTTCAACACCCTACTACCCGCAATCCAATGGACAGGTCGAGGCCATTAACAAGGTCTTGAAAACTATGATCCAAAGGATGGTAGGGACACATAAGTCCAATCGGCATAATATGCTCTTTTCAACATTATGGGCCTATCGAACTACCGTTAAAACCACCACAGGCTTCACTCCTTTCCAATTGGTATATGGATTGGAGGCTGTCCTACCGATAGAGTGAGAAATTCTGTCTCTACAACTCGCTGTCAAACTTCTTCCTAACACTACTGCCGAGGAAGAACGTATCTTGCACTTAGCAAAACTTGATGAGTCTCGCCGAGATGCCGCTCTTTCTAATGAAGCGCACAAGAAACACATCAAATCCCAATATGATAAGTCAGTTGAACCTCGTATCTTTAACGAGGGTGACCTGGTCCACACTTATGAACAGAAGCAAGACAAACCAGGAGCAGGGAATTTCGAGTCCATGTGGCATGGACATTACATTATTAAACGTGTGTTGGAAATAGGTGCTTACGAGCTTGAAGACTATGACGAAATCTCTTTGGGTGAACCCCGCAATGGGCTTTACCTGAAGAGATACTATGCTTGATTTCTCATGCATAGACTTGCTTGTATATACTGTACATGGCATGTTTTTGTGTGGTGTGACGCATTTCTTTTCGAGTGTCTTTTGATCTTGTTTTCGCTTCTTATACCATGTTCTATTTGCGTGTGTAGATGGCAACGTGCTATGGATTTACGGACGGCGCCAACCGACATACCCATAACCTTGCTTCGGCAGCCTAGGTACTATATTCCTCAACAGGTGAGCTCATTAGCTCAGGAGGAAATTGCCTAGGGTTTGCGACTAACAATGCCGCAGAATATCAGGCAGTAATCAGAACACTAGCTAACACCATTTCCTTGGGTATGAACCACATTGTCATCCACATGGATTCTCAATTAGTGGTTTCCCATCTTAACCAAGTTTATGCCATCCGCGATCCCACCTTACTCCGTCTCTTCAGATGAGTACATCTCCTGGAAATGTCATTTGAATCCGTTCAATACCTGCACATTCCACGAGAATTAAACACTGTTGCTGACTCGATGGCCAACTTCATTTTAGATTGGTACATCACACACACATAATATCCATAATATGTAAAAGCATTCACAACATGTAAATAATGTAATGTATAAAAGAAAACATATAAACAAGATCACATCACTAATCATTTTAAAGACACATAATGTATAAATCGTCGATAATGTATGTATATATATAAATCACTCAA
Organism: Larix kaempferi; assembly: GCA_027924585.1. NCBI lineage: Eukaryota > Viridiplantae > Streptophyta > Pinopsida > Pinales > Pinaceae > Larix > Larix kaempferi. Next base: position 1,049,401 of record BSBM01001232.1, read on the forward strand.
AAGTAGTGCTGGTACAAAATCTGAAGCACGATGGCTTTCAGTGAGTCTCTACAAAAATCTGAAGCATCATAGCTTTCAGTAGTACAAAATTTGAGGCTTCTAAGCTCTCAGTACAAGTATAAAAGTGTCATCAAGCTGGACGCCTGACCCATACACCACCCCTAGCTTGAACAACTCGCTGTCGCTAGGTGAGGAAGCAGTCCACGGTCCGAGCCACCTTGCGGAGTAAGGCGTTGAAGTGCACGGATGCTCCAACCCCAAATCTCTGCATGGGCCTTGGTAGGTTATCGATAGTTAGATTTGGTACCTCCACAATCAGCTGGGATAGGTTCCTGTACACTTCCTCCACCTCCTCGATGGCAGCATGAGCACCTGTAGGAACGACTACCTCCCCGCCTCTGTCTCTCCTCGCCAAAAGGGAGAGACCCTCCAGCCGTACGGGGCCCACATCTGCACACACATATCATGTACATGTCAGCACTACATAAAAAAATGATATAATATACAAAACTAAAAATACAAGGGTTTTAATCTCACTTATATCACCCCATGCTGCACCCTCCGGCAGAACCAAGTCGGGACCCTCTCGGAAGTCCGTGCCGCTGTATGGAAAGTCCTCGACCATAAGTAATTGGCCCTCTAGCTAGCTGAAAAACTCGGTACCAAAGCTAATGATGGGTCCGCCACCATGACGGGTCATGACCTCAGCCTATCTGAGCATATTGGGATCCCTGGGCTCCCTGTCATCAAGTAGCAACTGCAGACGTAGAGGAGGAATCCGCTCTAAGAGGAACGATACTATGATCGATCCATACCCAAACTACTTGAGCTCCCCTCGTCGACACTTGGTCAACTGATCTCAGATGTTTGCGAGGAGACCCTCGCACCAGTTGAAAACCATGGGAGACATACAGTCTTCCGCATATAACATCTGAGTTCGAGTAGCTGTGTGTGGAGCTTGGCTACCCGCCACCCTAGTAATGGTAAGCAATATGGTCTGCAGTGGACGGCTCATCACATCCCTGATGAGTATCTTCCCATAGGAAGGACGAGAGGTAGCAATACAATGCTGCGACACCATGTCCTCAACTATACGGTCACTGGCCCTTGTTCTAGTAAGATGTACAGTGTCCCCTCTTCGAGACAAACCAATAAGAAAGTAGATATCCTCAATGTTTATCGTGAGGATATGTTCACCAATCATGAAGTACTGTTGGGGTGCATCCCAACTTTGAAGCATGTGTGTCAGCAGTGGGATCTGGGATCTCATCCCCTGGATCTCAAAGAACTTGAGCAACCCGCAGTTTCTCAAAGCATCCACGCATTGTGGATCATTCGCAGCTTGTTCATCTTCTAGTTCATGTTCTCTCTCTCACCACTCCAATACCATATTGGCTAGCTGGTAACCTGCCAAGAAGGACATTTAAACACTGTTAGGTCTTGCTTCAACCCTCATAAGCCCATTTTTTGAATTTTTTTTTTTATGTTTGGTTTGTGGTTCTCCGCCGTCGCACTGTACGTTTAGGTATAGTGCGATGACATCACACCTCTTGCATTCAAGACTTGCGACGATTCGGTCTCGTCGCAGGTCCCGAAAGGGCCAACTGTGATGAGCCGAGGGTGCATAAATCCCTCCATAACATCATCAAAAACCCAAAAAATGGACCTAAAAGCAAAAACTAAACCACTGGAAAGTTGCTGGATGAAGTTTAGTCCTACCTGATCCAGACGGTTGGTGAAATGGCGGATCGTATCTCCCGAAATCGGCAAATGAAGTTTTGGCTCCAAATTGGTACTTCTCCCCCCAAATTGGCAATTGAAACAATGTTTTTTTTTATTTTTGGCCCATATTTCTATTTATAAATAGAATGGAATATTCTTTTTCAAATATTATGATGCTTTTGGGCCATTTACTATAGTTTTGACCGTTTGTCATTATATTTGGGGCTATTTGACACTTTCTCTAGTATACAGGAGTCGTAAAGTGGTATTTTGTGTCGTTTCTCGCATCACCAACGGTAACTACAGGTATGAACACCCCTTTGAATGTTTTGTCATTATTATTTTTGGTTAGTCGTATTTATTGCATAAGGATGAGTTCACTCTTCGTTTGTTCTCGTACTCACCCAACCATGAGAACAAGTACCGAGTTATGATTTATCACTTTTTCGGGTTCGTTAAACTTCCACGGAAAAGGACACCCCCTGGAGTCTACCGTTAAGCTCTTTTCAAGCTCTCAAAAAATGAAAAGATTGCCAAGCGAACTTGTCGCATTCACACTTGTTAAAGTATTTGAATGGTCGTCTTCTGTTGATGTATATGTAACTTCGGAATGTATTTCATCTGTGTATTTTATATATATTTATTGTACCCTTATAAGAGATGTGTTATTCCTCTATAAGGAAGTGTCGTCATGTGGATTGACAAGTGTCGCAAGTGTGTGTACTTGCCGATGGGTTATTAGACCACCATGTGTGGGGTCGGCCCTGAAATATATATATTATAATGTGGATGTACCTAGCTAGACAAGTCGGGCCCATAAGGTCACTGGGAAAACAGATTAGTATAAATAGAGATCAAGTGATCTCTATTTTAGATCATTCAGAAAACTACATCTCTCTCACTCAGAAAGTGGCGCATTAGTGAGAAGGAGGATCATCTGCTCCTAGGAGACTATCTCAGTGTATTTTGGTTGTACTTTGGTTGAGCCATTGCTCTCTCTATCTCTGAGGAAGTTGTGGGGTTTTTCACCTTAGGGTTTTCCCCACGAAAACTCTGTGTCTCTTGTCTCTCATGCTTTTGATTCTTGTGATGCTTGTCATGCTTATTGTGATTGTTATGCATTGATATACTGTATATGTTATTCTCTTAGTGAAGATCCTAGAGTATTGTGAATTAATGCTCAAAATTTAACATCTTCCTGGTGATAGTTTACCCCTTTTTCGGACCAGGAGGCACTAATTACGAAAAAGGAATACTCTAGCCAATAATGACTGGAAGAGTCCTCTCCCGCGTTGTTTTACCCTTTTCCGGGCGATGAGGCTAACTTTACGAAAAAGAACCATTGGAGTCTTCTTTAATTCTTTTCAGACTCTCTAAACATGAAATGACGACCGAGTTTACCTTCTATGGACTCGTTAAATTTTCACATTGAAGGGCCCATTATGGGATGAACCCCTCCTATCCCAAGTTCGGAAAATATTTGGGATTGGACTCATCTATGAGATGAGCTATACCAAGCATCTGGTTACCCTCATCAAGCTCATGAAAAACACATGAGGCAGTCATCATTCATGATGGGGAAAAATGAAAGTGTTTGTGTTACATACCTTAGTGGCAGTATGTAGTCATTCTTGAACATGGCACTCATCTGCATTTGCATACAGTATTTGGGTCATCTGTTTGTCTATGAGTCCCCGCTTACTTTTTGAGTCCTATTACTCCTCTGAGTCATTCAGAGAAAGCTTCCACTATCAGTTGCATTAGAAGTTTGCGTCATTCTCATTATGTCAACACTGCCAAGTCATGCCATGCCCATGTTTAAGAACATGTTCACTATTTATCATCTACAGTCAGTACACACGTCGTCATGCCGTTGTTACTTTGAGTCAGTCTTACATGTTACTGTACCATCCGATCCACTCTACACATATTTTGTCGTGTTTTGTGTTGATTGATGGGGGATTCATCATGGCCCTCCTTCGACGGATTCATCCTTGTCGACTTCAACACATCATCCGAGGATTGAATCTAGAAACCAACCAAGTACCTTGGCCGTGCATGCCCCAATGGCAGGTTACCTCGCTTTCATCATGAGTTTACATCATTGACTCTTTATTGAAATATTTCATCTTGCGTTCGACTTCAACTCATTTATTCATGCTTGATGATATGTACTGTGATACCTTGGGAATCATTGACATTAATGATGATCTCTCTCGCACTTGTTAACGGTTTACATCAATGACCGGTAATCAAGTGGTTTCTACCATGTTCGACGTCAAGACATTTGTAATCACATGGATAGATTCGTATCATTGCGGGTTCAGCTTGAAGACCCTGGGGAGTCATGTTTTACCCAGGTTGCGATGGAGTTTGTATTGAGTCATATTACACGGATCCACTCTTGTATTGGTTGTGGCTGTGTTATCATCTCATCATGGATCTACGCTTGTGTTTAGTAGCCATGATTGTGTTCAGTCGGTCATTATTACCATGGATCTACAAGGTATTGGTCGACAGCCATGTTGTACTTCATATGAGATTGTCAGTTCAGAGTTAGTTGTACTGCAGCAGTGTCTTTCATCCGATGAGTCTATTGCCATTACTTCTATCAAAGCACTTCACCTGTACATCCTTAACAACTTCATGCTTTGGGGGGCATTCTGTTACACCCAAAATCTACTCATCATCAGATTCAGTGTATACACCCCTGAAGATACTTCGACTAAATAATCATTGTGGGAGGATTTGTACTCAGTTGTGCTAGGTTTTGAAGGGTTGTCGCAGGTTGCACACTAGCAGCATGAGACGTCGCAGCTTGCTCCACTGCAGGGTGGGACGAGGTCAGTTAATGGGAAAAAATAGTCTATTCGAGATCCTTCTTGAAACTTGCTCATTTAGGGGCTTATCCCTGACCTCTAGGGGAGCTGGTACTCGACCCCTAACTCTTTGGGAGGATCCCCTATCTCTCTCCTACCATCTCTCAACCTATCTTATCCATACCCTATCCATTTAGTCCTATATAAGTGAAGCTCACTCCCATTCCAAAGGGAGGAAGCCTATGGTATCTACATGCTGGTGAAATCTCTCTTAAGACACCTCCATTCACCTCTTGGAGAACTCATACTTCCTTGGAAGGACATGGCAATTGGCTTGGTCGGAGAAGGGCTACTACATTAAGTCTTGGTTGTAGTTCTATATCTCTATCATGTACTCCTCTATTTGCATTAATACAAATGCTTTCCACCAATATTGTTCGTATGTGCAATGATATTGAGTAGTTTACCTGCTTAACTGTTTACTTAGATCGCTTATTTATAGATGTCTTTTACTGGTTTCTCTTGTTTCTTTGTCTTGACAGGTCTTGCAGCTTGGATTTGACGACCGTGGGATGTGGAGCAACATTCAGGAGAAATGATTGCTTAGTAAAAAGGTAATACATCTAGTACTTGATCCTTAAGTAGATCTAGGAAATGCACTTGTAGTCTGTTTTATTTGTTCTAGACTCACATTGAGCTAGGGAGATCCGGCTCGCGTCTGCTCGAGTGGATTGTTTGATAACACTGGATGCCTTGATTGATTATGAACCAAGGCTGTGAGCGAGCATGAGTGGTACTCCTTAGTGGATACATAGCCCCAGCTCGGGGGTGGTCTCTGAGTCCTGAAATAATACAGGTTGGGCAGAGACCTATGGTTGGGTTGGAACATTTCAGTCCATAGCCAGTTTGCTTGGAGATTCAATGAAAAAGATAAGTGTTCTCTATGTTAAGTTATGCCCATTCCATGTTTTTTACCCCTGCAATGGTTTAACTAGTAATGATTGTTATTGATATGTTGAATGCATGGCAGATGTGTGTGTGGATAATGTTTCATTCCTTTTTGTTCATTGAGTATGCTTTTGCACATTTGCATTTCCATTGGAATGATGTCTTTGGATTGTCCCTTTATGAATAGGGCTAAGTAATTGAATGGTTCTTTGATGAATAGGACTAAGTGCAAGGCCAAGATGTGCAAAATACTTCAGTCATGACTGTGGTGAAAGAATAGACGCCCCCTATGGTGTTCATGACCCCTGTGGACCAGTTGAAGGAGAGAGGATATGGAAGAGTGGAGCAGAACTCTTCCCAGAGTGGTAAGGAGGCATAGATGGGGATTAAGGCCATATTTTGGAGTGGAAGAAGGACAAAATCAATGTTGTTAGGTGTGGATGAATATCAAGCAATTTCATATTGCTCTCCAAGATATTTCCAACGGTACTGGACTTGCCCAAAATGGACTTAAGATGAAGAAGTTATGGGATGGATAAGTTGTGCTGTGGGGCTTCTGACTTTCTGAGTTCCGCATGCAGATTGTGGATTGCTGAAGACGGAAGGGTGATTCTTTGGATTTATGCATGGTGGTTCTGATTTTCGACTCCCTGCATCGCAGATGCGGGGTGCGGAAGTCGGAGGCGTAAATCATCGAATTAGTGAATCGGCGTTCCGACTTTCTGACTCCTGCATCACAGACTACGGAGTCCGGAAGTCGGAAGAGGAAGTCTTCGAGGTTGGATTTTGGTGTTTCGACTTTCTGAGTCCCGCATTGCGGAATTGCGGAGTACGGAAGTCAAATAGACGTTTCTTCGACGTCATGTATTTGGTGCTCTGAATTTCTGAATCCCGCATTGCGGAAGTCGGAGAGACGTTTCTTTGACGTCGTGTATTTGGCGCTCCGACTTTCCAAGTCCCGTATTGCGGAATTGCAGACTGTGGAAATCAGAGAGGTGTTTCTTCAGCGTTGTGAAATTGGTGTTCTGAATTCCGAATTCCGACTTACGGCTGTGGATTGCTGCTTGCGGAATTGTGGATTGCGGACTTCAGCTCAACGTGGGTGCAGAGTTTCGGAACCTTTGGATTGCTTGGAAAAGAAGAAAAAAAATAGCAGGTGATTCAAGGGTTGTCTCCTATCGTCTCTAAAGGACACCGAGGTGACTGGGGACGTGCAATTGGTTTTCTTCTAGCTTGAATATTAAATATATTTTCTTGTTCATGAGCTTTGAAGAAAACGGTTGTGTCAAATTAGTGTTGGAATCATTGAAACATTCCTCACTTGGTAATGTTGAGGCTTAGATAACAATAAACCATTTTGTTAGTCTACATTTTGAATATAAGCAACTTTGGAGCTTGAAGAATCCAATTTAGAGGAAGCTTGTTGCCCCATATGTTTTTCCTTTGTCCTTCCATTAATGTATCATGGAGGAATGTGTTGATGCAATTGGGAGAATGCTTGTGATGATTGGTTTCCATTCAATGGAATATTAAACATAGTTTTTCATTCTTTCAAACAAGGAGAATTTGAGTGTTGGAATGTTGTGGCACAACATGGTCTCAATAAATAGTCTTCAAACTACAATAGGAAGAATTGATTCCTTTGGACATTGGTTCAAGTAATGCTATACAAATCATAATCCATTAGAAGTTGAATAAGAAATTGTACATACACATATTATATATGCACATGTGAGCAATTGGATTGAATCCTAGACACATTTTTTCATAGATAGATTCATAGGTTGCTTGTATGTAGGTTACACAGAGAACATAGTCATTGGTGTTTCCTTATCAATTGAATTGAGCAACAATATGTTTGTTGATTGGTAGATTACAAGAGAAAAGGTTAGTTCTATTTCACCATTGATAGGGTGTAACGATTTCTCATTATTGGCATTTGCTTTGGCATTACTGTCCTAACATGTAGAACCATCATTTAATACATTAGGAGGAGGAGAAAACAAGTAAGCATAGTTTTCATTATATTGATTTAGCATTAATAAATGAGAATTATAATCAACCCCGAGCAAAGATTATAGAAGACAAATTTTCATTTCTGTAAAATATCTATGTTGGTGAAGTGAGTGGGATGTAAGTACCTTATTTAAGGATCATATTGGTATTAGAGTAGTTGAATCCTAGAACATGACATAGATGCTAGAAATTTGAGGAGAAAACAAACCTAGCATGGGTAAAGTGCAAAAGATAGAAATATTGGAGGACTTAAGGGCCAATAATCTCCAACTCCAAGAGAAGAATCAACATTTGAAGGAACAAGTACAATGTCCGACCAAAGGATAACACAACTAGAAAAAGACCTTAAGACCACTGGCATTGCTAAAGAAGCACTTTGTCACAACATCAATACTCGCTATCATGGCAGATTGGGACAAGCACATAGTTCAACTTATTGAAATTGGGAGAGACTGTAATTCAACTGGATAATTGGCGAGAGGAAAGGTTCACTCAAATGTTGGATAAGCTACACCAATAATTGGTATAGAAGGAGGCATTGGCCAAGTTGTAGGTAGTTGTCCAAGAGAGTAAGGAAGCAAAGAAACCTTCCATTGCTACTTCAAAATACATCACCATGACCGAGACAAGCATGGTAAGCTCACCTTTAGATCTTTCTCAAGAACAATTTTGTGATTTTAAAAAGCGTACAAGAGGCATTGGTTTTAATTTTTTAAGGAAAATGGGCTTTGATGGACAAGGGATGGGGAAGAAAAATAAAGGCATCATAAGTCCCATTGTAGCTAAATAGAGGGTCAAGCATGAAGGTCTAGGTTTCAATGACATATAGGAAAGGGCCAATACCACAAATGTCACATTTGTGAACATAAAAGACAACACATTTGGCCTACTCATTAGAATAAAGAGAAACATCGAATGAGAATGGAAGCATAATATCACACTACCACTCGATCCTTATGGAAAATTGCATAAGAGAAATAATGAGGAAAGTGAAAAGACTCAACCTGCACCAACACTTAGAAGGATTGGTGATCCGATCAATCAGAACAAGAATAATACAAGGGGTACGCAATAGGTAAGACATCACTTGTACGTCATAGTTGCAAGAAGAAAGGATATAGTGATGCCAACTGTTGGTATTCATAGGCATGCTCATTTTGTGGGAAGAAATGCCATGTTAAGGAATCTTCTTGGAAGAACCAAACTGCATGCCACAAGCCTGGATGTTTTCATAGCAAGAATGGTAAGAATACTTCCCCAAAACAACAACAAACTCAGAGGCACATGGAGAAGAAGAGCATGCCAAGAAATCCATGCAACACCAAAATTTTTAGCCACCATTGTAAGTTGAGTGGACATTGGGAAGAAAAGTGTTGGAGGCTTCATTTAGAGCCTTCACCCCAAGAACAATACCATCAAGATAAAAGTGTAGAGAATGAAACTTAAAGGGAATGAAGATACCCCTACATCTCCAACCCAAGGAGTAAAATCTATCTACGAAGTTATAGCAACATAGGAGGTCAGTGTCACCAATGAAGTGGACAACAAGTTGATATCAACATCAAAGGAAGCCCCAATTCACTTGTTGCATTTAACCTTCCAATAGAAGGTTCCCTTCTTGGAGGTGTTAGATATTGGTGCATGGAGTTCAATGACCTTGGGGATTCCTTGGAACTCTAGGATAGCTATTGAAACAAACAAAATGTTGGATAATTCATGAATTACATTTTCATTTTGTAAAATATTGACTACAATAGTTTCTCTAAGCTGTATGCAAAACATGCTTTGCATTGCTCAAATATTGAGACATTCCCTCATCCTTGATATTGTAGGCATCAACGTCACCTACAATCATACATGTGTGGGATTTGTGAAATGTTTTGGGTAGAAGGTTCTTTGATTGCACATAAAGGTTGTCATCTAAATGACATTGTTGCCATTAGACAAAGTGTTTGTAAGCATGTGTAAGTACCTAAGAGTTGTTTCCATGGTGGAAGCAATTGACCCTAGCGGAAGAGGGAAAAAGACGCTTCCTTTCATGGATTTGCTACATGATGGAAAATTCTTGTTGGGATATCATTGAATAAGAAAATAACATAATTTGACTTGGCATCTGTTGGATACCAAGATGGACCATCTCCAAGTCTGAGAATGAAAGAGACTTGCATGAAGAAGATGTGAATGAATTATTATGGAAAAAAAATGATCCAAAAACCATAGCCATATCCAGAACTAGAGCTAGAATTTAGAGTCGTGGGCCAGAACTGTGAGGCAAAGCTAGATCCAAAGTTGGAACTATATCTAGGAGGGAGAGTTGAGAGCCATGTTCTAGTGAATCAGATAGAAGGGACATTGATTAATAGTTGGTTTCCTTCTAATATTTTGGAAACCAAAATGCATCTCAATGGGGAGGTGAGATCCGAAATGGATTTGAACAAAGTGAATGGATTGCCAAGAAGCTTATTACACAAGTGCAACTAAACAATTAATTAAGGTTGAAACAATAAAAGAAAATGCAAAGAATAAAAAATAGATGAAAGAAAAGAAAAATAAATAAATGAAAAAGAAAAATAAATATTGGAGAGAAGAGAGTTGGGAATGGGAAATGAAAGGTTAGGTATTTTGGTCTTCCCATTGCCCCATTTTTTCCTATATCTTATTGCAATTTCACTCACAAATATATTTTTGTTGGCCAAGAGGTGAGGATGTAGAAGAGTCTAACTATGTAAATCATTGAATGACCATAGAGGCATGACCTACATTATAACCTGGGATTGTTGAAATGAAGATTGAGTAACCATTCGAAGCAGGTTTTCCCATTTGGGTTTCTAAGGTAGGAATGGTGTTAGTTGCGTCTTGGTTTTTTTGAGATTTCTCTATGATTGTGTGGTTTAGTTTGGTGTGTAAAATTAATACTACTCTTATCTATCTTTAATATGTTGCTTTGAGTTGTGCTAATGGTTGTAATGGAAGATTTGCAAGTTACATTTCTTCTAGTTCTTACTCAATGTTCCATTATTTCCCCTAGTACTCTATGAATGACAACAACTATATGTTAATGTCCATCCATTCCATTTATCCACTTGGGGCTAGGAAGACGAGGGGGACAACATCGACTAAATGAGTCTGATATGTTATGACGTAAGCATAAGAATAGAATACGCAAGTAGGATTACACCACATAGATAAACACAAATACACACAGACAATATGCAAGAATGCGAACTGATCTTCTCTATTACTGGATGTAAAGATCCGGACTGATCAAATGTATGTTACAATAGTTTACATGCTTATATAAAGAGTGTTGAGATGCCTGGGTGCCTTCCCATTACGTTCAGTTACAAAAGAAGTAATAATGATTCGGTAGTTCAACCGTTATAGTCGACTGGAAGACAGAGAGACAGTTTGTCGAAGTTCGACAGTCGCAAGTCGCAAGATGGTGTTGCGCAATTCGCAAGTCGATGCTGCATGTCGACGTTGCGAAACTGTGAGGTCGTTGAACGTGTCGAAGGTGCGAAGTTGTCGGAGTCATGTCGAAGTCGAAACTTGTCGGAGTTGTGTCAACGACGATGAGTTGTCGCAGTAGATTTCGACATTCGACAACAATGCCAACTGCAATATGGATCAGACCTCCTTCCTTAAGAAACAATGGTCCCCATTGTTTGCTCGTGAAGGTGAGGAAAATTACAGGTTAGTTCAGTAGCAAAGTACCATTTTCCTTGTGTTGGGATCTGTCCTGCTTTAGCAAGGGAATCGTGTTCGTACTTGTATGGCGTACTCGTTGTCCCACAATGGTGTCGCAAGGAAGAGGATCCTGAACATCTGGATGGATGTCACCAGGTTCTATTGTCTGCAAGTCATTTTGTTCCAACGGTGGTGCATGGTATGGTCAAAGTAGATCCACGTTGAAGACTGGATGTAGACCAATGTACATAGGAATGTCGAGCTGGAAAGCGTTTTCTCCAATCTGTTGAAGAATACTGTATGGACCATATCGCAAAGGTTTCAACTTCTTGAATGGATCAGTGAATCACTCCTTCTTAAGATGTAACCTGACCTTATCCCCAATTTGGAATGAATGAGGGATACAATGCTTATCGTGTTGGGCCTTATCTTTCACTTTTTCTCTGTGCAAGATGTCCTGTGCTTGTCGCTAGATGTCGCATATCTGTCTCGAAACTTCAATGCTTTGTCAACTTCCCGCTGGCTGTAGTCGGTGTCGGAGTTCGACTGTTTCTAGGAGTTGACCAAGTCGATAGGCACTGAGGGTTGAAATCCATAACAGATCTCAAATGGACTCTTTCCCGTAGAGCTCTGTTGAGCACGATTATAGCTGTGTTGAATGTATGGAAGACTTTCATCCCATGTTCGTCGAAGCTTGTGGTTGTGCATGAGAAGCAGTTGTACAACCAAGCGATTAACAACTTCCGTATGTCCTTCGGTTTGAGGATGGAAAGTTGTCGAAAATGAGAGTCGTGTGTCTAGCTATTGCCAAAGGGTATTCCAAAAGATGATGACGAATCTGGCATCTCGGTTGTGTTGTTGCTGCAACACCCCCCCCAAATTTTTGTAAATATTAGAGCCCCTCCTTTTATTTTTCTAAAAGGTTTTCTTAGAAGTCAAGCCCCATCAAAAGGGCCTTTTACCTTACTTAGTTTTCTAAAGAGAGCAAATTTTCTTAAGTTAAAAAAAAAAAAAACTTCAGCGAGTTGAGCCTCAATGTCGGCCCAACTCGGCGAGTTGAGCCTCAACATCAGCTCAACTCGGTGAGTTCGTCCGCAACGTCGGCTCAACCCGGTGAGTTCGTTCGCAACGCCAGCTCAACTCGGCAAGTTCGTCTCAACATAGGCTCAACTCGGAGAGTTCATCCGCAACGTCGGCTCAACTCGGCGAGTTCGTCCGCAACGTCGAATAAACTCGGCGAGTTCGTCTGCAAAGTCGGCCCAACTCGGCGAGTTTGTCCTTAACGTCGGCCTAACTCGGTGAGTTTGTCCACAACATCGGCCCAACTCGACGAGTTTTTCCTCAACGTCGGTCCAACTCAGTGAGTTGAGCCTCAACTTTCGCTCAGTTTTGTTAAGTTGAAAGTTGTCCTGGCTAGTACTATTTCATCCAGGTTGTGCTTGCTGTGGTGATAAGTTTCATTTCAATGTTTAGTTTGCATTATGTTTTATCATTTACCTACTCGTGCATGGTTGCTACCAGGTTTAAAACGCAATACTGAGAGGTGACAAGAAGTTAAAGGTGTCCGAGCCCGAATCAATTGGCGAGGAGGTCCTGGAAGCAAGAGTTGAAACATGTTGAAAGATGAGACTCCAAGCGCAGAGATGGATTATGTGAAGAAAATGAACGTGCTGAAAGCAGAAGATATTCACCATTGCACTGAGCAAGCAGCTGTTCACGCGCACCTTCTTGAAGAAATCCTCCAGGTTACAACGACATAAGTAATTTTTATTGAAGAGGAGCTTGCCAAGCATGAGGTCTCATTGAAATGCATGATCCTTGTCCCTACAAGCACCATTAATAAAGAAACAAACCTTTTTATATATTACATAGCAGAAGCAAGCAGAATAGCAATAGTAGAAGCACCAGTTGCAGCAGAAGCGCCAACAGAGAGTTGATTTGGCATTTCCTATTTTCTGATTAAAGGCTGGAACAATTTTTCCTTTATTTTAAATGCTAAAGACAGCTGGAGTTTCACTCACTTTTCCTTTTGTAAAATATTTTGGGGATTTATTCCATTTTTGTAAAATGGGCACTAAGAGACAAATTAGAAGAATTCTAGAGGTCAGGGTACAGGTGGCAGCTCTTGGAGCATTTTGTAAAGCTATATATAGATGAATAAAAGACAGTAGATGGACTTTTGGCAGGTGAAAGGACATTATGTCTTGTATGTAAACTATTTCTACTACATGAATAAGAAAATCGTTTTGTCCTGTGGAAGCCGGCGCACATTTTGCTTGGGATTGTGTTGGATAATTGCTGAACTATTTCTGCATCTTTCATACATTTTCTGTGAGATCTTTCCTAGCTATTGTGAATTAATTCTCTGCTATGAATGATTTCATTTCCTTTGCAAAATTTCTATGTTAAATGGGTAATAGAATGTTTATCTCTATCAAAGCTATCTTTGATAATCTTTATTCTCTACTGTAAATGCTTCTATTCAATTTAACAGCTATCTGTGAAGTTCTTGGTTGCATTTCCAGTTTATTACTCATCCTTTAAATTTTCTCCTTCCAAGGATAGATTAGATTTGTTTACAACTTGCATTTAGATTAATGCACTTGCATACCATCTTTTAAAATAAAAATACATAAACGGTGGACCGGGCTGCAACCGGTGCAAAGTAAAACAAATCTTAAAATCTTACACGGTAGTTGGGCCATTAACCGGACAGATTCTGTCATGTCCCAAATTTGGCATTGGGTCACAATGGCCTAATCACATTGGCCCTATTCATTATAGTTTGTCAAATTGATGATAAAGGTCAAATAATTGCCAAGGAGGAAAATTACTAGCTTCCTAGGTTTGGGGTGGAAGCTTTGGGATTTGGAATAATGGGGATAATAAATGATGTTTGAACATTAGAATGGCATAAATATTTAATAAAGGAGCTAAATAAATATGTACAAGTGAAAATCAAAGTGTCATTTGATCATGAAGACACGTGGAGGAAGTGGGACCCACATATGGCTAGATTTCCCCACTACACTTGGCATCATTCTCTCACCAATTCGAATTCAAGGTGAATGGTAACATACTTGGGGGAGTCCAAAAGGTATTATTCATGGCATGACTCATACAAGGTCGAAATATAGAGGAAGATTAACTCCCATGGAAGAGGAAGAGGCAATTTGGAGCTAGTGAGACAGTTGGGCTAGAGTCCCTAGCTCTATGACAACAATGATGAAGATGCTATGACACCTGTGACACAAATCAGACCTGAAGGTTGGCATATGACATATATGACATGTCAGGGCTAAAACTAGACTCCAAGAGGGCACTCAAGGGTGTTAGGGAAGCTAAGATGCTTCCACATGTGATTTGGTGGAAGTGGGAGACTAGGAATTGTTGTACAAGTGACGTTCTTTGGAATCTCTTCCCAACTTGAGTTGGCATGAGTCTTTTGGAAGGAATTCGACCCATGGAGGACATTAGAACTTTATAAATGTCAATAACAAATAATGAAAGCAGCTTTTGATCATTTGTAGAATTTGCAATTGCATTTGTGAAGAGGGAGAGCTAGTGAATGACTACTTTCTTGCCTTAGCCAATTTCGAGGGTGAAAGATTCCCATCCAAGTTGGTAATTGGAAAGGCCATTCAGACCTTTCATTTGGAGATTTAATGGAGTATTTAGTTTCAGGTGTAATCTACAGGGAAGCTCATGGTTTCTTCTATTGCATCTCACTCCTTCCACAATTTCCAGTTTTGATGGCATATTCTTGATCCTTGAGGGAGGGCATTTTTGGTGAGCTATTTTACTATTTGGGGGAGCTTATAATGCCACATTGCTTTTGTAATATGAATTAAATACTCTGTTCTTCATCTCCAAAAAGTTTCAAGTCGAAATTCCAAGTAGAAATGTATAAATCTCATTTTTAATGAAAGAACAGTGCCATTTCACCACTACATTGATGTATAGCATGATAATGCTGATGATTTCGAATGAATGGATGGTTATTTGATACATTTATGATTAATATACTGTCATGTATTTATTTTACAAGTTTCATGTACTGTACTTGAGCATTCGACGTATTTTTACTCAGTTTAATTGCATTGGGAGAAGAAATAGTGCAATTTCCCCAAGGGTCGAATTGGTGATTTTTGCAGCTGAATGGGAGAGGTTTGGAACAGATATAATAATCAATTAATAGTGTACATGATACCTTAATAACATCATTAATACATTCCCTACCTCTTTTCAGAAATTTGAGTGGCTTTGGAGGCATTTGGGAATCCATTTTTAGTACTTACCCCAGGGGGATTTGAACCCCAAATTACTAGTAAAATTGCATACTTGGTCTAAAATATTAAGAGAGTTTGCAGAGGTATTTTGGTGGCCGTATATCATCCCTTGCCCCATATTCAAGTCCTAATATCATTCATACACCTTACTTGAAGATTTGAAGGCATTTGGAGTCAATTTGAGACCTAGAGACCAATACTAGTCAAAGGGAAATTACTAGTAAAGTTCCCTACATTGGCCAGAATTGAAAGAGGATTTGCAGCAGTATTTTAAAGGTACAAAAGCATCCCTAAAACACATATTTATGTTATAAAATCATCCATATACATTCTCAGAATATTTGGGAGCAATTGGAGCAATTTGGGGACCTAGAGCTCAAAACTAGTCAAAGGTCTAACTAGGGAAAAAAGTGAAAAATTGCCATTTTAATAAAATTCCTAACAAGGGACATTACAGTTGTATTAGAGCATGGTCCTTGCACCTGTGGATTAGGTACATACATTCAATAATAATTGGCAGCCATGTCTTACTATTATGATGAATCGTATGAGTACAATTCTTATGAGGAATATGCAAATGCTTATGAGCAATATGAAGCAGAATGTGAATGGTACGAAGAAGAGGTGCCATCATGAAACACTTCTTACAATTTCAAGAGAAATGAATATTATTCTTATGACTTTAAATCTGATGAATATGAGTGTGTCACACCAATCAAGGATAATTCTATGAGTGAGTTCCAAAGATGGAGAGCAACATATAAAACCTTGCCCCAACAATATCAAAAATATCAAGAATATCTTGCTTTGAGCAAAAATACACAAAATGCCATGTCTTTTGAGTACTATGCTGAACATGTTTTTGAAAATAGGCCCAAAAATGAAGATGTGGAATTAGTAAAGAAAGATTTATGCCCTTCTTGTAAAGAACCTTGGAGTGAGTATCATATATGTGTGCATGAAATTATATCCCACTTGAGGAGAGCTTTTGGGAATTCTTCAAAAAGAGATTCCAAAGAAATTGATCATAAGGAAAACAAGGGGCAAAATGCATCAGCTTGCTTGAAGGAGAAAAATGAAGAGACAACACAAGAGCATGAAGAATATTCTATTGAAAATATGGAAGATCATTTCGAGACACCTTCTAGCTTAGACATGAACCAAAGAGCATCTACTGATCGATGCTTAAACTATGAAGGAGTACCTACTGATGGGTGCTCACACCTCTATGTTGGTGACATAGAGATCACTTTTGAAAGTGTTGCTACAAGCCCAAGTTCCATTAAGCATGATAACGAATACCTTGTAGCAGTTGAAGAAGATCCAAGATCAACTTCCCCATCACCACTTGAGCTTCATGAAGTTGGTCAAAGCAAAAATGAAGAAGATGAGGAGATTCATTTGCAAGAGCCTCATTTTCTTGAAGGGTCCTTAAAGATGAATGAAAAGAAGATCCAAGAGTCCCTCAGCATTCTCCATGACAATCAATAATTGGTGTCAAATTCTTGTTGGAGAGCTACTTCATTGGAGGAAACATCCTTCCTTGAATACATGGAGAAGATTCAAAGAGCAACGTGCCACATCAAAGGTAATTTCATGTCTTTTATTTTTGATAGAAACCATTTTTTTGAGCTTAATGAATTGTTACATGATGTATACTTGAAGAATAATGAGGATAATCATAAGCTCACACTTCAAAATGAGCAACTTCTTGAAAAGTTGCAAGATACTTGTTTTTCCTCCTATGTTTCAGATTGTCAAATGATAGATTGTTTGGAGGATTCTCATGACATGGTGGATCATGAGAAATTTGAAAATTTGAATGTTCTTGATGTGTTTGAAGATGAACTTGAAGAGATCCAAACACTTTATGTGGTGGAAGAGGAACTTGAATTGTCTCTTGATGAAGCTTATGCAATTTTTAAAGAAGAGCATGATTCCTCTACATTGGAACCAATCTATGACAAAGGTTTCACACTTTTGAAGGAGTTGCATGATACTACCCATATGGATCCTTCCCATGATGAAACTTCTACACTTTTTGATCATTTGGGTGAGTTAGTTGATTCTCCTACATCCTACAATTCCATGTTTTGCAGTATTAGTCTCAATGAAGTATGGGCGAAAGGGTTCTTTTTGATGGTGCCACATGAGGAATATTCTACTCCTAGATTTACCTTTTATGATGACATGGTTGGAGCACATTCTTATTCACATTTGCAGCAGCATAATTTGTCACTTTATGATGATGCACATCTACATGGATGCACCTATGATATGCATTTGAGTCACTTGAAGACTCATGGTTTTTCTTTCTCAACACTTGATTCATTTGATGTTGCAGGAACTTTATCCAACACTTGGGTGAATAGATTTATGATTGGAGAACATTTTTGTTGCAAGCCACATACTTTGTTATATCTTTATGATTCTCACATTCAGGGATGTATGGGTGAGACTTCTTTGAGTCATTTGAAGTCTCCTTGTTTTTTCTGCTCATTATTTGGTTCAGATTTTAGTGGAGATTCTTCATTCACTTCTTGGATGAAAGAATACATGGCTGAATATTTTGATGCATATCACATCCTTTTGGAGAAGCATTATAGGACATGGGATCCTCACCTATGTCATTGGAACAGATTTGATTGGTCACTTCAAGCTTGTATCCACTTGGAAAATGGTGGTCTACTTGCTTGGAGGCATAAGCACTTTCATGACTCTTTGATGAAGCATATCCTTGATGTACATTTTCATTATGTTGTTATGTACTTTGATGATATATATTTGGTACTCATGATGTTTGGAAGGATGCATACAAGAAAATGGGATCTAGGAATCCTCTTATCTAATGGTGTGGGTTGGAGAGCACTCTTAATTGTTGGGGTGCAATACAAGCAATGGGACCCTGGAATAATTTTTGTCTCATTGGTTTCAATTTTTTGGGGAAACAAGAAGTATGGGAGATGGATTTTCCACTTAATAAAGTGATTTTTATCAGAGTAGTGCAGCAGCAAACATGGTGGTTCCTCTCTAAAATCTTCACGGAAACTCAAAGACTCAAGGTTGGGCAACTCAATGGCAACTTCAAAGAATTATACAGAAAGCAGGTTCTTCAATGCCCATGTTTAAAATTGTTTGAGGACAAGCAATATTGGGAAGGGAGGTTTTTTCATGTCCCAAATTTGGCATTGGGTCACAATGGCCTAATCACATTGGCCCTATTCATTAGAGTTTGTCAAATTGATGCTAAAGGTCAAATAATTGCCAAGGAGGAAAATTACTAGTTTCTTAGGTTTGGGGTGGAAGCTTTGGGATTTGGAATAATGGGGATAATAAATGATGTTTGAACATTAGAATGGAATAAATATTTAATAAATGAGCTAAATAAATGTATACAAGTGAAAATAAAAGTGGAATTTGATCATGAAGACACATGGAGGAAGTGGGACCCACATATGGCTAGATTTCCCCACTACACTTGGCATCATTCTCTCACCAATTCGAATTCAAGGTGAATGGTAACATACTTGGGGGAGTCCAAAAGGTATTATTCATGGCATGACTCATCCAAGGTCGAAATATAGAGGAAGAGTAACTCCCATGGAAGAGGAAGAGGCAATTTGGAGCTAGTGAGACACTTGGGCTAGATTCCCTAGCTCTATGACAACAATGATGAAGATGCTATGACACCTATGACACAAATCAGACCTGAAGGCTGGAATATGACATATATGACATTTCAGGGCTAAAAATAGACTCCAAGAGGGCGCTCAAGGGTGTTAGGGCAGCTAAGATGCTTCCACATGTGATTTGGTGGAAGTGGGAGACTAGGAATTGTTGTACAAGTGACGTTCTTTGGAATCTCTTCCCAACTTGAGTTGGAATGAGTCTCTTGGAAGGAATTCGACCCATGGAGGAAATTAGAACTTTATAAATGTCAATAACAAATAATGAAAGCAGCGTTTGATCATTTGTAGAATTTGCAGTTGCATTTGTGAAGAGGGAGAGCTAGTGGATGACTAGTTTCTTGCCTTAGCCAATTTCGAGGGTGAAAGATTCCCATCCAAGTTGGTAATTGGAAAGGCCATTCAGACCTTTCATTTGGAGCTTTAATGGATTTTTTATTTGCAGGTGTAAGCTACATGGAAGCTCATGGTTTCTTCTATTGCAACTCACTCCTTCCACCATTTCTAGTTTTGATGGCATATTCTTGATCCTTGAGGGAGGGCATTTTTGGTGAGCTATTGTACTCTTTGGGGGAGATAATAATGCCCCATTTCTTTTGTAATATGAATTAAATATTCTGTTCTTCATTGTTATAGCTTAAAATGACAGCTCTTCGTCCGTGACGACACTTGCATTCCTTGGTCGCATGATGACACTTCTTGAGATCAAGTTTAGTCACACAACATGACACTTGTGGGTTGAGGGGTCATTTGGGACACTAAAAATGGTTGAAATTACCTCATTTGTTATCCATTTGATGATTACAACCCTTAGGAACATTTTTCCAAACCAAAGCATCTCCTGAAAATGAGCAGAAAAGCCTGTTTTTAGCCATTTTTTCACATGGGCGCTGGTACACGGGCATGATAGTAGTGCATATGCCCTACTCTGCTTCATTAAAGTAGTGCCCACCTCCACATGTGTGCTAGTTTGTCTACTGTGGAGTAGAGCACACCCCTGTACTAGTCAAAATCTCAGAATTTAGGTAAGTTAAGTTGGTTGGGGAACCTCCTACTCGGTTATAACTTCTTTTCCTATCCTTCATTGACTATATAAGGAGGGTAGAAAGTCCATGTGAGGGGAACAAGTCTATAACATTGTTATGCTGGAGGAATGGAGACCCTCATCCCCCTCTCTTTTGCCTTTGTTTCTCATAAACCCTAGCACAACTGATTAGAGGTTGGGATCCTTGGAGAACAGAAGCAGGAGACCTTGAATCTAGGTTTTGTGAAGTGCCAAGCTTGAAAGAAGGTATAACTTTATGTACTTGCTTTCATTCATCAATAAAGATCAGACGTTCTTTCCTTTCCAAATATGACCTATTAATGTTTCTTAGATTTGATTACTATTTGATTATAGTCTGATGTCTTCTTCTGTTATGAATATCAGTATTATATATGTAGTCAAATGTATTTGAGTAAGGTATCAAATTGTTTTGTAGGTCTGGGCATTGCGACAATGGATAAGCATTGAAGAGCGAGGGAGGCAAAGCTAGGATCAACCTTCTGAATAAGGTGCATACATCTCTAAACCCTAATCTCTTCACTTATTTGTTGTACTTGCAGAATGCTTGTAAGTCTATCTTTATCACCATAAGTTGGTAGTTTCTCCCCTAAACTATAGGTGCATTTTCCTCACAACAGAATTGTGACTCCACTAGGGGAAGCCTATATGCTTAGGGGCATCCAAGGTCATTTCTTTAGTTTTGTTTGATGGTCTTTGTTCAATTTCTTGATTAGGATCAGTTTTTAGGCTTTGTTTGACCCTCCTTGGCTATTACAGACCCTTCCTAGCCCTTTTAGACCTTGGTGGACCCAAGTTGGGGGGTTTTAAACCCTATTTTTCCAACTTTCTCACCTGTGCGCTACTGTTGTACAATACAGTAGCGCCTTGGGTGCCGGTTTCCTTCATGCACAGTAGCGCACACATCTGTGTTTGAAATTTTTGAGTTTTTGGGTTGTGGACCCAAATTTGGGGGTTGTGGCTGCATTTTTTGGGGTCCCCGATGACCCTAGGTCTGAGTTAAACCACTGTAAGTGGTCTCCCATCCTTGTACCGATCCTACCTTCATGATTTGAACCTCTTTTGATCAATTTGGGCTTGTTTGGAAAGTTTTGGGGCTTGTGGACCAGTTTGGTGTTTTGTACCCTAATTTAGTCTGATTGAACCTACTTGCTCCATTTTCGCTGGATTGAAACCTACTGAGTCTACTTGACCCTGTTTGTATCTATTTGAGTGAAATTTCTCTTTAGATTGGTTTCTTATCCTCCCTTATGCTGTTAGTTTTCTTTTGTAGTGAAAGCTCAAGTGTTTTGGCTGTTGTTCAAGACCTTGTTTGCATTGTTTATGTGCAGACCTGACTTTACCAAACCATACTTCTTTGTAGGTCATTTGCTGCGTTTGGGTCTAAAAGTAGTTTTCGTACTCTTTTCCCAATGGTTGGCATGCTTACATCAATAATAATTTGAGAGTCGTATTGGTAGCTTTTACTGTTTCAATAAGGAAACCTGAAAGTTCTTTGCTTTTGCTTTGATAGTAGGTTAGTTTTAGTTTTGTTTCTTACCATTGAAAAGCATAAAAAAAATTTGATTTATTTTCTGAGTAGATTACCTTGCAAGTGGCTTAAAGGATTTAAGAGTGCTTTGCATTAAAAAAGAACAAGTTTTCTTTTGCATACCTATTTGCTTGAGTAGCTGCATTCTTAGGTTTTGAGTTTAATTTTGTACATTTAGGCTTTATTTTTACCTTTTTTGCATTCGAAAGATTAAACACTGCATTTGCATATGCATTCTAGATCGTAATTTTAAGACTTGCATTGAAAAGAAAAGATTTGTTTAGTGGTAAGCATTTCATTTCAGTATTCTATTTCTGTTATAACCACTCACACACCCACTACCTTTTTGAGTAAGCAAGTAACTTTTAAAATGAACCCTAATAAAATTTACTAGTAACATTTTCTTTTCTAGGTTACACTATACACCAACTAGTCTTGGTTAGGATCTTGGGTTTAAAACACCTTAAACCACCCAAGATCACACATTACGCAAAAATCGTAGTTCGAATATCGCAGGTAAACCCACTTCATTCAAAACTTTCCTGGGATCTATGCAGTAGGTCTTGTGAGATCAGATTGTTGGGACTACACCTCCTACTTTCTGTTTCGAGCATATACCAGGATTGGATCATGTTTGGAGACTCTTTTGAGTTTCGGGCTCAGTTACCCTTCCCATGCCTTCTGATTCGACCAGAGACTGTTCCCCCAGGAGTTTTCAGTGTGGTGGTATCCTTAGTATCTGACCATAGGTTCATACACAGGTGACGACGGAGGGTTATATCTGATGTACCTAGGACAGACGTGGGAGGAAATCCCTTATAGGTCTTTGGGAGGGCGGTTGGGTGATTCCAGCGCTTGCACCCTTAGTCATTGTATTGTGGACCCTGGGTAATTGTTCTTCATCCTTCGTTGATCTGTTCTGGGCCCTCATCATCCCAGACTCTTCTCCGGAAGGCATCTGTTTGCCTGGTTTGATACCTATGACCTTTTTTAGTGGTGTGCTCTTTGTGCTACTTGTCTTAGTTTTCCTTAGATAACTTCTTGTTCATTTGAGTAGGAAACTATGTCTAGCGTTCCGACGAGTGCCAATCAAGGTACCCCTGTTCCAGGGGATCCTTGTGTCGTTCCATTAATTGGAAACATTGGCACTCCCTTAATGGCTACTCTGAATCTTCCTGGATTCACCATAGGGCTTCCGGTTTGGTTATTTTCCACTCCGAATGCCTTGCATGCTCCTGACGCTTCTTTTGTAAGCACCTCAAATCAAGAGCATCAGAACCCTGTGCCTCCCTTTCTAGTAACATCTTCTCCTCCTCCTTCTACCTCATGTGGCAAAAGTAGCAATACTAGTAACCAGCAGTCTAAAAGGAATAGACAGAGGAAGAATGGGAAGAATGGGAAGAAGATGCCAAAACAAGGGGGCATCAACCCAGCCTTTGTAAGTCATGCTGGGGGCAAGCACCCTGCCTCTGCAAATCATGCAGGGGGCACCTACCCAGCCTCTGGAGGTCATGCTGGGAGAAAAATTTTAGTCACTAAAAATCATACTGAAAGTTTGTCTTCAACCACTGTCAGTCATGTTGAGGAAACGTCATTGATCACTACTAGTCATATTAATAACAAGTCACCAATTCCTGTGAGTCATACTCGAGACACCAGATCAGCCACTGCAAGTCATGCTGAGGGAGTTGAAATTGTTGAAAAACCCAACAAACAGAAGCTTAAGTTCCCTTGTAAGTTTTGCGAGGGAGATCACCTTACTTACTTGTTCCCTGTACTTCCAGAAGTACAAAAAGTGTGGTCCTTAGTTCAAAATTCTTATGCTTCTGAGCAACCAACCACTGTAAGTCATGCTGGGGGCAAGCTGTCAGCCAATGCTAGTCATTCCGAGAGTACTGACGTTGTAAAGGAGTCTCGACCTATAGGATGGAAACCAAAGTTCCCTTGTAAACTTTGTAAGGGAGATCACCTTACTCATCGATGCCCTGCCATTCCAGAGGCACAAAGAGTGTGGTCCATGTCTGAAGGAACCTCTGTTCCTGAGTTGTCTATAGATTCCCTACAGTCAATTCAACCTTTGGTTGATAAAGTGGTTGAACCAATGCAATCTTTGGTCGACCCCACTCTTCCTTCGGAGAGTGAAGTGATCGAATCGATGCAATCTTCAACCGATCCCATCAGTCCTTTGGAGACTGATGCACATGTCCCTGAAGTCTTCTGCATTACCAGTTTGGATGTTCCTGAAAAAGGGGGCACTTCATCTGTTCCATGTGAACCCCTACCAAGCCCTAGGACCGTTTCCTTTGATTGGAATAGTCTAGCCGAGCCTCGTCTTCCTTCTTCGACACCTTTCCAGATAAAGGTTGATATCGGGAACCATATGGTTGACTGATGCATTGTTAATGAAGGAGCTTTTGTTAGTATGTTGTCCGCTTATGCTTGGAGAGATTTGGGTTTCCCTAATGTTATTCCAGCTGATAATTGGTCGTTGACCTTTAATAGAAGACCTAGTGAATCGTTCGGATTCCTCCGTCAGGCACCTGTTACTTTGGGTGGAAAAACAGTCTTAGTTGATTTTATGGTTTTAAAGTACCCCGTGGATTTTGATATGATCCTCGGGTGTGATTACGTTTATGCTATGCATGCTGTGGTGTCTACGCTCTTTCGTGTGATGCATTTCCCTCATAACGAAATCATCATCACTATCGACCAACTTGCATTCGTTGATCCTACTTATTACCCAATTGTAGACCAGTCAGAACCCTCGTCATTAGGCACTACTATGTCACATGAAAGTTATGTGGCATATTGTTCCTTGAGTTCAACTGCTACTGAGAAGAAGTCTCTGAGTTCATGCTTACCTTCTCGGGATTTAGTCCCAGCTTTTGACCAAGTGACACCTCCATCTGAATGTTTAGATATGTGTTCTATCTGGGATGATATACTTCCTAGAGTCCATAGTACAGTCTGCCATTCATTTGGATGTTGATCCAGTCATAGTTATGTCCAGCCCCGGTTTGACCTTAAAGTCTGATCTTCCTACTGTTGAGTCTTTGGACTCTCCTATAGATCCGCAAATCGATGTTCCTGCTGAGTTTGATTCTGCTTCTAGAATTTTCAACTCCCTTGATGATGAATTTGTTTCTGCAAATTCCATCATGTCCTTCAACTTTGATCTTCATCCTGACGTCGATCTTGTTGATTGTAAGTCCTCAGGCTTGGGTACCATAGAGTCTTCATTTGAAAACTCTGCCTTGTTTATGCCTACTGTTGATGATAGTGAAGTTGAAAGTATTTCTACCATAGTGACTTGTATCAAGTTTTTCTTTACATATGTTTTAGATATGATCTTGGTACTGATGTTTCTTGGAGACAGGATTCTTAGCTGGATGTATACTTGCTTACTGGTCCTTTTCGACACCTTGTGCGACCATGTCAGGTATATTCAGAACCTTGCATATAGGTTTAGGCTTCCCCGCTGTTATGTTGCATTTGAACCTTTTTCCATCCGAATTCGCCATAGGGTCGAACTTGTTGGATATTTGTGTGTTAGCCATCTCTTTATGCATTGTGCACCATTCCGACAGCAAAGCCTACCTAACATGGGTCACCCTAGTCAACACCCTTATTCCATTCTGGTGCCCATGCTGATTTTTTCTCATAGGCTTGGGAGCCTTTTTAGATTTACCATGACTTTGATAAGAAGCCTCATATCTTTCGTCCTCATATATTTCTGGCCATCCCTGATAAGGCTCCCATATTTTTGTTCAAGTTGCATATGCATCTGTTATGATCCTGCTTGCGCGAATGAGCCTGATGCCGGCTTCCACACTTTTAGCTCGTTATATAAGCCTCCATCTCTGATCTCATTTCTGCTAAGCCCTGTATCATTTTGCCTTCGCAATTTGACACCTTTTACCTGGAGGAGACACACCCTGAGTGTCCTTATCTTGATCATGTTCCTTGCATTAGGCATAGCTTTGTTCCATGTGCTTGGAGCTAGTTTTGCATGTCCTTGACACTCGTCTCCTCCCATTTCGAGCATTCTTCTTTTACTTCGAGCTCGTTAAAAACAGTAAGTAGGTTTCGAGCATTCTTCTTTTAATTCGAACTCATTAAAAACAATAAGTAGGTTTCGAGCATTTCTTTTACCTTCACTTCGAGCTCGTTAAAAACAGTAAGTAGGTTACAATCATTTCTTCCACCTTTCCTTCGAGCTCGTTAAAAAACAGTAAGGAGTCTACGAGCATTCTTCTTTTACTTCAAGCTCGTTAAAAACAGTAAGTAGGTCCCTTGTGTTGGAACCTATGTCAGCCATTCTGCAGTTTCCTTGCCTCATGTGTCGGCCATTCCTTGGTGTCAGTATGTTTCATCAGGTGTTCTGTCCTACTCCAAATCAGCTCATACCTGTTGAGTGTCCCTTGTGTTGGATGATGGAGGATGCATTAAGGTCTCCCTTCCAACATACTTCTTCCCATCGACTTCAACTCATTGTGCTCTGGGAATGAAGTTTAGAGTTTCGGTTAGTACCTTGGGGATTGCAGTCATTAGTGGTAGTTTCCCTCGCTATTGGATAGATGGAATACATCAATGTCTCCTATCCGATGGATTCTTCAAGTGTTCGACGACAAGACCATTTATTCACACTTGCTTGAATGTACTAGGTACCTTGGGTTCCATTTTCATTATTGGTGGACACCCTCACGTTTGTTAACGGTATACATCAATGACTGGTAATCAAACGATACCTCCCATGTTTGACATCAACTCATTTATTCGCATAGATAGGTTTGTACCTTGGGTTGTTTTTGGATGAAGACCTTGGGATCCTCGATAGCATTAACCTATTTATGTTATCGCCCAAGTTACGCAAGACTGAGCCACACTCTTTTTGGCTCTTGATGAGACATAGATCCAGCTTGTTTTCTATGGCTATGTTCTCCAGTTTTGACATAGATCCAGCTTGTATTTATGTGGCTATGTTTACACTTATGTTCAACATGGATCCACGCTTGTATTCTAGTGGCCATGATATATGCATCTGTATTTTGATCATTAGTGTATCCGCTTGGAGGTCATGTTCCACTATTTGAACATGGACAGTTACTCCAAGGATGAGATTGTCTGACATTGCCTTTGCTTTCAGGTACTTCATTTGAGCCTATGATTCTTGGTTTCTCCAGTTCCTCCATGATTCAACTCTTTGTTATTTATAATGTATTTCAGCCATCGTTTTCCACACTCCCTCTGACCTCATACATTAGGGGGCATCTGTTATAGCTTAAAATGACACCTCTCCGTCCATGACGACACTTGCATTCCTTGGTCGCATGGCGACACTTCTTGAGATCAAGTTCAGTCACACAATAGGAAACTTGTGGATTGATGGGTCATTTGGGACACTAAAAATGGTTGACATTACCTCATTCTTGACCCATTTCATGATTACAACCCTTAGGAACATTTTTCCAGACCAAAGCATCTCCTGAAAATGAGCATAAAAGCCTGTTTTTGGCCATTTTTTCACATGGGCGCTAGTACACAGGCATGATAGTAGCGCATATGCCCTACTCTGCTTCATTAAAGTAGCGCCCACCTCCACATGTGCGCTAGTTTGTCTACTGTGGAGTAGAGCACACCCCTGTACTAGTCAAAATCTCAGAATTTAGGTAAGTTAAGTTGGTTGGGGAACCTCCTACTCGATTATAACTTCTTTTCCTATCATTCACTGACTATATAAGGAGGGTAGAAAGGCCATGTGAGGGGACCAAGTCTATAAAATTGTTATGCTGGAGGAATGGAGACCCTCATCCCCCTCTCTTATGCCTCAGTTTCTCATAAACCCTAGCACAACTGATTAGAGGTTAGGATCCTTGGAGAACAGAAGCATGAGACCTTGAATCTAGGTTTCGTGAAGTGCCAAGATTGAAAGAAGGTATAACTTTATGTACTTGCTTTCATTCATCAATAAAGATCAGACGTTCTTTCCTTTCCAAATATGACCTATTCATGTGTCTTAGATTTTATTACTGTTTGATTATAGTCTGATGTCTTCTTCTGTTATGAATATCAGTATTACATATGTAGTGAAATGTATTTGAGGAAGGTATCAAATTGTTTTGCAGGTTTGGGCTTTGCGACAGTGGATAAGCATTGAAGAGCGAGGGAGACAAAGCTAGGATCAACCTTCTGAATAAGGTGCATACATCTCTAAACCCTAATCTCTTCACTTATTTGTTGTACTTGCAGAACGCTTGTAAGTCTATCTTTATCACCGTAAGTTGGTAGTTCAGGGGAGAAAATACCAACTTATGGTGATAAAGATAGACTTACAAGCATTCTGCAAGTACAACAAATAAGTGAAGAGATTAGGGTTTAGAGATGTATGCACCTTATTCAGAAGGTTGATCCTATCTTTGCCTCCCTCGCTCTTCAATGCTTATCCACTGTCGCAAAGCCCAGACCTGCAAAACAATTTGATACCTTCCTCAAATACATTTGACTACATATATAATACTGATATTCATAACAGAAGAAGACATCAGACTATAATCAAACAGTAATCAAATCTAAGACACATTAATAGGTCATATTTGGAAAGGAAAGAACGTCTGATCTTTATTGATGAATGAAAGCAAGTACATAAAGTTATACCTTCTTTCAATCTTGGCACTTCACGAAACCTAGATTCAAGGTCTCCTGCTTCTGTTCTCCAAGGATCCTAACCTCTAATCAGTTGTGCTAGGGTTTATGAAAAACTGAGGCACAAGAGAGGGGGATGAGGGTCTCCATTCCTCCAGCATAACAATGTTATAGACTTGGTCCCCTCACATGGCCTTTCTACCCTCCTTATATAGTCAGTGAATGATAGGAAAAGAAATTATAACCAAGTAGGAGGTTCCCCAACCAACTTAACTTACCTAAATTCTGAGATTTTGACTAGTATAGGGGTGTTCTCTACTCCACAGTAGACAAACTAGCGCACATGTGGAGGTGGGTGCTACTTTAATGAAGCAGAGTAGGGCATATGCGCTACTATCATGCCTGTGTACCAACTCCCATGTGAAAAAATGGCCAAAAACAAGCTTTTCTGCTCATTTTCAGGAGATGCTTTGGTCTGGAAAAATGTTCCTAAGGGTTGTAATCATCAAATGGGTCAAGAATGAGGTAATTTCAACCATTTTTAGTGTCCCAAATGACCTCTCAATCTAGAAGTGTCCTGTTGTGTGACTGAACTTGATCTCAAGAAGTGTCGTCATGCGACCAAGGAATGCAAGTGTCGTCACGGATGGAGAGGTGTCATTTTAAGCTATAACATTCATTTCCAAAAAATTTCAGGTCAAAATTCCAAGTAGAAATGTATAAATCTCATTTTTAATGAAAGAACAGTGCCATTTCCCCACTACATTGATGTATAGCATGATAATGCTGATGATTTTGAATGAATGGATGGTTCTATGATACATTTATGATTAATAGACTGCCATGGATGTATTTTACAAGTTTCATGTACTGTACTTGAGCATTTGAAGTATTTTTACTCAGTTTAATTGCATTGGGAGAAGAAATAATGCCATTTCCCCAAGGGTCGAATTGGTGATTTTTGTAGTTGAATGGGAGAGGGTTGGAACATATATAATAATCAATTAATGGTGTACATGAGACCTCAATAAAATCATTAATACATTCCCTACCTCTATTCATAAATTTGAGTGGCTTTGGAGGCATTTGGGAAGCCATTTTCAGTACTTACCTCAGGGGGATTTGAACCCCAAATTACTTGTAAAATTGCATACTTGGTCTAGAATATTAAGAGAGTTTGTAAAGGTCTTTTGGTGGCCATATATCATCCCTTAACACCATATTCAAGTCCTAATATCATTCATACACCTTCCTTGAAGATTTGAAGGCATTTGGAGTCAATTTGAGACCTAGAGACCAATACTAGTCAAAGGGAAATTACTAGTAAAGTTCCCTACATTGGCCAGAATTGAAAGAGGATTTGTAGAAGTATTTTAAGAGTCCAAAAGAATCCCTGAAACACATATTTATGTTATAAAATCATCCATATACCTTCTCAGAATATTTGGGAGCAATTGGAGCAATTTGGGGACCTAGAGCTCAAAACTAGTCAAAGGTCTAACTAGGGAAAAAAGTAAAAAATTGCCATTTTAATCAAATTCCTAACAAGGGACATTACAGATTCCCCACTCCAAATGGTGAGTGATCTAATTGGGATTTCTTACCGGGGATAATCCCTTGCTGATTGGTGCTACAATTTTTGGGGCATCAATAGTTTTCAGCACTAGAAGGAGGGCCACCAATGTATGTTTGGCAGAGGAAATTCTTCTGTTAGAAGAAACCCCACTGAAGACCCGTTTGCAACAGCTATCCCATATAATTCCAATCCGGAATCAAGAAATCAAGAAAATCCCAATTCTGAGACAGAACATCAAGAAACACTGTACGCTGTTCCTTTTGAGGAAGGAAACCGTTTTAGAAGACATACTCGTTCTTTTGTTAGGAGTCTTCGAGGATTAACTGCTGTTCCTTTGCTACCCAGAATAAGAGCTCCTAGGAGGGGTACACAATACACAAGAGACTCCATTCTAGTTCAGAGTCTAGAAGAATTATTGGATTTATCTTTAGAATAAATCATCGAACCTTTTAACGAAGTCAGACCCAAAACTCCTCCAATTCGAGAGGAACAACATATTCCTCAAAATTATCCACCGCATTCACCACCACATTCTCCACCAAGAGCCATGGATGTGCCTACTTGGAGAGCAAGGGGAGCGTTGAATTTAGTTGGACCATTCCATGATTTTCCTAAAAACCCAGAAAAGGTTTTTGCCTAAGTACGATCCCGGGAAAGGAATTTCTGTTGAAGATCATCTTAAAAGTTTTTATTTAGCTTTGAATCTGCTTAATGTAGAACATGAAGATGTAGTCTGCCGCATTTTTCCTTATACTTTTGAACCCAAGATGTCTTCCTGGTACTTTAGCCTACAAGTTAGCTCGATAGTAAGTTGGGAAGAATTTAAAAAATGTTTTTTAAAGAAGTATGGAAATCAAAAGATAGTAGCTACTCTTATGAAAGAATTGTTATCCATGAGAATGGAAAAGAAAGAGAAAGTTCAATAGTTTAATCAAAGATTTACAATGTTGTTAAATAACTTTAGTGACGCAACAAAGCCTGCTGAAGAATGTTTAATGGAATATTATACAACAACTCTTAAATCCCCTTTAGCAATGTTTGTAAAAAGAACGAAGAATCCTACCTTGATAGAAAACTTTGAAGAAGCCAAAAAAGTAGAAGAAGAAGACGACAGTATTTCTAAACATTCTCTTGATATAGAAGCAAAGCCAACCTCTGTTAAAAATCCCTTTTTCTTAACTAGGGATAAAGAATAACCAACAACTGATTTAGAAAGTGTGATAAAAATGATGCAAAAACTTTCTAATAAAATTGTAGATCTAGAGAAAGACAAAGCAACAAGCTCTTCTAGGCAACCATTCAAGCCATTCTATAAGAAAATAAAAGAAGGTGGACAATCAACCCCTCCTACAAATAATTTTGCTGTGCTAAATTTAAATGAGATAGGCATGGACCATTTATGTACTTTCCGTCAAGAACAACACTCAGAAAAGAGTTGTCCACAGTGGATTAATTCAATGAGTTTGGTAATGAATTAAATGTTAGATGCACAAGTTCCTGAGAAAACAGACCCTTAGCAAGAACAAATTTATGAGCAGGAAGAATCCACTCCCGACACCACAATGATCCTTTGGGATTGGACCCCTGCCCAAGAACCTTCTTTCGAAGATCTCGCTGATAAAGTTCAGACGACATCTATTAATGTCACAACTAGGAGTAAAGGTCCGTTGCCTGATCAAACCTTAGATATACCCAAGGCCAAATTTACTAAAGAATTCCCTAAGCGACACATACGTATCATCCCTCCACAGCCTAGGAAAAATATGGTAATAACAAAAGAACCAGCCACAAAAACAACCAAATAGTCAAAAGCTCCTTTGAACAAAAACAGAAAATCAACCAAAAGTCTCAAGAGAATGCGATATGGGTTATGACATAATCGAAGATATCAAGAAAGCCAAGGATAATGTCTCCATATTCGATATGTGTAGTCTACCCCAGCAGAGAAAGAAACTGTTGGAAGCCTTTGATCCATAGTCTAGCACCCCATTAGGTAACACTGAGGAAAACCCTGAAATAAACGAAGCTAGCATTGGCTGAAAATCTATATCACAGACCCTGCCTTTCCTCTTGACTTTTGAAATTTTTAATCATAATGTGCATAATTGTTTGGTAGATTTTGGTGCCAGTTCGAATGTCATGCCTTTGTCTATTTGAAAAAATATTAACTGGCAGCCAATCCCATCCCCATCCCAAATTATACAGTTAGATAGAACTGTGGTTAAATTCATTGGTGAATTGAAAGACGTACTTATTAGATTGTCAGTTGATTATAGGGTGTGTCAATTCATTGACATAATGGTGGTTGATATTCTTGAGGCTTATGGTTTAATTTTAAGTAGGGACTGGTCTACAAAACTAAATGGTTATTTCACGACAAATTGGTCTCATGTGTGGTTACCTTACTAGAATAGGAAAAATCAAATCAAAATACTGAGAGAACCCCACATGAAACAAAATGTCGCTCAGTTAGAGGAAAATAATGAAGCTGTAGCTTTCTCATCTTCAATTTTGGGAAATTATTTCTTAGAAATTGAACCGGGAAATTATAAATCAGAAGATGTTAGCCAGAATTCAGACAAACAGTCCGATCTCCTTCATTTCTCGGGGATTGATGATATTGATTGTAACATAGTAGAATTAGTTACTAACCTAGGTGGTTACGACACTAACTTAGTTAAAGAGCAAATTTTTTTTTGGAGTCTGTACTTCGATGGCTCCAAAACTCAAGAAGGATCAGGAGCCGGTTGTGTTTTGATTGACCCCAAAAGAAACAAGCATTTTTTATCTTGTAGATTAGAGTTTGAGTGTACAAATAATAATGTTGAGTATGAATCTCTGGTCCATGGGTTAAAGAAAGCTATTGGTTTAAATGTCAAATATTTGAAGGTCTTTGGTGATTCAGAAATAATTGTCAGGAATGTGAGAGACGCAATTCACTGCCTTTCACCACACTTAAAGGGTTATCAGTCTGAGGTTTGGAATTTAATTTCATGTTTTGATGCTTTCAATATAAATTCAGTTCCTAGGTTGCAGAATGCTGCAGCTGATTTGTTAGCAACCTCTACTTCCAGATTAGTACCTACTAATAACAAATGCTCTATTGAATTGGTTTTCAGGCCATCCGTTCCAGATAACATTACAAATCTCAGAGTATTTGATGATAACGATCATATCATCAACTTCTTAACAAATGAAGGTGTCTTCCAAGAAGACATAATAGATGAGGGACAACATGATTCAGATTTGCAAACTAAAGATGTTGGTAAGGGAAACTTCATGCCCAAAGGAGTGAGAACTCTTGAAACATTGTTTGATCTACAGAGCAAGTTCAGGAGGCCAATAAATGCTAAAACTCAAAGCTCTTCCATGCAGTATGAATTGATAAACTTGGGCACAGAGGCTGAGCCAAAATATGTCAATCTTGGCAAATGTTGCTTGCCAAGCGAAAGGGATAAGTTCATCAATATTTTTAAACAATATAAAGATGTTTTTGCATGAACTTACGACGATCTAAAAAATATGATACCCGCATTATTCAGCACATAATACCGATGAAGGAAGGAGTTAAGCCTTTTCAGCAGCAGCTAAGAACAATGCATCTGACTCTTGAGCCTTTAATTCAAAAAGAGTTAAAGAAATTGCTAGATGCCAAGATTATTTTTAAAGTCAAACATTCCGAATGGGTAGCTAATTTAGTCCCCGCTAGGAAGAAATCATGAGAAATCAGATTGTGTGTGGATTTTTGGAACTTGAACAAAGCTTTCGATAAAGACAACTATCCTATGCCTCCAATGGAGCAAATCTTGCAGATGGTGTTAGGATCAGAGTTGTTCTCTCTGCTAGACGGTTTCTCTGGTTATAATTAAGTATTAGTGGCAGAAGAAGACCGTCTTAAGACTACTTTCCGTACTAAGTGGGAAACCTTTGCATATCGAAGAATGCCATTTGGCTTGATAAATGTAGAAGCTACATTTCAGCGAGCCATGGACATCGCATTTCGAGGATTGGGCGGTCTATGTGTAGTTGTTTATTTGGATGATGTGATAGTGTTCTCAAATAAAAGGGAAGACCATGTGTTCCACTTGAAGCAGATTTTCGATCGCTGCAGAAAGTATGGAATTTCCTTAAACCCCAAGAAAAGTGTTTTCATTTTTCTTGAAGGTAAACTTCTGGGTCATATCATTTCAAAGAATGGAACCTCGATAGATCAAGAGAGAGTACAAGTTATCAGCAAGACTCCCATGCCCCATAGAAAAAAGTCTATGCAATCATTTATGGGCACCATTAATTTTGTTCAAAGGTTCATACCCGACTTCGCTCAGATCATTAAACCTTTGCAACAAATGGTAAAGCAGAGTGTACAATTCAAGTGGACAGACTTGGATAAAGTTGCATTTAAATAAATTAAGGCTGCCATAGCTAATGCGCCGTCTTTAAGAAGTCCAGACTTCGATAAAGATTTTATTATGTACACCTTTGCTTCTGATAACTCTCTCGCAGCTGTGCTCACTCAAAAGGAAGAATCAGGAGACGAATACCCAATTTATTTTATGAGCACTGGTGTGCAGGGCGTTGAACTGAACTACCCTGTGGTAGATAAGCATGCATATGCAGTATTCAAGGCAGTAAAGCAGTTCAGACCATATATTCTAAAAAATAAAACTAAAGTCATAGTTCCTCATCCCGCTGTTAGATCTCTTTTTGTTCAGAAAGAATTGGGAGAAATGAGAGGAAACTGGGTCACTGCTCTTCAGGAGTATGACTTGGAATTCAAACCAGCTACTATTATCAAAGGTCAAGGTTTATGCAAGCTTCTTACTGAAAATCCAGCTGATGAAGAGCTAGATTGGAAGAGTGAAGCTGAGATGAATATGATCGACGTATGTCCAATTTTCACAGCTCCTGAGTCGTGGTACAAAGACCTAGTACACTATTTGTAGTCAGGTTATTTGCTGGAGCACTGGAGTTCAAAGCAAAGAAGGGCACTCCATCTGAAATCAACATCTTATCAAATCATTGAAGGAGTACTCTTTAGGAAGAATTATGACGGCATATTTCTCAGATGTTTGGAGAAAGAAGATGCAAGTAAAGTAGTCAAAGAATTACATGATGGCCCTGCTGGGGGACATTATTCCGGAGATACTACAACTCACAAAATTCTCAGAGATGGGTATTATTGGCCCACTCTTTTCAAGGATGCTCACGCCTATGCAAGGAATTGTGATGTATGCCAAAGAAGTGCCGAAAAATTACCGAAAGCAGCATGACCTTTGCATCCAGTTATTATCTCCGAACCATTTCGAGCAATAGGGCATAGATGTTATTGGTGAGATAAAACCAAACTCTTCGCTGCAACATCGGTACATTCTAACAGCCACAGATTATTTTACAAGATGGGCCAAAGCTACCCCGCTGCGCAAAGTTAATGAAGATGCAGTTATCAAGTTCCTGGAAGAAAACATCATAACCAGGTTTGGGGTTCCAATTTCCCTAGTCTTTGATAATGCAACTTATTTTTCATCTATAAAGTTTAATGAATTTGTGTATGAAAAATGAATTAAATTGCATTATTCAACCAATTACTATTCCCAAGGAAATGGATTAACTGAGTCTACCAACAAAAATCTCATTTGAATCCTTAAGAAAACTATGATTGAAAATCAGAGAAGTTGGCACATAGCCCTCTCGAATGCTCTATGGGCAGATAGGGTCACTCCCAAGAATGCCTTAGGCGTTTCCCCATTCACCCTGGTCTATGGTAAGGAATCCATTCTCCCTCCGAACATTTTACTCCCATCCTTGCAATTGGCCTAAGCCTCCCGAGGTCCTAACAGTCAAGCCCTTCAATCAAGAATTGATACCCTGCTAAAACTTGAAGAGTCACGGAAAAAATACAAAGACCAATTCCACCATCACCAAGACATAGTCAAAAGGTGGTTTGATAAGAAGAAGTCTGGCAAGATAAATTTCGAAGTAGGTGACTTAGTTCTGAAGTGGGATCACTAGCATGATGGTAAGGGAATGCATACAAAGTTTCAACATTTATGGGTTGGCCCTTACCAAATTTTTGAAAAGCTAGGCCCAACGACGTACAAACTGAAAGACTTACAAGGAGAGGAAGTAACTCTACCTCTCAATGGCCTCACCTTGAAGCAGTACTTTGCTGAGTCCTCTGAGGGTTTTTTGTACATAAATAAACACTCTTGTTTCTTTCTTGCTTGCTTGTTTGGTTTTTGTTTTCTATTATTTTCTTCAGTTAGCTTGTTTTGCTTTCCACCTTGTTTTATGCTTAGAGTTTTTCTTTATTCTTTCTTTAATAAATCCCAGCTCAGATTTTGGTGTAGAGGTAAGATAGATCTTCGAACAAGACTCAAAATCTTGTAAGGCTGAAACCTACTTACAAAGCAATGTTTTGTGACTTTGTTTTCATTATTGAGTTTCCAGGAATAAAGAGATCCTTTTTCAGTTGGTCAAAAGTAATCCTGTTTTAATAACTAAGATTAAGCATTTCTCTCTTACTATTTTGCGGCTCCATTCACTCTAACATTAACGCCTGTCTCAAAGAGTCCACTACAATAGACCCATGGAAAGGAAGCATGTATCACAGATGTATGGCATTTAAAATGATCCCATGCTACAAATGAAATCCAGAAGAGCTTATGATTAAAGAGTCCGATTTCCATAAATTCTCGCCTCAATTAAAGCACGACAGAGAAAAGCAAAGTAAATTCAATTAAGGAAGCTGTTCAAAATAAATCAGCACCAACAAGGTTCTTCTCCGTCCGTGAAGCATGATAATCAAATAAATTTCTTGCTCACAGAAAAGGACATTATGGATTGAAGAACCTAAATCAAAGAGGGAAGTTGAAGAAATTCATTTCTTGAAGTCTCAAACGGCAAAAGCAGTCAAGAAACATCCAAAAGCATGCAAATGGCATGGGAACAAGGAACAAACGAATATGTCTGTAAGATATTGTTACAATCCTGTGGCGTCTTTTAGTTGACATCTGGGAGGCAGAATTCCAAAATGAACTCCATACTCAGGCCCTAAGAGAGTTGAAAAGAAGTGTGATCCTAAGTAGCCTTCTCCCAAAATGACCATGATGATGAGAGTGATCACTGCATTCACAGAAGCTGAACTATGAAGACATTTTGTTACCCATATATATCAGCAGTTTGTAAGTTTCTACCCCTAAGGAGAGTTTGTTTCAGAGATCTGTGTTCGCCAGCGAATCGCCATTGTTGTTGCTGCAACACCCCCCCAAATTTTTGTAAATATTAGGGCCCCTCCTTTTATTTTTCTAAAATGTTTGCTTAGAAGTCAAGCCCCATCAAAAGGGCCTTTTTTTCTTTCTTAGTTTTCTAAAGAGAGCAAAGTTTCTTAAGTTTAAAAAAAAAAAAAACTCGGCCAGTTGAGCCTCAATGTCAGCCCAACTTGGCAAGTTGAGGCTCAATGTTGGCTCAACTCGGTGAATTCGTCTACAACGTCGGCTCAACTCAGCGAGCTCGTCCACAACGTCGGCTCAACTCAGTGAGTTCGTCTGCAACGTTAGATAACCTCGGCGAGTTCGTCCGCAACGTTGGCGAGTTTGTCCTCAACGTCGGCCCAACTTGGAAAGTTCATCTGCAACATCAGCACAACTCAACGAGTTTGTCCTCAACGTCGGCCCAACTCAGTGAGTTGAGCCTCAATTGTCGCTCGGTTTCGTTAAGTTGAAAGTTGTCCTGGCTAGTACTATTTCATCCAGGCTGTGGTGATAAGTTTCATTTCAATGTTTAGTTTGGATTATGTTTTATCATCTACCTACTCATGCATGGTTTCTACCAGTTTTAAAGTGCAATGCTGAGAGGTGACAAGAAGTTAAAAGGTGTCCGAGCCTGAATCAGCTGGCGAGGAGGTCCTGGAAGCAAGAGTCGAAACATGTTGAAATATGAGACTCCAAGCGCAGAGATGAATTATGTGAAGAAAATGGACGTGTTGACAGCAGAAGATATTCACCATTGCACCGGAAAAGCAGTTGTTCATGTGCACCTTCTTGAAGAAATCCTCCAGGTTACAACGGCAGAAGTAATTGTTATTGAAGAGGAGCTTTCCAAGCATGAGGTCTCATTGAAATGCATGCTCGCTATCCTTGCAAGCACCATTATTAGAGAAAAAAACCTTTGGATATATTACATAGTAGAATAGCAATAGTAGAAGCATGAGTTGCAATACTGGTGCAAGCTGCAGCAGAAGCGCCAACAGAGAGCTGATTTGGCATTTCCTATCTATTGATTAAAGGCCGGAACAATTTTGCCTTTATTTTAAATGCTAAAGACAGCTCGATTTTTGCTCCCTTTTCCTTTTGTAAAAGCTTTTGGGGATTTATTCCATTTTTGTAAAATGGGCACTAAGAGACAAATTAGAAGAATTCCAAAGGTCAGGGTATAGGTGGCAGCTCTTGGAGCATTTTGTAAAGCTATATATAGATGAATAAAAGACAGTAGATGGACTTTTGGCAGGTGAAAGGACATTCTGTCTTGTACGTGAACTATTTCTACTACATGAATAAGAAAATCGTTTTGGCTTGTGGAAGCCGGTGCAACATTTTGCTTGGGATTGTGTTGGATAATTGCTGAACTATTTATGCATCTTTCATACATGTTCTGTGAGATCTTTCCTAGCTATTATGAATTAATTCGCTGCTATGAATGATTTCATTTCCTTTGCAAAATTTCTGTGTTAAATGGGTAATAGAATGTTTATCTCTATCAAAGCTATCTTTGATTATCTTTATTCTCTGCTGTAAATGTTTCTATTCAATTTAACAGCTATCTGTGAAGTTCTTGGTTGCATTTCTAGTTTATTACTCATCCTTTAAATTTGCTCCTTCTGAGGATAGATTAGATTTGCTTAAAAAAAATTTAGATTAGATTTGTTTATAGCTTGCATTTAGTTTAATGCACTTGCATACCATATTTCAAAATAAAAATACATAAACGGTGGACCAGGCTGCAACCGGTGCAAAGTAAAACAAATCTTTAAAATCTTACACGGTAGCTGGGCCATTAACCAGACGGATTCCCCACTCCAAACAATGAGCGATCTAATTGGGGTTGCTTACTGGGGAGAATCCCTTGCTGATTGGTGCTGTGATTTTCGGGGCATCAATAGGTCGGAAATGACGGTTGTTGGTAAACCAAAGTGTTTCCAAACATGTGTGAAGAAGAGATGAGCAGTCTGCTGTGCTATCGTCGTCTTCTTGCACGGTATGAGAATGGCCAGATGGAAAATATTTCGACTACTACTAAGATCGTGTCATGCTGATGTTTGGTAATGGGATATCCTGTCAAGTAGTCCATAGAAATAGATTCCCATGGTCGACTAGGAACTGGAAAAGGTGTGTACAATCCCTGTTGTCGATTAGGCGGTTTAGCAATGGCAAAAACCACGCATGATCGAATGTACTTGTTGACGTCGATTTTAAGTGAAGTCCAAAAGAAATAATTATGTAGAATAGCAAGTGTCTTTGCTACTCCAAAGTGTCCTGCAATCTTGTTGTAGTGCGCGTCCCAAATGAGCCACTGTCAATGCTCACCTATCGGTACACAAAGCTGTCCAAGCTTGTATGGAAAGGTATCCTTCAGGAAATAGTCAGCGGTCAACGACTTATCAGTCTGAAGCTGTCGATAGACTGGTGAAAAGTCGATTTATTCTTGATACAACTGAGGCCAAGTAGTGGTGTCATATCCTTGCATACTCATCACTGTAAAAAGGAGAGTAATGGGTGGTCTGCATAGACAATCGACGATGGCATTAACTTTACCTTTCTAATATGTCATGTCCCAAATTTGGAATTGGGTCACAATGGCCTAATCACATTAGCCATATTCATTAGAGTTTGTAAAATTGATGTTAAGGGTCAAATAATTGCCAAGGAGGAAAATTACTAGTTTCCTAGGTTTGGGGTGGAAGCTTTGGGATTTGGAATAAGGGGGATAATAAATGATGTTTAGACATTAGAAGGGTTCAAGTATTTAATAAATAGAGTGAATAAATAAATTCAAGAGAAATCCTAAGTGACAAATGGTTTTGGAGACATATGGAGGATGTGGGACCCACACTAGCTTGATTTTTCATAATACATGGTATCTCTCTTTTGCAAATTTGAATTAATGGGAATGTGAACACTCTTGGGTGAGTTGGTAAGTCATAACACATGTCATTGAGCATCTTAGTTCGAATTGGGAAGTATTGGTAACCTCCATGGAAGATAAAGAGTCAAAGTGGAAGTTTGTGGACACTTGGGCTAGATTCCCTAGCCCCTATGACACCAATGATGGAGCATCTATGACAACTATGACAAATTGCAGACCTGACCTCTGACATCTGACCACTATGACATGTCAGCCCCAAAAATAGGCTCAAAGAAGGCGAATTTGGGAGTTGGAGAAGCCAAAGAGACTCAAAATCGAATTTGGGAGAAGATGGAAGGTTGGAACTAGGAGACAAGTGACAAATGTGGAATATTTCCTAAATGGAAATCTATTGAATCTATTGAGATGATTTCGACCCTTAGAAGGCTAATGTTGGTTATAAAATGTAGAAATGAAGTATGAGAATGGCTTTTGATCATTTGTAGAATTTGCAATTGCATTTGTGAAGAGGGAGAGCTAGTGGATGACTAGTTTCTTGCCTTAGCCAATTTCGAGGGTGAAAGATTCCCATCCAAGTTGGAAATTGGAAAGGCCATTCAGACCTTTAATTTGGAGCGTTAATGGAGTCTTTATTTGCAGGTGTAAGCTACAGGGCAGCTCATGGTTTCTTCTATTGCAGCTTGCTCCTTCAACCATTTCCAGTTTTGATGGCATATTCTTGATCCTTGAGGGAGGGCGTTTTTGGTGAGCTATTGTACTCTTTGGGGGAGCTTATAATGCCCCATTTATTTTTTAATATGAAGTAAATACTCTGTTCTTCATCTCCAGAAAGTTTCAGGTCGAAATTCCAAGTAGAAATGTATAAATCTCATTTTTAATGGAAGAACAATGCCATTTCCCCACTACCTTGTTGTGAACCAATGTATGGATGATGATTTCAAATGAATGGATGATTCTATGATGAATTTGTGATTAATGGACTGCCATGGATGTATTTTACAAGTTTCATGTACTGTACTTGAGCATTTGAAGTATTTTTACTCAGTTTAATTGCATTGGGAGAAGAAATAGTGCCATTTCCCCAAGGGTCGAATTGGTGATTTTTGCAGTTGAATGGGAGAGGGTGAGAACAGTTGTAATAAAATATTAATGGTGCATATGAGACCTTAATAACATAATTAACAAATTACATACCTCTTTTCATAAATTTGAGTGGGTTTGGAGGCATTTGGGAAGCCATTTTCAGTACTTACCTTAGGGGGATTTGAACCCCAAATTACCAGTAAAATTGCATACTTGGTACAGAATATTAAGAGAGTTTGCAGAGGTATTTTGGTGGCCATATTTTATCCCTGAACATCATATTCAATCCCTAATATCATTCATACACCTTCCTTGAATATTTGAAGGCATTTGGAGTCAATTTGAGACCTAGAGACCAATACTAGTCAAAGGGAAATCACTAGTAAAGTTACCTACATTGACCAGAATTGAAAGAGTATTTGCAGAAGTGTTTTAAAGGTACAAAGGCATCCCTGAAACACATATTTATGTTATAATATCATTCATATACCTTCTCAGAAGATTTGGGATCATTTGGGGCAAATTTGGGACCTAGAGATCGAAACTAGTCAAAGGTCGAACCAAGGAAAAAAGTGGAAAATTGCAATTTTAATAAAATTCCTAACAAGGGACATTACATAATACTTAATTACCAACTGGAATTGTTGCAGGTAATTTATCCACTTAAGATGTTGAGTTGTTTATATTTTTGACTGGGTTGGAGCGAACTGAAGAGGATTATGGTCAGTGAGGATGACCATTTCCTTGCTAAGGATATAATGCCTCCATTGCTTGAGAGCTTGCACAATGGCATACAGTTCTTTTTCGTATGTCGAATATCTTCTAACAGTGTCGTTAAAAGTTTTGGAATGAAAAGAAACTGGGTGACCAGACTGAGTGATCACTATGCCCAAGGCATAGTCCAATGCATTCGTCTCAATCTCAAAGGGTTGATGCAAATCAGGTAACACAAGTACTGGTGCAGTGCAGAGCTTGTGCTTGAGCTGTTCAAAAGATGCTTGTTGTGTCGGTGTCCATTTAAAGACAATTTTCCCACTTCCTTTCGTCAACTGATTCAAGGGCCA
Source organism: Larix kaempferi (assembly GCA_027924585.1). Taxonomy (NCBI): domain Eukaryota; kingdom Viridiplantae; phylum Streptophyta; class Pinopsida; order Pinales; family Pinaceae; genus Larix; species Larix kaempferi. Next base: position 1,091,667 of record BSBM01001232.1, read on the forward strand.
GGCTATGTGACTGAAGCTGAGTATGAATCATTGATAGAAATTCTCCAAACCAAGAAAAATTCTTAGTTCTTGAATGCTATGAGGAATGGGCCAATCTTTGAGAATTTGTACTTTGTATGGGTCGACGTGAAAGCCTGTAGAGTCAATTACAAACCCCAAATATTTGATGTTGTTCATCACAAAAAAACATTTGTCCATGTTCAATTAGAGTCGATGTTGTTGGAGAGTGTCGAGGACTTGCTGAAGTTGTCCGACATGTTCTTCCCATGATCAACTGAAAATCAATATGTCGTCAAGATAGACAATGGACCATTTGTCGATGAAAGGTCGAAGATTGTTATCCATGTATTGTATGAAGGTCGTAGGTGCATTGGTTAAGCCGAAAGGCATGACTAACCATTCAAACAATCCTTCCTTGGTCTTGAAAGTAGTTTTCCATACATCTGAGGGTTCGATTGGAATCTGATGATATCCTGACTTGAGGTCAAGCTTAGTAAATAATTTAGCACCTTTCAGACAGTCGATGAGCTCGTCTATCTGCGACAGAGGGTATTGATTCTTTACGGATATTTTGTTGAGTGCCCTGTAGTCGATGCACATGCGCCAAGTCCCATCTTTCTTTGGAATGAGGACGACTGGACTTCCACAAGGGGAGGAGCTGGGTCGGATATGACCTTTTTCAATCAAATCTTGGATTCTTCTGCGAATCTCTTCATTTTCGAGAATGGATCTTCTATAGACATATGCATTAGGCAAAGAAGAACCAGGAGCAAGTTCAATAGAGTGTTTTACCTGACAATGTAGAGGTACTCCGTTTGGAACTTGGAATAGGTTCTGGTACTCATCAAGAATATTGTCGATTTGCTACTTTTGTCAGGAGCTGCACTGGTCGGTGACTCGACTAGTTGCTGCAGTCTTCCTAGACTGTTGTGGCTTTACCATAATCAATGCGAACTTCTGAGCATGATTGATGAGATTCTTTGTCTGTTTAGTAGATACCAAGGCAACCATTGGTGTAGGTCGTTGTTTTGGTATGTTGTACCGTTGATTCTGGATTTTGAAAATCACCCGCTGTGGTTGTGACTGGTAACTTCCATGGCGATCCCATAGGTAAGGTTTACCAAACAGGGCGTCGGCTATGGAGAGAGGTGCCACGTCACAAAGTACTTCATCTTCAAAAGGCTTTATGAAGTATGCAAGCTTGCATTGTTGGGTGATCCTTAGCTCTTTCCCATCCTTCATCCAACCGATGTTGTAAGGCTTAGGATGCAGAGTGGTCACAAGACCTAGTTTCTTCACAAGTTCTTCAGAAACAAAGTTCTTCTGGCTCCTGTTGTCCACAATTAGATGCAATGGATTGTTCTGAACCCATATCTGTGTATGGAACAGGCGCTCTCATTCCTCCTCGTCGACGACGGTCGAGGCTGCTGGATTCGTCGATGTCAAAAGAGTCATTGCTTCTGGGTCAGATTCTGCCACAATCTTGTCAAACGCATCTGATGTCGACACTTTTTCCAAAAAGATCTTCCGAGCTTTGTATTCAGACGTATCATGCCAAGATCAGTGATGGTAGTCACACCATTTCCCGGTTGGTTGCTTGCTACAATCCTTTTTGTGAAAAGGCTTTTTGTCGTGATCTTGATTTGGTGGAGTCGGCTGAGAATATTTTGATTTGTCAAAGTCGGTTGATGCCTTCTTGTTGGGTGGTCGTCTTGATGTCGTCTTTGTCGCGAAGCGCGTTTTTTCCTTCTGCTTGGTTTCAAGTTTGTTGGCATAATGGAATCCATCCGCAAGCGTATTGATAGTCAGAAACTCCATCTCCTGCTGAATGTACTGGGATAATCCGCTAACGTACTTTAGAACAAGCAATGTTTCTTCTTCTTGGATGCCAAGTTTAGCCATGAGTCGATAGAACTCGTCGGTGTATCTTTGCACGGATTGGTCTTTCCATAGCCTTAGCTGCTGCCACTTCTTATACTGTTGCTCAAGGTACTTTGGTCGGTAAAACTCCTTTCGGATGTGTTCGACGAATTTCTCCCATGTGTCGATGGAATCTTCTCTTTTCTCCATCTTTGTATAGAGATTCTCCCACCAACAGTGCACAGATGCTGACATATTTAAGGATGCAATGGTGATCTTTTCGGCTTCTGAGAGTTGATTCACAGAGTAATAGGACTCCAATTGTTGAACCCAATTGTCGACGGATTTCACGTCAAACTTTCCTTCTAGATTCGGTATGTCCAAATTCATTTGCACTTTGAAGGGGTTGATTTTGTCGGAGTTAGTTCTCATCGAAAATGCTCCTGATGTCGAAGCAAATCACGTGAGAATCTTGTTGAACTGGGTGAACATCTCAGTTCGTTTTCGAGCTAGCGCTTTCTCTATGAGTTGCTGTGTCTCGTTAATTTCATGTCTTTCGCCTGTTTCTTCTGCCATCTTTGGAGGTAGTGTCTGCTTAAATTGTTGAGTTTGCGAGCGAGTTTCAACCGTCATAAGTCAGGTAACTTCGCTGGAAGTGTCTACGCAAAACTTAAGCACGAATAAAGCTGATGCGCTCTGAAGAAGCTCTTAATGAACTTTGAATTTGCTATGATACCAATGATCCACTCGGGGCCAGGAAGCCGAGGGGGACAACAGTTCGACTGAATGAGTTGGCTCTGTTATGATGGAATCATAAGAATAGAATAAGCAAGCAGGATTACACTACACAGATAAACACAAATACACACAGACAATATGCAAGAATTGAACTGATCTTCTCTATTACTAGATGTAAAGATCCAGACTGATCAGATGTATGTTACAATAGTTTACATGCTTATATAAAGAGTGCTGAGACAATTGGGTGCCTTCCCGTTACGTTCAGTTACAAAAGAAGTTATAACGATTCAGCAATTCAACTGTTACAGTCGACTGGAAAATAGAGAGACAATTTGTCGAAGTTCGACAGTCGCAAGTTGCAATATGGTGTTGCACAAGTCGCAGGTCGACGATGCATGTCAATGTCGTGAAACTGTGATGTCATTGAACGTGTCGAAGGTGCGAAGTTTTCAGAGTCATGTTGAAGTTGAAACACGTCGAAGTTGTGTTGACGACGATGATTTGTCGCAGTAGATGTCAGCATTCGAAAAAAATGCCAATTGCGATATGGATCATCCATGCCAAATTTGAGATCAATGGCTGTCATAATATGGTTGTTGCAATTATTTAACCAAATTTCTAATTATTTTCCTGAGAGCAACAAAATTGTGGTTGTTGAGGTTGTTGGCATAAAAGACAAACCTGTACAAAAAAGTTAATGGATGAATTGAGGTCGTACGCCTCTCCTATAGGTTGTACACATTTATAGCAATCTATACACAATGGTTTCATGTAGTTTTGAGTGTTAGAATATAAAGGCCATATAGACTATAGACTTAGGCACATTAATAGAGTCGCTTGGTCACTTTCGGTGTCTTTATGTTTAATAGTTGTATTAAAGTACACACAATTCATTTTAGGTTTGTGAAATTAGATTTTGAGTAGTTAGGGTTTATTACATCTCATCATTATAAAGAGAAGGTTGTTCTCTTCATTTCACAATATAGAATATCTATTTTCTCTCTTTTATTTCTCTCTTTGTGTGTGTGTTTGGATTTTGTAATATGGTATCACAACTACAATGAGAGGAATTTGAATCAAAGCAAGAGAAGGTCCTAAGGACTGCCAAGTTTAGTGATATACCAAGAGAATTCGTTTGATACACAAAAATCCAAAGGGGTTTCGAACCAACCAGAACTAAGTGTTGTTTTTCTAGTTTAAAAGTCAAGCATCATTCTTTTGCTTGCTTTAAGTCTACGCTCAAATTTTTAAGAGAGAATCAATTTTATTTCGGTTTAAAGTTAAATAAAATATTTTATTGGGTTAAATAGAAGATTAAATTTAGAAAAAAAGTAGGAATTTATATATATAGGGTTTTAGGCAAATTTTTTTGGGCAATTGTTTTTTTTTAGCCATATGACTATATAGATAGACTATACAAATGTACATATAGTTCCATATGCGCGTACGTATTGTACAATATAATTACCATAGGCTAAACAATTTCTAGGTTTTTTTATTCAACTTCAGATCTTTGAGAGTTTCTCAACAATTTATATTTTAGGACAATTTTTTGAAAGATTTCAGTAATTTCTACAATTTTAGAAGGAAGTTTCTATATTTCAGCAATTACTTGGCATATTTGTGCATTTTTCTACTTTATTTTGAGAAATTTCTCTAGTTTTGGTAAAAATTTGACTGAGTAGTGGTAGATTCAATAGTTTGGTAGAAAACCATTGGGTTTTTGGGTATCTTTTTAGCAGTTTAGTCTCTATTAATTCAACATTTGTATCTACAAAATTATTTGACAAAATGACTAGTTTGTCTAATATCATGTTAGAGGCTAACCAAAAACTTTAGTAAAAATTATAATACCTGGATACAATGTATGCTATCCATTTTTTAGTAAAGGTGTCTAGATCAACTTGTGTTGGGGAAGTAAACTCAACCGAAAACAATAGGAAAAGACTAGGGAAAATATGATGAGCGAACAGAGACACAATGACGCTCATAAAGATATATATGACTGATGAGATGCTTATAGAAGTGCAGGATGATGGCATTACAAAGGACGTTGCAACCATTTGGAAGCACTTGAAAGGCTTGCATGAAGTCTCAGAAAAAGTTAAAGCCTTTTTCCTAAAAAATATATTGTTTTCTATTAAGATGAATAAGAATAGATATTTACATGATAATATGGTAAAGATTAAGGATACTAGAGAATAGTTGAATGCCATTGAGGGGAATATGGAAGAAGAATATATGGTGGTAATTACTTTCAAGAGTTTACCATATGCATTTAAACATTTGATTGAAACACTTGATATTATTGCCATTGAGAAAGCCCTGAAGTTTGATGAGCTATGCACAAATCTTTTACATCAAGATAGGTGGAAAAAATAGCTTTGTAGTGAAAATACAATAGTGAGTTCAAACCTAGCATTGATAGCAAACCTCAAGGGTAAGGGGAAGTTTGCTTGAAAGAATGATGGAAGATGTAGTCAAGGGAGCACGGTTGAATTAGGTAATAAAAATATTTTCAAATGTTATTATTGTGGAAATCTGGGTCATAAAAATAATTTTGAAAAAACGATTGTGGGATAAAAAGCACAACCAAGGAGGCTCTCATCAAAAGTAGAAGGCCCGTGTTGTAGAACAACATGGATAGACTTCTCTCTTTATTTTCATGGCTAGGCAAGAATATCACGGAGAGTTATCTGCTTGGTATATGGATTTTGGTGCATCATGTCATTTTAATAGACATGATTGCTTTGTTCACTATTATGCTTATGTTTCATTTGTGGTTTTTAGTTGTGGGGAGGAGTTCATAATAGAAGGAAACAAAAATGTACAGATTTCCTTGGGAGGTAAGTGACTAGTCTTCCCTAATGTCTACTCTGTACTAGGTATGGAACATAATTTTCTTTTAGTTAGTCAAATTATGAGGAAAATCTCCCACTTACATGCTATTTTCAGCGACCATAAATGCTACATGGTTGACAAGTGCAAAAAGAAGACAATTTCTCTTGGTATTGAAGATCACAGACGGTTTCGGCTAGTTGATATAGAGGAAGCCAAAGAACATGTTTTGTTGGCCACGAGTGATCACGAAATGAGCTCAATTTGGCTTTAAAGATATTGTTAGGTTTCCCATTGGGAAAATAGGCATATTGGCTTACACATAGAGCCAAATACAAAATGAATGAAAAACACAAAGACAATTGAATAGGCGTGAACACACACTATGTTTTCTCATTAACCAAATGTACATATATATACAATGAGAATTGTCCCTTGGGTTTCATATTCCCAAGTGGACTCTTAGAATATCGGGTGACTCTTGGTATACACTCACAACTATTGATATTCTTTGCACGTGAATGTGCACACCAATCCTAACACCAAGGATTAGTCTCCAACAAATACCCCCTTAATTTGAAAGGTGTATATGGGTCCAAGAAACAGAAGAGAGTTGAATAAGTGGAAGTGGACAACTACCACCAACTGAACATTTCCATCTAGAACATCCTTTACTAAGAAGGTTATCCAGAATCTTGCACGTGCTTCTGCTAAATACAAGAGCTCTCTAAAGGGATGGTTTTAGGCTAACCATCAACCAAAATAGGCTAGCAGAAGGCTGAAATATTCTACTATGTGCGTGGTTCAATTATGACCACAAACTCTTGAACTTGGCGACAAAAATCACTCATAGGTTCTCTGGAATGGTTGGGATGGGATTACACCAACCCAAATGAAAAGCTGAAAATAGGAAGTGAACAACTGTAACTTGCTAAACATTTCCATCTTGACAACCATTTTCCAAGTTAGCTAGAAGCTTGCACATGCTTCTCTAATATAAGGTTCTCTCAATACTGGTGGTTTAAGGATGACCATCAACTCTGGAGCTTAGTCGAACATAGATCTTCATAGGCTCGCTTGTTCCGGCTCGCTTGCACTCACTCGCTTGTTACTGACGGTCTTCCTTCCCCCTTCTCAGGAACAATGTGAGGAGAGGAGAGTCTCATGGTGTCACAACTAGACACAAAACACATGAGTACTCTGTCATATATATCTCATGTCTTCAGAATACATGCATATAAGAATCAGGTGGTGTCTATGACTTTGGTGGATGTCCAAACTCAATGTGGATCAGGCTCGCTTGATATGACTTACTTGAGGAAGGCTGTGAGTGTTTGTTTTCAGAAGGACAAGGATTCAAAACTTGATGCCTGACATTATGTTCCCCATTGTTACGTACACTGTGAGGAGAAGAATATGTCTCAATTGCAAGATGTGTCAATACTCGTGAATGAACTCTCCGATATGACTTATAAATCTTCTTGGTTGTTGACGACAATTGCAAAAAAGTGATCCACCCATAATGAATTTTCTCTCTTGTAGGTTTCTTCAAACTGAAGCATATGTCTGATGAGTGTGTATGTTTTCCACTTTGCTTACAAGGGTGGATATCAAAACAATGATCTTTCATGTGGCCAACTCGATCATAGTGTTGGCATGTCAAATTCTGAACTAATGTGTATGAAGATGAACTCTCGTTGAGAAATCCAACACTCTGAAACTGAATGGGCTTGGAGAAATTAGGAATGTGAACTGTCACTTGTCATATCCAAGGTCAGTTTTTGTGCTAGTTATGGCTAATATCTTCCCATGGTCTAATGATGGGCTTGGAAGGAACAAGAGGAACCTCTATATGCATGTCTTCATCTTCATTTTTTTTCTCGCTTCTGATGGGGTGCCATTGATTTGCTCATGTACTTCTGAAGTGGCATCATTCTGTGTAGGATGCTGAATAGAATCATGAACAGGTTCATAATTTTTTTCTTCTTGTATGATCTACGACTCAAGCTGTAGAAACTCAAGATTATCTTGTGAATCTTGCACACAATCTCGAATGTGAGTGAGCGTGTTCTTTTCGACCATGACAGTGTTGTTGACAGAGGACAACAATAGAGTGTTCAGTAACTCTACAAGGCCATTTAATTTCTCCTTTGAAGACATGTGATTTAAGGAATAACTCAAATGGAGAAGGGCTTATTACAACTCCACCCTTTTTATAAACAAGACTCAAACTTAGAAGAATGAAGGGTGTCAGTTTCAACCGAGAATGCACCCAAGTACAATTCAGCTCAATTTTGTTTTGACACTCACAAAAACAACTGCAAGTACCAAATATGTACAAGAAATTACAAAAATAACAATTTGCAAGTTATAATTCTGAATGTGACTCCAAAAATGATTGGCTGCAGAATTCGAAGGAATGCTTTACCTATGAGCACAAAGAAAATTGTCCACCAATGTACTTTACAACTTCTTTTCTCTGCAATACACAAGTCTCTCTGTTTGCAATATTCCTTCTACCCACTCAATGCACAAGTAGAAATATGCAGCTCGCAGAAGATAAATGGTGCAATATACTAAGTTTTTTTTTTGGAAAAGCTATAATCAGATTCTTTTTAGGCCATCCTTTCAATGGCTCTTCTTCTAGATTCCAAACATTTAAAATGTTGACATACAAAAGAGTATTGTATTTTCTTCCACTGACCTCATACCATTGCAAAAATATACCATTGATATATATATATATATATATATATATATATATATATATATATTTATATTAGTGCGCAACGATATATGTGAAACTTGACCAACAAACCTTCCTTACGCTTCCACTACAACAAAATACCCTTTTGGCGACGGTTTTGGCTTGCGGTGGTTTTGCTAGACACCCCCCCCCAAAAAAAAAAAAATTTAGGTCTTTGGGGGCGGTTCTTCAAAACCCCCCTCAAAAGTCCTGAAAATTGGACTTTTGGGGGCGGTTTTTAAACCCCCCCCCTAAAAAGTCCAATTGTCAGGATTTTTGGGGGCGGTTTTGTAAAATCCCCCCCCAAAATCCAATTCTTAATACTTTTGGGGGTGGTTGGTTAATAACCCCCCCTCGAAAGTTCAGTTTTCAATACTTTTGGGGGTGGTTGTGGAAACCCCCCCCCAAAAGTCTTGACCCCCTAAAAGTGGCTTGCAACGGTCTTGCTAACCCCCCCCCCAAAAACGTTTTTTAAAGGTATTTGGTGGCAGTCCTTAAAAACCACCCTCGAAATTCCTTCGAATTTGACTTATGGGGGCGGTCCTTAAGAAACCCCCTAAAAAATCCTTAGAATTTGATTGTTGCGGGTGGTCTTCACCAAGGAATACTGCTCGCATGTCTAAAAAGATGGACCCCTCTAATCATGGAAGGTGATTCCAAGATCATTATCCACAAGGCTGCTAAGATGCACCGTGGCAAATCAAGCTCCAAAGTGGCATCGTCGTGGCGGTTGGAAGGCTCTATCTTCCTTGTTGGGCGTAGCGCTTTCCTTCTCCCACGTCAAGCTGATCTGGTCACATGGCCGCCTGTGCTTATACGTGGGATGATTTGACAGAAGTAGTTTTTCGGGATAGATGCAGAGTTATCTAGGACCAAGACATGATGGTTTTCGGTGCGAGAAGACATCATGCTGATGATAATTGGGACATGTAACTCTTGCCTTTTGCAGTTGTCCGCATCGACCTTTAACTCTTGTCTTTTCATCCTCCTTCACAGTTCTTCGATGGGGGAAATGACAGAAGAAAATTAGAGCAAGCGTCACTCGCTGTATCTCCTTCAGCTATTAAGAGTTATTAAGATGTATCCGATTCATCATAACAGTCGGTGGCAGGAGAGAATATATGGAGGCTCAAGGTGGCAACCGTGATCGTCATTGCTGGTTTTCTACATGCATGCAATTTTTGGTAATCTGGTTGATTATGGAGCCGCAAGATACTAACTATTGTCCTGAGGTTGGAGATAATTCCAGTCACAATAGGAAGAGAGGGCATGGGTATTCTCCGGGGGTTCCGGGTGGGGTATTTCTCGTGCCTCTCAGTGGGCGCGTAGGGAGGCAACTTCCTTCGCTCTTAACATCCCCTTGGAAATCCAGAGGGACATCAATGACTATGAACAACAATGGCGGGTTCATTTGAGTAGGGAAACCCTGGTGGGGGAGCGTAGGAAGTTGGATAATTGGATCCTGGATCCCGGCAACACGGTTGGGCGCATTAGTCTTTACGAGCGCACTGTTGCGCTGTTTTGGATGATGAAAAACTTGGTTGGATATGCCATTCACGATAGGCATCCTCTCAGAGATGAGAATGCACAACTTCTCTTTGAAGAGTCTCGCGCGATTCACTGGAAGCTGGATCTCCTTCTGTCTACCATGGCACTTCAACCTCCTCCGTGCACTGCTTCTTCTTCCAACTTTCGCCATCCTAGGAGTTCTCCAGAAGCTCCTTATATAGTTCGATGATGTCTGGGTGGGTGTTTATTTGGGGGGTCTTGGGCTAGCTGGTTATGAAGCATTATGCTCTTTGGCTTGCGAGCCTATGGGAAGAAAGTATTTGGTTCTGTGGTTTTTTGTCTGTTCGGGTAGTAGTTTTGTTCTATTTTGTTCAGACAGATGTGCCACGAGGGTGTGTGTCAATGGGTAAAACCAAGTTGGTCTATTTTGATGAACAATTCTGAGCTTCGGCCAAATTGCTCCTTTTGTAATTCCTCCTTTTAACATAATGCAAAATCTCCTTACTTCCAAAAAAAAAAGGCTTCTTGGAATGGTGTTTAGTATTCCCAAAGGATTATTCTTCCATATCACAGTCATAAGTGTATTTTTTGTTTTAAGTAACTATAAGTACCGTCACTGCTTTTAAAAAGTTGAATTTTGTTTCAGGTATTTTTTTCTTCTTCGAAGTTTTTTCTTGATGTTATTAATTTGTCTAATGCACTTTTCTTCACCAATTTGAAAGAGCTGATTCATGGATGAGTAGGATCAGAAATGTGTAATTATGCCATTCTAGATTTCATACACGGAATGTCAATTTTGGTCATTATGATTAATTAATGAAGAACATATGAAGTTGGTTAAAGAGTCTAATCACATTTGAAGACATGCCATTGACAGTCGAAACAAACCATATGACAGTTTAAGCAAACCGATTGAGTGCATAATAAGGATCAATAGACCAAAAAACCAATATTGAACTCTTATTGGATGAATTCTGGATGTGACTGTAATCAACCTATAGTTTTCCACTAGAGTTTCAACAATACAAGTGATGCAATTTATGGAATAAAAAGCAAGGAATATAACTGAACGAATGCATGAAAAGACACATTTCCTTGCAGCTGATGAATTAGCTTGAGTTCATAAGTAGAGGATTATCGTTCTTACTCAGTTTGATATTACTTGCTATTACTGTTTAGTTATACCCATTTTGTTGGTTGACAAGTCTGCATTATTTATTTAGGGTGATGGATATTTTCCATTCGGAAGATATATATAATTTTCAAGTTTAAATTATAATTAATAATTATATTAATATATTTATTATTAAGTTAATAAGTTTTCAACAAGTAACACACATTTGACATTCGTATTACTGCTTGCACATTAATTCAAATTACATATATGATATTGATATTGATATGAATCATTAGCATAATAGCATGATATATCTCCATGATATTGATATGAATAATTCAGGATGCAATCATAAACTACCAAAGAAGAATGCAATTATCATTTCACGGTTGCAGCTCGCAGTAACACATCTAATTCAATTCCACACCACACAACAAGAAAGAAATTAAACTACCTACTTAACTCGGCGATCTCTGTGAGAAGGTGAGCCCTGGCTTTCTAACAGAGATGTCGTGTCCTAACACAAATTAAAAACTCTAGTCCTTGTGTTAGAAATAATGAATCACAGTCACAACTCTCTGTTTCATCTTATACAATTATAAATTCTCCAACCCCAGGCTCAGAACGCCTCTTTACATTTATACCCTGATGACATGAATTCGTTTCACAAAATATCAAGCAGCCATGAAGATCTACAATCTTCAGGCTGCCGATTTACAAGGGAGTTGTTACAGCCATAAGTAGTCTTGAATGATTATCTTCTCCTAATTCAAAATCAGGGAATAGTGAGGCAAAACAGGGAAGAATGTGTAGATAGGTGTAGGAAAAAAGGGGCTATTTTGGGGCCCAACATCTCCCCCCAGCTATCCAATTGTATGTCCTCATGCAACAACCAACTAATCTGAGTTTGAATATGGTCCCCGTTCATGTTGAAAGGAAAAGTTGAAGGAAATTTCAAGTTCCTTTCCTGCTTCCAAAAACCCATTGCAAGCAACCCAATATTCCTAGCACTGCTTCTCTTCTACCTTGGTCAGTGTATAATTGTCCCTATACTGCCCTCCTGGCCACCATATCAGTGGAAATTTGAACTTGAGTACCAGCCAGTGTAACCCACACGTTCTCATGCAATTGACATACCCTGCTACCCTGGGAAGAGCTTGTTTAAAATTCTTAAGGCAGTAAGGATCCATTTTCTTCAAAGCTGGAGAAGAAGTCTGCCACATGTGCTTGCTACCCTCTAAGGAAAGATGTTGTTGTTTGGAGATCAGGTCAACACAGGTAGAGATAAATTTCTCTTGCATATTCTTCAGATGCTGAGTCTTTGGAGGAGATAATAAACATCTTCCATGGTTTATGATGAGAGCACGAGGAGATTGGGGTTCACTCCTAATCCATAAATTGACACTGGCCTCATTGCTAGAGATTGTCTGAAAGGAATCTTCCCACTGCACATGATTATTAACAAAAGAGGCAAAGGATCTCAACTAAACATCCCCTGAATAGGGAATAGGATTAGAGCAAGAATCACCAAAACATGCCATATTGTGCAAATACAATTCATACAACAGGTGCTGCTCAAGAAAACTGCTTGAAAAAAAGGTCTCTAGAAACTGGGAAGGGATCAACAACTGATAAGGTCTACTCTCTTGTAAAGATTTCAATTTGAACAGGGTCATTTGCTCGTACAGGAATATCGGCTAGGAAGGAGATGGGGCTCTTGAACTCAACAGCTCCCAAGAGAGGACATACATTTGGTCTTTTTCCTTTTGCATGGATTTGAATTCCTTCAGCTCTTGCAATTCTTTTTGCACCTCTTCCAATTGATATTTTTGAAGAGTTGATTCCTCCGTCCACTTCTCGCTTAATTCTTTGATAGTCCTCCTATGTTCAGAGAGAGGTACCATCCCTGCTCGACACTGATCAATGTACTTTTCCCATTTAGCTAACTCCACCCGTAACAAAGAAAGTGGTTTCTCCAATCGTTGAATCCTTCTATCCTCCACATCTTTCTCATCATCAGAGTCTAAAGCAACAAATTCTTGAGAAAATTGCATTTCTACCCTGCCACCAGATGTTCCAGCTTCCTCATTTTCGGGTGGCAGTGTAGCAGCTTCCTCATTTTCAGGTGGCAGTGTAGCAGCTTCCTCTTCCATCGGTGTTGCAATGGCCTCTGCTTGTGTTGCAATCTCACCAGTTAATTTTGAGGATGTTGGTTCTTGTGTAACAACATCCTCTTCCTGTACCTCAACAGCCTCAGTTTCTGTTGCTTAATCAATCATTAATTTCGAGAACATTGGTCCTTGTGTGATAGCATTCTCTTCTTGAATACCAAACTCAGCAGCTTCGACCTGAGTTACAGTCTCAACAAATACTTTTAGGAATGCTAGTTCTTGTGTGGCAGCATCCTTTCTCTTCAATTCAATCTCAGCAACCTCAGTCTGAGTTGCAATTTCAGCAAACATTTTTAAAGACACTGGTTCTTTTGTAACAACGTCTTCCTCTTGTACCTCAATATTAGCAATTGCTATTTGGGTTGCAACTTCACTAAATATTGTCAAGGATGCTGGTTCTTGTGTAACATCATCCTGTTTTCCAGTTTCTTCATATTGCTGAGGTTGTTCTTGAATTACCTCGATATCTTCTGGATGATGAAAATGGTTCTGGAATAGTTCAGTATTTCCTGCTAGTTGGGATTGCATCTCCTAATCTTCTCCTAATTCCAAATTAGGGATTATGTCTATCTTTGGCTCATTCCCCTCCACCAACTCCACTGCCGGTGCTTTTTCTCCTTTCTTGCTTTGCCTGTGCAGGCTTTTGTGATACCAAACCCAGCACTATGACTCTGTGCCCTACTGAATTAAATATGTCACCACATTTTGGGCATACCATGTCTCCTTGTTCTTCATTTTCCAAAACAGGAGATGAATTTTTTAACAGATCTGCAACCTCCACTAATATATTCAAATTCTTCTATGCCTGTTTTCCAGTCACTTCCTTCCATTTCTCCAATTCATTCTGAAGCATTTTCACCTCCTCCTCTAGCAGCTCATTTTCAAAAAGGAGGTTTTCAATTTGGGGTTTTTCCACAACAAGTTCTTGTGTAACAACCGGTGATTTAGGGTTTAAAATATGAATTTCTATGCCTACCCCGGTTGCACATGCTGCTTTTGCTGTGGGAATTTCACTATTTTCCCCAATTGCACATGTTGTTTCGACTGCTACAACAGACCAAGTCCTTCTTTTATTCACAACTCCCGATGGCTGGCCTTCACTGCATACTGCTGCTACTACTGTAACAGTTCTGGTTCTTCTCTTCTTTGCGGAGCTAGATGTCTGACCCTTACTCCATGACCTTTTTCTTCTTTTCTATGACACAAGGGTTTCTAAATTTTGAGAAAGAGGGGTCATTTCCTCTTCTTCAATGATGGTTCTCCTTCTTTTAGGGGAGGATTTGAAAACCATAACCTCCATATTTCCACCTTCTACCACCTCTGCTTGACGCTCTTCCCCTTGCATTGTAACTCCTGCAGCTATAGCTTCCATTGTCGCAGCTTTAACAGCTACTCCAGTTTAAGCTTCCTCTATTGCAGCTACTAATGATGCCATCCCTACTGCTTCAGCTGCCACCCTAATTGCAATTTCTATTGGGTCTGCTTCTTCCTCTATAGGATTTGCTGCTATTGTAGCTTCCAATATCACTGCCTCATTCGCCACCGGCTCCATCATATCCCCTTCTGCAACAGGGTTCGCTGATGTCGCATCTTCCCCCATATTTACCTCTTCCACCTGGTCTACCAATGCTCCATCCCTCCCCCAACTAAATTGGAGAAACTCCGGTCCTCATTTACCATTTCAACACCTCCTATTGCCACGACAGGTGCTCGGGGCACCCTTGGCCAAGCAACAAACTCTTCCCATGTCAAATTCTGGTGCACAAGGGCCCTTAAGATTAAGAGTTTAATCAACCCATGGTTTGAGAGGGAAGATAAGGGGTGTCGAGCACCCATGACATACCCAGCCATAGTTTGCAGAGATTGTAAAAGATAAAACAACATATTTAACAATCTGCGGTGGCGTAAATGTGAAAGGAAGAAGAATTCATATATGTAAACCACATTGTACCTACCTTCACAGGAAATGTATTTCTTTATGAAGGTGGACACCTGGTTCCAAGGATTTGGAAAGGATTCCAACGCTATTCCTCGGCCATGTGGCCGAACAAATTCTTCGGCTACCGAAAATTCTTCTGCTGCAGTTGGATTATGGCACTTCCGACCAAACCATTGCATCTTGGTTCTGGGAAATCCTGTTACCTCCGCCATGATTGCTTCTGAAACATCTATTCGGATACCTCGAACCTCTGAATGAGTGCTGGTTAGATTTTGAGCAAACTCAAGTGCGGTTTCTACATGAAAATCATTCAAACGTTGGAAATATTCAATCCAGCCAGCTTCCTGGAAGATAGTAAAAACCTCTCTGTTTGCACGCAGAGGCGCTATGCTGACAGGCTCATGTCGTACCTGGATACCCATATTGCGAAGCTTTCTATAAATTCTTCTACCGGCGGGATGAGTTATAGTCTCAGACGTCGAGCTACTGCATGCAGAACGAGCGATGGATAGCCAAAGGTTGGTTTGGGTATTTTTGGTAAAAAGTGGTGACAGGTTGTCGAATGGTGGTAAAAAACCAAAAGCGAAGGACGAATCCGATGTAGTTTCCGTCTCATCAGATTGGCTAAGAATAATTACATGGACTAACGAAAAAATATATTCATTATTGATTACTGCATTTAGTCATGCCTAATGATGTTTATGATTAAGACGTCGTACCTTTAAATGTAATGCCAAACCACCGTGTTGCAAGGTGGTGCCTTTCCACGGTCACATCGTTGATGGAGAGCTCTAATATTGATGAGAAAATAAATAATCAGTATTCAATGAGGAATTAGCGGAGTCGCAGTTGCCAAAAGTAGGAAAAATGGACAAATTTAGGTGTTGCAGCTGCTCGAAATAGGAAAAATAGGCACTTTTGGAAGTGTTGCAGTTGCTTGCGATAGGAAAAATGGACAACTTTAGGTGTTGCAGCTGCTTGAAATAGGAAAAATAGGCACTTTTGGAGGTGTCGCAGTTGCTCGAAATAGGAAAAATAGGCAACTTGGCGGTGTTGCAGCTGCGGTAAAATAGGAAGGATAAGCAACTTTAGTAGAGTTGCAGCTGCTAAAGATAGGAATAATGGGCAATTTTAGCAGTGTTGCAGTGGCTCGAAATAGGAAAAATAGGCACTTTTGGAGGTGTCGCAACTGCTCGAAATAGGAAAAAAGAACAAATTTAGGTGTTGCAGCTGCTTGAAATAGGAAAAATAGGCCCTTTTGGAGGTGTCGGAGCTGCTCGAAATAGGAAAAATAGGCAACTTGGCAGTGTTGCAGCTGTGGTAAAATAGGAAGGATAGGCAACTTTAGCAGAGTCGCAACTGCTAAAGATAGGAATAATGGGCAATTTTAGTGGTGTTGGAGCTGCTCAAAATAGGAAAAATAGGCACTTTTGGAAGTGTCGCAGCTGCTCGAAATAGGAAAAATAGATAACTTTAGGTGTTGCAGCTGCTTGAAATAGGAAAAATAGGCACTTTTGGAGGTGTCGCGGCTGCTCGAAATAGGAAATATGGGCAACTTGGCGGTGTTGCAACTGTGGTAAAATAGGAAGGATATACAACTTTAGCGGAGTCCCAGCTGCTAAAGATAGGAATAATGGGCAATTTTAGCGGTGTTGCAGTGGCTCGAAATAGGAAAAATAGGCACTTTTGGAGGTGTTGCAGCTACTCGAAATAGGAAAAATGGACAAATTTAGGTGTTGCAGCTACTTGAAATAGGAAAAATAGGCACTTTTGGAGGTGTCGCAGCTGCTCAAAATAGGAAATATGGGCAACTTGGCGGTGTTGCAGCTGCGGTAAAATAGGAAGGATAGGGGTTCCTGGACTGTGATCTAAAGTCAATTGGATATGCCTATAGCTCTTTGTGTTGAGCTCATTAACTTAGAAACCTCCTACCCCGTCTCCCCACTTGCTTTCCAGAGCCAGTTATGTGTTGTATGACCCTGATTGACTGTGCCTAAGGCTATGAGTGGACTTGAGTAGTTCATACTTAGTGGATACATAGCCCCATCTCGGGGGTAGTCTCTGAGTGACGTTGAAACAATATAGGTTGGGAAAAGACCTATGGTTGGGTTGGAACTTTGTATTCCATAGCGGATTACAGATCGCGGAAGTTGGAGGCCACGCGATTCTGCGAAGCTGAGACCTTTGGAGTTCTGAATTCCTTCCTTAATTATGTATAGAGCCTCAAGATCCCTAACTACTATTCAAAACCATCTAATGACATAGACATCCCTACTCAAACACTAAAGATACTCTCAAGAATCCATGTGTGTTTGTTCAAGTACGTTGTTCTTCTTGGCCATGGATTCTCAAAAGTTTTTTCAGGGATTAAGGCCCAATTTTTCTCCCTCAAGCATGTCTAGGGAACCCAATATCTATACCAGGTTCTCAAAAAATTCTAATGGCACTAATATCCCCACTTATATGAATAATATGCTATTGGGAGGTCATGTTTGGTGATTGTAGGAATTGTTCTTAGCCAAAGATGCCTGGAATTTCCTTTAGGACCTAAGTTCCACTCTTTTCTCCCCAACCATATCCAAGGTGTTTGAACCTATAATTAGTCTTATAATTCTCACCGCACCACAAAAAACCCACTCATAGGCCAAAGATACCGTGGAAAGGTCTATTATGGTATTTTAACATATCATTCTTGGCTATAGATACCTAGAAGATTTATTTAAGTCCTAAGGCCCAATTTCCATTCCTTAACCATGTCTAGAACCCCAAGACCCATACCTAATGCTCAGAAACTTCTTAAAAATTCCCATATTCTGACTATAAGGAAAAATATCCCCTCAAGAGGTTAGCTTTGGTGGTTGGAGACATCATTGTTAGACCTTTAGGCCTAAAATTTATATTCTTGCACTAGTAGAGCGCCATATGAAGGAAAATGGTTGTGAAGCAAGTATTCATACTTACAATCCTTTGATGAATGGATTTCACAAGGAAAATGACTTGATACAAATAAGGAGGTTGAGAGGGTATACCATGAAATCGACCATGTATATTAGCCTATTGTGGTGGATGACATGAAGTTAAATAATGTAATAAGCATGGCTTCTAAGGCATTGATTGTGAGGTTTATTTGTACTAGAAGGATGGGGACAGTGAGTTTGTTAATTTGAATGGATTCAAGTGCATGACTAGTAATCAATTTTAGCTTACCACATAAGGGATCATGTCATTTTCATCTAAGGTTATATGTTGAGGTTACATCCAAACATAGTATTATTTCTAGTCGGTATCTACTGCATTTATACCTAGGTGGATTTACCGGTTACTTGATCAAATTACTTATATATCATTCAAGGTCCCATGCCAATAAGTAAGGATACCATAAGGATAAAATAATCGTACTAAATTAGTCTATTTCCATAGACTCTCTTATGATTCTACACAAGATATTTCCTCTTTATGCTATTAATTCTAACTACTGGCATGGTATGACTCAGTATTGTTTCTTGTAGCCTTACAAAGAGATCTATCATATGCATTCAAACAAGTATGACTCATTATGATCTCTCTTCTTATGGAAATAATATGAGCTAAAATTTCTATGGTGGTATGCCTTACAAATCTACTTTCTTAATTGACATATCAATTAGGTAACTAGGGATATTAGAATAATGAGAAGAGATATATGGTGCTACATTTTCTCTATATGCTCTCCACAAGTTTGACAATTCAATACATTGGTTAAGGTCCTACTTTGAGAAAACCTACAAGAACCTATACAATCCTTTTAAATATTAAGAATTCTTATCATTACCTCTTCCAACCATAATAAATTCTTATAAAGATAAAAGGAATTTGAACCATTAACCTAGATTTTTTAGACTAGTATTATACCATTAAAACTATTCTCCTAATGAAAATCTGATTACTTGCTAAGATATCCCTCCAGTCAATTTTCAATGACGCCTGCCTTACATCTACCACATATCATGCGATGCCAATCTATAGCCTCCACCTTATTTATGTATTTTCATTGTTCAATGAACCATTTTCGTGGTGGAAGTGTAGTAGTTTTTATAGATGCCTGCATGGGAATTTCTATTTAGGTCATTGGAGAGTCAATGACAGGTAGCATATGAAATTATTGAACCAAGTGATCTCTAATAATGTTATGGCCATTGCACTGCACCTTTGAGTAATTTACTCACTCCCAAGTGAGATTTTTTGAGCTCTAAAGGAAATGAAGTTTCCCATACCTTGCAATCCATTAAACGAG
The DNA here is from genome assembly GCA_027924585.1 of Larix kaempferi. Taxonomy (NCBI): domain Eukaryota; kingdom Viridiplantae; phylum Streptophyta; class Pinopsida; order Pinales; family Pinaceae; genus Larix; species Larix kaempferi. Next base: position 1,110,861 of record BSBM01001232.1, read on the forward strand.
GTGATCGAAGCTAGTTCTAACTCCTAAAAATACATTGATATGTTAAAATGGTGGTGACAACTTTAACATCTTCATCTCCTATCATAATAACAACATACAACATATATTAGTTAGTCTAAAGGTTGGGATATATCCACATTAGAAACATATTTATATTTAACCCATAGAGCCTCCCTACGATGTAAGTTATAAATATCCTTGACAAGCAATAGATTAAAATCTAGAAACGATTATGCAATAAGTAAAATAAGAATATTATAAGAAACTAGCACTCCCTAGCGCCATCCGCATAACATATTCTATAATAAGGTTTATCCCAAGGGGGTCTTCCTATGACTCTAACAAGTAACACTATTATATTATACCTAGGATTATAGGCTCATGTCGTGGTTATACATACAACAAATTTCCAGGCCCATCTAGATATAAGATGCTATAGATTCATGCATATTCTTTTTTTTGTCTTTTTTGGTTTTTATGTTTTTGAAAAAAAAGGAGTAACAAAGGGGTTGATTTCATCTTGTGGAGGCCGTATTCTTGATTTGTTGGCTGAGTTTGGATTGCGTGGGCCATGACATTGTCTGGAGAGGACACGGTCTTGTTTGTGAGGACGATTTACTTTATGTTGGGCACATATCCCTACAGTCCCACATCTACAGTGATCCCCACGCTTCATCTGGGACAATATCAAGGATTGTTACAGCCAAAAAGGGAGTTGCAATCCATATTGACACCTACAGCGTTGTTGGGTACTCTCATTGTAGTCTTCCTTCTTGTTACGACTGTGCATAACGTTTCTGGGTAGTGAAGGAGGGCGCTGAAGGATAATAAGGGAGTCTGAGAAGAAGATGATTTGGGTTGTTTTGAGGAGTTGGCTGCAGACACCAAAGAAAAATCGAGACACCAAAGAAGGCTACATGTTAGAGTTAAAGTAATTTCAGATTTGTTTGTCCACCTTAGAACTGCTGTTACAGTCATTGTAAACTCAAAGTTATATGAATATGATATTTAGGGTTTATTTTCCTTGTTATTTATGCAAAGCAATCTCTATTGCATTTACTGTTCACTATTAGCGCCACGAAAATAAATATCTGAAACCCTTGATATCCGAAACAAACTCTTTCCACACTGTCTAACTTTCTTCCGCAGCGGAATTCTTTCCGGAAGGAGGGAATAGAGTTTCCGCACAACACTTCTTCCCCGCAGTCAATCTCGATCTCAATCGTTGATCTATCAAATTCATGGCAAAATGGATTTTTGATCGTTCGATCAGTGTCCCCACCAAATCAACGGTGGATTCCAAAATTTATTAAGAGCATTCCATAGAATATCGCGCACATGAAAAGTTTTTCAAAGCTTGCAACTTCTCCCAACGATATCACTATAAACCGTCGATCTTTTCCCCATGATTGATCCCCACTCTACGGTCTTGTTTTATTTGAGTGACTGGTTAAGGTTTAACCCTCTACAAAGCTTCACTTAATTGATCACTGATAGGATCAATTCTTCTCTGCAATTTGGAAACTATGGAAATCCAAAGCCACAGAGTTTATACACAGGGTTATATGGAGTGAAAGTAGGATGAATTCATACTTCTAATCCATCAAAACCACACGTAGAGTCTAATCCTCTGTTCGTTATTCAATTCACTGTAAATTCAAATACACACAGAGAATTCTACTTGTTCACTTCTCGCTCACTCTTCTGTGCACACACCTGTCGTTCCTCCATTCATGCTATGTGGAATTTCTCTCCCTCTCAAGCTCTATGAGATAATCAAAGCTTCTGTGAGCTATCATGAAACCTCTATGAGCTATCGTAATCTTTGCGAGCTAACCTAAGCTTTTGCGATCCAACAAGCTCTGTAAGCTAACTAAGCTGCTAAGAAAATAACTTGAACTGATTTAAATACAAGAGGATTCTGTTTCTAGATCCTATAACAAAGGAGTACAGTCCTTATTGATCTTTGCTAACCCTATGAATCACAACTAACTCAATCCTAACTATTACATGTGGAAAAGGATCTAGATTCCTTATCCATTTTATTCAGCGTTTACAAAATAAAGTAAATTACAAATGTACGAGACCCTAGGTCTCTTAAGAGTTCCCTTGACCTTGTGAAGTCATGAATGACTTCGCCCTCTTGAGCCTATGCTCCTGCATCAACGTATCAACAATACATTGAATACAAAAACCAACTAAGACTATTTGGCACAGCTTAGTGGTATTTTTGAGAAGTGTTTTTAAGAAATCCCTTAACCAAATTACATAAGCAAATAAGCCAAAAAAATCAGCAGGATCTGATGGGGGTCATTACAGTTTACTATCCAAAGCACATCCCCCTTGTATAAAAATTGAACCCTCTCACTTCCTTTAGATAAATCTTGTTCAATGGTCATTGTCTCATCATGTTGAGTGGAGATGAGAACTATGTGAATGCGTAGAGGAACCATGCACCACTGTCATTTTTGTATTCAATGGTTACTTGTGTTTTTCCATCAGGCCTCAACCAGGAGTAGGTTCCATTCTTTCTGACCTCTGTGAGCTTTGCTCCCAGCCTGGTAGGAAACACATGGGTAAGAGGCATAACTCAGGGATTTCATTAGTTGCACAACTAGTCCATTAAAGGGTAGCGACCCACGTACTAGACCTCACACAGACTGCCATCCATACTAACAGATCACGACCTAGTCAAGCAGTACACAATTAGGCTGCTAACACATTTACACACCCTTAGTAACCCATAGTAGGTCATGGTACCTTCATACACAGGATTGGGACCCTTAACAGTCCTCAAGGCACTTTCAGCCAGTCACGACAGTCCTAGAAGGCTTAAGACATGTCACAACAGCCCTTAGCAAGCTCAAGATGGGTCATGGTTTTCTCTATAAAGCATTAGCAGAATTTACACATATGAAAATGACACAAACAGGAAACACAAACTGAATATGAACACTGTGATGAATCTCAGAAACTCAAAAAAACACTTCTCATTAACACTTCCAAGAAAGTTTACAAAGCTACAATCCAAGCACAGAGGCTTCAAAAAATGAAATTCGAACCCTTCCTCCTCCGTAGATGTTACATTCATAGTATAATTTACCCCCGAGAAGTATCTCGAAACATGGCATCAAAATTAGTTACATTGAAAAAATTAGTTACCACAAGACAACAGACTCTAGAAAAAAGACAAAATGTTTTGGTAACTGCTCCTCCTCTTCCACTATCTTTGGCGCTCCATGCACTCAGCTTCAGTTTTTCTTTCCCATACTTTTCGATGAGTTTCCATTGCTCGGCTGCTGGTAAATCCAAGGTGGAAATCTATTTAAGCCACACCCTCATTTCGGTATGCTCTTTGTATGAATAGCCTATGAGGAGTGTAAGAGCTTCTTTAAATGTAGAGACCAACTCGAAATCCTTTGTCAGTTTTTCCACCACCGTCTTGCCTGCCAGAGGATGCTCCACATCTACAAAGCACTCCTGGTCTAACCTGCACCCCCATAGATTGCCTTGATATCCCTCCTTTGTCCTCATGGCTCCATCTTCTTCCCAAAACATAGGAAGACCTTTCTTAAATAATGGATCAAATGCCTCCCTGAACAACTTCACTTGGTTATCCAGGACATCTATCCCTGCTTGGACAGTGCTCACTTGCTGGTGCTTGAGTACTACCTTCTTAGTGCTGATGATTGTGGCCACTCTGTCCTTTATATTGGCTACTTGAGCCTGCTCTTCAGACATACCATTTAAGAACTCTATTGCATTTTGTGCATAATCCTTAGGCTTCTTGTTTAACTTCTCATTTGCCACTGTGACAGCTAACCTTGCCAGTTTGATTACATCTTCCTTATCTACCATGAAGTCCAAATATGGCCTCAGTTGCTCTGCCTGTACAATAACATCATCCCAGATGATCTTCTTTGCCTCCTGCAATGCACTTTTCCCTATAGCTTGCTGCTTCAGCTTGTCATAATCACCCTGCATCGCTTGGTACTTGGTTTCCCAAGCTTTCTTGTCTTTCTCTGCAACCTCTTTGTCCCTTTCGGAATTATCTCGCATGGTCTTGAGGTTGGCATTCTGATTTTTCAATCTTGCCACTTCTACATCATTCAGACTTGCCTTGGCTATTTTCCCTACAATAGAAAAATCTCCAGCCTCCACCGAGGGTGTGACCATGGCTTCTATCTCTTGTTCTTTGTCTTTCAACTTTTTCTCAAGCCCTTCAAATTTAGCCTTCAAAGCTTCCTCATTGTCCATTATCAATTTCATATCTACTTGCCACTTTTTCTCTCTTTCTTCAAACTCTACTAGCCTAGATTTACAATCAGTCAACTTTCCCTACAACTCTTCTTTTTCCTCTTCTAGTTCTGTAATTTTTGGTGCATTCACCAGTTGGGCAGCTGGAATCTTCAATTTCTTCTTGAGTGACATAATTTCTTGATCTTTTTCATCTAGTAGGTTTTGAATGCTAGCCCTTTTATCTTCTTGAGTTTCAATGGCCAATAGTGAAGCCTAGAAATTTTTCACTTGTTCCTTCAGGCTCTTGTTCTCCACCTTTTCCAATCCCAACTGCTTTTGCACTTTGGTTTTGTTGGCCTGCACTTTTGATAGCTCTATGGCATCCCTCAACAACTTGTTATAGATGACTTCACCTGTCTCCTTGTGCAGATTGATCACATCAGGTACTGGGATGTCTTCCAGATTTACTTTTAGTTCTGTGGCCTTACTCTTAGTGGCTAAGGCAAGACTCAAGGTATTCTGGGCAAGGTTCCTGCTTGCCATCAAGGCTACATCCTTCTTGGAAATTTTTCTTGCATCAACATACAGTTTAGCTTCTTCTGAGATTGTACCTGGGCTCTCCTCATATACTTCCAGTAACTTAGCCCTGCTTAGGCTTGATGTTGCAGCTCCAGTAGGTGTTATGTTGAACACATGTTGCTTAATTTCGAAGGATGGCACTGAGGATCTGACTTTCTTTTTCTTGGGTTGCTTTGCTTGTACCTGTACTAATTACTGCTTAGGCTCCTCTACCTTTTGCCTCTTCGAGGATCTCTCAGCATCACTGCCTACATCCATGGGCTCACTACCCCCTTCCTTTATAGATTTTTCTGGAGGAATGGTAAGGGACATGGCTGCTAATATTGCTGGGGTTTTACCAGGTGAACCAGGCACTACTGATGTGCTACTTTGAAAAATGAATGCTTAAGATGAAGAATCTTCTGGTGGGTCTATTTCCAACTGGCCTTTGTCAATGTATTCTAACCAGTTTTCCATCTCAGCTAGACTTGTCAGTTCGAAGTGCTCATATCCTTTCATGTTACTTTCCTTCCTTCTTTCTGAGATAATCTGGTGAGGATCATAGTTTATGGCTGCTTTGGATGGGAATCCTAGATCACCCATCATTCTCTCAATAGATGGGAGAGTTGTTTTGTTTTTGACAATGAAGGAACCCAATGTCCATGGAAATCTGATGTCTGAAGACTTCCTGTCATCCAAGAAATGTTCACACTCCACCTTCAATTTTTGTCTTATAAATTCCAAGGTGAGTAGTCTGGGGGTTAGGAAGGTAGGTAGCACATAGGGGCCATGGGAGTAGCCATAAACTCTAATCACAGTCCCATGCTCCAGTAGGAACCAATCCCCAACCCTCTTCTCCATGGATGGCTGCAGTAGGTCTTTCATCTCAAGCAATACCCTAGGCAGTCTCTTCTGGAAAAACATGAAATATATCTCTACCATAAGATCATTCATGAAGGTTTTGTAGTATGAATACATCTCCTTAGTCAACTGCAGCTTTGGAGCTTGCAAGTTTTCTTCATTAGCTGCCAGGAACATTTTTAACAAGTAAGACTGGAACCTGAAAGTTCTTGTCTTAGGGAATTCTATGAGCTGGGAGTGGATGTTGTCTGCCAAGGCTTCATCAAACTTTAGGCATGCACATTGGGTAAGTGAATTTGGGCCTGCTGGCTCGATAGGACAAATGCTTAGAACAAACATAAAACTTATCAGGGGCTCGGTTATGTATAGGTCATTGTCTAAGCCTAGGAACTGGGCCAGCATGGAGATAACACACTTCGACTCTTCCCTAAAAAGGCTGGCCTCACCAGGAAAAGGTGTGCCCTGAGAGGAGGTATTTGGTAGCAGGGAAGCATGATAAAAGATCTATTTGAATTCATCTAGGGCTTGACGGAAATGTTGGATCAGGGTTTCCATTCTGTAACTTTGGGATTTTTGGAAGAATTCTTCTGGAACAACCAAAGCTTTCCTAATAGTAGGGGCGTCTACATAGCATAGGATTTTAGAGTTTGAGGCATCCATGATTGCTCTTCGGTCTAAGGAGTAATGGCTGACACACCAGTCTACAAATTCAGGGCAACTAGGGGTTTGGATGGTTGTAAACAAATGCAAAAAGGATTGATAAATATTATGGACATCCACTTGTCTAGCCCTTATGACCTCCAATATTTCTTTGGCAGTTGCTATGGTGCTATTTATCAGCATGCGATCATAAACCTCGCAGTCTTTATCCTCTAATAGGTCAGTTATCTTTAGAGGCTCAAAGTCTGGGGGTACCACGGCTCCAACCATTTAAATAGTTTAGGGTGGAGGTGGATGGCCTACCTGGTCGGTTGACAACTAGGTGGAGCTTCTGGGTCTCTGGTTGGCTAGTCAGCTCTGAACGATCCGCTCCTTTCGCTTTCCAATGCACACAAGTCAATTGGGATGCGAATCTTCGTGCAGATGGGTGTTTTATAATATAAACATGCCATATCACCCTTACAGCTATTACAGCGACGGAGTCAAGTCAGCCGTCTATCCATACGATCAACTCTCATCCGTATATCTCCTTGACCTTTACCTGCATCGTCCACCGTGGATTTCAAACCTGCCACATATCAACTTGACCACACCTTTAATCTGCAAAAACATTTTCAACCATCGATCCGCTCTCCTCCTGGATCTTGACCGTCCCAGGATGCGCCCTTTACCAAGTTCGCGAATTTTGGGTCTATTGATTTCACACGCAAGTCATATCCGCGAACTAATCCTGAGTCGTTGATCTTCATCTCACTAGATCTGCACCGTTGGGAGATGCTGAACTTTATCAAACGTTCACGGATTTGAATCATAACCATTTTCACGCATGTTTAAATCGTGAAAAATTTTCTGACCGTTGATCTAAGCCTTCCGTCGTCGATCTTCCTTGACCTTCCCGTAGGCTAGCACCTTGCCAACGTTGAAAAGACCTTCAACTTTTTCTGCAAAGGAGGCTCATGACCGTTGATCTCCCCCGCTTTTGATCTAAACTGTCTATAGGCGTTAATCAGCGTTGCAGGCACATTGGTTTATACTTAATCCTCCGATCAACATCAAGACTGTAGCTTCCCCAAAATTCTTATCTCGGCACCAAGTTAAAATCAAAATATTATGTAATTGATGTTTGGATTTGGTTATTATAAAGTGGAAGCTTGTATGGTGTAATATATGGTTGTCATGTGCTGGTAAAGGCTATTTTGGAAAGCATATGGGTGTACTACAGGAATATTCGTAACCGTATATTCGAAGGAAGTTGAGAGGATATCTCTCGAGGAGCCAATTCGAGAAATTGGGTTGTTTTATTTTCAAATGGCCAAAAAAGGGATTGGACAGATTTGAAAATGAGGTATACATTTTAAATTTGATTCTTCAATATGATATTTTATAACATATGTCTTCATTGTAATTTGTAGTGGTTTTTTCTTACGTGATGTGCAAATTTGTTCTATGTAGGATGTCAAAGGAATATCAAGTTGGGGTTGTAGAATTCGGATTTTGCAAAAAAACATTCAGAGGATAATAACACCACAAGATGCCCTTGTAAAAAATGTTGCAATGTTGCAGCATTGACTTTTGAGGAAGTACAAGACCACTTGATGATTCACGGTATAATAAGTTCATATAAAAATTGTTTTTTCCATGGAGAGAGAGTTCCTACTCAGGACTATGTATTTGGCAATACCAAGAAATGCCACACAACAGAGATGCATGATTTTCCTAGAGAAATTACACATGGTGATGAACACATAGTCGGACATCAATTCTCATTTAAGTTGTATCTGTGAAAATTTATATCTTAGATTATTACTTGGAATTCCATTTCATGCATATGTTTTTTGTTTTTCTACTGTTTATGCATGGATCTTATCTGTTTTATTGTGTTATGTAACTTTCATTTATTTTTACAGTAGATAGATTGGGTGTGGGGAATTGAGAGTGATGTGAGGGGGGCGAGGGGCCATATGAGCTTCAACCTTCACATGGTTGGCCCGGTTTAGTAGAGAATAAGATATTCTTGAAACCAAGAGAAGCTCATTCAGGTATTTTCATTTCGTTTTTTTAGAATTTCATATATGTTATGCATTTTTTTACATATCTATCAATCGCTTATATGAAAATACCATTTTGTCATGATATATGCAGGTCTTTGCAATGGAAATCAATATAATGAAAAAATTTATCGTTCTCTAATGCATATTTGTAAGTTATCACCTTAATGAATTTTTCAATTAGATATCTTATTGTTGTTTCATTGATTATAACGTGTTGATTTCTTCATTTTAAGTACAGTTGTATTTGTCTTTTTTATGAATTGATTTTGTTGCACATTTGTTGAAGGAAAAAAGTTGATTGCGGGATAGCTGTTGAGAACGGGCAGGTAATGTAATGAACAATATTGAAAGTATTTGATTACAACAAATTTAATTACAACACATTTATTACAACCATAAGTATGCCAGATTGATGGTGTAACAACTAATTGGTCTGAAATATTTGTGTAAAGCATAGAGGATGCCAAGATCATTTGACGTTATTGGCATCAGAGTTGAAATTTGAGCTATAGATCCTTATTTCTTTTTTGGAAGTAAGAAGAGAGAACTTTATATTAAAAGAGAAAGATTTACAACTAAACCCAAAAATGTCATAACCCTGCCATCACACTGAGTCACCTGACTGAACAAAATCACCTCCGAAGAGGAATTCGCTTAACCTTACATACTCCAGAGACGAATACTACAGATATTGCAAAACTAAAACAAAACACATGCACGCAGGCCTTTTGACTCCCATTATCACTCCTTTACACAATGAAACCTCATGAAATAGAAATGAAAACCAAATCCCCACACTATTGACCTTCTTTACCATAAGCAGTCGATAGCTTAGAAAAAAGACATAATAGACGATAAACCGACACCCAACAAACCCGACACTAAGCATCCCCCATGCTAGCCTAAAACAAAATGTAGGGGAAATCAGAACAATGCCCAGGAGGAGGAACCGCAAAAGCCGTCGGCTGAGCAGGAGCAAGTTGAAGCTGCATAGCCTGAAGGAGAAAATCTAGCTTACGGTAGGTGGCCCTGGTTTCCTCCAAAATGCTTCTTTCATAGCTGAGCATCTCATTTACAAATGGATGCTCCATCCTATCCCAGAGATCATAACCCATAAGATTTTTCATTACCCCATAGAGCGCAATGGTGCGCACATACAGGCTGAAACAACCCACGGTGTTTCCTGGATCCATAACCCAATTTGTAGTCTGACAACGTTCCGCATCCAAAGTCGCCTTATCAAGCTGGTTCCAAAGTTGTCGTTCCACAGTGCAAATCTCTTTTTGTAGATTCGAGGGAACATCCTGAACAAAGGCACTAGATTCCCAACGGGCCTTTTGTTAAGATTCAATATGCTAAGACAGAAAATATCAACATTACATTCCATTTGACAACAATAGCATATACAGGATCACTGAAAGAACAACAAGCACAGCATAAACACAAGAGACACAAATTTATCCTGGGAAACCCTCATGGGGAAGAAAACCCAGCAAAGCTTCCTCAATATAGATGACCAACAATACAGATATGTAATCCACAAGCATGCGCTCCTTCTCCTCCATAGCAGATCTCTCTCTCTCACTTATGCATCATTCACAAGTGAGTGCAATGTGTGTTAAATGAGGAACAAACCTCCTCTATTTATACACAATTCCGACTTGTCAATTACATTAACTAGGTCGGCCCCAACTTAACCACTGGGTTAAACACCCCATTACAACTGACTGGGCCGACCCCTCTAGGGTGGTCTAATAACCCTTTGACCCACATAACACATACAGGGCCGACCCCAATAGGGAAGTCTAATAACCCAAGTTACCACGAAGGAATAAACATCTTCGGATACATGACAAAGTCCCATCGGAGGAATGAAACATCTCCGGAATAATAAAGTACACAATATAATATTATTAGAAGTTACAATATTTCAACACTCCCCCTTAACGAGGAGGATATTATAACAACATCTGTAGGACTAAGGAGTCATCGAATACATGATACATGATACATCTATAAATCATTGGAAGCTTTCTTTATACATCATCAGTAACTCAAGCAATTATTGGAACATCTTCAAGATCTTCAATACTAGAACATCAACATCTTCAGTACTAAGTCTTCATCTTCTACAACACTCGAAAAACTACAGTAACATCATCATCTAGATCACTCGATCAACAACATCATCATCTAGACCATCAAGATCAGCAGCATTGTCGTCTAGACCATCACAATCAACAACATTGTCATCTAGACCATCACGAGCAACAGCATTGTCATCTAGACCATCACAATCATAACATCGTCATCTAGATCATCACGATTAGCAACATTGTTGTCTAGATCATCACGATCACAGCATCATTGTCTTCACACGATCAACATCATCGTCATCAACTGGATCCTCTCGATCAACAAGACAATAGAAATATATCCTACAACACACACGATCTATTTAAGACACCATATCATGTCTAGGGACGATGCAGTCCACTTGTCAACTTAGACAAAGTCTAAGGACCACTTCTTGGAGACATATGTCTATGGATCAATTCAGGGATTGAAGTCTGGGGATGATACAATCCCTTCACTCTCGGAGACATCTGTCTGCGGATCGGTTTAGGACTAAGGTCCAGGGATGATGCAATCCTCTCACTCTCGGAGACATCTGTCTGCGGCTCAGTTTAGGACTAAAATCTAGGGATGATACAATCCACTCACTCTCGGAGACATCTGTCTGCGGTTCAGTTTAGGACTAAAGTCCAGGGATGATACAATCCACTCACTCTCGGAGACATCTGTCTGCAGCTCAGTTTAGGACTAAAGTCCAGGGATGACACAATCCACTCACTCTCGGAGACATCTGTCTGCGGCTTAGTTTAGGACTAAAGTCCAAGGATGATACAATCCACTCTCTCTCGGAGACATCTGTCTGCGGCTTAGTTTAGGACTAAAGTCCAGGGATGATACAATCCACTCACTCTCGGAGACATCTGTCTGCGGCTCAGTTTAGGACTAAAGTCCGGGGATGATACAATCCACTCACTCTCGGAGACACCTATCTGCGGCTCAGTTTAGGACTAAAGTCCAGGGATGATACAATCTACTCACTCTCGGAGAGATCTGTCTACGACTCAGTTTAGGACTAAAGTCCAGGGATGATACAATCCACTCACTCTCGGAGACATCTGTCTGCGACTCAGTTTAGGACTAAAGTCCAGGGATGATACAATCCACTTACTCTCAGAGACATCTATCTGCAGCTCAGTTTAGTACTAAAGTCCAGGGATGATACAATCCACTCACTCTCGGAGACATCTGTATGCGGCTCAGTTTAGGACTAAATTCCAGGGATGATACAATCCTCTCATGTACATTTTGAACCAAACGCTCAGGGACGATGCAGTCCTATCATGTACATTTTGAACCAAACGCTCAGGGACAATGCAGTCCTATCATGTACATTTTGAACTAAACGTTCAGGGACGATGCAGTCCTATCACGTACATTTTGAACTAAATGTTCAGGGACGATGTAGTCCTATCACGCCCACTAGGGACTTCTTTCTCGGAGACATATGTCTACGGATCAATTCAGGGGACCGAAGTCCGGGGATGATACAATCCCCTCTCGTCCACTAGGGACCTATTGGCCAGAAGAACTGTCTTAGGCCAACTAGAGAAAAACAGTCCACACACTCAACTTAGTACAGTTTTGTATGTGTTTGGAGTAACTGTTTCTCACAAGATTTAAGGCCCTGCTGCTTGTGTTTTGTGCTCTCAAAGATAGAGAGTCTACCAAGGTGAATAAATCTCAAAAAGAAACTACCTGTTAACAACTATCAAAAGAACTTAAACTACTTATGATCTAATCCTAAAGACTATCTAGAAACTAAATAACGAAGTTAGTAATTCCTAATATTACTCTATGATAAGCTAAGTGATACTAATCTATCTAAAGTCAGCATTCCTATCTCGGCCAAGAGAAAAGATTGACTTATTCAACTAAAAGTCCGAAGCAAGGAAAATATTCACTAATTAAAGCTTAGTAAGAAACATACCAAACTATAAAACATGAATTTAAATTACTTCACAACAGATAAAACAGAACTATTGTAAAATAATTTATATATAAGAACTTCAAACTAAAAGCCAAAATTCACTAACAGGATATGTCATTTTGAAAACACGAAAGATATAATTAAGACTAACTTGCAATTGGAACAAGATCGATCTGCAAATTAGATAATTACAAAATTTGATTAACAACTATTGACATCATGAAAAAGTTCTTCAACATCAATAAGTAGGCAAATCAATTTATGATTCAGGTGAACATAAACATTTGAATTTCTCACAAAACATTCCACATACAATATAAAGATATTTATATATGAAAAAAAAAATAACAAGGGAGAGATAAATCACACATTATTGATATCCAAAAATTAGCTAAGGTTTCAGTATCCTGACACATTTGACAATCATCAGAAGAAGTTCATGAGACAGTCTGTGTAAACAGAATAAAAAGTACTGTTGTATAATAAAGGCTCTCCAATGTCTTAGAAATTGAACCCATGTACAAAGTTTTGGGATCGATTATATAGAAAAGGAAACGAACTTCTAACTTCCTAACAGTTCTATTTTTCTGGAACCACGTGGACCCTATCCAACTATACAATAAAAAATATCACTTGACGCTGCTTCTGATATAACTCTAATGTATGCCATCTGGTGACACCTGGATTGGAATAACGCAGAAGATAACTTCAGAACTTACTGGATAACCTCCAGTATCGTTATTCCTGGACATGAGAAATTTTGCATTACTCACCATCAACTGCCTGCATAAAAATGGGATATGATGCCAACAATCATAAAAGAAATCAGCTACGTGTGTATAGCATCTTCAACAGGTAAGTCTCAACAAAATGAACTCCAAAAATGAAGCAATGAGATTGACCTCTAATTCCAAAATTGCACGACACCTGGATTTTATCAAACAAATCAGTTAGCAAATTGTAAACAAATACCAACAAATGATTAATACAAATGTATAATGAATAGGATGTTTGCAGAATTTTAATTCTATAGGTATCCTCATAAAAATAAATCTGTATTAAAATAACAAAATGGCTGTATTTGCTGACCTGTATTAATACGATTTTATGTCACCTAATCATTCAAACAAAACCATAAAATCAAAATGAACCTCATCTTAAAAAGCATCATGATTTTGGGGATGAATCAACAGAGACTCGAACCGGGACCACCCGCCTTGCTTCTTTCAGTTTGGCTTTAAACCTCATAACCCTCGTCTTTGCAATTTTGTTTTGTTTGACTAACTGTTTATTTTTTATCAGAAGTTTCTTACCATAAGCCTTGTACTTGGTTTTCTTTTCCTTCAAGGAATTCCATTTATCCACCCAAGAGGACAAGTCAGCTTTTAAGCTCGCGATCTCTTCCATGGAAAATGTATTAATAATTTGAGCTTCTTTCAGCTCTGTTTCTAAAGATGAATTAACCTGATCCAAGGGTATTTCAAGAGGTTGATGCACATGTTCCATGTTCGGCCCTATACGCAGCTCCTGGTTAACTTCTTGCTCTACGTTAGGCATTAGATTAGATCATTGAACAGTTATACCTTCATGCTCAAAGGCCGATACATACTTGAGGTCAAGGATTGTGGGTCCAATGGGAGCTTTATGCGGTCGTGACTCGGAGGAATCGCTCAGTTCAACCACTGGGGTAGCTTCTATCCCTTTTCGCAAAGAGTGCGACAACCATACTACGAGTGGTTTGGCGAATTGCCTGATCACTCAGTACTTTGCTAACTTCTTGATCTGTCGGTTCATGGTAGATATTGGTCTATGGGTGCAGCTGGGCGCAACTTGGGGAAGGTGGAATAGTCACAGGTTGACTTGTTTAGGGCCGAGGGCTGTCAGAAGGTACCTCAGGGTTTATCTCAACTTTTGCTTTAGGGTGACTGTCAGTTGGGATTTGGCCCGGTTCAGGTGTTTCATTTTCTGGATTAATTTGAGAGCCCTGCTCTTCCAACTCCGACTCTTCTAACACCACCCCAACCCGTCTACACCTAGTTTTGGACCTCCATCGAGGCCACTCGTCATTTTCCCCAAAATTTTTATGGGTAAGAAAGGATTCCCAAGAATCGCCCAGCTCTTCCAATCGGTAAGAGAGAAGTATCTTAATGAGCCCGTGATGAAACAAGTTGCGTTCTTTATTCCCCACATTACCTTGTTATGTGGTAGCCATCTTCTGCAAGCTATTAAGGAAATAATATGGCATATTCACAGGATGCCCTTTGAAAACCATTAAGAGGCGAACATGATAAAACTGGGTCTGAGACAATCATCCCTCATTAGTAACATACCTGACAATAAGCCTGAGCATAGCACGCCACTTCTTCTTCAGCAGCTAAGACGGGAAACCAGACTTATATTCAACTTGCCGGTTAGCTGGAGTGAGAAACTCCTTCCATTCGTCACTCTTCAAATGCTTACCCTTATACCAGCATTCTCCCTCCATGGGAAAACCAAAAGCTCGAGAAACAAATTCCTCCGATAATTCCAACATGATATCTCCAACCTGTGCTTTCATACCGTCAAACGAAGTCACGAATGCCCTGGAGACCATTAAATTAAAGCTAGAGAACCTCTGCAGGAACCCTAACCATCCTACCCTTACCACCATTTCACGGCATTCGAGAGTAGCGTCTAAGTATTCATCACCAATGAGCTCAAATCTAGAGACGGGAGCCATAGCAACGGTCACACAAATCTCAGAGATCTTCAAAACCCTAACAGAGAAATGAAATGAGTCCATCTTCTGCTCGTGCTGGTTAATCAAAACCCCAACCGACTTCATTTCACCATGGTACTGTAAACACTCATGCGCAGTCATGGAAGGCAGGATCATGATGCCTTCGAATTGGTAAGGGTTATCAAAATTCACAAAAGGCTCAAGGTGCAATAATACCGCTCATAGGAATGACAGTAGGGTCAAAGTTGGACATGACATTTGCCCCATGTGAAACAACAGATGGAAAAATGATATGGTTATGCAGAAAACAAAACCTTTGATCGTATGATATTTTCCATATTAGCCAACATGTTCTCATAACAACCTGATGCATTAGATATAACCAAAGTTTCAAATCTTTAAGACATAAGTTGATGGTTACCATCGCATAATCCTCCAACACTTCATATCGTTAATACCATGATTCTATAATGCACAATAATATCGATTAATCAAAATCAATATAATCATTGTAATGAAAAAATAATTAATGAATGTGGCTAAGACCCAAACTATCTTTTGGGGATCATGTTAATCACTTATGATCGAATCATTGACCTTACCTTTAGGCATCATAAAAAAAAAATTATTACCTCATACATCTTATCCCATTATAAATACAAAAGTCTACAAATAAGGATAAGTATATAAATAAAATGAGCTTGTAATATTGATATGAGACCAACTTTAATATCCATGATTGTCATAAGAAGATCAATTTGAAGATAGGCAACTCATTAGACCAAACACATAGATTAGAGAGACAACTTGATATATGATGCATTGGTCTATTAATTCAATAGTTTGAGATAAGCAATGTGATGGATTTGCTTAACTTTGGATTTGCAAAGATGACCGATATTGTAAAATTAGGAGCTGCTAATTTTCAAGATTATGAATTTACAAATGATCAACCAGAAAAAACGAAACTAAGTCAAGTAATTTAATTCAAGTGAAGGCTGATGTTAACTCCCCTATACCAATCAACTTATAAACTTTATTGGGAGTACCTTCAGAATCAAAGATTCTGAAGGCACTCCTAAAATATTAAATAGATGAGTGTCGTGTGATGAACCTGCAATAATTAATTAATGCAAATACATGAGATATCAGAAATAATA
The DNA here is from genome assembly GCA_027924585.1 of Larix kaempferi. NCBI lineage: Eukaryota > Viridiplantae > Streptophyta > Pinopsida > Pinales > Pinaceae > Larix > Larix kaempferi. The sequence continues at coordinate 1,127,172 of BSBM01001232.1, forward strand.
GAACTTAGAATCACTTTTATATTGATCATTGGCCACTTCGAGGGGGCAACCTCCTTTGAGAAAGCTCAATACAATTAACTTCACGGTGCCTTCATAGGTCTCAACACACACTTATATACTAAGTCTAGGCGCCAATACTATGGGTCAAAACCATGGGCCACTACAAACTATGGATCAACAATACTACGGGTGACTTACAAAGCATATGCGCCAACAACAATAACACAAACTATTGATCAACAAATACTACGGGACAACTTACAAAGCATATGCGTCCAACAACAATATACTAACAAAGTAAAGACATGGGTTCCTAACATCCCCTCCCCCTTAAAAAAAGCTTTGTCCTCAAAGCTTTAGATGTGGAAATTGTTGTTGAATCTGAAGGAGTGGTTCCCATGTAGCATCCTCTGGTTGCATGCCGTGCCACTGAATTAAGACCTCTATGATAGAGAGAGAGCGAAGCTGACGAGTGCGCCGATTGAGGATGGCCTCCGGCTCCAAAAGGATGGATCCTTCATTATCCAGTTCGGGTAAAATTATTTGTCCACTGATGTTGGTGCCAAGAACTTTCTTCAGACAAGAGACATGAAATACTGGATGAATGCGGGAAGAAGGAGGAAGTTCCAATTTATAAGCAACGGACCCAATCTTTTGAAAAATCCGATATGGCCCATAGAAATTTGGAGCGATCTTATGACTCCCTTTGAGTTTCAGGAAGGATTGCTTGTACGATTGGAGACGAAGAAAAACCATATCACCTACTTGAAAAGTGCGCTCAGAACGGTTCTGATCAACTTGTTGCTTCATGCAATTTCTTGCCATGTGAAGATTGTCCCGCAAAATGCAAAGAATCTGATCGCGGTTTCGAAGGACCGTGTCAACTTCTTGAACTGGTGAACTGTTGGGGGTGTATGGAAGAAGAACTAGAGGTGCTTGACCATAGATCGCTTCATATGGGGTCATTTTAGAGGCAGTGTGGTAAGAGGTATTGTACCACCATTCAGCGAGAGGGAGCCACTTTTCCCACTGATGTTGTTGTTCAGAGGTGAAGCAACGAAGATAAGTTTCCAAGCATTTATTGATAATTTCAGTCTGACCATCTGTTTGTGGGTGATACCCTGAACTCATCTTCAGTTTGGTGCCAGTGTGGCAAAATAGTTCTGTCCAAAAATGACTGGTGAAAGTCGCATCATGATCCGAGACAATGGAAGAAGGGATGCCATGAAGATGAAAGATCTAGTCCAGGAAAATTTGAGCGACTGAGGAGGATGTATAGGGATGGCCGAGAGCACAAAAATGACTATATTTGGAGAGGCGATCAACCACAACGAGAATCACTGTCTTCTCGCCAGATTTAGGGAGCCCTTCAATGAAATCCATAGAAATATCTGTCCAAATCCATGTAGGTATGGGCAAGGGTTCGAGCAATCTTGGAAGTAGTGTTGTTTCACCCTTATTGCGCTGGCAGGTATCACATTTAGCCACCATCTGTTGAATTGTCCTTTTCATGCCCTGCCAAAAGAAGTTACGCTGTGCCCGTTCATACGTTTTGAGGAACCCAGAGTGCCCTGCCGATGGATAAGCATGGAGTTCATAGAAGACAGCCTGTTGAATATATGTGCTCTAGGGAAGCACCAGACGACCCTTGTATCTCAGAGAAGCACCATCCCAAGAGTAATGTGGTACAGCAGAAGGGTTGTTGGTCAAGCGTTGGATGATTTGAGATAAGGAAGAGTCATTGACATAACCCTGTCGAATAGATTGCAACCGATTTGGAACAGGCATAGAAATAGATGAAAGAGAACCTTGGGCATCAAATGTGCGAGAAAGAGCATCTGCCGCAATATTGTCTTTACCCTTCTTGTAAGTGATCTCATAGTCATAACCCATGAGTTTGCTAACCCATTTCTGTTGTGCGGGGGAGGAGACATGCTGTTCCAAGAAATATTTCAGACTCTGGTGATCAGTCTTGATGCAGAAATGATTCCCTAATAGGTATGGTCGCCACTTCTGTACTGCATGCAAAATAGCCATCATTTCCTTCTCATATGTAGAGGCAGCTAAATTCTTACTTGAAAGGGCTTTGCTGGTGAACGCAATGGGGTGTTCATCTTGAAGGAGAACAGCACCAAGTCCATTGCCGCAAGCATCACTCTCAATAGTGAAGGGCTTGGAAAAATCGGGCATAGCTAAAACAGGTGTAGTACACATAGCTTGTTTTAGTTTGTCAAATGCACATTGAGCAGCATGTGTCCATGTAAAAGCATGCTTTTTCAATAGAGCAGTTAATGGAGCTGCAATCTTCCCATAATCCTTGAAAAACTTGCGGTAGTAGCCAGTCAACCCCAAAAAACCACGAAGGCTCTTGAGTGTTTGAGGATGCGGCCAATTGTTCATGGCATCTATTTTGGCAGGATCCACGCGAACCCCTTGTGCTGAGATAATGTGCCCGAGATACTCAACTTCCTTCTGTCCAAAAACACATTTAGACTGCTTTGCGTGGAGATGATGGTCAGAGAAAAGTTGCATGACAAGATCCAGATGCTGGAGATGTTCATCCCATGTTTAACTGTAGATGAGGATATCATCAAAGAATACCAGAATGAATTTCCGCAAGTAGGGTCGAAATATTTTATTCATTAAGGCCTGGAATGTGGAAGGAGCATTAGTGAGGCCAAAGTGCATGACCAAAAACTCATAATGGCCATCATGTGTGCGGAAAGCTGTTTTAGGGATATCCTCCTCATGAACCCGAATTTGATGATACCCAGAACGAAGATCCAACTTGGAGAAAAATTGAGTCCCATGAAGCTCATCAACAACAGGAATTGGAAACTTATCCTTGATGGTGAGGTGATTAAGTGCTCAAAAGTCAATGCAAAGGCGCCATGACCCATTTTTTTGCGGACAAGAAGAACTGGAGAAGAAAAGGAACTAGTGCTTGGGTGAATAATACCTTGCTTCAATAAGTCCCGAACGAGCATTTCAATCTCCGTTTTTTGGTGAAATGGGTAGCGATAGGGCCTGATGTTGGGAGGAACGCTGCTAGGAAGGAGCTGAATACGATGGTCTTCTGGCCTTGAAGGTGGAAATCCCACTGTTTCAGCAAAGACACCTGTATATCGATCCAGAATTTGTTGTAGATCTAAAGGAGTAGTGGAGACCGTTGATGGTTGCATCTGAATGGAATGGATCTGAGCGATGACACCATGTGAATTCTTCTTGAGGATTTTTTCCATGCGATGTGAACTGATGATGTTGAGAGACCCTGGTTGTAATCTTGTCAATGTGTGTTTTTGTCCATTGAGGGAAAACTGCATCCAAAGTTCAACAAAATCTCATAAGATAGGGCCAAGTGTGCGCAGCCATTGAGCGCCCAAAACCACATCACATCCGCCTAAGGTCAAGGAAAACATATCAGAGCGCAAGGTATAATCTCCCATAGAGATACGAACATTTCGACACTTCCCTTTGCAAGGTAAGGTTCCCCCATTGGCAACCATGGCTTCAAAGTTGGAGCAAGGATGGATAAAACAATCAGCTTGTTTGGCGATCCGAGGGTTAATGAAATTATGAGTGCTACCAAAATCAATGAGTATTGTAAGAGGAAGCTTCTTGAAGTAACCCCTGACCCGCATTGTTTGGGGGGTGGTGATTCCAGCTAAAGCATGGTGAGATATCTCTGGCTGGTCATCCTGAGATGGAGGGTCGATAGGCGATTCCTGAATGTCGACCTGAGTATCCATTATTTCCGGATCTTCGTCACCAATTTCAGAGGTAGGCAGAGAATCCACATCCAAGAGATAGAGATTTTTCTGAATGCATCTATGTCCTCGAGTGAATTTCTCATCACAATTATAGCAAAGCCCCTTTTCTCTGCGTGCTTGCATCTCTGTTTCAGACAAACGCTTGATAGGAGTTGGTCGAGGACCCTACAGTATAGGTGGTCGTTGAGAACCCATATTTCGGAAGGGAACAAAAGTGGGCTTGGAGCGTTGTTGGGCTGCAATCTTGTCTTCTGCCAACTTAGCCAACCCTAGGGCTTCCATCATTGTGTTGGGACAAAAAATTTTGACCTCAGAGAGGATGGCATCCTTTAGACCACTGATAAAACAACTCTAGTAAAAGTCATCAGACAATCCTTCAGTGTGGTTGGCTAGTTTCTCAAATTCGGTTTGATACTCTCTCACAGTGCCAATTTGGCGAATTTTAGTGAGGGCTCCTGTGAAATCATCAAAAGCACTAGGACCAAATCGTTGCAAAAGGAGCTGGCAAAAGTTTGGCCATTTTGGTTCTTCATGAGCCTTGATGTACCAACAGTACCATTGAAGAGATTCCTGTTCCAAATGAAAGGATGCAAGCGAAACTTTGTTGACATCAAAAGTATTATGCAGACTGAAATAATGTTTTGCACGATAGATCCATCCAGTTGGATCAGTACCATTGAAGCGAGGAAAATCAAGCTTCGGACCACGGAAATTGCTGGAAGAAGAGAACCCATTGTCTGATGAAGACTCGAACTGCCGTTTGTTGTTCATCACTGAATGTTCAAGATGGAGGCCGAGAAATTTTTCATCTAGATCCTGGAGTTTGGCTTGGATGGCTGCAAGTGCTTCTTCCATGGTTTTTGCTCCTGCACGGGTGACAACCATAACCAGGAGTTTTTTTGTTTTTTTGGTTGACTGGGTAGGAAAACAAAAACAGAGACTGCTTCAGTAAAGGAAAATCTGGATTTGGGAAAAAATCTGAAGGGTAATTGGGGTTTGACTAGGTTTTGGACACTGTCGAATAGACAGGGAAGCAAAAAATGAGGATTTCAGAGGCGGGGTGAAAGAATGGGAAAATTTGGCAGAGGGGGACAAAGAAGCAGAGTTCAGAAAGGAACTCTGTGGTAAAATTGGAAGGTGATTGGGTGAAATCTGAGGAAGTTATGGCAAACCCTAAAAATAGACAAATGTGGAATTTCAGGCTTTACGAAGTGGAATTGGGGATAGGGTCCTCAGGAATGAAATATGCAGAATGGGATGACAGGGGCTCCCCAAACATTTCAAGGAAAATAGAGTGAAAACAAGGGAGCGGCTACGGCCCGGAAGGGATCTGAAATAGATAGATCTGCAACGGCTCAGAAGTGAGCGGAAATAGAGGGATCTAAAACGGTGCCGAATGGATTGAAAACGGCTAGATCTAGAACGGCTTTCAGAATGGATTTGAACGGCTAGATCTGAAACGGCGCAGCAGTGATCGACAACAGTTCAGCTGAAAATAGATATGGACCCCAGGTATGTGCAACTTCCTAATAGTTCAAGGGTTTCACTCGGCCACCAATGATGTCTGACGGCTTGCCTATTGGGGCAGTACCCCTCACTCCATGGCTCAGGTAAAATAGACAACCGCTTTGCCACAAACGACAGTTCTTGGTTTACCTCGCGGGTGGGAACTAGTCAATTAGGTAGGGGTCGTTGCCCTTTTTGCTGGCAGGTCCTCTCAATGGGCCAACTACTTCAGGGTTCCTGTGGTACTCCTCACAATGAGTTTTAGGGCTTATGCCCAAGTACTTCCCACAGTTAAGCGGATAGGGATGATTCCCAAATCCGAACCTGCAACAGATGCGAAAAAAAAAATTGGCAAAAATTTCACCCAGCGAGCTCAAGAAAGTGCTCTGATACCAGATGTGATGAACCTGCAATAATTAATTAATGCAAATACACGAGATATCAAAAATAATAGAACTTAGAATCACTTTTATATTGATCACTGGCCACTTCAAGGGGGAAACCTCCTTTGAGCAAGCTCAATACAATTAACTTCACGGTGCCTTCATAGGTCTCAACACACACTTATATACTAAGTCTAGGCGCCAATACTATGGGTCAAAACCATGGGCCACTACAAACTATGGATCAACAATACTACGGGCGACTTACAAAGCATATGCACCAACAACAATAACACAAACTATTGATCAACAAATACTCTGGGACGACTTACAAAGCATATGCGTCCAACAACAATATACTAACAAAGTAAAGACATGGGTTCCTAACATGTCGATCAAGGTTATGACATGCAGTATGGTTCCTTGTTAGCAAAACTGATGTAATGACCAATTGTATTTTAGTGTTCAATTGCTCCGAAGGGTGTTTCTTGCCAACAGGACCACATTCTCGGAGACATATGTCTACGAATCAATTCTAGGACCCAAGTCTGGGGATAATATAATCCCCACCTCGTCCACTTAGACAAATTCTAAGGACCATATATCGACCTCATCGTCGGAACCGGTAACCTCATCGTCGGAACAGGTAACCTCATCATCGATACAAGTATCCACATCAATACAGTATCCACATCAACGATACCAATATCCAAATATCATCATCGACCATATCACTCCCCCTTTCGAGGAGGGTCCTTCTGAACTACACCAAGCTTGTCTCGGAAATACTCAACCTTTACTCGAGACAAAGGTTTGGTCAATACATTAGAAACTTGTTCGTTAGTGCTCACATACTCGAGCTTGATAACTCCTTTCTGCACCATATCCTGTATATAAAAATATCGGATCTCTATGTGCTTTGACTTATCATGGAACACTGGATTCTCTGTCATCTTGATACAACTCTGGTTGTCACACAGGATCACAGTGAGTCCATCTCTAAGTCAAACAATCCTGATAACAACTTCTGAATCCATAGCGCTTCACAACTAGCATAGCAAGCAACTATATATTCCGATTCAGTTGTACTGAGAGCCACACTATACTGCTTCTTGTTAATCCATAAGATCATGGCAGATCCCAGACAATAACATCCGCCCGATGTGCTCTTCCTGTCTGATACACTTCCTTCCCAATCAACATCTATGTAGTCATACAATCTGAAGTCATGATCTCTAAGATAACATAGATCAAAGTATATCGTACCCTTTAGGTACCTCATCACATGTTTCGTAGCTATTAAGTGAACACGTCTAGGTTCCACTAGATACTGACTCAAGGTGTTCACAACAAAGCATATATATGGCCTAGTGTTCGTCAGATACATCAGTGACCCAATATTTTGTATGTACAGAGTTACATTCACTAACTCTGATGAGTCATCCATTAACAACTTCAAGTTGGAATCCATGAGAGTGGCCATTCCAACACATCAAATCTTTTCAAGATTTCTCAGCATACTTTCCTTGGTTGAGAAAGATTCCTTCTGAGCCTTTTCATGCTTCCAGTCCTAGGAGGTAATGCATCAATCCGAGATCATTCATCTCGAACTCTGTAGCTAGATTCTTCTTGCTTTCCATGATCTATTTCTCATTCCTTGTCAGAAGAAGATCATCTACATACAATCATAGTATCATCCATAACCTTAAGGTAAAGGTTAGGATCAACTTTACTCTTGGTAAATCCCAAGCTTATCAAGAAGCTATCAATTATTCCTCTGTGACTAAACATCATTCACACTCTGCATTGAATGATCTTCTGCATATCTATCTGTGCCATCTCTCGTCAAGTGGGTCTACTGATATGAGCCTCGAGATCATTCGAACTCTATGGTGAGTTCCTTCTTGCATCCATGTCATCTGTATAAAGAAACCATCTTCAACCTTGTAGCAAGGGTTGAAATCCGCATCACCCATGGTGATCATTAATCTCATCAAATGATTATCGATCCTGGGTACCCGTACAAAGCTTTCTTCAATTGAATTATGGGAGTTTTCTCGATCCGCACTTCTTCTTCAATTACACCATTAAGATAATGGTCTTATCTAGCCACTTGGAGCAAACATCTCGGCATTATCCTCTTCCTCTTTCGAAGAGAATCTTCTAGCCACGAGCCTTCTATTTTATGTTTGATTTGTAAATCTTCTTGTTGAACATCCATCACTTGTTTGGTGTTCATCATTCTTTCCTACAAATCAAAATTAAGTACATGATTAGTAATACTTCATAATCATTAGATCATGTTGACATGATAACTTATTATGCATATAGATATGATTTACATAGTTATGCAACTATCTTGACCAATACTTTGGCACTACACTTTTCCATATCCTGTATGCATACAGTGGCTATCAAGATGCCTTCCATCTCTACCAGAACATACTATTGAGAGCGTGCACAGCTCTCAGTATGTCAGCAAAGAGTTTTTATTCTAGACAAGCAACAATGGAATGTTTGTCCAACTTACCAATCATATGCATATTAGTAGTATATTGTTCAATGCTATATGAATGTTTACACTCAACATGATATATTCTAGGAATACAAATATGCATACAACTATTACAAGCAATATTATTTACTATTTCAGAGGTTCAAATAACAACTCAAATACTTATCTTTTATGTTTGTGTGGTTGCCTCCCACTTGATCTTTATACGTCTTTTCAACTTCTATTCATTCTGTACCACTATACATGCTTAAGAGTGCACTAGTGTCATCCTCATGATCTCATACACAAACATACATTCATTAGTATAATCTCAATATTATCATAACATTATAATTCTAAATAATCTTAAGTATGTATGGTCATGATTATTTCATACACAGGTATACTTACCTAAGATCCTAACAAAGTAAGATTCTAACTTGATATAGGAAAACATACCTGGATTATCAAGCTTGGTCATGTATTAACATACCCAAACAATATCTTCTTTTGTTCTCTTCAATGATTTAGAGATCCTGTGCTAGAACTTGCATATCTCATAGGTTAAGCATAGTAGAACAAAGTCATACATACCTCGTAAGTAGAACTTCTATGTGATCAAGGATTATGGATGAGTCTTTGTCTTCATGTCATCATGGTCATGGAACTTGATTTGTCTTTCTTGATGTACCTGTATCTTGTTAGCAGACAACATCAACCTCATAAGACACCACAGTGCATTAGTACAATCATATAACCCTAATCAATGAATGTCTTCAATCATTCACATGAATTCATACTTTTACTAGGGTAATAAGACAATTCTAACATTAATCAAGATTGTACTAACCTAAATAATATGAAGACAAACATATTATGAACTTAATCAAGAATCAAATTTAAAAACATACATGTATCTCCGTAAGTCATACTTGTCGAGATTTCTTGTAGTCTTCTTATGTAAGGCCTTAGCCTCATCTCCCCTTGAAACTGGATCTGGAGCTCGATTAGGGTTTGTCAGAGAAACCCTAAAAATTCAAACTTTGACTTTCACACTTCTGAATGGATGGAAAGATGTGCCTTGTTGAGCTGATCAAAAGCTAGCATACTTCAATTTTGAAATCTCCAAAATTTGACCCCTCAAAAATTGCCTTTGAAACTTCTGGATCTTCTAGACAGGATCCTGAACTAGGGTTTGATGAAGCCCACCCTTCTGCCCAATCAAAAGATTTGATCCAAAGCTCTAAATTCTTATTTTTCTGAGGAGCTTCCAGTCGTGGTAATGAACTTCAAAAATTCTAACTTTTGCAGAAGCCCTAATTTTCCACCTTTCTGATCAAAATCCCGAACTAGGGTTTGATCAAGCCCACTCTTCTGACCAACCAAAAATTTTGATCTTGGTCTCTAAATTTCGATTTTGATGAGGATTATTCAGCCGTGGACTCCGATTACAAAAATTCCAACTTTCACCGAAACCCTAATTCCCAGAGCCATGAATAAAGGTGCTCAAAATCCAATTATGTTTTGACAGAAATATGCACCTGATTGTTTCTAGTGTAACTCCGAAATTACAAATCCACAAGGTCGTAAACTTTGATCCGTTGTATCCTGACCTGTCATCTTTCCAACCCACAGGTTTGACCTCAATTGGATTCTCTGAGAGAGAGTTATTCCAAATGTCGCAACGTGACCTGTTTATGGGATAAAACAAGAGAGCAAACTTGTATGGCGTGCCACGTGTCACTGGTTCAACTTCGGCCTCTGAAAATGCTACCTGAGAAACTGCAGTCCATACTCTACTTGTCACTTTTTACGACATTTCATTTGGAGCTTCCTAGCCCAAGTTGTGACCTTTTTTCCTAGTTCACCTGTTTATGACTGAGATCTGGAAGAGGCAAAAACCCTAACTTGTACTGATCATAACTCACAAAGTACAATGAATTAGAGGCTTTCCTTTGGAAACAAGGTACATGGGGATGTTATCTACGACTTGTAAAGGTTTCATATCCTGAAATTTCGCCAAAATGGATTTATAGCGAAATTTCCACGATCACTGGTGTTTGCTATATAAAATCATAACCTTCAAATTGTCGCAAGTGAAGCAAGTGTCGTAAGTGCCATACATTGCCTTCCTTCAGGTTAGCTCTGAGACCATGTTAAGATTCAATATGCTAAGACAAAAAATATCAGCATTACATTCCATTTCACAACAATAGCATATACAGGATCACTGAAAGAACATCAAGAACAACATAAACACAAGAGACACAGATTTATCCTGGGAAACCCTCATGGGGAAGAAAACCCAGCAAAGCTTCCTCAATATAGATGACCAACAATACAGAGATGTAATCCACAAGCATGAGCTCCTTCTCCTCCATAGAATATCTCTCTCTCTCACTTATGCGCCATTCACAAGTGAGTGCAATGTGTGTTAAATGAGGAACACACCTCCTCTATTTATACACAATTCCAACTTGTCAATTACATTAACTAGGTCGACCCCAACTTAACCACTGAGTTAAACACCCCATTACAACTAACTGGGCCGACCCCTCTAGGGTGGTCTAATAACCCTTTGACCCACATAACACATACAAAGCCGACCCCAATAGGGAAGTCTAATAACCCAAGTTACCACGGAGGAATAAACATCTCCGGATAAATGACAAAGTCCCATCGAAGGAATGAAACATCTCCGAAATAATAAAGTACGCAATATAATATTCTTAGAAGTTACAATATTTCAACACCTTTTGCTGGGCACGAGAGGAATTCCCACCAGAATCACCCTAAGAAGTCTCGCCCACCCGATAATGATGACGACCTGCAGTGGCACTGCGTCTATCCCAATTACCATGATTGCCCATACTATCTAACAAGAAAACAACGGCGGTGCATGCAACTAAATCTCTAAACTCTACGTTCATGTCTACCACCTTCCTTGGGTTTAAAAACAGTTCTGCCACCCACTGTCCATTAATGGCAAATTGTGTTGTAACTGAAGGTGGTGATCTTTCACACAGTCCATTAATGGAAAATCATACTGCAACTAAAGGTGGTGACCTTTTGCACTGTCCATTAATGGCAAATCGTGCTTCACTTAAATCCTTCCCTCCTATAATCATGATTGAAGTACCTTTTCGAGTTAGTGAGAAGACAACAAACTCCACGGGAAAGGGATGAAAATACTGCTCATCGATCATCCTTTAAAAGAAGGGCAAAAGAACAAGGGAGGAATGGATCACGTGGCAGTACGATCCTCCGCCTGACGTCGCCCTCCATCATCATCATTATAAGTCATCATATTGCGGGAAAGAATATCCGAATTCAACAATTTTTCCCACATTTGGGCGCTTAGGTCCAAGTGATTCACCGCCCCCAAGGTTACCGAGCAGGTCTGCCAGCTTGTTCCCATTGCGCTTAACATGAGAGAAAGAAATAGCCAACCCCAGAGATAGCAGAGACGCTAAATTATCCAGTTTTTCCTCCAGTCGCCACGACGTCACCACCTTTGAGTTGCATTTGGCCATGTGGAGAATAATCCGGGCATCACCCTCCACAACAAGGGGAGTAAAAGTATGGGTACAATCCAGCTAGATTCCTTGAAGATGACCTTCTAGCTCAGCTGCATTATTAGTCTCATGCCCTAGATGGACAATTTTGAAGCTGACCATTAACCCTTTTGTATACCTGAGAACACGCCCGTAGCCGTCCGGGCCGAGATTAAGAGGTATAGATCCTTATTATCAATACAATTTCAACATTATTTGGGAGTATCACCTATAGGTTTCCTTTTAGGCATTAGGAGTATCACCTATAAGTCTCCTGAAGCTGCCCTGACCACTATTAAAGAATTTTACGTAATGTAGTTAGCAATCCCATTGACTACTTTGTGTAAATGTCAATACTCAAGACATTTCTTCAGTCAGCGTGGTCACACAATATGATTCAAATGGGAAATTGCTTCCAAACTCAATCAATAAACTCAATTAAGCCAAAATACATGCATACGATCTTATTTCCCAATGGTCCTTTATCTAAACCTAAATACAATGGATCGATCATTAAAAAAATAGACCTCTCTCTCTCTCTGTGTAAGCTCCAAGAGTCAAAACTCTGAGCTTGTTCCTCTTGATCGAACCTTCCTCGAGCTAACTAAGCTCCACTAAGCTACCTAAAAGCTTCTGCGAGCTAACAAGCTCTTTAATCTAAAGCTAAGCTATTCGTCTAAATGACTCAACTGGATTAAATATAACTCTTACTATGTTTTCCATATCCTTCAAAGAAGGAACAAAGTCCTTATTCAACTCTACTATCCTCTATGACTTACTATGCTTGATATCTGTTATTTTCCAGTATGGTAAACACGCAGCTCATTTTATTTTTGCTTACTGTGGCTTTTTTACTTTTGGAAAATTATTAATGATAACTGTCAAGGATTAGAGTGAAGGAGGAATATCTTGCATGTGGATCATTTTTGCATTCAGAGTGACTTATGAAAATCCTATACATTGGGTATTTTTCCTTGCATTATTAAGATTTGGTAAGCATTAACATTTTGTTGAAATCATGGTTGTGTAATAGTTAATTTATTGACCACCTTACAAATTGGGGTGATATCATATGATATTTGTATAAGATGTACTTTATAATTGTATAAATGGTATCTGAAAGGATATTTCTACTATTTATTTGTGCTACATCTTTTAGAATGGGAAACATATTAACTTTGATTTTGACTTTGGGTGCAGAGCAAAATTAGTGGATTATGCTCTTGCCTCTAGCAAAATATACGAGGGAGCAGGGTTTAAATACATTAAGGAGTCCTTTGAAAATGGCACACTTCATCTCATTGGCCTTTTGAGTGATGGTGGTGTTCATTCGCGATTAGATCAGTTGTAGGTATTCTATATCTATCAATGCATTATTATGAGTTGTTGATCTTAGAAAATCTTATAGATTTATCTGTGCTATGCAATTTTTAATCTTTGTATTTCTCCATCCTATAGTTGAATGCTATTTATATCACCAGTCTCGATTGATTTGGGTCTAAATATGTTATAATTGTAGAACCCATTGATCTACTGACATAAATTTTAAGAGAAGGCTACTCTTACATGGATCCATCAAGCAACCATTAGAAAATATGCTCGTTTTTATCCATGAATACTTGAAATTCTAGTTAGATGTTCACTTTATGAGTATGTGTATGAACTTGAATGCCAACTTTGTCCTACAAAATGTTTATGTATTACTGTTTTCTTTATTGAATCAATGATGCATATGAAACCTTTCAAGTTCAGCCAACTTATACGGTCAGAGCCATTCAGACTACTTTCTTAGGTATCTCGAGTCAGAAACAATGTTGGGATTATTAGTCTTTTCTTAGAATTACAAATGATGCAATATTGGTGTTAATATTGCCCCTTTCCCCAATTCTTAAAAGGTTCTAGCTCAATGGTAGAGCGCCTGCTTTACAAGCAGGAGGTTGAAGGTTCGATTCCTTAGTGCCCTAATGATATTGCAATATTGATGTTTTAAATAAAATATATTTTATTATGATTTATTATGGCTACGAGGGGGGTTCTAAACTGACTTCATATGTCACTACGAGGGGGGTTCTAAACTGACTTCATATGTCACTACGAGGGGGGTTCATAACCGCCCCCAAAGGTTTGTAAATATTTTTAGTGGGGGTTCTGAACTGCCTCCGTAGGTACCTACGAGGGGGTTCATAACCACCCCCAAATATTTGTAAAGCATTTTAGCGGGGGTTTTGACCCGCCTCCGTAGGTACCTACGAGGGGGGTTTATAACCGCCCCCAAATGTTTGTAAAGAGTTTTAGGGGGGGTTTTGAACCGCCTCCGTAGGCACCTACGAAGGGGGTTTATAACCGCACCAAAAGTTTGTAAAGCGTTTTAGGGGGGTTGTGAACCGCCTCCGAAGGTACCTATGAGGGGGGTTTAAAACTGCCCCCAAAGGTTTTTCATAAATACTTTTAAGGGCAGTTCAAAACCGCTCCCGTAGGTACCTACGAGGGGGTTATATCCGCCCTTAAAAGTGACTTTTGCGGGGGTTTAGAACCGTCGCCAATAGTCACTTTAGGGGAGGTTTTGATCTCTTCCATAACTGCCCCTAGAAGTCAAACCTTTTAGCGTCGGTGTTATTAGGGGCAGTTTTCTAAATACCACCTCCAAACCGCCCCCAAAAGTAACCTTTGGAGGTGAAAGGAAACCGCCGCCAACAGTCCAAAAGTAACTTTTTTTGGAGGGGAGGGGGGTAGAACCGCCCCCAAAAGTCACTTTTGGGGGCGGTTCTAAACCCCCCCTAAAGTGACGTTTGGCGGCGGTTGTGAACTACCCCCAAAAGCAACTTTATGGGGGGGTTAGAACCGCCGCCAAACGTCACTTTAGGGGGGGTTTAGAACCGCCCCCCAAAGTGACTTTTGGTGGCAGTTTTGATATCATCCAGAACCGCCCCTAAAAGTTAAAACTTTTAGCGTCGATGCTATTAGGGGCAGTTTTGGAAAGACTGCCTCAAAATCCAAAACCTCCCCCAAAAGTCACTTTTGGAGGAAGAAAGCAACTGCCCCTAAATGTCAAATTTGTTGTAGTGTTCTCCACTATTGCGCACCATCTCCATGTAGCCAAAACAATCTTCACCAATATACAATATGCAACTGTAATAATATCCAATGGATATAGATCAACGCAGCAAATAAACACAGTCCCTTCCTTCACTCATCTAAATGGATTAGGGTTCACGTAGTTCCCAATGTGGAACTCCTTTACATTCCAACGCGAAAAACTCCAAAATGGATTTCACAATGGAATTCTCAACATAGGTCTTTATAGAACCGTCGAGCCATTGTTTAGACTTCTTTATCATCAAACACAAGGCTGTGAATAGAAGTTCGCGTCCTTTCCACAATGGAGGAAATTATTATGCAATGAGCGTGGACATACTGAAGGTTTGGGCGGCGCCACTAGATCGCTTGGTGGGAAGCAGGTCGAGCCTCTAGAAAACTCGCAGATTACTCATTCTAGGAGACAGTTCATAATTTACAACAATAATCAGATCAATGCACAGCTACTCCAACACATTCCGTGCATACTTCAATTATAAATAATAAACACAATACCTCTAGCCATACTGCTCTCAAGGAGAACGGACCAGGCAGGTCTTCAACGCCAGTCACTGTAATGCATATCAATTTCAGGAAATAGGTAGACTTCTTAGCACATGCTTAGAACAAATAGGCACACTCTGATACCACTGTTAGGTTTCCCATTGGGAAAACAGGCAGATTGGCTTACACATAGAGCCAAATACAAAATGAATGACAAACACAAAGACAATTGAATAGGCATGAACACACACTATGTTTTCTCATTAACCAAATGTACATATATATACAATGAGAATTGTCCCTTGGGTTTCATATACCCGAGTGGACTCTTGGACTCTCGGGTGACTCTTTGTCTACCCTCACAACTATTGATATTCTTTGCACGTGAATGTGCACACCAATCCTAACACCAAGGATTAGTCTCCAATAGATATGGACATTTGAATTTGCACTATCTTTCTCATTTGGCTAAAGAAAGGTTAGTGGATGGCCTTCTAGAGATTCAACAAAAGCAACAGAGAATTTATGGAGCTTTTTAGGGAGGAAAACAACATCGAAATCCATTTGATGAAGGACATGCTTGGAGAGCCCTTGAAGGTTCTTTAGGTTATTCATGTGGATGTTTGCAAGACCATGAAGGTCACAACAATATTCGATTCCAGGTATTTCTTGTTTATAGATGTCTGCACTCGATAAATGTAGGTGTACCTTTTAAAGTTAAAATCTAAAGTATTTATTGAGTTCAAGAATTTTAAAGCAATGGTGGAAAATAGTCTAGGGGTTTAGAAGTCTCATGTCTAACAATGATGGATAATTTTGCTCCACATAATTTAAGAAATTTTGCACTCAAGAAGGTATTCGGGGGGAATACACCACACCCTACACTCCGGAAACAAAATGGAGTGGTAGAGAGGTGTAACCACACTATTGTAATACCCCTAATTTCGACTTGGAATGTATTTAATCAAAATGATGTAAATGATCTAAATATGCTAGTATGGATTCCTAGTGCGGAGCTCAAGGCCAAGGCCTGACTAGAGAATGGATAGGAATGTATGATGTATATATTTTATTTGGACCATATGGTTGGATTATCATTCCAATTCGAAATGTATGTAAATATTATGTTGAAAATTAATAAAATGGTCCAAGATGGTTGTGTAAAGAGCACTAGAGGGGCTATGATTCCACTTGAGGGGAAGAGGAAAGGGGGCCTATGGGGAAACCAAATCCTATGTTTCCATGTGTCAATATTAGAACTCATCCAAAATCTTCCATGTGCCTTAAATAAGCCAATTACCTTCTCTTGACTATTAAATCCAATCATTGAATGCATATGTGAGGTTGGTGGGAAAAGTCACTTCATGCAGTTATTGAAGCATGAGGGTTGTGATAGTTATGTTAGTTGTCAACAGTCGTATTTATTATATGCTCAGAAGCTATGTTAGTTGTCTTTTCACCCTTACCTCATATCCTTGGATTCAACACTCTTTTGATCATTCTCTCATGCATGCTTCTACACTACGTAGAGTTTTTCCATTGTTGTCCATGATCATTACCAGACTGTTTTTAACCCATAAATTCGAATTTGGAGAGATAGCTACATTTTTTGAAGGGAAAATTGATTGTTGTAAGTGAGCATGGAGGTCGGGCAAGCTAGGAACCTTTACCCATTGATTTCTGATACTTTTGGATGCTTGAGAAGACATGGATTAAGTTTTCAGGAGGTTCTCCATTAGCATACAGTAGGTTGGACTCTTATTGCACACACTGGTAAGCACTGTAAGGGTTGGATTTCCTTAGGGAACTGTGGATCAGTGAAGGGAAATGCCTTCTTTCTGTTGTTTGGGGAATTTGGAAGGAGTGCCATGGCTGTGATGGCTTAGTGAGACCCCTATAGAACTCTGGTTGATATTTTTGGCTAAGCATAGTGAGCAGAATGGGTTGTGGGCTAAGAGATAGAAGCCTGTAGGTGTTTCCTTTGCCCTGGTGGCCTCATAGCTTAGGTTGGGGGTGTCCTATTAGAAAAAAGAGTATATGTTGAAAAAAATACCTATGGTTGGGTGGAAAATTGCTCTTACACAGCCAGTTGCTTGGATCCTCTTTGCTTAAAGATAAGTAATCTTATGTATTTGATGTGAAATGATTTTATTTGTGTTCATGTGATAATTATGCCTATAGATTGCATGTAATGTGTGTGTAGATTGAGTTATTTCCACTGTGTATTTTCATTCTGCATCTGCACACATGTTTTTAACTATATGAATTCGTAACTATGGATATGGGGCGAAATTTTGAGGTCCCGATTCAGTTAATGTCCCCTCCTACTAGTCGGAATGAGGGACGGGGACATTACAACTATTTCCAATATGACACATTGTATGTTAGAAAACAAATATGATCCTTATAGGTATTGGGATGAAGCAATGCACACCGCAATATATCTTAACATATATTTGACAAAGGAAATGCAGAAGAAGACTCCAAAGGAAGCATGGTTTGGAAGCAAACCATAAAAATTCATCTCAAATTTTTTGGTTCAATTTTATATGCATGGGTCCCTAAAAAATAATGAACCAAACTAGATCCCAAAAATAAAAAACTGTTGCTCATAGGCTACAATGACACTCACAAAGAATATAAGTTAGTTTATGTGCATAGTGACAAAGTAGTCTTTAGTCAAGATGGGCTTGATGAGAATGCAAGGCTCTATTTTAGATGAGCTTGGATCTAAAAATTTCTAAGAATGAGGAAGTTTTGACTAGTAGCTTAGGTAGGTTGCTTGTACAACCTTCACTTGAAGGGAGGGATAATTCTAAGGATGACTCTTTGGAAACTCCCCATCGCAGAGCTATTGTAGGTACCCCAAATCAACAAAATGATATTGTTCATGTGGAAGAAGAAGATCCTAACAAGAGATCAAAATGGTGGCACATCACCATTGGAGATGCTTGATTAGATGATATGAAGGAAGAAGGAAGACCAAGAAGAGGTATAAATATAATACAGTCAATTATTATTTGATGGTTAACATTTAAGAATTATATGAAACTCGGGAATATGAAGAGGCCAAATGAATACTAGAATAGGAGAAGGCCATGCAAGCTGAACACGAGACTTTGATGAAAAATCAACCATGGGTTCTTATAGAGATGCCTTTAGGGAAGAAACTCATTGGATGCAAATAGGTGTACAAATTCAAGTGCAAAGCAGATGGGATGCTTGGAAAGCATAATGAAAGATGGGTTGCAAAGGGCTTCACATTGAAAAAAGGAATTGATTATGGACCTTTTCTCCCACAAAAAAGATGAGCACAATTCGTTTAATTCCAGCCACGACACACAATTTGGATAGAAACTATACTAGATGGATGTGAACAATGCCTTTCACAATGAATATTTGGAGGAAGAAGTATACATGTACCAACCATATGGTTTTTAGGTTTAAGGGAAAGAACATTTGGTTTGTCAACTGAAGAAAACTCTCTATGGCATGAAGTAGGCACCCAAAGCATGGTACATCAAAATATATTGACAATTATTTTGGTGAACATGGGTTCCAATGACATCCTTCAAATCCCAATATTTAAAGAATTAGAGACAATGTAATTATTTCGGTGATATATGTAGATGACATCATCATCACAGATAGTGAGGCAAGGGAAATATCATAGGTAAAATCCAATTTATGTGGAACTTTTGACATGGATGACTTAGGCCTCTTACATTACTACTTAGGTGTAGAATTTTGGTAAACATATAATCATATTTATGTTTCATAGACAAAGTATACCAAAATATTGTTAGACAGTGAGTCAATATGCTATATTGAAAAACGCCATCTACACCTATGGAGAAAGGGCTGAAAATTTCAATCAAGACTGATTCTAAGGAAGTTAATGAATTAATCTATAAGTAACTAGCCGGGAGCTTGATCTATCTTACAATCACTAGAACTAACTAGAATTTTGCAGTCACCTACATCTATCGATTCATGACCATTCCAAGTAGAATATTAGATAACAACAATAAGAGTGGTATGGTATATGAAAGGAACATTACATTTTTGCATTCTGTATGGCATACAAAACAAACCTTGGTTGCGTGGTTATACAAATTCAAATTGGTTAGGATCAATGTATGACAGGAAATCCACTTTAGGATATGTTTTTATCCTTGATACTGGAGTGGTGACATGGACCAACAAGAATCAACATGTTGCTTCCCTTTTTCAACTACAACATAATATTGAGCAACAATGAAGGGGACATGCGAATCAATTTGGCTTAAATGGATGCTTGTAGATATGAATATCCAAGAAAACAAGCCTACCCTATTGTACTGTGATAAACATGGATTTCTTAAGTTGGCAAAGGATCTAGCCTTCAATGAGCGTACGAAACATATTGACATTTAGTCACTTTATTCAACAACTTGTACAAGTTGGAACAATTGGGTTGCGATACTATCTTACATGGGATTAGGCTACAAACATTCTCACCAAGTTGTTGTCCAAAAAAAATTGTAAAATTGAGGGACAAACTTGATGTATTTTCTAGATTGACCATTAAGGTAGGGTGTTAGAATATAAATATAATCTAGAGTATAGAATTAGGAATATTAATAAAATCACTTGGTGACTTTAGGTTACTTTATGTTTAATTGTTTTACTAAAGTACACATAAGTCATTTTAGGTATTTTGCAATTAGGGTTTATGTCATCTCATTATTATAAAGAGAAGGTTGTTCTCTTCATTTCATAATATAGAAGAATCATTTTCTCTCTTTCAATTCTCTCTTTGTGTGTTCAATTTTCATAATACTGAGGCCATATGCATTGGGTGGGGTGTCTCTACTCTACAATTCATGGTAACATCTCCTTTGACTATTCTTTTGAATGTTTGGCTGTTGTGGAAAAGTGGATCCAATTGGAATTTGTGTATTGGATAAATTAAGCATGTCCATGGGGAGTTGAAATGATTTATGGCATTATAAATTCCTTCATAATGTAGCTTCTATCTTAACATTTGAGCTTCAACCCAACATCATGGAAATAGATACAACATTTATTGGTGGATTGTAAAATATATGAGGTGAAACATTTGTAAGTACTTTGGAATGTTGTGAAGGAGATTATCCAATTGAATTTTAAAATTAATCTCTTCAGTCCAAGGAATAACCTAGTGGAAAACCCTCTTAGTACTTCCCCATGATCCATGGTTTGTAAATGGGGTAAACCATCGGTCCCAATTATGAAGCCTAACCTCGAGGGGGTCAAGAGATTTAAACCCGCGACCTCCCCAACTTTGGAAGGAGATATCTCATGTCTTGGTCACAATCGTTTGAGATAACCCTGTGGGATAAAATTTATATATATATATATATATAATGTCATTTCAAATCATAATGGAAAAATTATAATGTCATTGTTGGATTGTATTTCCCTCACAAGCACCATAGGTGGATGTAAGACCATTCCTACCATTACCTTTCCTTTTAAATAAAAGAAGGTATATAGAGCATAAACACGTGCATTGTGTGGTTGATATAATGTCATTTTAAATAATAATGGAAAAAATATAATGTCATTGCTAGATTGTATTGCCCTCACAAGCTCCATAGGTGGATGTAAGACCATTCCTACCACCGCCTTGCCTTTTAAATAAAATAAAGGTCAAAGAAGGTACATAAAGCATAAACACATGCATTGTGTGGTTGGTTTTCATATAGCTTGAATATTAAATATAGTCGCTCATTCATGGGGTTTGAAGAAAGCACTTATGTGCCAAATTAATGCTAGAATCATTGAAATGTGTTATACTATGAGTTCCTAGAAAATAAAAAAGTCCAAGATCACCTCCTTTATGAGTTGTTATTCTTATCTATTGATGAGGTGTCATCCTATCCATTGATTTTTCAATGAAATCTAGATCTAGCAGTGGTTGGATCCATGTACTATATATTGATATCATTGGATTAATATTGTGTAGAATATGGATTAAATACTTTTCTGCCAAGTTCTTGTGTCCACTCTATTTCTTAACATGTTATCAAAGATCCTTAAGTCTTAAGGGATTGATAAACCCATGATGCTCATTGTGAGTAGTGATTATATTGAATGTGAATCAATGGTAGTAATCCATGAGATTGATGGATATATAATTCGTAGATCTATGATAACACATTCATTTGTGGTAGATCTAAGTTATAGATATGCTTGCTTAAGTGGGGAATAGTTGATTTGATGCCTAAGATTAATGTGTCATCTTGATGATTGATCTACTTTTGTGGTTGCTATCTTGTTGAAGAATCTTTTGATCCATTTCACGTGAGTACAATATTGAATGATCTGAAGCTAAGTGAACATATCAAACACTTGAATATTTGTTTTGAAAGATCAATTTTTATTTCAGGTTGTTGGAATGTTGAAGAATCCTAATATTTATCTTTTGAAAAAGGAGACCTGAACATGGTGTCGTCCTCTACTATTAGATGACATTGTTGTTAAGAGAGCTACCATGAATTCTAAAAAGGGACCGCGGTATTTTCCTATGTTTGATCTCTCTCTCTCTCTCTCTCTCTCACACACACACACACACACACACACACAATATCATAACTGATCTATGCAATCTTCCAATTGATCAATGCAATTTGATCCTTGAAAATTGTGATCTGCACCACAACAATCCACCATCTATATCTACAATATAAATGATCAAGACCAATTTTTATTTAGTAAATGGATATTGGGTATTTTTTTTTGACAAAATGCGGGTCTTTGGCTCTCATATTTGAAGGATTAGATCTATCGACCTCTAGTGTGGGATCTTATGAAAATGTGGTATTATAATCCATTAAAACCATCGCTATTCAAGTTGATGGAGGAGATATAATGAATTATCTACAACATTGATAGCTAACCACTGCCCTCCAATGTTGATTGACAATATACTTGATGAATTTATGTTTCATATTTGAAGGAGAAGGGTATTCAAAGATTAAAAAAAATGGTACTAGTTCTCTCACCATTCTCGGTTCTGGATTCTGATCATCAATATTGCCTAGCTTCCCATGCATGGCCACAAAAACTTGCCAACTGCCCACACACTACCTAAATTTGAGCACGAGTTTATCACCAAACTCAATAGCAATATGCATTGCGTCTCGGTGAAGGAATAAGAACAACAATGCATAATTATAGGATCCATGATACCCAACTAAGAATTGATGTAGCACATATAAAAAGTCAGGTAGGGATTTGAGAGCCAAAGTTGAATTTCAATCCAAAAAGATAGGTTTCCTTAAAAAATATTCTCCAAGGAATATTTCCATGATAAAATATTGGAATACATTATAGGTATGTGAGATCACCTTCGCTTCCATATGAATGCTCATAAATTAAAGGGCTTTCTTTCCTTTTTCATATTTTTTGTTGGAAGTAGGGCATGCTAATTTTTTTTCAAAGGTGTGATTCACTTTGGGAAAAGTAAATGGTGGGACAATATCATAAAAAAAGGGTGAATGATGGTTTACATTATTTTGGTTAAAAAGAGGTATTTCCCCCCAGGTTGTACCCCTCTTTTTCCTATGGTTTAGCTTTCTCTAGATATCCCACTCAAGAGGCATAGGGTAGGAGGTAGAACAAGGCTAGGGAATAATGTGCATGATGCACCTATCCAACGCCACTTTATGTCTTCAAGCTAGTTCTTGGGCCAAAGGGGGGGGATCCTTACCTTTTGTATGTTGGAATCCTAGTCTATCACCACGAGACAAGTTTATTAGGCTTTGTAAATGCTTCAAATGGATTTATATAAAGAGTTGTGGTGCATGGGTCAGTATTTTCTATTTGGTATGAGGGTGTACTTTTTCTTAGGAGAATAGGGGTGAACAAATGAAAAAACAACAACTCTAGAACATAAACCTAGAGAGACATAGGCGTCTTAATCACAACTCCATATTTTGAAGATAGATAAATGAGATCATGAATATATAATCAAGGTAAGAGATAAACACACATTCTTCTAAAACATATTCATTAAGACAAAACCAAATGGGAAAAATGAACATAGATCTATTGGTTAAATAACCAAAATGGAAGACAAAAAATGGAAGCAAACAAACATAACTTGCTTGAAATTTTATCGCTTCATCTAGTGGTAGATTGCCTTTTTCCCTATTACATAATAAAATGAACAAACATTATTTTTATTACAATGGGGGACACTAGGAGATATTATGGAATTTGTGTCTGGGTCTCTTTCTTTCCTCCCCAAAGACAAAAGCTTCAAATAATGCTTACATTGAGAGAAGAAGAATGAGATGGGAGGGAAAAGATGTAAATGATGTTGTTGATCCCTTAACACTTTTCTTTGACCAAAATTTTGCATCCTCACAGTATGAAAATTCCCAATCATTTATTTTTTGGCTGAGGATTTCTTTTATAGATTTTTTTTAGTCTAAAGACACATATTTCTCCATAAATGATGTGCAGTTGGGGTAGTTGCACAATTAAGATGGTTCCTTATTATGACCCTCCCTAGGAGTGTAATGGGGGGCCCATAGGGCCCATTAGAGAAAAAGTGGATTCCATTCATTTTAAAGTGGAATGAGTCCACTATATTGTTATTATTAAATAATACCCACTATGTTAGTAAATAAATGTAATGAGACCTCATTGGAGAATGCCCACTAGGTAGTTAGGAGGTCAATAGGTTAGTATTGTATTGTGATTCTATAAATAAGGATGGATTCCTCCTTATTAGGTGTGGATGAAAATATTGCATGTTGATCTCAACACATTAGGAGGTAGCCCCTTGAAGAAGCAAGTGAACAAGGTTGATTCATCCCATCAAAAGAATCATTGGCATAATAATAAACTTGGATTTTATTGAATATCTCTTGTGCCATTTCTTATTTCTGATATCTCTTGTGTATGATCTAAATTGCATATTTGGTTTTGTTAGTTTTTCATCATTTAATTCAATATGATCAAGGATCTTAACTGAGAGAACAACATGTACAGCATATCAAACATAAGACACAAGAAACAAGAGACACAAAGCATTTCACTGGGGAAACCATAAAGGATAAAACCCCGCAACTTCCTCAGAGATAGAATGAGCACCAATGCAAAACCCAAAACAAGAGATAGTATCCTAGCAGCTTCTCCTCCTCCACTTGTGCGCACTCCTCCTCTCTCTCACTAATGCGAAGTGAGTGAGTGTGTGAATGGATAAATAGATAGGTGCTCCTCTCTATTTATACTTTACCTTTACTTTCCTTTTACACTAACTGGGCCGACCTCCCTTAGGAGAGTCTAATAACCCATTACCACTTGTCACTGGGCCGACCACACTAGCGGAGTCTAATAACCCATGAAAGACACAACTCCGAGGTCTAATGCCCCGACATACATGGGAGGATGGACCTTAATGACATTACATGACCCAAGTACAATAATGACTTCTCTGACCACAGGAATAAACATCTCCGTCTGAGATACAACAATAAAATACAAATACAATATAAAATATACAAGTGAATACATTCTGAAGTTACAAATACATCAACACTCCCTCTTAACTAGGAAGGTATTCTCTTGACATAGGTCATCAATACATATAGGCACAAGTCTTCAATACTGGAGTTGGATCATTGTCACTGGATCACTGGAGCATCATCGTCACTGCTACTGTAGTCGTCATCTCGATCACTGGTGCTATCTCTCAATTCTTCTCATCATAGGAAGTTCTACAGAGCCATCCCTTTTTCGTGCTAGATGTAGGCCTTCATCATATCTACGAGTAGCCTAATAGAGGTGGAATCTTAGGACTGATTATGTGCCTCTGCAAAACCTTGAAAGAGCATCTCAGGACTGATTACAAGCTTATTGCTCAACCTATAAGATCTCCCAAGACTATATTACATGCAAACCTCGCAAAACCTCGAAAGAGCATCTCATGAATGATTATGAGCTTACTGCTCAACCTATAAGATATCCCAGGACTAAATTACATGCGACCAAGCAAAACCTTGAAAGAGCATCCCAAGACTGATTATGAGCTTCCTGCTCAACCTATAGGATCTCCCAGGACTACATTACATGCTTACCAAGCAAAAACTCAAAAGAGCATCCTAGGACTGATTACGAGCTTAGTGATCAAATTATCGGATCGCCCAGGAATACATTACATGCTACCATGCAAAACCTCAAAAGAGCATCCCAGGACTGATTACGAGCTTACTGCTCAACCTATCGGATCTACCAGGAATACATTACATGCCACTGCACAACCTTCCACATATCCATGGCCTCAAAGTATCATCCTGATACTCATGATCAACCTGATCATCCTCGCATGGAGCATCATGTTGATGCTCATGGTCATACTAATCATCATCATATAGAACATCATTCGGAGCATCGTCCTGATGCTCATCACACAACACTTACATCCACAGCCATGGGAAGGATCCTCCTACCATCATGCCTGGAATGGATCTAGCATTTGTGTCCCGTCACTTCCTCCTGGACGTATCTTCAATTTGAAGAACACCAAGCCTCTCTCTGAAGTACTCGAACTTCACCCTGGCTAGTGGTTTAGTCAACACATCTACTATCTACCCGTTCGTAGAAACATACAGGAGATTCACTGCTCCTCTCTACACCATCTCCCTGATATAGTGATAC
The DNA here is from genome assembly GCA_027924585.1 of Larix kaempferi. NCBI lineage: Eukaryota > Viridiplantae > Streptophyta > Pinopsida > Pinales > Pinaceae > Larix > Larix kaempferi. The sequence continues at coordinate 1,153,150 of BSBM01001232.1, forward strand.
TTTATCTCGATGTGCTTCGACTTGTCATGGAACACTGGGTTCTCAGACAACTTCACACAACTCTGGTTGTCACAGAAGATACAAGTAGCATCCAACTAAAGATCAAACAAATAAGATAGTAGCTTCCTTAGATATAATTCCACACAACTAGCCAAACAAGCTGCGACATACTCTGCTTCGGATGTACTCAATGCTACGCAGGACTGCTTCTTGCTAAACCAAGAGATCACACTTGATCCCATACTAAAGCAACATCCTGAAGTGCTCTTCCTATCTGTAGCACTGCATGCCCAATATGAATCAACATAACCCTCCAGGTTAACCTTTTGATTCGCATCATATGTGAGCCCATAATCAACCGTACCCTTCAGGTACCTAAGAATATGCTTTACAACAATCAGGTGAACATGTCTAGGATCCGCCAAGAACTGGATCAATGTGTTCACCACAAAGCAAATATATGGTCTCATGTTCGTCAGGTACATCAAGGACCCAATCATCTGACGATACATCGTGGCATCAACCGAATTTGATGAAGCATCACTCAATATCTTTAAGTTCGATGCCATAGGTGTGGCCATGGCCTTGCAGACCATCATCCTGAACCGCTCCAGGATCTCTACTGCATGCTTCCCTTGTCCAAGGAATATTCCATCTGCACTCTACCAAACCTCCATGCCTAGAAAATAATGCATCATACCCAAGTCCTTCATCTCGAACTCGGCAGCAAGCTTCCTCTTCGTATCAGTAATCAACCCAATCTCACCTGTCACAAACAAGTCATCTACATACAGTAGGAGTATCACTGGATTGCCTTCCTCAACCTTTTAGTAAAGGTTGGAATCCGCTTTACTCTTGGTAAAGACCAAACTAGACAGGAAGCCGTCAATCCTGCTGTACCATGTCATGGGTGCTTGTTTCAAACCGTACAAGGCTTTCTTCAATCTGCACACATATGACTTCCTATCATGTGTCTCAAAACTGAGTGGCTGCTCCACATACACTTCCTCTTCGACTACACCATTCAAGAAATTTTTCTTGACATCCATCTGGTGTATCTTCCACTTCATCACTGCAGCCTGAGAAAGTACTGTTCTGATGGAAGTGTATCTAGCTACAGGTGCAAAAGTTTCTTCGTAATCTATCCCTTCTTTCTGGGAGAAGCCACGAGCCACAAACTTTGCCTTGTATTTCTCTATGCTACCATCTGCAGCATGCTTGATCTTGTAGATCCACTTGGAAGTCACAACAGAATTCCCTTCTGGTCTTGGGACCACATACCATACATCATTCTTCATGATCGACTGGTACTCCTCGATCATGGCATCCTTCCATTCAGTTTCTTCAATATCTTCAATAGGTAGTTTTCTTGAACTTCGTTGCTGGAACAAATGTCATTGTCCTTTTGTAGGTGATTGTACACGATCTTTCCTACAAGTCAAATTCAATTGCATGACTATAAATATATCATAGTTTTCAGAACAAATTCTTACGTATAAAGACATATGTCACACAGTCATGCAATTATCTTAGCCAATGCTTCAATACAACATTCAACCATATCATGTATTCATACGATAACTTTCTAGATGTCTTCCATCTCTACCAGAACATTGTTAAGAGTGTGCACTATTCCAAACATGTCAACAAAGAGGTTTAAATCTATAAGTGGCAATGGAATGTTGTACAGTACCATAGGCCACTTACCCATTACTTGCATATTAGTAGTATCTTGTTCATTAATGCAACTTTTCTAATATGCATAATATACATCCTAAATCTAGGAACATAAGTATGTACATGACTGAACAACATCATTTAAGTAACCATATATACAAGAAATGATAATTCAAATACTTATCTTTGTTTGGTTGTTGGGTGGACTCCCTCTCAATCCTTGCTTCCTTGTGCTCCCTCTTGATCTATATTTTCCCTTTGTAATAGCATCATGATTATATGTCTTTGAACTTCTATCCATCCTTGACCACTATGCATGCTTAAGTGTGGACTAGTGTCATCATTGTATTATCCTCAAGCTCTCATACATAATCGTACATTCATTAGTATAATCTCAATACTATCAAAACATTATAATCCTATAATCTTAACATGTATGGCCACAGATAATTTATCACAAGCATTAGTATTCAAGGTTTCAGGGAGTACTTCTTTTACTCATGCATATTCTTATTTGACCATAGGACTCTTCCTCATCATCCTCATACAAGACCACAATGCATTAGTACAATCATAAGTGTCATAACCCTAATCAATGAATGTCTTCTATCATTCACATGCATTCATACTTTTACTAAGTTGATAAGACAAGTCTAAAATTAATCAATATTGTACTAACCTCAATAATATGAAGACAAACATATCATAAACTTAATTATGAACAGATTTCAAAACATACCTGTATCTCCTCAAGTCATACCTGTCGGGATTGCTTGTAGTCTTCTTATGTAAGGCCTTAGACTCATCTCCCTTTGGGACTGGAACCTCTTCACTTATATAGGTGTCTAATTCATTCTCTTCTAGGATTAACCCAATCCTCTTGATTTGCTAAATCTGGATCTGGAGCTGGCTAGGGTTTGACAAAGAAGCCCTAAAAATCCAAAATTAGAATTTCAAACTTCTGTCTAGACAGGGAGATGCAATTTATTGAGGTGAGCAAGCTGGTGTGCTTAGATTTTGAAAAATCCAAAAATTGAACCTTCAAAATTGACCTACGAATTTCGGATTTGCAACTTCTGTCAAAATCTGGTTTTCTGGTCCAAAACCCGAAATAGGGTTTGATAGAGCCCGGGGTTCTACCCAACCAAAAACTTTGATCTTGGTCTCTAAATTTTGATTTTGCTGAGGAGAAAAATCCTATGCTGAGAGCACTCTAAAATTCCACTTCTGTCAAAATCCCTAATTTCCCACAGTAGTGACAAGCCAAAAATGAAAATGCTCAGAATCCAATTCTGTTTTGACAGAAATATATGCCATATTGTTTCTGGTGCATATCTGAAATTTCAACTCCTCAGGGTCTGAAACTTCAGCCTCTGGTAGAATGACCTGTCATATTTCCAACCCCACATATCTGAGCTTCAATGGATTATCCATCAAAGATATATGCTAAGTGTCGCAACATGAACTGTTTATGGGATGAAACAACATAGCGAACTTGTACGGAGTGCCACGTGTCACTGTTTCAACTTCAAACTCTGAAAATTGGACCTGTGAAACTAAAGTCCATTCCCTAACTGAAATTTTTTATGGAATTCCATTTGGAGCTTCCTAGCTTGAGAAATTACCTTTGTTCCTAGGTCACCTATTTAGGGATGCATTCTGGAAGAGGCATAAACCCTAACTTGTACGGATCATATCTCACAAAGTACAATGGATATGAGGCTGAAATTTTTATTTGGCCTATAAAAAATTCAGATCCTGAACCTTTTCCAAAACGGATTTATAGTGAAAGTGCCACGATGATTAGTTTTTACTATACCAAGCCCTAGCTTCCAATTTGTCGCAAGTGCAACAAGTGTCATAAATGCCATACAATTCCTTCCTTCAGGATAGCTCTGATACCATGTTATTTTTTAATCATTTAATTCAATATGATCAAGGATCTTAACTGAGAGAACAACATGTACATCATATCAAACATAAGAGACAAGAGACAAGAGACACAAAGCATTTCATCGGGGAAACCATAAAGGAGAAAACCCCCCAACTTCCTCAGAGATAGAATGAGCACCAATACAAAACCCCAAAACAAGAGATATTCTCCTAGCAGCTTCTCCTCCTCCACTTGTGCACACTCCTCCTCTCTCTTACTAATGCAAAGTGAGTGAGTGTGTGAATGGATAAATAGATAGGTGGTCCTCTCTATTTATACTTTACCTTTACTTTCCTTTTACTCTAACTGGGATGACCTCCCTTAGGAGAGTCTTATAACCCATTACCACTTGTCACTGGTCCGATCCCACTAGGGGAGTCTAATAACCCATGAAAGACACAACTCCGGGTTCTAATGCCCCGACATACATGGGAGGATGGACCTTAATGACTTTACATGACCCAAGTACAATAATGACTTCTCCGACCAGAGGAATAAACATCTCCGTCGGAGGTACAACAATAAAATACAAATACAATATAAAATATACAAATGAATACATTCCGAAGTTACAAATACATCAACAGGTTTATAACAATTGGTATCAGAGCCAATTCCTTGGGGTATAACATCATAATACTTTTTTTGCATACTTTTAAAAAGAGAAAAAGAGGGAAATGACACTCATATCCATTTTTAAATCTTTTATAGAAGAATATCTAAAATATATTTTCATATCTGAATTCCTCTTGGAAAAATAACATGATTTCACAAAAAATATTGCTCAAATCTGAGTTTGAGAGAGGGAGATATGAGCATTTGAAATTTGCAAAATTTTCATGGTTTTGGGTGGTAGTTGTGGACCTTGCAGATGTCATAAATTTTGAGAGAGTGATGAAATTACAGCAAGACCAACACCGTTGGAAAGATAATTTTTAGGGATTTCATATGATATATTATATGCCATGGTTCTAGTTATTCTCCCCTATTTGATCACCCTTGCAACAATTCTTCCCTCTAAACCTCACAACATTGAAGCATGGAAAAGTGGGAACAAGCCATGGGAGGAATTGCAAGCCATTTTTTCTTATATGAAGCAACAATTTGCTAAACTAGAGGATATTTGTGTTATCCATCCTCTCATCATTGAAGAGTATACACAAGAAAGATGTGGATGGTATGATTTAGAGGATGATTGTGATGATTGGTATATGGATAGTTGTAAATTTTGGGATTACAACTGCTTCCATATTATTTTTGATGAATCTTCTCTATCATTTGAATCCCAACTTGTGGAATACTGACACGAGCAAGTGATGCCTACCAATTTATAGGATGCTTCTTCTATAGTAGTTAATTTTCTCATTGATCCATACTTTTACTTCTATCTATGATCCGAGTCATGTCCGAGAAGCATGAGGGGGACAACAGTTCGACTGAATGAGTCGGCTCGGTTATGGCAGAAGCTTAAGAAACAGAATGAGCAAAAGCAGGATTACACTACACAGATAAACACAAATACGCACATGTTATACCTCAATATTACACATTATGCATTAGTGTCGCATCCTTGTACTAGCGACCTAAACGACAGTTTCCCTTAAAGATCATCTGAACATCCAGAGTGAAAACCATTGACTGAATACTGAAAGCAAAACCTTTTTCTGCCATCTTCTAGCCCAACTTAGCCCTGTTTGTGAACACTGCCGCTCCTTGCACATCTACAAGGGCGCGGTAGTTAGCACTACCGCGCGTTGCTCCTTCTCTGGGGCGCGGTACTACCGCGTTATGCTCAGTTATAAGGGCGCGGTAGTCTGAAATTAGCCTTTTTTGCCTTGGATTTTGGGATTTCGACCTTCGAGGAGATTTTGTTGGGATTACCACCTTTGGTTCGATCCTAACTCCTTCTTTGTTTAGCTGGCCTGATCCACTAAACCCTCCATAGATCCACACTTCTCTCTTGTTGGTTAGCCTTCCCATGTGCTATAAGAGAGAAGCTTTCCATGGGCCAAAGGGAGGACTTTTGGGGCATCAAACCTATGATCTTCATACTTCTACAGAGATAGTTAGAGGAAGCACTTGGAGCTGGAAGTTGGCTTGGACATCAAGCAACTATTGTACATGACTTCAAGTTGGTAATGGAATAACTTGTCTTGTTTTCCCAAATCATTTGTGTTAATTTTGTTTTAATGATATGATTTGTATCTTTCATAGATTTAGATTCTAACTTATGTTTCAGGTTGCTAGAGAATAGTGCATTCTTGTGTCTTGGTTCCATTTTGACAGGTTCATTCGTGAGGGCTTGGAGATTGGAGCAACTACAAAGACAAGCGTTTGGATAGAAGGTCAGTCAAACTTCTTCTACCCTTTCTAGCATTTTAATCTTGAGATGTTTGTTAGATCTAGGGATTCAAGGTAGCATTTGTTTCCTTTTTGTCTTAGTATAGAGTCAGTATATCCTGCTTTATCCTAAGAGAGTTTCTACCTATCCGTAGGGAGAAATTTCTACAACAAAAACTCGCTCGTTAAAACAAATCATATCATTAAAACAAAATTAACACAAATGATTTGGGAAAACAAGACAAGTTATTCCATTACCAACTTGAAGTCATGTACAATAGTTGCTTGATGTCCAAGCCAACTTCCAGCTCCAAGTGCTTCCTCTAACTATCTCTGCAGAAGTATGAAGATCATAGGTTTGATGCCCCAAAAGTCCTCCCTTTGGCCCATGGAAAGCTATACTGACTCTATACTGACAGGATATACTGACTCTATACTAAGACAAAAAGGAAACAAATGCTACCTTGAATCCCTAGATCTAACAAACATCTCAAGATTAAAATGCTAGAAAGGGTAGAAGAAGTTTGACTGACCTTCTATCCAAACGCTTGTCTTTGTAGTTGCTCCAATCTCCAAGCCCTCACGAATGAACCTGTCAAAATGGAACCAAGACACAAGAATGCACTATTCTCTAGCAACCTGAAACATAAGTTAGAATCTAAATCTATGAAAGATACAAATCATATCATTAAAACAAAATTAACACAAATGATTTGGGAAAACAAGACAAGTTATTCCATTACCAACTTGAAGTCATGTACAATAGTTGCTTGATGTCCAAGCCAACTTCCAGCTCCAAGTGCTTCCTCTAACTATCTCTGCAGAAGTATGAAGATCATAGGTTTGATGCCCCAAAAGTCCTCCCTTTGGCCCCAAAAGTCTGTTATTGAGGTATAACAGCACAGACAATATGTAGGAATGCGAACTGTTCTTCTCTATTAGATGTAACCAAATGGATTGATGTATGTTACAATATTATACATGCTTATATAGAATTATGAGATGCTTGGGTGCCTTCCCATTATGTTCAGTTACAAAGAAGAAGTTAGAATGGTTCAACAGTTCAACCGTTACAGTCGACTAGAAGATAGAGAGACAGTATGTTGAAGCTCGATAGTCATTGTTCGCATGTTGATGTCGCGAACTGTGAGGTTGTTGAACATGTCGAAGGTGCAGAGTGTGTCGCAGTATGTCAAAGTTGAGACTCGTCGAAATTGTGTTGAAATAGAAACCTATTGAAGTTGTTGAGGTTGTCGAAGTCATGTCGAAGTTGTATCGACCTCGATGACTTGTCACAGTTGATGTTAGCATTGGAAAACAATTCCAACAGCGATGTGGATCAGACCTGCTTCCTTAAGAAACAATGGTCCCCATTGTTTGCTCAGGAAGGTGAGGAAACTTGTCGATTATTTCAGTAACAGAGTACCACTTTCCTTGAGATGGGAGCTGGCCAGCTTTGGAAACCTAAAACAAGGGAATTGTGTTCATCCTTGTAAGGCGTACTCATCATCCCATGATGGTGTCGCAAGGAAGAGGCTCCTGAACATATGGATGGATGTCTTCGGGTTTTATTGTCAGTAAGTCGTTCTGTTCCAACAAGGGTGCATGGTATGGTCGAAGTAGATCCACGTTGAAGATTGGATGCAGACCCAGGAATGCAGGAATGTCGAGCTGGAAAGCGTTTTCGCCAATTTGTCGAAGAATACTGTACAGACCATATCGCAAAGGTTTTAAATTCTTGAATGGACCATTGAAGCACTCCTTCTTAAGATGTAGCCATACCTTATCCCCAATTTGGAATGAATGAGGAATACAATGTTTTTTGTGTCGGGCCTTAGCTTTCTCATTTGATCTATGCAACATGTCCTTAGTCCTGTGTTTATCGCTGGATGTCGCAAATCTGTTCTCGAAACTTGATTGCTTTGTCAACTTCTCGCTGGCTGTAGTCTGTGTCGGAGTTCGGCTATGTCGAGGAGCTGATCAAATCTATAGGTGCTGAGGGTTTAAATCCGTAACAGATCTCAAATGGAATCTTTCCTGTAAATTTGTTCTGATCACGATTGTAGTTGTGTTTTATGTATGGAAGAATAACATCCCATGTGCGTCGATGCTTGTGGTTGTACATACGAAGCAGTTGCACGACCAAACGATTAACAACTTCCGTTTGTCCGTTGGTATGAGGATGGAAAGCTGTCGACAATGAGAGTCGGGTGTATAGCTGTTGCCAGAGGGTCTTCCAAAAGATGCTGACGAATCTGGCATCTTGGTTAGAAATAATGGTTGTGGGTAAACCAAAGTGTTTCCAAACATGTGTAAAGAAGAGCTGAGCGGTTTGTTGCGTTGTCGTGGTCTTCTTACATGGTATGATAATGGCCATGTTGGAAAATCAGTCGACTACTACTAATATCACATCATGTTGATGTCTGGTAGTAGGATAACCCATCAAGTAGTCCATAGAAATAGATTCCCATGGTCGACTAGGAACTGGTAGAGGTGTGTACAATCCCTGTCGTCGATTAGGCGATTTAGCAATGGAACAAACCATGCATGCTCGAATGTACTTGTTGATGTCGGATTTAAGTGTAGGCCAAAAGAAATACTTCTGCAGAATAGCAAGTGTATTTGCTACTCCAAAGTGTTATGCAGTCTTGCTGTAGTGCGCGTCCCATATGAGCTGCTGTAAGTGCTCACCGGTCGGTACACAAAGATGTCTGAGCTTGTATAGAAAGGTGTCTTTCAGGAAGTAGTCGGAGGTCGATGACTTGTTAGTTTGTAACTTTCGGTAGATTGCTGAGAATTCATTGTCATCCTCATACAACTGTGGCCAAGTGGTCGTGTCATATCCCTGCATACTCATCACTGTCAAAAGGAGAGTAATGGGTGGTCAACTGAGGCAATCGGCGACGGCATTAGCTTTACCTTTCCGATACCAAATCACCAACTAGAATTGTTGTAGTTAATTAATCCACTTGAGTTGTCGGTTTGTCTGCAACTTTGATTGTGTTGGAGCGAACTGTAGAGGTTTGTGATTAGTGAGAATGACCATTTCCTTGCCAAGGATGTAATGCCTCCATTGCTTGATAGCTTGCACAATGGCGTACATTTTTTTCCGTACGTCGAGTATCTTCTAATTGTGCCATTAAAAGTCTTGGAATGAAAAGTGACTGGGTGACCAGACTGAGTGATCACTGCGCCCAAGGCATAGTCCGATGCGTCTGTCTCAATCTCAAAGGGCTGATGAAAATCAGGTAACACAAGTACTGGTGTAGTGCAGAGCCTGTGTTTGAGCTGTTCAAAAGATGTTTGATGTGTTTTTTCCATTGGATGACAGTTTTCCAATTTCCCTTTGTGAACTGATTCAAGGGCTAGGCTATGTGACTGAAGCCGAGTATGAATCGTCGATAGAAATTCGCCAAACCAAGAAAACGTCTTAGTTCTTGAATGCTTCTAGGAATGGGCCAATATTTGAGGATCTGTACTTTGTCTGGATCGACGTGAATGCCTGCAGAATCAATTACATACCCCAAATATGTGATGTTGGTCATCTCAAAAGAGCACTTGTCCATGTTCAGATAAAGTCTATTTTGTTGGAGACTTTCGAGGACTTGTCGAAGATGTCCGACATGTTCTTCCCATGATCGACTGAAAATCAATATATCCTCGAGATAAAGAATGATCCATTTGCCGATGAAAGGTAGAAGAATGTTATCCATATGTCGCATGAAGGTCGCAGGTGCATTGGTTAAGTCGAAAGGGATGACTAACCAATCAAACAATCCTTCCTTGTTCTTGAAAGCAGTTTTCCACACATCTGAGGGCTCGATTGAAATCTGATGGTATCCCGACTTGAGGTCAATCTTAGTAAAGAATTTAGCGCCTTTCAAAAATTCAACGAGCTCATCTATCTGCAACAGAGGGTAGAGATTATTTACCAAAATTTTGTTGAGAGCTCTGTAGTCGATGCACATGCGCCAAGTCCCATCTTTCTTGGGAACTAGGACAACTGGAATTCCACAAGGAGAGGAGTCGGGGCGGATGTGTCCTTTGTCGATTAATTCTTGGATTTGTCTGCGGATCTCTTCATTTTCGAGAATGGATCTTCTGTAAACAGATGAGTTAGGAAAAGAAGAACCAGGAACAAGTTCAATGGAGTGTTTTACCTGACAATGTTGAGGTACTCCGTCGGGAGCTTGAAAGAGGTTCTGGTACTCATCGAGAATATGATTGACTTGATGCTTCTGTCGGGAGATGCATTGGTCGGTGACTCGACTCCTCGCTGTATTATTCTTAGAATGTTGTGGCTTGATCATGATTAATGCGAATTTCTAAGCATGGTTGTTGAGCTTCTTTGTCTGTTTGGAAGATATCAGTGCAACCGTTGGTGTAGGTTGATGCTCTAGTATGTTGAACCATCGATTTTGGATTCTGACAATCACCTTCTGAGGCCGTGACTGATAACTTCCATGTATATCCCAGAGGTAAGGTTTCCCAAATAGGGAGTCAAATACGGAGAGTGGTGCCACATTGCAGAGTAATTCATCTTCAAAAGGTTTTATGAAGTAGGCGAGCTTGCATTGTCGAGTGATCCATAATTCTTGTCCATCCTTCATCCAACCAATGTTGTAAGGCTAAGGATGCAGAGTGGTAACAAGACCTAGTTTCTTTATGAGATATTCATAAACAAAGTTCTTCTGGCTACCGTTTCCCACAATCATATGTAATGGGTTTCTCTGGACCCATATCCGTGTATGGAACAGGCGTTCTTGTTCCTCCTCATTGACGATAGTCGAGGCTACTGGAGTGGTCGATGTCAAAAATGCCATTGCGTCTGGATCAGATTCTTCCACTGTCTTGTCGAATGCGTCGGAGGTCAACACTTTTGTCAAAAATGTCTTCTAAGATTTCCATTCAGATGTATCATGCCAAGATGAGTGGTGGTAATCGCACCATTTTTCGATCGGTGGTTGTTTGCTACGTTCCCTCTTTTGAAAAGGATTCTTGCCATGATCTAGCTTTGGCGGTGTCGGCTGAGAATATTTTGACTTGTCGAAGTCAGTTGGTGCCTTCTTGTCAGGTGGTTGTCCTGATGTCGGCTTTTCTGTGAAGCGTGCTTTCCATTTTTTGGCGTAGTGGAATGCATCCACAAGCGTATTGACAATCGGAAATTCCATCTCCTGCTGGATGTACTAGGACAATCTGATGATGTACTTGAGAACAAGCAATTTCTCTTCTTCTTGGACTCCAAGTCTAGCCATGAGTCGGTAGAACTCGTCGGTGTAACTCTGTACTGATTAGTCTTTCCATTGCCTTAGTTGCTGCCACTTCTTATACTGCTGCTCAAGGTATTTGGGTGGGTAAAATTCCTTTCGGATGTGTTCAATGAATTTATCCCATGTGTCGATGGGGTCTCCGCTTTTATCCATCTTTGTCGAGAGGTTCTCCCACCAGAAGTGCACAAATGTTGACATATTTAAGGATGCAATGGTGACTTTTTCAGCTTCGGAGAGTTGATTTACAGCTTAATAGGATTCCAATTGTTGCACCCAATTGTCGTCGGATTCCGCATCAATCTTGCCTTCAATATTCGGTATGTCTAAATTCATTTGCACTTTGAAGGGGCTGATTTTATCGGAGTGAGTTCTCATCGAAAATCCTTCGGATGTTGAAGTAAATCGCATGCAAATTTTGTTGAACTGGGAAAACATTTTAGTCCATTGTTGAGCCATAGCTTGCTCAATAAGTTGTGTTGTCTCGTCCACTGCATGTCTATCATCTGTTTCTTCTGTCATTTCTGGAGGTAGCGTCTACATGGATTGCTGAGATTGCGTGCGAGTTTGAACCGGCATAAGTCAAGTAACTTCGAGAGAAGTATATATGTAGAACTTAAGCACGAACAAAGTTGAGTGATCTGACACCAATGATCCAGTTCGTGTTCAAGAAGCACGAGGGGGACAAAAATTCGTCTGAATGAGTCGGCTCTGTTATGGCGGAATCTTAAGAAACAGAATGAGCAAATTTAAAGCAGGATTACACTACACAGATAAACACAAATATGCACAAACAATATGTAGGAATGCAAATTGTTCTTCTCTATTAGATGTAACCAGATGGATTGATCTATGTTACAATATTATAAATTCTTATATAGAATTCTGAGACGCTTAGGTGCCTTCCCGTTACATTCAATTACAAAGAAGAAGTTAGAACGGTTCAACAGTTCAACCGTTATAGTCGACTAGAAGACAAAGAGACACAGTCTGTCGAAGCTCGACAGTCGCCGGTTGCATGTCGATGTCACGAACTGTAATTTTTCTGAACATGTCGAAGGTGCGGAGTGTGTTGCAGTATGTTGAAGTCGAGACTCGTCAAAGTTGTATCGAAATCGAAACCTGTCGAAGTTGCTGAGGTTGTGGAAGTCATGTCGAAATTGTATCGACCTCGATGACTTGTCATAGTCGATGTTAGCATTCGACAACAATTCCAACTACGATGTGGATCAATATGGAGGATTTCTTTGCTTATGGTTATAGTTATTTGGATCAAGATGACCATCATGGGCATGTATCATATAACACTCAAAGGTTTGTGGAGATTTAGTACCATCATGAGGTTGTAAGTTGGAGAACTTGGACATGGGACCCAGGATCTCGATGGAGATCGAGGGAATATGTTAGTAGGGTGGCTCACACTTGTACATGGAGCTTGTTGGACTACCTAAACATCATGGCTAACACTTCTACATGGGCATTGACATCCATCGCCTACTTCAACATGGAGGTCAACATTCGTTCATGGGACCCTGGATTATGGTTGTACAACTTCACATCAAACATTGAGGACATCGATTTCCTAATGGGGGTGAGTGTTATGACCCTCCCTAGGAATGTAATGACGTTCCTAGAAGGTCCATGAGAGCAATACTGGTGGCCATTCAATGTAAATTGGATTAGTTCACCATATTGTTATTATTAAATAAGGCCCACTATTTTAGTAAATAAATGTAATGGGACCTCGTTAACGAAGGTCTTCTAGGTATTTAGGAGGTTAGGATGTTAGTATTGTTTTGTGATCCTATAGATAAAGATGGATTCTTACTTATGGTGGTGTGGTGAATAATATTGTATGTTGAGCTTAGCTCATTAGGAGGTATTCCCCTTGAATAGGAAAGTGAAATTCATCCCATCAAAAGAATCATTTCCATAATAATAAAGTTGGAGTTTACTGGATATCTCTTAGGTTGTTAGGAGGTCGGGAGGTTAGTATTGTATTTTGATTATATAAATAGGGATGGACTCCTCCTTTTAAGGTGCGGGGAAGAATATTGTATGTTGAGCTTAGCTCATTAGGAGGTATTCCTCTCGAAGAGGCAAGTGAACATGAGTTGATTCCTCTCTTAAAAGAATCAATCTATATTCATAAAAGAGTGGATTACTTTTGATATATATTGTGTTGTGTCATTCTCTTATATCTATTATGTGCTAATATTTTCATATTGGGTTTATAACATTCCTTTAATGAGCATCATTGAAGTAAAAAATGCATGTTTGGGGGATAAACCCAAAAATGGTTGCTCATCTTCTCTATCTCTTTTGAATTCATTCTTCCCGAGTGTTGCACTAGTAGTATATGAGAGAATTTTTCATTTAGTCATTCTTGTAATAGTTTATTTACTTTCATCCAAACTAGGAAGGCTTGTGCATCCATAACCGCAAGTGATTTGTCTCTAACATTTAATTCCTCTTCCTCCTATATTTCCACCCTTGTGAGAGTCAGACTAAGCAAGTGGTATCTATGTCAATGGAGTGATGCTCCGTGTTAACTATTTCTATGAGCCTTTGATAGCGTAGTAATTACACCACACTAATCAATCTTAGCCATGCTCATTTACCATCCTTGCACCCTTTAGAATTCTATATGATTTATCTAGTTTTGTCATTGGGGTATTATTAATGGACCTCATAGAGTGGATTTTCCTTGAAAGGAGGGTCTAGGTAATGATGGAGGGGTGTAGTTGAGTATACACTTCTTTAGGTGACATGAAGGCATTCTTTTGTAGTACAAAAATGAGACCATGGGCAGTTGTATACAACATATTATGGTACACATTAGTGGGATGTAGTTTTAATTGATGCTCCCATGGGAAAGAAAGGCCATTATTTATCATAGCATCCATATCCGTCAAATTTTTTTTGAAGGGTTTATTTTCTTCTCATGCCCTCTCATTAGTGATTTCCCAACTTATATACTTATTGGTGTAGATATTAACAACCATAGAAACCGAGGTCCCATATTTCACACCTAATAACTCCAAGGAATTAGTTTGAACATTATTTATGACCCCTTTGATTACCTTCGTGTAACATATTCGGTAGCCTCATTCGACCATGGAGACCATAGGGTACTCAAATTTTGTGTCTGAATTTGCTTAGCCATATTCAATTTCGTTTTTCTTTAATTTAACAACGGAATATAAACTTATATGGTGACCCAAATGATCTAATGCATTCATCATTAAATAATTACAGGTGATATATATTTGACCATAAACACACCCAATCCATGCCAATCAATTCCATGCATTTCAACATTCATTTACACATTCACAAAACAATAATATAAACAAAGATCATAACACACATATATCCATGGCATCTATACATAGGTAGATACTTATCTTTTAATTAAAATGATCTCTAGTTGGCTGTAGGTGAAGGACGTTCCTCCTAGCCATAGGCACTGTCAATCCAATCTTACTTTGATAGGCCACCCCTGAGATAGGGATATCAATCCACAAGGGATAAGCATTTTCCCCATAGCTTCTACTCAGCTCAATATCTCATGCAACCCACTGGTGCATAAACCCCCTCCACAATTGTCCCAATCCTCAATTCTCTTTCCCCATCAACCTGCACAACGTCAGGAACAAGCTCCCTTCACTAAGATAACAGTCCCTCGGGTAGCCTCCAGTTCCCTTATATCCCTCCAACACAGGATGGACAGGAAGTCTATGAATTGGGTCTTCAGGGCACCAGCTACAGCCCAGGTTCCTCTCTCACACTAGTCTACCCGGGTTAAAGGCATGCATAATTCAATTCTAACAATGGATTCTGGGTTCTCTGTCACAGGTACCAAGCTCTGTAGTTCCAGGTGATAACAAGGAAGAGGATAACAATTCAAATTGTGGGAAAATAATCTAGGAACGAACCCCTCTATAGCTGGTTTCATCACTTTTATAGGCATAGATCATGTTTCCATGTGGCCACTCCACATGGAACTACTTTTCCCCTCTTAATCCCTTTCTTAAACTAATTAAATAATGCTTAACCAAAGCACAACTCTTAATCAAGGTTTAAGTACTTGATTTAAATGGCTAAGGATAAGGATATAAGCTAAGGTCCACTATCACTTCCCCTCTTGTGGAATCATAGCCTCCCATCTCTTCTTCATCCTCCTTCCTCTGCAGCCATTAGAGATTTTATATTACTATTTAAATGTACATATTTACAATGTCTTGGTCGCCTTAGACCATTTTGTTTATGGATTCTAGCCTTTACATCAATAATATACAAATTAGATTACGGGGTCAAACTGGGGTGTTACACTTAGAAATCCTATTCCTTGTCTATACCTCCTTCTTGGTATCACATATATTTTCTCACATGTTTTTGTCAAGTATTAAATTTAAAATACAATTTCAAGTGGCTTTTCATCCTTGGTAGTTCTTTGAACACATAACCCCCCGGATAGTGCTCTTAACATCCTTTAAATCCTCGAGCATCTGATATTTGGTCATAACTTATTCATACCTGACCTTCCACACATCCATTTCCTCTTTCAAATCTACCACCTACTTCTACTCTTTGTGCCACTTCTTTGCTGTCTCCTCCAACTTCTTCCCTTGCTTATTCAATCTTCATTTCTCTTTTTAGTTACCTTTTCAATAATAATGGTCTTAAGGGAATTTTGTTCAGACTTGGTTTTCCATGTTTCTAGCTCTTTGAGGAGTTGAATTATTCAATGTTGTAGACAAGCCTTTTATTCTGTGGGGGTATTTAGGTGGTTGTCAAGGGAGGCCAATGTTTTTTCCTTGTTGGCCTTAATAAGCTCATGCTTAAGGGTATTGATCATTTCATTGGATTCATTTAGTTTGAAAGATAAATTATAAGCCTTACCCTATACAACTTCCATATATTTGATCCTCCCCTCCATTACTTCATTACAAACATTTAATGAGGCATTTTATCCTCTCAAAAAATTAATCTCATCAGTTAACTAATGCTTCTCCTCTTACAATTGTTGAGTGATGGGGAAGAGAGGGGGTCATCTAACTCTTCTCTAGGGATTTTATTCTCTCGTATTTCTCTGTAATTAGGGGGGAATATCTCATCGGCCTCTTGCTTACCTTTTCAAATAGAACCCATAATGGCTTGTAATTAATTTCTCTTATTCCAAGGAATTTACCCTAGTGTTCAAGAATTTGTTTTGTATAGATGTAGAATCTAAATGGTTCTTGAAGCTTTAACTTGAAGAAGCAACTTTTATGTATTTTTCATACACTATATTGCTTGAGCATTGAGCCATAGATACATCATCCTTTGTAGGAACTCCAACTATCTCAAAAATTACTTGTAAGGGTCTCTAGTATTGTGGTCCCATTTTTGAGTAGGGGTTCTTAGCTAAAGGCTCTAGTGTTGTTATGACATATTTCCCTACTTCCTGATTATATGAATATAGCAACATTTATTGGGTAATAGATTTAGGGGTATCTAGCGAAGTTTTCCCTTTTCTCTCTTGCATTCTCCTTTCTTCTCATGGGATCTTCAAAGGACCACAAGTATGCATTCACTAAATAACATTGACCCAGAAGGGTTGTTGACTTCTCCCTTGTGAGGTACTAGCACGAAGAGTGATAAGTGCCCGTTCTGATGCTATGACTGATAAAAAGTGAGAGATATTTGAAGGAGAGGGAGAGGTGGAGTATGAAATGAATGGATTTCTCCTTGTTGAGCCACACTTGGCTTTGATCTTATAGACTCATCTCCTACTACTATTTTTTTCCTTGATGACTCAAATATAGCTATCTTTTTCTCCAGTTTTTGTTGGTCCTTTTCTTTCCCCCTTTTTCTCTTTTCTATTAAGTGTTATTGCCTACTCGTTATCTTATTTTTATCCATTTCATTGAATCTTCTTTATTCTAGATTTATCCCTATTAGTGTTGAGTGTTGATACCTTTGGATGGATCCCAAAGAGGGACTCTTGTTGTGTTTAGGAAATGCTAGGTGGAACTAAAAATCAATAAGGGATTTTCTCCTCCAAATATTCTATCATCTTATCAAATTATTCTATTTTTTGGGTTGGAGGAGTGAAAGTGGACTGCAGATCTATTTTTTTTAAATATAGAGACTCTTTCATTTGCACCCAACTCCAAGAATTTTGGTCTATATTCCACTTCAATAGGTTTGGTAATGCCTTGGATTCCTTTTCCTAATCCACCTTCTCCCAAAAATCCCATAGCTTGCATAAGTCAAGGCACTAGTTCCTAGTTCAACTCTCATTGTATATTGTTTCATGAGACTAGTATTACCCATTGTTGTGCTCCCTTATTTTTACCATCATCACCCTGATTGTCCCCATCCTCCTCCTCATCATGCACATCATCATACAACTTAGAAAACCATTCATACTATGGTATACCTTGACATGGGTCATCTTCATCTTTCAAGTTTTTTCTCATCTTCCACAAGGCCCCCATATTATGTTTATTGAATTTGTCATACAATACTTCCTTTTTATTTTTGTGAGGGTAGTAAATTTCATCTCCTCTTTTGGAATACACCTCCTTTGAAGTTTGGGCCCATAGAAAGTATAATATGTAGGAACATTTGTTTTTTTAGGTTCAGTTTATGGAAAAGTACGAGCCAATGCTTATGTAGGTTTAACATCTACCTTTAAAATGGCCTCCACTTCCTCGTATGTTTCTTCACTTTCAATCCTTTGAACCAATAGTTTGGGCTCATGATCTTGGAGGTGAGGATGCTTCCTCCCTTTTTTAGTTCCTATTGTGAAGTGGGGTTCATATTTCCATGATTGATCTTATGGGAAATTGATATTTTCAAGATCTCAATTGTGTCCTTTGTACCACTTTTATCATTCATATCATATCCTCCCATTACTATGGGGAAATTCATTCTCCCCTTCTTGCTAGAGCTAAGGAAATGTATTTAATCAATTTCTACTATTTGCCTAACATATTCTAATACAAATACCCAAGGGGTAAGAAACTTAGGAAATCTACAAGGGGCTAATTGTGTACTATACATCCTTCTAACTATAAAGTGAGGTCCTAGGAACCAATACCGTTTCTTATATTCATCTCCAAGTTGTAAGTAGAGCCTAATATGATCGAAAATCCTCTTGGGTTTGATTCTTGGGATTACTGAAAAGGAAATATACATGAATTGGGTTATAAACTTGAATAAATATTAACCAGGTTCTCCTTTCTTTACCTAAGTAACCAATCTATACATCTAGTAGGAAATTATTATGGGTCTGATGTAAGTTCATGGAAGTAAGGTGGGCACTTTGATAGAAGATAAACATGTAAACTAGGTAAGAAGGGTACTTGAATACAATTCCTACTTGAAAAAATTTCCAACTATTTCTTAATGTAAACTACCAATGCCTCTGCATATCTAAACAAGGGGATATAAGGTGGATTGTAGACATATATTATCACCGCCACATGTTGAGCTACGATGGAATCATCATCTCTCCCTAGGATAAAAAAGAGAACATAGAGATACTATCATAGGCCCACTTGGAAAAGTTCATTATCATCTAGGGGGTTGTAAGGACCTTTGGTTCTCCTTGATTATAGGCTAAATTCTAAACTTTGGCCTTCTTTTAGGCTTGGTGCAGGCCTTCACAACGTCGTGTTAGATGCTCATGTGAAAGGGCCATAGTAACCAGAGAGAATTTGGGAAATGGTATGGGCATTGATGACGAATATCTTAGTCTACCCATCATTGGACATAAAAAATGATGTGGAGGGGTTGTAATTCCTGGTGCATAGGTCCACAAATTCAAGGAAAAGGTAGGTTTTATGCCAATCCAAAAACCCAATGGAGACAATATTTAATTTATTACTTGAAACAAGCATGGGTATCCCTAATCATCTAATGGGGAGTGGACGTGGTAGTGTGCTAGGTGGATACTTAGAAAAAATCATCTATGAATGGTGCAAGTTTGGAGGAGGAGACTTCATTGGTGTTAGAATGAGCACCAGTGGACTGAGGAGAGGATTCCCCTGAAGAGGCATTGCTTTCTTTAAGGATGATGAAATATATGGGTGAGATAGTTAAGAGACACCTTGAGGAAAACATAAGGAGGGAAAATAGGGCTTCGATAGAATTTGAAAAGGAAACTACCTTTAATTACAGGGTTCAGGCTCATGGGTCACTTACTCGGTAATAATACGAGACTAAGGAGATTTACAGATTGGTAGTGAAAGGTGGTGATGTTGTGTTAATGAAGTGATGGGTAGAAATGACTTCAAAACTTTTCGAACATCCTTCCTTTTGAATAATTAGAGGAATTCAATGATAAAATGAATATGGGAAGTCATCTAAAGATTCAAAATAGAGGATCCGTACTACATTCTTGGATCAAATCACTATTACTCTGGATTAATGGATGAAGTGTGACTACATCAAATTTTTGAATTTGAGTTGGAGGGATATGTAACCACTTATCATTGTTCTCTTTAATTATCTATTTAGGCCTCTCCCCAGTGTTTTCATGGGATACCATGAAAATTATGTGGTTTATAGGTAGGATCCTTTATAGCATTGCCAAATGTACTATTGGAGAGGGAATAACATGATAACTTGTAGATCCTTGATCTATTTCAATGTAGGGAAGTGTTGGTTGTGGAGCCTGATATTCCAGTCTCATAGATGATGATTCAGTCGTGTTTGTACCCCAGGTTTGGTTATGATCTCGGCACACTCCCCAGGGGGTCCGAGGGAGTGCAACAGATTATGGGCTGATGGTTTTGGGTAACCCATGGTATTTTCCCTTTGTATTTCCCCTTTATAAGAAAGAAATTGTAATACGGCTAGGGTTGATGTATTAGGTATTATGCATTGTAAATATATCTGAGATCGTGAAGAGAGACTATGAGATAGTGAAGAGGAAGTGCAACGGATGTGCTGCAGGTTATATCCCTTCATTTGTTGGATGGTATAATAATAAGGAATGGAAATTTCAGTGTGGACGTAGCCCATCTTGGGTGAACCACGATATATTGGTGTCTCTCTTGTAATGTGTCTGTGTGATTATATTTGCATTTTTGTTTATTCTTATTGCTCTGCAATCCTGTTTGTCTAACAATTGGTATCATAGCCAAAGGTCTATTTGGCAAATAAACCCACAGGAAACTAGGGTTTCTGGTTCGAGTGGGAGCAATGGCAGAAGAAGGAAAGTTTAAGGTCGAGAATTTTAATGGCCAAAACTACCAGTTATGGAAGATGCAAATGGAAGACTATCTGTATCAGAAGGATCTATTCCTACCGTTGGGAGGAAGAGCAAAGCAGCTAGCGACTATGAAGGACAGAGAATGGGAGGTTCTTGACAGAAAGGCACTGGGAACAATACGGTTGTCCCTGGCTTTGTCAGTGGCTTTCAATATCTCAAAATAAAATACAACGGAGGGTTTGATGAGTGCATTGGGTAAGCTGTATGAAAAACCCTCGTCCTCCAACAAGGTATTTCTAATTAAGCGTTTATTTAATATGAAGATGTCTGAAGGTGGATCTATTGCTGATTATTTAAATGAATTTAATATGATTACAAATCAAATAAGTTCTGTAAGTGTGAACTTTTATGATTAGGTTAGGGCTCTTCTAATCTTGTGTTCATTGCCAAAAAGATGGAATAGCTTGGTCATGGCTATAAGTAAATCTGTCTCTGGTTCAAACACCTTGATATTTGATGATGTTGGTAGTGTTATTCTTAGTGAGGAAATGCGAACAAAAAACATAGGTGAGACATCAGGTAATGTGTTGACCATGGAGAGCAGGGGAAGACAAAAGGAGAGAGGAAAGAGTCAAGGTAATCGTGGCAAGTCTAAAATGGGCATATCCAAGTCCAGACTGGGAAAAATAGAGTGTTGAAACTGTGGAAAGAAAGGACATCTAAAGAAAGACTGCATATCTCTATAGAAGAAAGGAGATGGACAGCAGGAAACTACCTAGGAAGCAAATGTAGCAGGTGATGTGTTACAAGATGCTTTGATTCTTGCATTAGATAATACTAGTGATTATTGGGTAGTCGATTCAAGGGATTCATGTCATGCTACACCCCATAGGAAATATTTTCATGATTATGTTCCAGGCGATTTTGGACATGTTTTATTGGGTGATGATGAACCATGTAAAATTGTTGGAATGGGTAAGGTATGGATAAAATTTAAGAATGGAAGTGAATGGCTACTGAAAGATGTTAGGCATATTCCTGCTATGAAAAGAAATCCGATCTCAACAGGGCAGTTGGGAAATGGCGGTTGTCTATCTACGTTTGGGGAAACATGGTGGAAGATCACTAAAGTATCAATGGTGATAGCAAAAGGAGATAGGGAAGGTAAGTTGTATTTATGTCCTCATAATACTGATCATTCTATCTATTTAGCTTCCATAGGAACAGATACAACATTGTGGCATCATAGGCTTGGCCACATGAGTGAGAAGTGGATGCAGATTCTTCACTAAAGGAAGTTGCTGCCAGATTTGAAGCAAGTAAGTTTGGAATTCTGTGAGAACTGTGTTTATGGAAAATAGAAGAGAGTCAGGTTTCTCAGGGATGGGAAACAGAAGAAGAATGAAAAGTTAGAGCTTGTGCATACAGATGTATGTGGACTGGCTCAGGTACAATCTCATGGTGGATCTCATTATTATGTTACATTTATAAATGATGCAACTAGAAAAACTTGGGTTTATTGCATTAGACATAAATCTAATGCGTTTGCTACATTTAAGAAGTGGAAATCTTTGGTTGAGAATGAGACAGGAAAAAGGTTGAAGTGTCTCAGATCTGATAATGCGGGTGAGTACTGCGGCAAGGAGTTTGATAGTTACTGTTCATACCATGGGATTCGTAGAGAGAAGACAGTCCCAGGAACACCACAAGAAAATGATTTGTTAGAAAGGATGAATAAAACGATCATGGAGTGTGCAAGGTGTATGAGATTGCATGCAGGGTTTCCCTTACAGCTTTGGGTAGATGCTGTAAATACTGTTGTTTATTTAATAAATAGAGGGCCTTCAAGTTCTTTGGATGGTGGTATTCCAGAGGAGGCATGGACAGGTAGGAAGGTAAACTAATCATTTCTGAGAACATTTGGTTGTGAATCATTTGTCCATATTGATAAAGAAAATAGAATGAAATCTTGAAGCTAAATCCAACAAATGTACCTTTATTGGATATGGGGTTGATGATTTTGGTTATCGCTTATGGGATTATGAAAATAAAAAAATCATTAGGAGTAGAGATATGATATTCAATGAAAATTTCATGTATAAAGATCAATTGCAGGGAAAGAAATAGGAAAATGAAAACATAGAGTACACAGTACTTGATGAAATTGAAGAAAATGAAGTTCCAAAGGTGCCAGAAAATCAAGAACAGCAACAAGTACCTGAAACTCCTGCAAGTGTAAGAGGATCTACCAGGTTAAGTAGACTCCTTGAACGATACTCTCCTTCAATGTATTTTTTATTGATGACTGATGCTGGTGACCCATAATGTTATGAAGAAGCAATGCAGGTGGAAAATAGAAAGAAGTGGGAGCAAGGCATGAATGAGGAGATGGACTCATTGGTAGGAAACCAGACTTGCGATTTGGTTCAGTTTCCTACTGGTAAAAGAGCATTGCAGAACAAATGGATTTACAGGTTGAAGGAAGAAGAAGGAGATAAAAAGCGGTACAAGGCCAGACTTGTTGTAAAGGGGTTTGCACAGAAGAAACATATAGATTTTGATGAAATATTTTCTCCTATTGTTAAGATGACGTCAATTAGGACTATCTTAAGTCTAGTGGCGGTAGAAGATTTTCATCTTGAACAGTTAGATGTAAAAACAACCTTTCTCCATGGGGATTTGGAGGAAGGGATATATATGTAGCAGCCATAAGGGTATGAGGTCAAAGGGAAAGAAAATTTGGTATGCAGGTTGAAAAAGAGCTTGTATGGCTTGAAGCAAGCTCCAAGGCAGTGGTATTTAAAATTTGACAGGTTTATGACAGAACAAGGTTATAGTAGATGTCATTCTGATCAAGAGGCTAGATAATGGAAGTTATATTATCTTGTTATGGTATGTGGATGACATGCTTGTTGCAGGGTCTAACATGCAGGAAATAAATGTGCTCAAAAGGAAGTTAGAAAATTCATTTGCGGTGAAGGATTTGGGTGCTACAAAGCAACTCCTTGGTATGAGAATAACAAGAGACAGGAAAAATTGCAAATTGACATTGTCTCGGGGTGAGTACATACAAAAGGTGTTGGAGAGGTTCAGAATGCAGAATGCAAAACCAGTTAGTACACCTTTGGCCAACCATTTCAAACTAAGTAAGGAAGTGTGTCCCAAGACACAGGAAGAGATAGATTACATGTCCAAGATTCCTTATCAATCAACAGTTGGAAGCTTGATGTATGCCATGGTGTGCAGAAGACCAGATATTACACATGCATTGGGAGTTGTGAGAAGATATATGAACAATCCAGGTAAAGAACATTGGAAGGCGGTAAAATGGATTCTCAGGTATATGAGAGGTACTACCACTCATGCATTATGTTTTGGAGGTTCAGACACTGTTCTACAGGGATATGTTGATGCAGATATGGCAGGTGATAAGGATAGCAGGAGGAGCACCACGTGGTATGTGTTTATTGTAGGTGGAACAATAGTAAGTTGTATTTCGAAACTGCAAAAGGTTGTTGCACTTTCAACAACGGAAGCAGAGTATGTTGTTGTTACAGACGCTAGTAAATAGATGATTTGGTTGCAGAGGATTATGGAGGAATTGGGTAAGAAGAAGAAGGATAGCAGGTTGAATAGTGACAACTAGAGTGACATTCATCTTGCAAAGAACTCAGCATTCCATTCCAGGACTAAACATATACAATGCAAGTACCATTTCATACGCTCTGTTCTGGAAGATGAACTGTTGAAGCTAGAAAAGATACATACTAGCCAAAATCTTGCAGACATGTTCATAAAGGTAGTGACCATAGAGAAACTGAGTTCTCGCTCGGTTTCAGTTGGCATTCTAGCATGAAGGTGAAGATGAGAAATTTTCCAAGTCCAAGGTCCAGCAATTACAACAGCGGTGGAGTTGCTATGATCAGTCTCCAAGTGGGATATTGTTGGTTGTGGAGCCTGATCTTCCAGTCTCATAGATGATGATTCAGTTGTGTTTGTACCCTAGGTTTGGTTATGATCCCGATATTAATTTTTCGATAATTTCATTCAATATTATCTAGGATCACTAAGAGAATAACAAGCACAACATAACAATCACAAGAGACAATGGACACAAAGCATTTCACCGGGGAAAACCAAGAAGGTGAAAAACCCCGCAACTTCCTCAAAGATAAAATAAGCCCCAATACAAATATCACAAGGATCAATCCCCAAAAGATAGATGTCTCCAGCAGCTACTCCTCCTCCACTTGTGCGCACCTCTCTCTCTCAACTATGCGAGTTGGATGAGTGAGTGAATGAATAGAATGAGAGACACACACTCTCTATTTATACATTGACTTGACCTACCTTTAACCCTAACTGGGCCAACTTCCTAAGGAATCCTAATAACCCATCCACATGTCTCATACAGGGCCGACGCCACCAAGGTGGTCTAATAACCCATCAAATACAAATGACGACACTTACAATGTAACTTGCAACACTTGCAAGTAAACCTGACGACACTTCCAATCAGAGGAATAATACATCTCCGTTGGGGATACAATAAAGTACAAATGTAATACATACAATATACAAGTGAATATATTCCGAAGATACAAATACATCAACACTCCCTCTTAACTAGGAAGGTATTCTCTTGACACAGGTCATCAATACATATCGGCACAAGTCTTCAATTCTGGAGTTGTATCATCGTCACTGGATCACGGAGAATCATCGTCACTGCTGCTGTACTTGTCATCTCGATCACTGGGCTATCTCTTGATTCTTTTCATCATAGGAAGTTCTACAGAGCCAACCCTTTTTCATGATGGATGTAGGCCTAGCCTCCTGTAGGTCTTCATCATCTCTCGAGTTGGCCATCCTGTGGAATCCTCGGGGATGATTACGTGCGTCAACAAAACCTAGCAAGAGCATCCCAGGACTGATTACGATCTTACTGCTCAACCTATCGGATCTCCCAAGGAGCTATTACATGTGACCTCCACAAAACCTTAAAAGAGCATCCCAGGACTTTTACGTGCCTAGCACAACCTATCGGATCTCCAGGACTGATTACATGTGGTCTGGAAAAACCTAGCAAGAGCATCCAAGGACTGATTACGTGCCCAACACAACCTTCAAGATCTCGCAGGGTGACATTACATGCCACGGACAAAACCTTGAAAGAGCATTTGCCATATCTCCCAGGGAGTTATTATATTCCATAGGAAAAACCTAGCAAGACTATCTACAAATCTCTGAGGGAGCTATTATATGTCCCTCCAAGCAAAACCTCAAAAGAGCATTTTCCAGATATCCCATGGAGCTATTATATGCCATAGGAAAAACCTAGCAAGAGTATCTGAAAATCTCCCAAGGCACTATTATATGCTTATCGCACAACTTGTCCACAACCACGTAGTATCATCCTAATACTCATGATCAACCTGATCATCCTCACAAAGTGTAATATCCTTGGGAATATTGGACCAATATATTAACTCTAACTTCATATTTTTAATAAAATTCATTGGTTAAATTTTTAACAATTTCTTCGAATAGAGCAAGAGGTAAGTGACGGGGAGTGAGACTGGATCTGTGGAAGGTGGGATGAACATTCAATTCTACAATTTGTATGAGGAATGTGTATCAGCAAATAATCAGATCAGAGACATATTCCTAAGCACAAATCATTGGGTCCATTTATGTTTCGAACGTCAGCTAGGCTGAAGTCTACTCCAAAGCTTCCTAGGCGCACCAGCATATGCTTACTACACTGGGTGAGTGCCTAGAGGTCCAAGGATGAGTTATGATAGTCAAATAGGTTCAATGGGTGTACTGGACACTATTCATAAATATTTGGGAAGAGTAGGAGTGGTTTGGAAGTTTTAGGCCTTGCTAGGATGACAGAGCTAGTCAATTTTCAATCTTTACAAACAGGGGTTAATTCCCCCAAAATTCTTGAATTAGGGACTGATATAGATTATATGATGTATTATTGACCTCCTAAAACTTAGATAAAGTAGATATAACATTTAAAACAAATTTGGCAGTCATTCTTGCAAAACTAGTCAATAAACAGTGCTCAATGAGCTAGTCTTCCAATCTGAGTTAATAAATGACTTTATTTAATTAAATAGTCTATTCTGAAATATTAATATGCTCTGATATAGTGTAATGAATAGAAGCAAGTCGAAATATTACTCACTGAACCAAGTTTGTACTCTTTTAATAACTCCTCTTCAGTACAATGACTTGTAGACTAGAAAACCCCCTCATAGGGCCATAGAAGAACTGTAAGAAGAGATTTAATGACCAAATCTATGTTTTGAAGGTGTATTCTGGTCTTCTACAGGTCTGAAATAGAGTATGGGCTGCACACTGAGTCTCTGAGAAAGTATGGGGTGCTATCCACAGTTCTTCTCTTCCTTATAGGGAAAACGCCTCCAAATCTAGTTGTGGTTGTGAGAAAGCATGAGAAGAAGAGGGTGGATCAGTTCTGAGGCTGATTTATAATACTGGAAATCTCTGTTGATTGAACATATGGATTTACCAACTCTCCTTCAATCCTTGGGCGCATTCATTGGAGCATTCATATTCAACTGGAGAAGCTTCACCAAAACTAGCTAGAATTTCACTGTATGAGAGATCTCCTCTTCCAATAGTCTGGAGAAATTCAATGAAAGATGGTAGTGACTAATAATGGCTGTAGAAGCTTGATATTGAACTACATAACACTCACTGAAGACTATAGGGCCTTGGGGCACATCACCCAAGAGAAACAGTTGAGGCACATCACTCAACTAGAGAGGCTTAGAGCTCTCAAACCAAAATTACAAATGACAAAAGTTGTCAAATGGAGTTGGTTGGATTCTTTTATAACCTTCATGATGACCTGCTGAGCAAGTTCTTGGCTTGGTGACCTGTGAGAGTAGGTTACCCACTTTCCCATTCTACTCCAAAGCCATGAGGGCGCATTTATTGAGGAGAATAGCAACTTTTTAGTTTTCAAAACTTTCTTTCCTTCACCTCCTTCACTCAATTTGGGCAAGTGCGCTTTAGGTAGCTTTTCTGGTTGTTGCTATTTTCTTTCTGAAATTTTTTCTGAATCTTTCCACTTTCTTTACTTTCCTCTTTTCTTCTTTTGCCAGTTTTTATGTTTGCTTTTGTCAGTTTCCATTTTGTTTGCCTTGTCTTCTTTCCTCCATTAGATTCCTTGCCTTTCCTAAGATTTGCCACTAAGGAAAAATTGCTCCTCTTGACACCAATTCGAATTTACTAAGAACATCATCACCACTTGATAATATTTATTAGCAACATTCATTATTAAAATATTACCATTTTCATAATTAAGTCAGACTTCATAATTTAATTAATTAATTAACCACTATAGTAATTGCCTCAAAATTTTCCCATAAATTAAATTCTCATTTAATTAATCACTTAGTCTCAGTCGTGGGGTTAATAACTACATGGGGCACCCACCTTGTCCATTTAATTCCCAAATACAACCTTAGGCATCTTCCATAAGGTAGTTTCCATACTTGCTCATTAATTAAATAATTATTGCCTAGGTGACAAAGGCCAAAATTACCCCATGGACCATAGCAAAATTTGGGGACATGACAGTCCTCCCTTCCTAAGATTGCTTGTCCTCACGCAATTTCAGGATTCCACCAAGCTTTTACTGCACCACTCTGATTATAATTGTCCCCATCCACTGTAAAATCTGAAAATTAAACTTGGGCCTTCGCAAAAAAAAATGAAGGAAAACTGCACTGTAATTTATATCTGCAATTTAACCAGCAATGAACAAAATTTTCAACCCAACTAGGATAACTTGAGTAGAATTCCTGTATCCCATTGTTTCTCCTGCAAGGACCAAAAAATTTCTGTCATCTTTGGCAATCTGTCACTCCCATGAATGTCAGGATCCCAAAGTATCAACTGCATTTTCCCAACCTCCAAGCATGTGGATTCCCTCCACATAGGCCAACTTCTTCCAGTATAATGTTCCATTAATCTATCTTGGCAACTTTCTTGCTTAGATGCCTTCCCTTGACCATAAGCAGAAACATTTTTGCAAGGAGATTTCATGTTTTTCAGGTAATATTTCAACCAATCCATATGTGGATGAGTGACATCAAATGGCTGCAAAATATACCTTTGTTGTTGCTCACAATTCAAGACAATGTCAGTTATAATAAAAAAATTATTGCAGAAACAAGAAACCCTTTTACCTTCCAAGGTCTTCACTGCAATGTTTCCCCTACCCATCCAACCAATGGATGGACAAGCACTTTGATTTGTTGAATCATATGGAATGTGATCAGTGATATGCATGTCCTCCTCACATGAATAGAACTCATGATCCCTATGGAACTCCACAGGTGTTCCCCTCTTCATCCAATGGCTCAACTCTCTGCAATTGATCCAAGGGCGCAAAACTCCATCAAATGACCCACACATTGAAAGTAAGTGTGGATCTGATATCTCCTTGTCAAAAGTGGCTGCACACACATGCATGGGCTGACTCCACTGTTGCGGGTTAAGGAACAAGTCATCAGCCTCGATTTTAGGATCCTCCTGCTCATCATGTGACACCAAGAGGAAGAATCCTTTTACCCAATTTTCATTTCCACAACTTGTGGTTGAATGTGAAGTGGGAAATGAAGGGTGGTGAGCCATGCTTCTGAACATTTCATCAACTTTTTCTGCACTTTCTTCCAGCACATACTGAACAGACTGCTCCTCATGGTCCACCCACTCATGAAGTTCCTCCATAGACATTTTTATGTCATTTACCCAAAAGGGATGACTCTCAGGAAAAATTGTGGGTTCGGTCAATTCTTTCCACTCTTGTTGGAATTGTTCTATCTTCATTTGTGATTCTAAGAGGGCACTTTGAGTGTATCTCAAAGAATCTTGGGTGGCCAACAAATCACCATTGAGCTTGTAGTTCTCTTTTTCATATATGCTAATACTCTCTTCATCATGCAGTGTTGCTTCCTGCAATAACTCAACAAGCTCAAACATGTAATTTTTATCTGAAAGCAACTGTGAGAAATTACATTTCATTGTGGACATTGCTTTCTGGATATTTTCCATGGCTTCAAAGGAATATTGGTATTCCATTAAATAAGCTTCCCAACACAACTTTGACACTGAAGCATGAGTTTCATGGAGAATTTTCAGGGCCTCTTGGATCTTCTGTTCATCCATCTTTAAAGATCCTGCAAGAAGATGAGGTTCTTGCAGATGTTCCTGCTCTTCATTTTCCATTGCTGGATCAATTTCCTGCAGTGCACTTGAGGTTTTGAAATTTGATCTATATGTTGCTACTGCAATATATTCATCTTTTAGGTCCTCAAAAACATAATTTGGGCTGTAACATAAGTGCTCATTCATCCTTGGTGCAACAGAAAGATCTTCTCTCAAGGTTTCAGCCTTCATACTTCTTTCATTTTTTACACCAAACTTCTGAATCTCATCACTATGGGGCTCAACCATTCTGAACCTTTCAATGGAAGTGGTTGCCACATCAAATCGACATAATGACACATAAAAATCAGAAATTACTAATTTACTAGGTGTCATGTTCTCCTCCTTATGTCGTGGAATTTTGATGGCTTGTTCATCCACCAATTTCTCTTCTTCACACCCTACTGAGATG
This sequence comes from Larix kaempferi, assembly GCA_027924585.1. Taxonomy (NCBI): domain Eukaryota; kingdom Viridiplantae; phylum Streptophyta; class Pinopsida; order Pinales; family Pinaceae; genus Larix; species Larix kaempferi. The sequence goes on from BSBM01001232.1 coordinate 1,183,236, forward strand.
TGCTCAATTTCTGCTTCTTGGTGAGGATCAAGGGGTGAGTGTAAATATGAATTATGTTCTTCCTTTGGATCAGATCCAAAAGATGTCTCACCTTCATCAATCTGTCCCATTTCTTCTGCACTTGTTTTGAAATCAACCATTAAAAGATCGAGAGTGATTTTACCTCCCTCATCACCAACAATCAAGTGTTTGACTACTGGATCTTCTACTATGCATTGACCTTCTTCATCCACTCCTTGGAGTAATGGGGCACCAGCAAGGTCTTCTTGGTCATTTCTTTCCAAGAAACTTGATGTCTCTCCACATTGTGTGGCGCTCAGATCACAACCTTTGGACTTCCTTCTTGAAGAAAAACCAAACAGTCTCACAATGCTTGGCCCTGCCAATGGCCTTGATGAAACTTCCTTCTTGATTCCTTTTCCCTGAGATTGGGATGGATCCATATGAAGGGCTGCAACTTCACCTTTATTTTTTCCTACTTCTTCTCCACCCGAGGAACTAGGTGGATCTTGGTTTCCTCCCTTGATTTTTCCTGGCTGTGAGGACACATCTTTATCCCTCCCTTCTATCTTGGCTCCTAGGGATAAAAATATTTCCTCGACTTCTTTGCACACACCATCAACCATATGTGCAATCCTTCTTTTTCTATCACTATTGTAGGGGTCTTTGAACAAAATATGAATCTCTAAATCACAATAGTATCTAAAGGTCAGGGACTTCTGAACCCCCTTCTTCAAAGCAGAGTACTCCATGAAGTACTCGTAGGATTTCTTTGGGTTCCCTCTTTTGAGTATTCCTTCATAATCCTAATTAGCCATAGGTAGGTCATTTCCTAAGTCCTCTTCAAACATTTTTTCAACAAAGAAATCATATTCAACTTTCGACAAATAAAAATTTCCAACAGGGGTTAAAGGCGCCCTTCATATGGCTCAAAAATAAATTCTTCTTCTTCACTGACTGGTAGGAGCCACATTTTGCATCTATGAGAAGATCTTCAATCTTACTTCCATCAGTGAGCTTCTTTAACTCCACAGGGTTGGAGGAAAGTGATATGATACCACTATAATATCCTTGGGAAGATTGGATGAAGATATTAACTCTAACTTCATATTTTTAATAAAATTCACTGGTTAAATTTTTAACAATTTCTTCGAACAGAGCAAGAGGTAAGTGACGGGGAGTGAGATTGGACCTGTGGATGGTGGGATGAACATTCAATTATGGAATTTTTATGAGGAATTTGCAGCAACAAATAATCAGATCAGAGAGAGAGTCCTAAGCACAAAGCAGTGGGGCCATTTATGTTTCGAACATCAGCCAAGATGAAGTCTACTCCAAAGCTTCCTGGGCACATTAACATATGCTTACTAGACTGGGTGAGTTCCTAGAGGCCCAAGGCTGAGTTATGATAGTCAAATAGGTTCAATGGGTGTACTGGACAACATTCAGAAATATTTGGGAAGAGTAGGAGTGGTTTGGAAGTTTTAGGGCCTGCCGGGATGACAGAGCTAGTCAATTTTCAATCTTTACAAACAGGGGTTAAATCCTCCCAAATTCTTGAATTAGGGACTGATATGGATTATATGATGTATTATTGACCTTCTACAACTTACATAAAGTATATCTGACATTTAATACAAATTTTGCAGTCATTCTTGCAAAACTAGTCAATAAACAATGCTCAATGAGCTAGTCTTCCAATCTGAGTTAATAAATGACTTTATTTAATTAAATACTATGTTCTGAAATATTAATATGATCTGATATAGTGTAATTAACAGAAGCAAGTCGAAATATTACTCACTGAACCAATTTTGTACTCTTTTAATAACTCCTCTTCAGTACAATGACTTGTAGACTAGAAAACCCCCTCATAGGGCCATAGAAGAACTGTAAGAAGAGATGTAATGACCAAATATCTATTTTGAAGGTGTATTATGGTATTCTACAGGTCTAGAACAGATTATGGGCTACACACTGAGTCTCTGAGAGAGTATGGGGCGCTATCCACAGTTCTTCTCTTCCTTATAGGGAAAACGCCTCCAAATCTAGCTGTGGTTGTGAGAAAGAGTGAGAAGAAGAGGGTGGATCACTTCTGAGGCTGATTTCTGATACTGGACATATTTTTTGACTGAACATGTGTATTTACCAACTCTCCTTCAATCCTTGGGCACATTCATTGGAGCATTCATCTTCAACTAGAGAAGCTTCACCAAAACTAGCTAGAATTTCACTGTATGAGAGATCTCCTCTTCCAATAGTCTGGAGAACTTCAATGAAAGATGCTAGTGACTGATAATGTCTCTAGCAGCTTGATATTGACCTAAATAACACTCACTAAATACTATAGGGCCTTGGGGCACATCACCCAAGAGAAACAGTTGAGGCACATCACTCAACTAGAGAGGCTTAGAGCTCTCAAACCAAAATTACAAATGACAAAAGTTGTCAAATGGAGTTGGTTGGATTATTTTATAAACTTCATGATGACCTGCTGAGAAATTTCTTGGCTTGGTGACCTATGAAAGTAGGTTACCCACTTTCCCATTCTACTCCAAAGCCATGAGGGCGCATTTCTTGAGGAGAATAGCAACTTCTGAGCTTTCAAAACTTTCTTTCCTTCTCCTCCTTCACTGAATTTGGGCAAGTGCGCTTTAGGTACTTTTCTGGTTGTTGTTATTTTCTTTCTGAAATATTTTCTGAATCTTTCCACTTTCTTTACTTTCCTCTTTTCTGCTTTTGCCAGTTTTTTTGTTTGTTTTTGTCAGTTTCCATTTTGTTTGCCTTGTCTTCTTTCCTCCATTAGATTCCTTGCATTTCCTGAGATTTGCCACTAAGGAAAAATTGCTCCTCTTGACACCAATTCGAATTTTCTAAGAACATCACCACCACTTGCTAATATTTATTAGCAACATTTATTATTAAAATATTACCATTTTCAGAATTAAGTCAGACTTCATAATTTAATCAATTAATTCAGAATTAATTAACCACTATAGTAATTGCCTCAAAATTTCCCCATAAAATAAATTCTCATTTAATTAATCACCTAGACTCAGTCGTGGGGTTAAAAACTACATGGGGGGCCCACCTTGTCCATTTAATTCCCAAATACAACCTTAGGCATCTTCCATAAGGTAGTTTCCATACTTGCTCATTAATTAAATAATTATTGCCTAGGTGACTTAGGCCAAAATTACCCCATGGACCATAGCAAAATTTGGGGACATGACACACGGAGCATCCTCCTGATGCTCATGATCATACTGATCATCATCATACAGTGCACCATCCTGATGCACATCATCAACGTATGATCATCATGATGCTCATCACATAGCGCTTACATCCACAGCCATGGGAAGGATCCTCCTACCACCATGCTTGGAATGGCTCCTGTAGATGTGTCCCATCACTTCCTCCTCGAAGTATCTTCTATCTAAAGAACACCAAGCCTCTCTCTAAAGTACTTGAACTTCACTCTGGCTAGTGTTTTGGTCAACAAATCTGCAATCTGCTCATCTATCGTAACATACAGGAGCTTCACTGCTCCTCTCCGCACCATGTCCCTGATATAGTGATATTTGATCTCGATATGCTTCGACTTGTCATGGAACACTGGGTTCTCTGACAACTTCACACAAATTTGGTTGTCACAATAGATATAAGTAGCATCCAATTGGAGATCAAATAAATCATACAGTAGCTTCCTTAGCCATACTACCTCACAACTAGTCGAACAAGCTGCGACATACTCTGCTTCAGCTGTACTCAGTGCTACGCAGGATTGCTTCCTGCTAAACCAAGAGACCACAACGGATCCCATATTAAAGCAACACCCCAAAGTGCTCTTCCTATCTGCAGCATTGCCTACCCAATCTGAATCAACATAACCCTCCAGGTTAAACTTTTGATTCGCATCATACTTGAGCCCATAATCAATTGTACCCTTCAGGTACCTCAGAATATGCTTTACTGCAATTGGGTGAACATGTCTAGGATCTGTCAGAAATTGGCTCAAGGTGTTCACCGCAAAGCAAATATTTGGTCTCGTGCTCGTTAGGTACATCTAGGACCCAATCATCTGACGATACATCGTGGCATCAACCGACTCTGCTGAAGCATCACTCAATAGCTTCAGGTTCGATGCCATAGGTGTGGCCATGGCCTTGCAGACCAACATCCCAAACCGCTTTAGGATCTCTACTGCATACTTCCCTTGTCCAAGGAAGATTCCATCTGCACTCTCCCACACCTCCATACCTATAAAGTAATGCATCATACTCGTCCTTCATCTCGAACTCGGCAGCAAGCTTCCTCTTTGTGTCGGCAATCAATCTATCCTCACCTGTCACAAATAGGTCATCCACATACAATAGGAGTATCATTGGATTGCTTTCCTCGACCTTGTAGTAAAGATTGGAATCTGCTTTACTCTTGGTAAAGCCCAAACTGGACAGGAAGTTGTCTATCCTGCCGTACCATGTCCTGGGTGCTTGCTTCAATCCATACATGGCTTTCTTCAATCTGCACACATATGACTCCCTATCATGTGTCTCAAAACCGAGCGGCTGCTCCACATACACTTCCTCTTCGATTACACCATTCAAGAAAGTTGTCTTGACATCCATCTGGTGTATCTTCCACTTCATCATTGCAGCCAGAGCAAGTACTATTCTGATGGAAGTGTATTTGGCTACATGTGCAAAAGTCTCTTCATAATCTATCCCTTCTTTCTATGAGAAGCCATGAGCCACAAACCTTGCCTTGTATTTCTCTATGCTGCCATCTGCAGCATGCTTGATCTTATAGATCCACTTGGAAGTCACAAAAGACTTCCCCTCTGGTCTTGGGACCACATCCCAAACATCATTCTTCATGATTGACTGGTATTCCTCGACCATGGCATCCTTCCATTATTTCTTTTCCCATGCTTCTTCATAACTGGAAGGTTCTTTGTTCATTATGTCAGAGAGTAAGGCAACATAGCTAGTGTGTGACCTAGTCCTATTTCTTTCTCTATGTTCCTCTTCTGGAATGCCATACCTTTCTGCATCTTGGATGAGCTCTCTAGCCCATGCTGGTTTCCTCTTGTGAGAGTTCTTCTCATGGGGTGGATCTACTGGTTCTTGTGGATATTCTATTTCACGATCCACTTCTGGAATTACTTTGTTCATGGTGGTGTCTTGTGTTCTAGGTACTCTTGGTTCTTCATAGTCTTCAACTGGTGTCTTCCTTGACTTGATGTATGTTGATTTTTCATCAAAAGTCACATCCCTGCTGATGTCAATCTTCTTGAACCCTGGAAAGTAGACTCGGTATGCCTTCGAGCTTTCACTGTGCCCCACAAATATACCCTTCTTTCCTGAAGGATCTAACTTTGTCCTCTTTTCTTGTGGAACATTTGTATATACTTGACAACCAAATATCCTAAGATGGCTAACTTCTGGTCTCTTACCAAAGAAAACTTCTTCTGGTGTCTTCTTGTCAAGTATCTTATGTGGTGTTCTATTTTGTACATATACAATTGTCCTTGCTGCTTCTGTCCATAGGTGCATAGGTAGATCTTGGTCATGAAGCATTGCTCATGTTGCTTCCATGATTGTTTTATTCTTTCTTTCTATAACCCCATTTTGTTGTGGGTTGTAAGGAGTGGTCAACTCCCTCTTAATCCCTGACTCACTGCATAATTTCTTGAAATATCCTGAAGTGAATTCTATGCCATTGTCGGATCTAAATATCTTGATCTTTATATCAGTTTGGTTTTCTATCAAGGCTTTGAATTCCTTGAACTTATCAAACACTTCATCTTTGTTCTTCAAGAAATAAACCCAAGTCTTCCTAGAGAAATCATCAATGAAAGAAACATAATATACATATCCACTCAGAGAACTGGATGACATCGGACCGCATACATCGGAGTGGATAATTTCCAAGATTCCTTTTGCCTTGCTTTCATTGCTTGGAAATGCCTTCTTTGTGTTCTTTCATTTTGCACATCCTTTGCAAACACCTTCATGCTTTGACTAGATTTCAGGAAGACCTTCTACTACTTTGCTTCTAATTGGTTGTGCTCTATAGTGCACAAGTGCAAGCCTTCTATGCCAAAGTTCACTTGGCTCCATGGATTCATGTACCATGGCATGTTCAGGTTGCCCCTTCAATTTGTACAATCCTCCCTCTTGCTCTCCAATCACCATTGCATCATCTATAGTCTTACCTTTTGGCCACATGAGTACTTGGCCATCCACAAATGAAATTCTCATCCCTTTTGCATCCAAAGATGATATGGAGAGAATATTCTTCTTGAGTCCATGTACATATAGAACATCTTGCATCTTTAAAGACTTCCCAGAGTCTAGCTTGTATGAGGCTTCACCACTTCCTTTTATAGGGTATTGATAGTCATCCCCAAGTTTCACCTTGTGAGGTGACTCATGTTCAGATAGGTCCATAAGAGATTCTTTAAATCCCATCATATGTTTAGAAGCCCCACTATCAATAATCCAATCATTACATCCATGTGTAACAATACCTGTGAGAGCAGAGATGAGAACACATTCTTCATCACTTGAAGAGTCTTCACTTTCTTCTCTAGTCTTCTTTATGGGAGGTTCATCATCCTCTGCAGTGTGAGCATGATGTCTTTTTTTGTTGTTCTTCTTCTTATTGTTATTGAAGTCTCTTTTGTTCCTTGGACAATCTCAGGAAAAGGGTCCCTTCTCAATACATGTGAATCATCTACCATGAGAGGTATCTTTAAAGTTCTCCCTTTGATGATGGTGAGAATATTTCCTGGTATTAGGTTTTTCCCTCTTGAACTTACTTATTTTGGTGTGAGAAGTGAGGTATTTGTCTTCACTTCCCATCTTGAGTTCCTAAAAGTTGATAAGATAAATAGGTACAAATTCCTAATTAAACGGAAAGAAAAAAAAATTGTACTATATAAATAAAATATAGGAAAAAAAATACACTTCTCTAAGATAACTCCTAAGAATTTATGGAGGCAAATTCTAACTTGCAAAACAAAAGAAAATAATGGGATCACTTTGAAGGACTGGAACTCCTATCTTAAAAATATTTACGAATCCCCATATGTCATGGATAACATTCAAGCCCTCCTTACAACATAGAAAGTTTTTTTTGTTAGAAGACATAGATTTTGGGGTTAAGTGCCTAGCAAATGGAAAAGCTAAGGACATTGAAGGATATCAAGCATAAATCTAAAAAATTGGAGGGCCCTTCCTCATCCCTTGCATCCACAAACTCTTTAATCTAGTAGTCATGCAAGGTTTCCCTAATCCTTGGACTCAGAGCCTCATTGTTCCTATTTTTAAAATCGGTGATAAAAATAACCCCTCTAATTATAGAACCATTATGACCAACCATCTCTTAGCAAAGTTATATGGTATTATTTTGGAAAAGAAGATCATACTATGGCTAGAAAGTGAAGTACAACAGGCTAAAGGATAGGCAGGTTTTAGAAGGAATCATTCAACCACATACCATCTCATTACGCTTAGGATCATTATAGATGAATTCCATAATAATAAATCCAATCTCTTTTGTTGCTTCACGGAATTTAGAATTTTTTTTGATACGATGCCTAGAAATAACACATGGAATATATTAGAAGAGCTAAAGGTTCCTTTTGATTAGAGAGCTCCCGTGTGAAAGTTATACGATAATGCCATTGCCAAATTCAAGAACACCGAGGGGTGGTCGAAAGAACTTAATTGTAATATTGGAGTCAAGCAAGGTTTCCCCCCTCTCCCCTACCCTTTTCGACATTTACATTGATAACCTAGAAAGTTGTTTAGAGGAAGAAGGTTGCGTTTGCATAATGTTGGCATGTATAGCCATCATCCTTCTTCTCTATGCTATGTTGATGTATATGTAACTTCGGAATGTATTTCACCCATGTATTTCATCTATGTATATTGTACTCATATAGAGATGTTATTATTCCTCTGCATGGAAGTGTTTGTATTCCTATAGAGATGTTATTATTCCTCTATACAGAAGTGTCGTCATTTATATTGTAAGTGTCGTAACTTATACTTGATGGGTTATTAGACCACCTTGTTGGGGTCAACCCTGTATAAGTCAGGTGGGTCAAAGGATTATTAGACCACCCTATTGGGGGTCGACCATGTGGGTCAAAGGGTTATTAGACCACCCTATTGGGGGTCAACCCAGTCAGCATTATGTTATGTGGTTAAGTTAAGGCCGACCTAGTAAAGGTTATTAGGCAAGTCAAGTCAAGTATAAATAGAGTGCGGGAGGCATTCTATTTCATCATTCTATTCTCTCTCACACTCTTGGGAGAGTGGCACACTTGTGGAGGAGGAGAAGATGCTGCTAGGAGATGTCTATCTCTTATGCTTGTGTTGTATCATTACTCTATCTATCTCTGAGGAAGTTATTGGGGTTTTTCACCTTTATGGTTTTCCCCAAGTAAACTATGTGTCACTTGTGTGCTTGCATTATTGTATCCATGATTGATATGTTGTAGATATGATGTACATGTTGTTCTCTTAGTTAAGATCCTAGATCAGATTGAAGTAAATCCTGAAAAACTAACATGGTATCAGAGCTAGCCTGAAAGAAGGCATGGTATGGCATGTATGACACATGTTGCACTTGTGAAGCTAGGGCTTCATATAGAAAAAACCAGTCATTGTAGCACTTTTGCTATAAATAAATTTCAGCAAGGTTTCAGGGTCTGAAAATCATATAGGGAGAAGCTAAGATCTCCATGTACCTTGTGTCCAAAGGACAACCTCTAATTCATTGTACTTTGTGATTTATGACCTGTACAATATAGGGTTTCTGCCTCTTCCAGATCTCAGTCATAAACAGGTGACCCTGGAAAAAAGGTCATAACTTGGGCTAGGAAGCTCCAAATGAAATTTCGTAAAAAGTGACAAGTAGTACACGGACTGTACTTTCTTGGGTAACCTTTTCAGAGGCCGAAACTGAACTAGTGACACGTGGCATGCCGTACAAGTTCACTCTCCTATTTTATCCCATAAACAGGTCACGTTGCGACACTTGGCATAACTCTCTCTCAGAGAATCCATTTGAGGTCAAACCTATGGGGTTGGAAAGATGACAAGTCGGGCTATCACAAGAAAAATTTTCAAACCCTGTGGATCAAAAAGTTTAGAGTTACACCAGAAACAATCAGGTACATATTTCTTTCAAAACATAACTATTTTTTAGCACCTTCATTCATGGCTTCCAGAATTTAGGGTTTCAGAGAAAGTTGGAATTTTTGTAATCGGAGACTACGGCTGAATGCTACTCATGAAAATCAAAATTTAGAGACTGAGATCAGAATTTTTGGTTGGGCAGAAGGCTGGGCTTGATCAGACCCTAGTTCGGGACTTTGATCGAAAAAGTGGAAAATTAGGGCTTCTACAAAAATGGAAAATTTTGAAATCTGTGACCACGGCTGGAAGCTCCTCAAAAAAATAGAAGCTTAGAGCTTTGGATCGAACCTTTTGATTGGGTAGAAAGGTGGGCTTTATCAAACCCTAGTTCGAGGTCATGTCCAGTGAATCCGGAAGTTTCAAAGGCAAATTTGAGGGGTGAAACTTTGCAGTTTTCAAATTCTGAGTATACCAGCTTGATCAGCTCATCAAGGCGCATATTTCTATCCTTTCAGAAGTTTGAAATTCAAAGTTTGAATTTTTAGGGTTTCTCTAACAAACCCTAATCCAGCTCCAGATCTAGTTCCTGCAAATCAAGTGGATTGGGTTAATCCTAGAAGAGAATGGATTGGTCAGCTGCATAAGTGAAGAAGTTCCTGTTTCATAGGGAGATGCGGCTAAGGCCTTACATAAGAAGATTACAAGCAATCTCGACAGGTATGACTTATCCAGGTATGTTTCGATATTTGTTCATGATTAATTTTATGGTATGTTTGTCTTCATGTTATTATGGTTAGTACAATCTTAATTAAATTTAGACTTGTCGTATCACCTTAAATAAAATTATGATAGAAGATATTCATTGATTAGGGTGTTGACACTTATGATTGTACTAATGCATTATGGTGTTGTATGAGGTTTATGTTGTCCACTAACATGAAATGTACACCAAGAAAGACAAATCATGTTCTAGTTCAAGAACATATGATCATGATGACATGAAGACAAAGATTCATCCATTGTCATAGATCACTTAGAAGATCTATTTACGAGGTATGTATAACTTGGTTCTATAATGGTTAACCTATGAGATATGCAGGTTACTAGCACAAGTCATTGAAGAGAACAAGAAGACATCATGTGGGTATGTTAGACATAACTAGCTAACATACCAATCCAGGTATGTTTTTCCTATATCAAGTTAGAATCCTACATTGTGTTAGGATCCCTTATATAAGTATACTTGGTATGATTGGTGATGTTTATTCATAAAGTTAGAAATGTAAGTAATCAAGGGTTTATGCATATTATGTCTCTTATTTTGATTGATGATTTAACTAACCATAAGAGTCCTATGATCAAATAAGAATATGCATGAGTAAAAGAAGACTTCCCTGGAACCTTGAATACTAATGTGTTTGAAATGATCATGACTATACATGTTTAAGATTATTGTGTTTTGATAGTATTAAGATTATACTAAGAAATGTGTGATTATGTATGAGACCTCGAGGATAACACAATGATGATACTAATAAGCATGCATAGTGATTAAGGATGGATATAAGTTCAAGGACAAGTAATCCAGGAAGCAAAGATCAAGAAGGAGCACACTTCAGTAGTTTCTGCAAGGATGGAGATATTCAGAGGGAGTTGACCACCTCTCACAATCCACATCAGAATGGAGTTGCAGAAAAGAAGCAAAGACTGAGAGGGAGTCAACCCAACAAACAAAAAAATATAAGTAATTGAATTATCATTCCTTGCATATTTTATTGTTTAAATAATACTGTTCAATAATGTATATACTGATGTTCCTAGAATTAGGTTGTGTATTATGCATATTAGAATAGTTGCATTGATGAACAGTATACTACTAATATACATGGGTAAGTGGCCTATGGAACTGTACAACATTCCATTGCTACTTATCTAGAATGAAACCTCTTTGCTGACATGTTGGGAGTTGTGCACACTCTTAACAATGTTTTGGTAGAGATTGGAAGACATCTAGAAAGTTGCGGGATATGGATAAATGTTGTATTGAAGCATTGGCTAAGATAATTGCATGATTGTATGACATATTTCTTTATGTGTAAGAATTTGTTCTGAAAAAACTATGAGATGTTTTCTAATCATGCAATTTAACTTGTTGTGTAGGAAAGATTGTATACCATCACCTACAAAAGAAGGACTACAACATTTGTTCAGCAACAAAGTTATCTATTGAAAATATTGAAGAAATTGAAGTTCCCAGGATCTGGGAAGAATGCCATGATTGAGGAGTACCATTCGATCATGAAGATGTTTGGGATGCAGTCCCAAGACCTGAAGGGGAGTCTGTAGTGACTTCCAAGAGGATCTACAAGATCAAGCATGCTGTAGGTGGTAGCATAGAGACTTTTGCTCCTATAGCCAGATACAATTCCATTAGATCAGTACTTGCTCTGGCTGCAATGATGAAGTGGAAGATACACCAAATGGATTTCAAGACAGCTTTCTTGAATGGTGGAAGTGTATATGGAGCAGCCACTCAGGTTTGAGACACATGGCTGAGAGTCACATGTGTGCAAACTGAAGAAATCCCTGTATGGTTTGAAATAGGCAGCCAGGACCTGATATGGCAGGATAGATGGCTTTCTATCCAGTTTGGGCTTTACCAAGAGTAAAGCGGATTCCAACCTTTACTACAAGGTTGAGGAAGGAAATCCAGCGATACTACTTTTGTATGCAGATAACCTGTTTGTTACAGGTGAGGATAGATTGATTGCCGACATGCAGCGGAAGCTTGCTGCCGAGTTCGAGATGAAGAACTTTTGGATGATGCACTACTAGGCATGGAGGTGTGGCAGAGTGCAGATGGAATCTTCCTTGGACAAGGGAAGTTTGTAGTAGAGATCCTGAAGAGGTTCGGGATGATGGACTACAAGGCCATGGCCACACCTATGGCATCGAACCTGAAGCTTCTGTGTGATGCTTCATCTAACCGATTGATGTCACTATGTATCGTCAGATGATTGGGTCCTCTATGTACCTGATGAACATGAGACCAGATATTTGCTTTGCAGTGAACACATTGAGCCAGTTCCTGACAGATCCGAGAGGTGTTCACCTGGTTGCTGTAAAGCATATTGTGAGGTACCTGAAGGGTATGGTTGATTATGGGCTCAAGTATGATGTGAATCAAAAGTTTAACCTACATGGTTATGTTGATTCAGATTGGGCAGACAATGCTGCAGATAGGAAGAGCACATCTGGGTGTTGCTTAAGTATGGGATTAGGTATGATTTCTTGGTTTAGCAGGAAGCAATCCTGCATAGCACTGAGCACAGCCGAGGCGGAGTATGTTGTAGCCTGTTCAGCTAGTTTTGAGGCAGTATGGCTTCAGAAGCTACTGTCAGATTTATTTGATCCCCCGCTGGAGACTACTGGTATCTTTTGTGACAACCAGAGTTGTGTGAAGTTGTCTGAGAAATCGGTGTTCCACGACAGGTCGAAACACATAGAGATCAAATATCACTATATCAGGGATATGGTGCAGAGGGGAGCAGTGAAGCTCCTGTATGTTGTGACGGATGAGCAGATTGCAGATGTGCTGACGAAGCCACTAGCCAGAGTGAATTTCGAGTACTTCAGAGAGAGGCTTGGTGTTCTTCAGATTGATGACACTTCGAGGAAGAAGTGATGGACACATTTGCAGAAGCCATTACAAGCATGTTGGAAGGAGGATCCTTCACATGGTTGTGGATGTAAGCGTTGGATGATGAGCATCAAGACGATGCTCCAGTTACTTCTCTATGTATGCATCAAGATGATGCTGGATATGATCAGTTGGATCATTTATATGTATATGTATGTACGCATCATGTTGGATGTTGGATATTATCAGTTGGATCATTTATATGTATATATATGTACGCATCATGTTGGATGTTGGATATGATCAGTTGGATCACTTATATTTATATGTATGTATGCATCATGTTGGATGCTGGATATGATCAGCTGGATCATTTATATGTATTTGTATATGCATCATGTTGGATGCTTGACCATGTATCTGTATATGTATCAGGTGGATATTGTGTATGATCAAGTAAATCATGTATGTTGATATATATCAGGTGGATCATGTATGATGATATGTATTACGTAGATACTTGGTATGCATCATGTAGATACATTGTATGATCAGGATGATCATGGATGACGAGCTTCAAGATGTTGCTCCAGATGACATGCATCAGGACGATGCAGTGATGATGATCAGGATGATCATGTGTACATCAGGATGATGTATGGAGAGTATCGGTTTGATACTTTGTGGCCGTGGACAGGTTGTGCAGGTAGCATAGAAAAGATCCTGGGAGATCCTATAGTCTGCGCTAGGATACTCTTTCGAGGTTTTGCTACAGGTAGCATAGAAAAGATCCTTTAAAAACCGGACAGGTAGAGCGGTGTGCTCGTAACATCCCGGGTTGCTGAATCGAGATCCTATAGTCTGCGCTAGGATGCTCTGAGTAGGTTTTGCTACAGTTTCGCATAGAAAAGATCCTTTAAAAACCGGACAGGTAGAGCGGTGTGCTCGTAACATCCTGGGTTGCTCAATCGAGATCCTATAGTCTGCACTAGGATGCTCTGAGTAGGTTTTGCGAAAGTTCACAAAGAAAAGATCCTTTAAAATCTGGACAGGTAGAGCGGTGTGCTCGTAACATCCTGGGATGCTCTATTGAGATCCAGACAGGTAGAGCGGTGTGCTCGTAACATCCTGGGATGCTCTGAGTAGGTTTTGTGAAGGTCAACATGTAAAAGAACCTATAGTCTGCGCTAGGTTTTGTTGATGCACGTAATCAGTCCTGGGATCCACAGTATGGCCATTGATGATGAATACCTGCAGGTGGTGGGCCTACATCCAGCATGAAAAAGGGCTGGCTCTGTAGAACTTCCTATGATGAGTAGATTCAGATATTGATTGAGATAGCAGCAACATTGACGATGACGATGATTCGAGGACGATGCATCGATGACGATGATCCAGAGAAGAAGACTTGTGCTAGAAGACCTGTGTCGAGAAATACCTTCCTAGTTAAGAGGGAGTGTTGATGTATATGTAACTTCGGAATGTATTTCACCCATGTATTTCATCTATGTATATTGTACTCCTATAGAGATGTTCTTATTCCTCTATACGGAAGTGTTTGTATTCCTATAGAGATGTTATTATTCCTCTATACGGAATTGTCGTCATTTATATTGTAAGTGTCGTAACTTATACTCGATGGGTTATTAGACCACCTTGTTGGGGTCGGCCCTGTATAAGTCATGTGGGTTGAAGGGTTATTAGACCACCCTATTTGGGGTCGGCCATGTGGGTCAAAGGGTTATTAGACCACCCTATTGGGGGTCGGCCCAGTTAGCAGTATGTTATGTGGTTAAGTTAAGGCCGACCTAGTAAAGGTTATTAGGCAAGTCAAGTCAAGTATAAATAAAGTGCGGGAGGCACTCTATTTCATCATTCTACTCTCTCTCACACTCTTGGCAGAGTGGCAGACTTGTGGAGGAGGAGAAGCTGCTGCTAGGAGATGTCTATCTCTTATGCTTGGGTTGTATCATTGCTCTATCTATCTCTGAGGAAGTTATTGGGGTTTTTCACCTTTATGGTTTTCCCCAAGTAAACTCCGTGTCTCTTGTGTGCTTGCATTATTGTATCCATGATTGATATGCTGTAGATATTCTGTACATATTGTTCTCTCAGTTAAGATCCTAGATCAGATTGAAGTAAAATCTGAAAAACTAACATGCTAATGATATTGTTCTTATGGCAAGGTGTCCTTTGGATCTTGATAAGTGATTACGAATTCTCAAAGATTTTTGCTCTAATATGGCCATGACCGTTAACATCGACAAAAGAAAAGTTATGATTATCAAATATAAGAAGGTCACTTACACTAATTTTGTGTATGACAATAGAAACTTGGAGGAAGCGACTTCTTACAAATATCTTGGAATTGATATTCATCACGAGTTCAATTGTAACTATAGCATTGGGAAAATGATTATTGGAGGGTGGAAAGCTTACTTTAGTCTAGAAAACAACTGTAAATCAACAAACCTTATGATGTGGGATAAAAAAAAGGTTCCACTTTGAAACATTCATCACTCTCGTTATCTTGTAGGACTGTGAAGTTTGGGGTTGCAGCATCTCTAGAGAATCTTGGAGAAAAAATGAGCAAATCTAGAAGCATTTTGTAACTTGTAACCTTAAAATTAAAAGCAATACGTCATATCCTATCCTCCTCATAGAAGTGGGGCTCTCCCCCATGAAGAGCATGGCTATGGCTATGTACATGATGTACAAGCACAAGATGAACAATATGGGAGACCATATACTTCCTAAAATTGCTTTAATTCTATCCAAAACCACCTATGTCTCGAGCCGTAGTGGCATAAAGATTCCATGGCGTGGTTAAACCATTGGGAGATAGATGAAAATGCCACTTTGCAAAATATCGATAACATTAAAAATATTATTACATGCGAGTTTAAAGAGAAAAAGTGATGAAAAAAATGTTAAAAGTTAAATGGAAATTAAATTACCATAAAGAAGTCATTAACCCTAGATCAAAATTATCTCTATGTTTTAACTAGTTCAAAGGAAAAAATCAATATTGGATTTGCCATATTTCTCTTGGAATGCCTTGAATACAGTGATATTAGATCTCACTTTTAACCTTTAAACTATAAAACCTACATAGATCCATATTAAACCCGTATCTATCAAGCACCGAGAGGGATCCAATTTCTTGAGGTGTATTTCTTTTTTTAAAATTTAAACTCAAAAAATTTGATCTCTCTTGATTGATAGATCCTGGTTTAAGTTTTAAGTTTTTATTTTATACACGAACATCTATTTTTTAATTACTTTTCATAATATTTTATTTTATGAACCAACATTAATTTTTTTTAAATACTTTCCATAATTTTTTATTTTATGAGCCGACATGAATTTTTTTAATTATTTTGTAACGTTGTAAGTTACATCACACACGTTACAACATCTCTCCCATACTGGGTTGTAGAGCACCTCATTTCACTCGGTGCAACAAGTCAAATATATATATTTTTTTCTCTTAACATTTCATAGACCAAATTTGATCTCTAACCACCACCATCACCATCATTATCATCAATAATAACTAGCATACCCCCAAAGCGGGGGAAATGAAACGCCGAGAATAACTTCAATATGTTGTAAAATGAGAGAAAGGTGTGTGTACGTAGACAATAAAATTTTATAAAAGGGGCTAACTCAATAGGTTGTCATCATTATATAAGAAAGTAATAAAAGACAAACAATGGTGATCCATTGAGCCCAAATGATCTGAATTGGATCAATGTAGATTTTTTCATCTATTTTGGTGCTTTGTAGGTGGCAAAATTGGATGAGTTGGCTTGTAGGGTGTATTTTAGGGGTAGGGATTACTTTGTAGATTTGGGTTCCAAAACCTTTTGAGACCCATTTGAGGGCTTCAACGATGTTTTTTGGGGTCAAAAGTTTATGGAAATCAATTATATATGAAAGGTGGCATTTTTTTTCGAGCTCTTGTAAG